>CAWUFW010007465.1:0-600000 GCA_963921515.1 Calotriton arnoldi | reverse complement strand
TCGGAATGATAAAATGCATCTTTTAATGACGTTGGTTTTAACATTCTGTGTTTGAAAATACCACTTTTAGAAAGTAGGTATTTTCTTGTCTAACCATCCAAGCCTGCCTCTGCTAGGTTGTGTATTCCTTGTCTGGAGTGTGAGTGACAGGGGCTGGGGGATTCCAGGAGACAGGGTGAGTCAGCACAGGGCTGAATAGCAAGATCTACATGTAGATGGGTGGGAGGAGTTGCACCTGGGACCTGAATAGGGCTGTGCCTTCCCTCCACAATGCTGGCTCCACCTCCTGTGGTGTGTCTGATGTCCCTGGCCTACACTGCAAAAGGAAAGAAGGAGACTTGTCAACAAAGTGCTCCAGGACTGACCAGAACTGGTTTGGACTAGGCAAAGGCCTCTCTGCCTTCAGAGAACAAAGAGAAATTGAGGATAAAAAGGGGGACCCAAACCCCAGAATTTTAGAACTCTTTTGGATCAAGAAGACTGCCAAGAAGAAGAGCTGGAGAAGCTGTGAGGAGGAACTACCACCTTGCTGTGTGCTTTGCTGTGTTGGCCTGCAGTGGCTGCTTCTGTCTTGGGCAGTGAAAGGACTGGACTGAACTTTCTGCAATCTACTTTGTGAGTTTCTCCAAGGGCTTGAGGTAGAGCTTGCCCCCTGTTCAAGAAGTCTCAGGAACAGCAAAGACTTCGAGCCCGACACCATCTATGACGCCGCTGCCGACTCCATGTCCTGACGGCACCGCAGAGGGCACCGCCGCAACACCGCACCGCAACCCTGATCACACCGACGCCGCATGCTGACGCCGCCACCGAGCCGCTGCATGCACCGCGACCTGTGGGCACCACACTCCGCACCGCCTTGCGACGATGCCGTGACATCCCCGATGACGCCGCTCCACGCCGGACTCAACGCCGCCGCTTGCACCATGGTTCGAGGGCACAGCTCGTACAGTTACACGACGCACCGCCCTCATCCCGCACCGCAGCCTTGGCCTACCGACGCCGGTGCCATCGACTCCAGTTCGTCAGTTGACGACAGCGCTTCAGCAACGACGACGCCGCTGCTGCACCGTGACCTGCTAGCACCGTGACGAGCACCGCCTTCATCTCACACCGCGACCCTGGTCTCACCGAGCCGCTGCTCGCACCGCAACCTGAGTGCACCGCACGCCGCACCACTGCACTTCGCACCGCAGCACCTGATGCCGACCGACGCCAGCGCTCCTGACTTCAACAGAGAGGAGATCGATCTCCAACGTGTGTGACTTCGAGGGCCCCAACGACGCCGCACCGACCTCCGGAACCGACGCCTGCGGACGCCGTGTGTTCAGAAGCTCACCGCGAGGTCATCGACGCCCTGCATTTCTGAAAGGTACTGTTTGCGGGTCTTCCCGACACCGTAGCTGACCCGCGACGACACGGTCAGCCAGAACTGTTTGGATTTGTTTGTTCACGACGCCGGGATAGCCCTGGACGGAGCTATCGACATCAAGGAACAGTTTTTAAGGACACTGTGATAACGGAAGATTTTTAAAGTACTGTACTCTGGATTTTTATCGTATTGGACTTGTTTTAAGTATATAAAAATATTGGATATTTTTCTAAACTGGTGTGGTGTCCGTTTGTAGTGCTTACACTGTATTACTGTTGGTTATGTGCAAATACTTTACACACTGCCTCTAAGATAAGCCTGACTGCTCGTGCCAAGCTACCAAGGGGGTGAGCAGGGGTTATTTTAGGAGTGTAACTCCCTTATCCTGACTAGGAAGAAGGGTCCCTACTCGGACAAAGGTGCAAGCCCTTGCCAACTAGAGACCCCCATTTCTAACAAGGGGTGTTCCATGGGTGTTGCTGTGGGTGTTACCATGCAACACCCATGACACTTGCCACACTCCCACATTTACCATGTTTCATGCATCTGGGATTGCGTCAGAATGCTAGCTCTCCCCAAGGGAGGCATAGGAGTGGTGCTATGATTAGAAACATATAGAATTTCTCCTTGTTTAATGATCATCTTATGCGTGCTGCATTGTGCCCCACACGTAGCAAGAGGAAAATGCCATCACACAATAGGTTTGAGCTGGAAGGTGTTCCTTCCAACACAAATACAAATATCCCTACAAAGCAGACACCCTTACTCCATGGTGCAAGGTTGCCAGCATAGGTGCATGGCACCCCATTGTGTGCTAGTGCAGAGTAAAACGACCAAACAGCACCATTTATTGTGAAATTGGGCTATTCTCGCATTCATCTTTTCACGCACTGCAGCGCAGTAGGAAGGCTAGCAGCGCTGTTGGGAAATATTTGATAGTGACTCCAAGGATTGTCCCTGACACCATTTCTAATGCCTCATGTCAGAGAAAAGTGGGATGGGAAAGCCTGGGGCTTCACGGAAACAGTATGTGAGGGCAAGATTGCAGCATTGCCCAGGGGTTAAAGCTGTGTGAGAATTAAACCCACACCTACTTTGCTTTGCCTACAGCATGTATGAGGTCACCCTTAGCACTGTGAAGAGCTGATTACCATGCATTTTCCTTCCTGTGTGTGTGGACAAACTTTCATGACTAAGGAAGCTTTGTATGTACGTCCACCCAGTCTATATTGGTACTATATAGGCATTGGAAGCCACATCAACGATTCCCATCACTTAAATGTTCATGTGTAAACCAGAAGCAATCATTACACAGTATGAGAGCATCCAGGGCAACTTCAGGTTGACATGTTGGTATCAAAACATGTGAGCGAATTCATAGTGTCAAAAAGAAGTTCATACTCAACCTGGGAATGTCATGTGTAAGGGTGACGTGCCGTAGTACTAAATGATCTGTCATGATAGCAACAAAGGAGTATACTACAACTATTAAACCACAGATTTCAGAGTGTACGACTCCATTGTGCCATGTAATAATCTCATAGGTGGAACTTAGTTGTCCACATGCAACATGTGAATTGGGTGATGTCAGCCTACATCGGGGTTGGCTGCACATCCCTCTGAGTCCTGCATGTGAGTAACAAGTGATTCTGGAAAGCAAGTCAGCTAATGTGACATCAACCTGAGGCCTATTGGGCAGTAGTCAAGAAAAGAGCTGGAAACATGGGGTGGACTGCAATTACCCTGACAGTTGACTATTCCAGATGCATGCAATGGTGAGGTTTCCATACAGTGCACAAGGACATTGTGTCCCAGGTCTGTACATGTGTCGCTACACTCTTTGCACATAGCTGGGTGCCCATTGTTTGTACCTTCTTGCAAACTGCATTTCATTCCCCATGGAGTAGCTAGATGGGCGTTGTGTGTTAATTTTTGTGCACACAATTTCAGCCATCCAATTTAGGAATAGAGATTAGCAGGTGTTGCTTTTGACAGACATTGCCATTTCCTGTACCAGCAAGGTCAAGTCCAGGCTGCCTATGGGTTGAAACATGATGTGATGAACAAGCTCATGTGTAAAATATTGTGTGGTTGGCCCACATATATCTAATGTCTGAGACATGTGTCCTTCTTCTCCAACAGACAATATGACTGCAGAGGAGGAACACCACTACCGCATCCATAAGATGCTGTACCGCCACATTCTGCACATCACAAAGGAGTTCATTAGGATGGGCCTCAGATTTGACAGGGAGAAGGCCTCGAGAACCTAGGTGTCAACTGCTCGTGGGAAGGTGCCTCAGATGACAAAGGACACCAGGGCCAGCAAGGACATGAGACAGGCAGCAGGGCAAAAAGCAGGCCTGTGCAGTGAACTTCGCTCCCTTCATGGAGTTTGTGGAGCTTTCCGTACTCCATGGAGCACGCGGAGTTCCCAAAAACTCCACTCTGCAGAGTGGAGTTTTTTTCCTCACTCACGCTCATCAACGTCAAGTTGGTGAGCGTGAGTGAGGAAAATCCACCTCCCGGCAAGATTTTTCCTCACTTGCGCTTGCCAAGGTCTACTTGGTGAGAGCGAGCAAGGACAATCAAACTCCTGGTGAGAATTCTCAATGCTGGTGGTCGGGTTTCTCTATGCGAGTGGTCGCTGCAGGTCGCAACCACTCACGTTGAGAAACCTTCCGTTCGCGTTGAGAAAGCTGCCGCTCGATTAGAAAATCTACTCGAGCAGCAGAAAGGAAGCTGCATTCTCAATGATTGTACAGTGCCGGGCAAACACCCGGCACTCAAAATCACTGTGAACGGCATGACCCTAAAGGGCGGAATTTTTTTGTCACTTCGCGGAGTTCCGCATTGCGGGACTCCACAAACTACACCAAGGCCTAGCAGGAAGCTTAAACAGGACCTTCTTCTGTACCTACATCTGTGACAGGCCAGCCTCCACAACTCAGTGCTGACCAATCTGGGGATAAGGGGTTACTTCACAGGACATGGACTTTGTCAAGTTGAAGCTGACAGGACTTAAGCTGCAGGCAGCCTCACTCATGAAAATAGTTAACACCCTGCAGCAGTCTGTGGACCGCATCCTGCAACAGCTGTAGGACCCCAAATTGACCAATCAGGTCATGGATACTTTGTTTGGGTTATTTCTTTATAGTAATAGTTAAATGATAGGTAAGGTTTAATTAGATAGGGTTAGATTAGGATAGTCTTAGATTTTCATACTATTTATGTGTTTTATGATTGAGGTTTTACATTGTGGGTTGTTTATTGGGTGAATGTACTCTGTTTCCTAGGTTTATAGTATATATGTGCATAAAAAATAATTAAAATTGCAAAAAAATATATATTTGTGTAGGCTCAAATATTTAGTTAGTTCATGTATAGGTTTAGCTTTAGTATATGTTTGTCTCATGTGCTTATATGTGTTAAGGGGGAGTGGGGGTAGATGGTTACGTGGTCTTCTGTGATTCATGTGTAGTGTAGATTAAGTTAAGGTTAGGTAAGGTAGATTAGTGTTAAGATAGAATTGGCTAGTTTAGGTCACATATGTTAGGTTGATGAATTTTTTCATAGAAATAGTTAGGTTTCTGATTTATTTGTTCTCTTTTACTGAAATTAAAAACATTTTCTCTCTTATATTGTTGCTGACTATTGTACAGAATGACAGTTGACATGTATGCTTCTGAGGGGTTGGGCTCATGCTATGTCGTAGGCAATGTGTGTTTGTGTACATGTATGTGTAGCTATGGCACATTTGGTATGGATTCTTGTCAATTTGCTGTCAAGTTATTTGACGTTTCGCCACTGCATTGTAGGCCATACTCTGCTGGTAAATGTACAAACTGCCCATTTCAATTCTCACCTTGCAGATCTAAGTGCATGTGCATGTGTTACAACAGGTATCGCTAGGATTACTGTTGGGGGCTGTTGCATTAATACCCTTATGTATTGGCTCATACACTAATGGCAACCACATGCACACTCAACATTGCATCATTCTGTGGATAGAACCCTTGGATTTGCTGTCTGATTACCATGGTAGTGTCCAGCACATGTACAATATGTACAATTGTTCCTCTCAATTACTGTTTAGTATATTTTAGCAGGACATGAATGAGACCTGAGGTCAAAACGTACTACATTGCATGCAGCAAGGGTTCAGCTATGACAGCTTACTTTCACTGTGGCTATGTTGTAATTTGACCATGTTAAGATCTTCTCTTAGGATGGTGGGAGATGTACATGGTGTTGACACATTGACAAATAAGTCCTTGCAGGACACATGAAGAGAAATTCCACACACTGGTGCAGGTAGCCATCTTTATTTACACATCTCTCAAGGAGCAAGGGGAGGTGGCAGTACTTGCTACAATAACCCCAATTCATTATGTGAGCCTTTGGATGTGCAGACATGTTCCAGGTGGGAGATATGTGATGACACATGTATAGGCAAGTAGTGTTCTAGTGAGGAGGTGAATCACAGTGCCACTATGGAAGTTCAGCCACATCAACAGTCCTGCAATGGAGTACAACATGTGGACAAACCAAGAAGTGGACAGTACCGTTTGTTTGGGAGAGAATCTGAGCTTTGTCACCTTACAACATAACACCTTACATGGCAATACTAATGGTGGTGCCTTGGCCACAGGGGCGAGTGCACTGACCTTACTAGAGCCTTTTTCTCCTGCTCAGATCTAAGAGGAGGGGGTGCTCAGGCCAGGTCCTCCTACAGAGATTCCTGACCTTTCATTGAGCTCCATCATCAGTGAACCCCTGGAGAAAAAGAAAAAAAGGGGAAGCCCAGCCCAAACCCCACCAATTCCAAAAACACAGGTCACAAGTCTACTTCATCATCAGCATGGTCCGCTAATCTTCAACATGTGGTTCCTCTTGCCAGTGACGCAATGAATCTAAATGAATTTAAATCCTTAGTGAGTGGACTCTTAAATCAGATAAGAGTGATGTTTACTACGGCCATAACACCCATCTTGGACAGAATTGGTGCACTAGAGAAAACGATCCTGGATATAGGACCTGTATTGGAATTCCAGCCAGGAACAAATCTATTCCTCCCCCCCTCATCCTCGTTGCCCAGAGGTAACTCCACCTGGTATAGCCCAAAATATTGGTAATATTCATAGCTCTTTAAACCCAAACCCCAAGCGGGTAACTGGCACTCCCCTCCCTTCTTTCTCAGAGAGGGTCTCAAATATCTCTGTCCCACCTGAAAGATCTCAGCTGGGAAAGCAAGGAGACTATTGACTGACACCTCCTAGTCTAAGTAGATCATCAAATGCCCAGTAGTGAATAGATGCCCCACAAATGAATGACTTTTTCTGCAGACTTTAAATCTGACAGCAATAGTGGGGGTACCACCTGTGCCAGAGGGAAGGGAAGAGAATATCCCAGTCTTAAAAAATAAAGCTTGACAGTGGTTGTCAAGAATCTCTGCATTCTCCATCAAGGAATGTGATGATATTCACATGTTGAGGTGGGTAGGTTGGGTAGGCCTGTCTAGAAAACTGCTAGGGGGGGATTGCATTGTAGTTATCTGCAGGGATCTGAAATTGGCATGCCGATTGATAACCTCAGGCTGTAGACAAGGCACAAATAGCACTGCCGATATTCCATCTATTATACCGCTGGGTTTCTTCTACCGCCCTACAGCTGCCAACTCCTGGGGATCAGAGGATGGGCCTTTACCTCTGCCTCAGGTTATAGGAGGGGTTATGTGCACAATTTCAACAGTCAATAGATTTTTGCCACTTTCTGATGTGGATGCAAATGATTGACTTGAACATCATCTTGATCTCCAAGATGAGAGTACTTTGGAAATGGACTAAGGAATTAATCCATTGGTCCCTGTTTTTACCCATGCTGTGGTACTGTTAGCTGGTATTGAGGTCCACAAGGATGATCTTGGTCTTGCTGACACCGTCTCTAGCTTCCTGCCTTGGAATCATGTTGCCGAAAATCCTAGTATGGAACCTTTTAGTTTGCCCCAAAGCGACAATATGAAGTACATGAACAGTGCTGGCATAAAATGCCATGACTCTGTACCTGTTATTTCTTGGAATGTGGCAGGTCTTTGCTCAAAGATATGTGATACCCTGAATGGTTGTCTTTTATAGATCCCTTTGGATGTCATTTGTTGCCAAGAAACTTGGGTTTTCAACAATGTGTTAATAGATGGGTTCAGATGTTTTTGTTCTCCAGCAGTCCCCTCTAATGCGTTCAGGGGAAGGGAGGCTTGGCTGTCCTTGTCTCCACTAGGCTCAAGAATCTATCTGTTACCTAGTTAACCTCAAGCCCTTACTATCAGATTCTGAAGCTTTCCTTTACCACAGAGTTCAATATCCGCCTAGTACATTTTTACTACAATTTGTATTCCTCACAACCAGTGAATATTGTTGAGGACTTGGGGTCTGTTATCCGACGCCTAATAAGTAACGAGGGCAATGGTCTTTCCATACTATGGGCAGATGATTTTAATATTATTAAATGTATCTTTGGAAGGAGTCAGGGGGTGCGATAGGAAACTGGCAGGATGTTGAAGTGGCTCACTTTCTTCATTCCCCCTACTCAGAAGCATTGACAAAGATAATGCTGATGAATAATCTGTGGTTTGCATTTGAGACCTGTGGGGATTCCGAAGAACACACTCGACTTATGTGGGAAGGGAGAAGAGGAGTGTTATTGACCATATTCTAGTCTTAGGTACCTTGACTCTTTTTTAAGCAAATATGAGATTTTGGCCTTCCGCCTTAGTGATCATCGACTAATTAGTCTCATTTTTTCTTTTCCTTCCACAATCCCCTCACCAGCTAGACAGATCACACCCTTATCTCTCTCCTAAAACAAGGGGTCCATAGAAAATGGAAAAAGGTAGATCCCTCCATAATTCACTCTGAATTGATTTCGACTAGACTTGATGAGTTTATGTATTGCCTAACTGAAAATATTGACGTTGGGATAATTCGGGAAAATTTTGAGAAAATCTGCTCTTTCATTGCAAGGTGCCCGCCCAGTAAACTCCTGGTTTAATAAAGACTGCACTAAGGCTCTCAAACTCCTGAAAGAAATAACTAATAAAGTGCCCTGTGATCCTGTGGAAGTTAGAGAAGCAAGGAGGAATTATACTGTTACACTTGAAAAACGAAAACAAGAGATAAGAACCTAGGCATGGGAAGATCTAGAACGCGCTGCCTCTGCTAAAGAAAACAAAGCTTTCTGGAGTTAGTAAACCGTCCTTTTTTTACTGGTAAAACTCACTCAGGAACTGACTGTCTTATTTTAGAGCAAGACTGGGCTTCCCATTTCTCAAAAAACTTCACTGCTGAGCCAGGGAAGGTGTCTATTGTGGATTCGCAAGATACTGCAATTAACTGCAAGGATTTGGTGACTCTTTGTAATTCAATTACAATTGGGGAAGTCTGAAAAGCTATTGTAAGCTCAGGCTCAGGAAAAGCTTCTGGCCCAGATGAGTTCCTTTTGATCTTTGAAGTATAATCTAGAACTCTGGGCCCTATTGTTAACAAATGTTTTTAGAGCTCTGGTCATTTGTGGAACAATTGACTCTTGGAAGGAATCTCTGACAATTCCCATTTATAAGAAGGGTGATAAAAACAACCCAGCAAATTACAGGCCCATCTCTCTCATCGATTCTACTGCAAAGAGTTTTGGGAGAGTGATATTGGGGAAACTGGTAACCTGGGAAAAAGAAAGTACCTTCTTTACGGAGGTCCAATATGGGTTTCGACCAGGCTTCAGCACCTCTGAACAAGCCCTTAATCTGTCACTTATATTAAATAAGTATGTCAAGGCCAGGAGAGGTGCCATGCACATGACCTTTCTGGACCTCTCATCAGCCTTTGATTTAGTGGACAGAGATAAACTATGGCAGATTATGGTGCGAGCTAGGGTTGCTCTCCCCCTTTTAATGGTTTTGAGAAGGATAAATCAAGACACTACCATGAAGGTTCGTTTAACACAAGAGGGGGATTTGACGTCTCTGATTCCAGTCACTCGGGGGCTCAGACATGGTTGTATTTTGGCCCCCTTTTACTTTTACTTGATGCATTTTTAAGGTCCCTAACCATAGATACTCCCAAAGTGGGCGACCGTTTGATACTCGTAATCCTTTATGAGGACAACGCAGTGCTCTTATCATTCACCGCTAATGGATTGCAAATTTTACTGGATGGGTTCAATACCTTTATGGTCAATCTGAATCAAAAGGTCAATCATAAGTTATATTTTGCTTAGTGGCCCCAAAAACACCCGCTCTAGCAATTTTGTGGGTGAGATGAACACCAATAATGAAAACATCTACTTTTAGCTATCTGGGGATTTTATTTTCAGCTAACCTGACCTGAACTTACCAAAGCAGCTTGTGAAGCACTTGATAGATTTGCTAAAAAATCGGGACATAAACCCCTGAAAGAAATAGTGATGTTACATAAAAGCAGGTGTCGTCTTTACAGACAGAAGAGAATACATTTCTGTCCAAACCTTTAGGATTCACTAGATCCATTACAAGCCTGATCACACATAATGAAATGGGACTAGGTTTCTTTGAAGATTTGGTGAGGTTAGCTCCTATCATGCTATGGGTCAAAATATGGTTATCTCTGGATTTTAATTTCATGTGTGTTATTTTAGAAGATTGTTTAAAATAAAGCAATGCACAGGCCATTCCACAGTTAAAATATGTCAAATTATCCTTGCAAGTTTTGGGGCATGCACATCTGTGGGCAAAAACAGGGAACATTACCAGACTTACCAAGAGGCAGTTTAAGTCAAAGAAAAGCTAAGAATGGAGAAAGCCATTAACATGATAACAGTCTAACAGCATATAGCTTTTTCCACGTGCTCTGGCATGGAGCCATATCTTTTGTGGATTAGAACTCCCCAATATAGATTTTAATTTTCAAGTTTTCTTATGAAGATGATTCATCATTTAGGGGCATTCCCGATCACAGGTTTGTGGTTCGCCTTCTTGCCGCCTTGTCATGGTGATGGGATTTCCTGCCAAACTACTAAGCACTTTATGTTATTCTGCCCACTCTATGTAGCCTATTGATCATGATTCTTATGACCAATCCAGCAGCCATTGGGGCAATGTATGTATCCTGCTTCCGCTCCACGACTCAAGGATGTGACGTATATCCCCCAGCTGTTTTCCAACCTTGGTGGTGCCGCCTTGGCAGCTCATTTGTTCATGCCTCTGCCTCATGACATCAGCGATGGTAGCCGGGAACTGATCAAGTCCACGGAGCGGAGGGTAGTTGCCTCGTGTATCCTCCAGGTTGTCATCATTGGAGATGAGGCACCTATGGATGGCCTGTAGACTGCCTGCCATGGTCTCCATCCCCACATGCACCTCATTTTCAAGCTCACACTGGATTCCTACAGCCCTCTTATGGAAAACAAGTTGTGTGTCCTCGGAGTTCAGTGGTGGTTGTGTGCTGGCAGGTGCTGTTGGTGCATTTGTGTGCAACTCATCTGGAAACCCCGCTACTTTGGTGACCCTCCCACCAAACGGAAGAGGTGTTCGTATGGAGTCCAGGATTTGGTGGATGGTATCCTGATCAATGGTGGTCAGGTTCCCATCCATGTCAGAAAATTCCAGTGGGTCAGGGACCCGGGCAGATGGTATAGGTGCATCCTCTGCAAAGAGATGCACCTATACCAGAGATATGTTACTGCTGATTGCAGAGGGATTTTGGTTTGAGTTGCCTCTACTACTTTCTGGGGAGCTCATTCCCAAATGATTGCTGTAGGGCGACACAGCATGCCTTCTTGCCTTCAAACCTACAGCATTATATACAGGGCAGGTATGCACTGTGTCTTTGTGACAGGTCCCACTACTGTCCTTCACATCCTGTGCTGTAGCACAATGACATGCCATGCGCCAACACAGGCACAGTTGCACCATGATGCAAAGATGCCTGCATTGCCGGGATGATTGCTCTTCAGCAGGAACGCACACCTTTCGGCACATAATGCAATACTAACAGGCTTTTTCCTCTTACTATGAGTGGTGCTGAATGCAGCACACATGGACTGGTGATATGACAATATAATTATCATCGTTGCTACGCAACTACTACACTCTTGGTGAGGCATGGTCTTCTAATCCATTTCCATGTTTACTTACCATAGTCATTCAGTAAATGTGTCAAATGTCATAGGTGTTTGGTAGGAACAACAGGCCTTATTTACAAGCCCATTGCTTAGCCGGAGCGCCACTTTTATTGATGCACCAGCAGCGCAATGGACTTCCCCATATTTACAAGGCCATGTAAAGTCAACATGCAAGACTTTTCATGGCCTTGTATATAAGTTTCCCTTTCACGCATGACTCTGCATGAAAGGTACATTCGATGGGTGTTGCTGTGGGTGTTTCCACGCAACATCCATGGAACTTGACGCATTCCCAGATTTGTTACCTTTTGTAAACCTGGGAATGCGTCAGTATTCTGCACCTCCCCAGGGGAGGTGTAAGGAGGTGCGATGAGGAGAAATACTTTTATTTCTCCTTGTTTTTCCTCTTTCTGTGAATGCTACATTCTGGAAAAAACATTGAATGATTGTTTTTGTGCAGGAAGCTCTCCCTTCCTGCACAAAAAAACATAATCATCACCTCAGCGCAGACAACCTTGCAAAATGACGCAAGGGTGCCTGCGCCGGTGCATGGCTGCTGTTTTTGCACCAGCCCAAGGGAGAAGGTCAGGAATGTGCCATATCTTGTAGAAATGGCCCATTCCTGCCCTTTTATTTTGGGGCACGGCAGTGCAGCAGGAAGGCTTGCTGCGCTGCCATGCATCAAAATATTGTAAATCAGTCACACCCACTGTAAGACCCATGGCATGCTTCCCCATCACAGTGTGAGGAAATGCTTCAACTTGCACTGCATTCCCTCACACCATATCTACAAGGCAAAGAAATGGTGCACAGGGTGGCTTTATGTGGGCTTGTAGTTTTATGTAGCTGCACTGTGCATAAGCAGTACATCAACAAATGTCACATTACAGCGGCACACAGGGTATTGTCGATTATACCTATGATGTGTTGTCGTAGTACATGCTATTTGCATAGTATTCTGATACTTGTACTTCTGGTAATTCATATTGTATATTCATCAAAGGGAGGCAGTTTACCAAGTTGGACGCAGACTGGTGCTAGACTTCACACATGGGATGGAGAGACATGACGGTGCTTGACTGAGCTCTGCAATATGTGATTGGTCAGTGTCAATTAATTTATGTGGTGTTTCATGGAACAAGATCCAATTCCCAACCGATTGACATGCACACAGCGCACTGGAGTATTGGGACATTGCTGGCTGCACTGAACAACATGACCCTTTTTGCCCATATTGGCCCTTGTTGCTACTTACCGGGGGCTCTTGTTGGTACTCTTGGGCTGCACTGTCCTGTCCCGAGATTCCAGTCACCAACTCATCTGGGATGACAGCTGCCACCCGCTCCTCCAGGGCATCCAACACCTCCTGGTCTGCTGGGCCTCTTGCTCTGGTTTGCAATGCTGCTTTGAGATTTGTAGCTAATTTAGCCTTTTATTGTGCACTTATAATCATGCCAGCGCTTCTTGCAGTCGGTAACTATCCTCTTAGCTTTACCAGCACAGTTGATTTTCTGCACAATGGACTGCCATATGGCCTCTTTCTTCTGTAATAGCAACTTGGAGCTCGAAACAGCTGTTGTTGATGTTCTGTGACCAGTATCTCATTTTCCTCCTCACTAAAGTTGGACTTCCTCTTTCCCTGGCTGTCTGCTTGGGCATATGGGCTGGTACTGGGGTTGTTTGGTCGGTTGTCCGGAGCACTGCAGTGTGCTCCCTGTTCCATTGCTGACTCCAGAATGGTCCAACAAATTGTTTTTTTTGAGCAATGCATAATTATTTATATATTTTTTGCCACTTGACGCAGTGTGAACTGTTCCACTGGTGTTCAGCCTTGCATTACGTGATGCAAGTTATTTTTCCAACAGTTGTATCAGTATGACTTGCGGCTCTTTTGCACGACCTACGTCATTTTTTGTGAGGCAGGCTCCCGCCTTATGCCACGATCTGCTAAATTGTAAATATGGTGCAACCGTGGCGTTTTGCGATAACATACGGTGGTGCATTACATTTTGACGCATCGCTGCATTGCAGCATTGATGGGTCACTTCTTGTAAATAAGGCCCCTCAGCTCTTTTTCACTGGTATACAGATGTGTAACAAATGTGAAAGCTCTTTAGACATTAATGAGATCAGCAACATAGTAAACCTTTAATACCATTCAAAAACATGGTATGATCATTATTTACTGACATTGCTACCTAATGACAATGCCCTTGTAACTTTTGGTTTTTCCGTGAATTTCTGAGCTTGCTTTTGTTAGGGTAAGTTAAGTTCTTGAGTTCCTAGGTTCATACCTAACTATAATGTCACTTTAACCTTTGTTTTTGTCAGTGAATATATTAAGATCTCCACGGATGGGCAAAACATAGCAAGTGCAGACCCAAGTCTAAGTATTGTCCACAGTTATCAGCAGGAAATATAATTTTCTCTGTTTCAAGAGGCTATGGTTGAGGGATTGAATGGAATTGCTAGAAGAGTGCAAGAAGACAAAAGATGACTGGATAGCCCTGAGTGACCTCCAAAAAGATGATAACATATTAATTAAGGACTTTGACAAAGGAGGCAAAATTGCAATAGTTGATCATGACAAATATGTTGCAGAAGCCAATAGACATCTCAATTTAAAATAACATTATGAGAAACAAGTTAAAGACCGACTGCTGACTTTACCTCATCTAAAATTGAAGGGTTGGTATGAGGTTGGCATGTTGGATGTTGATGGCTACCTCGAAAAAGATCACCCTATAACATCTCCCCTATATCTTTTTCCCAAGGTACATAAAAACACTGAGAGCCCTCCAGGCCGGCCATTTGTCAGTTCAAAGGACTCTCTTTTAAAGAACACCTCTGGGTTTATTGATATTTTTTGTTTCCTTACGTATCCAACATACCATCATATTTAAGGGAATCCATAGACTTTCATAATAGAATCAATGGCATTCCCTGGAAACCGGATTATTTGATGGCGACAATAGATGTTGTTTCCCTGTATACATCAATACAACATATGTATGAGCTGAAGGCATGCAAATACTTCCTCAGGTCGAGATCTGTGAGCTTGATGGAACACTCTGAGATGTTAATGAAAATGTTGAGCTCCTGCCTTATGCACAATGTGCTTTTATTTGATGGCAACTGTTACTTGCAAATACAGTGAACTGCCATGGATCCATCCTATGCCCCTACATATGCAAATTTGACAATTGAGTGGTGGGAGGCAGAAAGTGTATGGACTGAATAGAATTCGGACTCACTACAGCAGATAATTCTATGGGTCCGTGGTATAGATGATATATTTTTAATATGGGAATGCAACAAATGGGACTTGGAGAGATTCATCAAATCATTGGATAATAATCTACAGAATGTAAGATTTGCCTATGAGATAAGTTCAGAAAAGATCAACTTCTTGGACATAGGATATGCATTATTGATGAAAGAAATATGTACCAAGATCCACAGAAAGCCTACAAGTTGCAACACTATGTTGCAGCCAATAGTGGACATCCCAGGGCATTAAAAGAGAGTGTATCAAATGGGGAGTTCTTGAGGGCCAACCATAATTTCTCAGATCAGAGGGAGTTTGGACATCAAGCCAATGAAATATATAAGAGATTTAAGAGTAGAGGCTATCCAACTGCATTATTAAATGATGCATTAAAAAGAACAATAAGAATAAGAGGACCTTCTGGTGTCTAAAACCAAAAAAAGATCTGAGGAATTCCAATGATAGAGTAGAAATCAGATATATTCTTCACTATAATATGTCTCATCATGACATTAAGGAACTTCTGAGAAACAAATTGAAGATATTATAAATGGATGAATTGTTGAAGATGATGCTACCGGAACATACACATATCACCTATGAGAAAGTTGCCTCACTGGGAGACCTGTTAACAAGGAGCTTTATGATGCATCTAGCTGGTTGAAAATGAAAAGGAATGGCTTTTGGAAATGTTTAAAATGTAAGACATGCATACATGGTTCCAACAAGACAACATTTGAAATCGAGTATGGAAAAAAGAAATCAAGAAAAATATTTCCTGTTAAAGCACGTATGTGGTATATGTAATTGAATCAGGGTGTGGAAAGAAATATGTGGGTAGCATGGTTAATAAGTTGAAGCTACACATTTTGCAAAATCTATGAGCTCTAGCACACACAAATAGGAAAAGGAGGAAGTGTGCAAATTCTGTGAAAACAGAAATATCTTATTGGAAAAAAGCAAGGTTTTTAAAAAAATGCCCTCACCCACTAATAGTGGCATGCTTCATTATAGGGTTGTTACAACATCCCTGTGCAGACCAACACCTAGGATGGAGAAAAGGAGACAATACATACATGTATACAGGGATCTACTCAGCAGAACAATAAACAAAGAAAAGATTAAAGTTACCTCCTAAATAGCCTATACACTCTTTATTATTGGACTGCCAGCATGAGATTAAAAAAAATGATTACAGATGGAGATGAAACCGGGGTAATTACTGCCCTTTCATCTCTAATTCCTGCTTTCTCATCAACATGTTTCAGCTGCTATCAATCGCCCACAAGGGACCGTTCGGCCTTCCTCAGGACTAAAGATACCTCTGTCTTATCTACCCCTACCTACTAATTGTGTTTTTGGGGATGGGGATATATTGATCAAAAATATAATGACTTGGCGTGTCGCTTTCTAGGTACACCCACTACAGGAGCTCCTGCAATGACAAACATAAATGAATGCAAACAATGCATTTTTTTTTAATAAAAACATGGTATTGTCTGGCACCAAGTAGAATCCATAAATGACTGGTTCTACACATGGTGATGGTGACAATACCTTTAAGAGAAGCATTCACATTCCAAATGTGGACTCTCTTACAACCCATTTCTTATAGCGTTAATGGGCACTTCACCACCACTCACAGACAACACCCACATGTAAAGCACAGAAAAAGGAAGTTTAAACACCAAAAGTATCACTTACCAAGTTTCACTAAGCATTATTTCTGAAACTGGAGTGCAAGCGGGAGCATCTCCCTGTAGTCACACTCTGTTATGTAGAGCAAAACAACATATTAAAAAATCCACATACTTCTTAATGCTAATGTTTTCCTAGCACATATCATTCCCTTCTTGTTTGCCTCTTTTCATAATGCTGGTCTGCGAGTATGTTCAGAAGTGGTAAGAACATAAAGCAATCTCATGTAAATACCTTACACTGGTACGGAATTAAGTCGTCCACAGTCTGAGGCTTCCAATCTCTGAATGTTACTATCCGTAAACCAGGACAGCGGGCTAGGTTTGTTCGTCTCACTCTTAAATAGGTTCAAATTAATATAGTGAACAAATGGCCCATCATTCCGGTCTCGTAATAAGATCAGAAAAACATAGTCAGTCCCACTGAAATGCGGTTGTAACATATTTAATACAGTGTAACCACCCCTTTGTCCCAGTATTACTCACTTTTTCAAGAGAAAGACATTGTTTCCTAGCACCTCTTGCTGCCCTGTGTAGGTGGAGTCACCTCTGTTCCTCTGCTCAAAATACACTTGATACTAGTCAGATGTCCCACAGCCCTGATCATGTGACTTACAGCTCCAGCTAAAGTCACATGATTTGGGCGGAGCCGGAGTTAGCCGGCTAGTGGGATGAGCCTGTAATGGTCTTACCATATTGGGAAAGGGCTGGTAAATAGTAGAAACAAGTTCTGTTAAAGATATATGAAAAGGGAGATAAACCCTCTAACCATATGTCTCAATGCCCCTGGAGTATTCAAGCCCACTGACATCTCTATGCCGAGTACAAGTTCTCTGATCACGTGACTAGAATCTCTGGTCACATGATCTAACCCGGTATACATGAGAGTTCAGGTGGTTCTGAAAAGTCGTGTGCCAACAGAACTATCAGCACTAGACAACTGAGTGTGTATTTATTTATAACTGGAGGGGGGAGATTGTTATATCTCTCATTGCCCTAAGTTTATACAACTGTATAGGCATCACAGCTCTATTTTTTAATGGTATGTCTCTGTGCTGAGGTCTCATTTAACATGGTCCCCTCTTATCCAGTGTGTACTAATGGTTCGTAAGAACTGGGTGTCAGCTCCATACTAGGAGGACATGAATCTGGTCTGTGTATTTATTTAAAATAGTCCCTGATGTCCAGATATATTGTTAAGGCATCTTTCCTAACTAGACCTGGATACTGCTAGTCCACCCATTTCTTCAACATACAAGTTTCAGAGGCTATTCAGCTGATGCCATGGAATATCATCACTGAGTCCAATCTCATGGCTTTAGATGCAATAAATCAATTTCTGTTCATGTTTGAGCAAAACGTTTTTCACATCCCTGATATTATGGGGAATGGTGGGTTTGTCGAATATTGTCCAATGGATATCATCAACAGTCTGGTTTTTCTACAAGAAGTGTGTTTTGAGTTTGGTCATGGTTTTCTTACATCTAAAGTTACTTTTGTGCTCCACGGTTCTGATTTTGATATCGCGGGTTGTCATCCCTATGCAAAGAAGATTATTAGATGGGCAATGATTGAGGTAAATGACAAGATATGAATTAAAGTTAGTGTGTTTGGTTTGAATCCAGGGGTAGTTTAGGCCCATATCCACTGATTTGGAATGTTTTTTCAATGTGCAGACGCATCATGATCCACACGCCGTGCAGCCTACCACTGGTAGGAAATCCCACATCCTGCGTTCATGGCTGGGACCAGAATGTAGTGGCCTGGTGTTAACCAACATGTCTTTAATGCTAGCTCCCTTTTTAAAGGAGAACATGGGTGTTGTTCAATTCAAACCATTAGAGTTCAGAATCCGCCAGTTCCTAGTGATAATCGGTTTCACATGTTTGGACGCCGTGCTGAAGGTTGTGACACAAATTGTTCTGTCAATTTTAGGTTTTACTCTCCTCTCCAAAAGAGCCTCTCTGTTATAGTTACATGCTCTTCCTTTTTGTGCCCGGTTAACCACTTGATATGGGTAGTTCTTTCTTCCAATTTCATGCAGAATTTTGTGATTCCATCTTAAATCACTCACAGTAGAACAATTTCTTCACAGGTACAGGGACTGTCCAAGGGGGAGATTCTCTCACTGGGACTTTGGATGAAAACTGTTGAATGACAACAGATTGTTCCCATCTTTTTGCTTATGATATACTTGTGTAAGCAGTCTACCCTCCTTTGCCTTTATTTCCAAATCCAAGAAAGGTAGAAATGTGTTGGTAATAGTAGAGGTGAAGTGTAAAAGAGGATTATGACTGTTTAGCCAATCCAGGAATTCACCAATGGAACCTGATCACCTTTCCATATCAAGAGGACATTGTCAATGTATCATCACCTCAGTCTGATATGTCCTGTCCATGGTTCGTCAGGTCCATAGATGAACTTCTTTTCGAATTCTGAGACATACAAACATGCCAGGCTAGGCGCAAATGCACTGCCCATAGATGTGCTGTGGGCCTGTAGATAAATAGTACCATTGCATTTGAAGAAGTTCTTGGTGCGTGCTATTAGTGTCATATCCGATGTGAATGCTCTGGGAGTATGGATATTCCAATCTTCTTGATACAAGATGTCTTCAATCACCCTCAGAGTCTCCATTTGTGGTATGTTAGTATAGAGGTATTCTATGTCCAGACATACCAGGAAATCTGTTTCTGGATCAAATTCCAAGCCCCTGATAAGATATTGAACATCCCTTGTATCCTTGAAATATGAATCCATTTTCTGGACTAATGGCTTCAGGAAACAGATCACAAAATTGTGATAGGGGTTCCAGTATTGAGCCAATCCCTGATACTATTGGTCGTCTCATCGGAGGTCTGGTTGGTTTATGCACTTTTGGTAAAGTCTAGAGATATGGAATTACCGCTTTCCTGTTACACAGAAATGACCCTTTATTACGGGAGATCCAACCATTATTGACCGCTTAATTTAAAAGGGAACCAATCTCTTTCTTTTGTTCCGGTGTGGGGTCCCCGGAAGTACACTATAGTTCCGCCTGTCAGACAGCAGGCGCAAACATTCCTGTTTGTAAGCCACCTCAGTTTGAATTACAATGGCTCCCCCTTGCCAGCAGGTTGTATGACTATGTTGGGAGTCTGCTTAAGTTCTTGAATAGCTTGCATCTCTAGTCTGGATAAATTTCTGAAAGGCTATTTCATTGTTTCGTTCATTCCCTCCACGTCATGTATGACAGCCTGCTCGAATACCGAAAGCTCTGGAGGTAATTGAGACAAATGGGGTACAAATGTCGATGTTGGGCAAAGGGCTGTATCTACCTTCTATATCGACCATTCCTCAAGTTTGTCAAAGATTCTGAGGCGCACCTTCCAAAAGAATTCAGCCAATTATTGTCTCAGTTGAAACGTCTTCAGGACATTTGTGGGAATTTTACAGGAAGGTACGCCTCAGAATCTTCTTTGACAAAAGTGAGGAAGGGTCAATAAAGAAGGGAGATACAACCCTTCACCCAAAATTGACATTTGTACCCCAGTTCTTTCAATTACCTCCAAAGTTGGTGTTAGTAACATTAGATGTAACAAAACCATGATCAAACTCACAACACACTTCTTGGAGAAAAACACACTGTTAGTGATATCCATTGAACTCTATTAGACAAACCCACCATTCTCCATAATATCAGGGATGCAACAAACGTTTTGCTTAAACGTGAACAGAAGTGGATTTATTGTATCTGTAGCCATGAGATTGTACTTAATGATGATATTTCATGGCATCAGCTGAATAGCCTCTAGAACCTGTATGTTGAAGCAATTGATGAACTAGCAGTATTCAGATTAGCGGAGAGAGATGCCTTAACTATATAAATGGACATGGGGGCTATTGTAAATAAATACAAAGGCAGGATTCATGTCCCAGTATAGAGCTGGCAAACGGTTCTTACAAACCCTTGGTATGCACTGGGTAAGAGGGGAACATGTGAAATGAGACCTCAAACATGAGAGATACCATTAAAAAACAGAGCTGTGATGCCTATACAGTTGTACAATCTAAGGTTAATGAGAAATATAATATGTTTATCCCCCTTATACATAAATACACACTCAGTTGTCTAGTGTTGATAGTTCTGTTGACAAGTGACTTTTCAGGACCACAGGCACAGTCATGTATCCTGGGTTAGATCACGTGACCGGAGATTCTAGTCACGTGATCGGAGAACTTGTACTCTGCTTGCATACTACAGAGGCATTGAGACATAGTGAGAGGGTTTTTCTCCTATTTCATATATCTTTTACAGAATTTGTTTCTACTATTCATTATCCCCCGGGGCCCTCTCCCAATATGGTGGGACCATTACCGGCTAGTCCCACTAACCAGCTAATTCCGCCTTCACCCTAATCATGTGACCGAAGCCGTGAGTCACGTGATTGGGGCCGCAGGAAACGTGACTGGTATCGAGTTTCTTTAGAGCAGAGGAACAGAGGTGACAGCACCTAGATGGGGCAGCAAGAGGTGCTAGGAAGCGGAGTCCTTCTAGTGAAGAAGTAAGTAATATGGGGACACAGGGGTGGCTACACTCCTTTCAGTGGGGTCAACTAAATTTTTCCAATCAGATTACATGACCGGAACAAAGGGCCACTTGTTCACTATATTAATTTGAACCTATTTAAGGTCAGAACTAACAAACCGAGTCAGCTGTCCTGGTTTACTGATAGTAACATCCAGAGATTGGAAGTCTCAGACTGTGGGCTGCTTAGATCCGTTCCAGTATAAGGTGGTTGCATGAGATTGTGTTATGCAAACAACAAGGCGACAAGGGCATGATATGTGCTAAGAAAACATTAGCATTAAGATGTATGTGGATTTTTTAATGTGTTCTTTTACTTTTCATAACAGAGTGTGACTACAGGGAGATGCTCCTGCTTGCACTCCAGTTTCAGACAAATGCTTAATTAAACTTGGTACGTGATATTTTTGGTGTTTAAATTTTCTTTTCCCACACTTTACTTGTGGGTGTTGTCTGTGAGAGGTGGTGGAGTGGCCGTTAATGCTATAGGAAACACGTTGTCAGAGAGTCCACATTTGGAATGTGAATGCTTCTCTTAATGGTATGGTCACCATCATCAAGTGTAGAACCAGTCATTTGTGGATTCCACTTGGCGCCGACCGTTACCATGTTTTTATTGAAAAATGCATTGTTTGTATTAATTTATGTTATTAGTCATTGCAGGAATACCCGTAGTGTGTGTACCCAGAAAGTGACACACAAGGTTATTATATTATGGATAAATGTATCCCCATCCCCCCCAAAAAAACAATTAGTAGGTAGGGGAGGATAAGACAGAGGAATCTTCAGTCCTAGGGACGGCCGAACGACCCCACTGTGCTGAAACATATCGACGAGAAAACAGGAATTAGAGATGAAGGGGCACTAATTACCCCCATTTCATCAATTCATTTAATCCTATCCTGGGAGTCCAAGAATAAAGGACATATAGGCTACCTCAGAGGTAGTTTTAATCTTTTCTTTGTTTATTGTTGTGCTGAGTAGATCCCTGTATTCATGTATGTATTGTCTCTCCATATCTCTTTGCTCCATCTCAGGCATTGGTCTGCACAGGGATGTTGTACCAGCCCTATAATGAAGCATGCCACTATTAGTGGGTGAGGGCAATTTTAAAAAACCTTGTGTTTTTCCAATGTGATATTTCTGTTTTCACAGAATTTACACATTTCCTCCTTTTCCTTTTTGTTTGTGCAAGATTTCATCTATAGGGAGGATGGAAAAGGAGATGTACCTCTCTCCCCTTCTTTGTGTATAGGAACATCTATGAGCTATCATAAACAAGAACTTCACCTACACATGGGCAAACATATCTGGGAAGTACATGATGGGATTAAAGCATATTTGATATATTATGGGATTCAACATGTCGTGAGAAAACCAAGCAGAGGTGATTCAGAATTAATGCTCAGAAGATCGAAGCTGAAATGGATTACCCTGATAGGGAAATATATCCCATGGAGACTAAACACTGATGCTGAAATATATATCCATCTATAAGATTTCCTTAACATTTTAACTTTTTGTCAGGATACTTCAATGACATGATAATATGTCGAGAGCCTACAAGTTATAGTATGAAGCATAAACTCCCCTGATTAGTATCCCCCATCATTGTTGATGCACTTTGTGATGTTGGCTATGCACTTTATTAGAAAATACTTTATAGCGATTAATTTGTATCTGTCTGACAGGCACCACTACTGTGAAACTGACATGCACTTTATTCCCATGCACCTTATCAGCTATGGTTATAATTACAACCAAGTGATGGTTATCCCATATAGATGCACTTTAGAATAACTGACATGCTCTTTTTTCCAATGCATGTTACCATGACTGCTATGCACTTTAATAGGAGTATATAAATTATTTCATCTGAAGTCAGGAACAAAGTTAAAATTTACACAATGGGCTAAGTAGATATAGTATAAGGCATATGCACTTTATGTCTGATAGATGATGAGAAATCATAAATTTTGCAGAGGAGGAATCTGTACCGAGAGTAGAAGCATACCTTAAAAATTAGATCGTTTTCTATAAACTCGATATAGTAACTACCCTTTTTGGTGATGTCTTTGTTCTAAATGCAGGATGTACCTTTAAGATTTACTGATTTGATCAAATTGTGTATCTATGCATAGGTGCTATGGCTACTGAAACATTCTCATGATGAAGGGAAATGGGAATGCGTCTAATATTGTGCTACAAGGATATACTGTATGGCTAAAGAGAAGGGGGCTAAGATGAGGATTAAAGAAATTTATCAATGACATGCTGAGTTATCATAGATAAAGTTAAGTTTTCATATTTTCGTTTTGGATTAACATGTACTCTGATTATATAATATGTTGCTGATAAGCGTTAGACTGACATTTCACAGATAATGAAGTCGAAATATAATGATTTCTGCTTGGTACACAATGTTTCTAATGAAAAGAATCGGTACTTTACCTGGTGAAGCTTGTTCTATTTAATGATTCTGTAAGTCATTTATACATTGGAAACAGTGACCGCAGTACTCCTATTACCAAGCCTCTCCTCAGAGTACTCAGATGGTTAATAATATGTCATGTAATAAATGCGAAGAGTAAAAGATTTTTTTACTGGTGGATGGTACAGGGAGGCTTGACACAAGAATCTTGTGCAGTCTAGTTGTTTTATAAAGGTGGTGGGTAATGGATAAGTTTCCCTTTAAACACACACTGTGCATGCTATGTCTCTATGGCCCAGTGGAAGGCTGTTGCTGAAACTTGTCGACCATTACTGCACGTTTGCAGTTTTGAAAATAAACATTGTTTACCACAACTTAAATGCTGTGCCTCCTATCTCCTTGACCTGTATCTTAAATAAGGACACAGAGGGTTCTTACGTCAAAGCAAAGGTGAAGCAAGGGAGTGGTGTATGCAAATATATATTTATAAATATATATAAATATATATATTACAAAGCAAATGCCTTTATTCTGATGCTAATAACTTTGGCACTGTTTGACAAATCTTCACAAAACTTTCCAAAACAGTGCCACGTTTTGTCTAGTTGGTGCATGGAACGTTTTGAGGTGAACCGTCAAGCAGGGGCTGAGAAAATGGGGGTGGTCCCAAAACACTTTTTCCCCATTCAATTTTCAATAGGAACTTTAGACACAGCTACAGCCCAAACGATGAAACAAATTTGCACCAAACTTAGCAGAAAGCCAGATCTCGGGACAGAAAGAGTCTGCTTTGTGATTTGGTGTAAATTTATTTTGCAGAATTTGAACAATTCACTTTGTATCATGCCATGGAGGATCCATGGGGTTGACAGATCTCAAGATGAGATCTGATTGGTTGTAACCACTTCAACAAGGATGTGGCGACAGCCATCTTAGGACTCGGGACTCAGTCCCAAGTCCTAGAAAAAAAGTGAAAAAACTAGAAGGGTGCATGTTAGGGATGTTTTTATTTTTAATTTTGCCTCGAAATCGGAGAATACTTTTTAAATTGGAAAAAAAAAGTGCAGGCTCCTATGTGGTTAAAAAATGCACCCCCCGGGGTAGGCCAGAGTCTGAGGTGGTGGTGCATATATTATTTAGGGGGAGAGGGAATGTGGCTCTTCTCCCCAAGCCTCTAAGAGGCCCTGGGACCAAATCCCCTTGGGCCGATATTTTAATAAAGGGTAGAGGGTACAAGGCACAGCGTCCCCTCTCTGAGGTTAAAAGGTCCCCAGGATGCTGAGCCCCCAGGCCTGTATAAAAAATAAAGGAGAGGAGTGTGTGTTCACCCCCTACCTGAGCCTCTAAGTGGGCCTAGGGACCCCATCCTCCAGGGCAGATATTTTAATAAAGAGGAGGGGGCTGTATTCCCCCCTCCCTGACCCTGTAGAGGCCCCAGGGACCCCATCTCCTGGGACCACAAGCCAGGAAATGGGGAGGGGGTGCGTGGCCCCCCTCCCGGAGCCATTAAATAACCCCAGGGACTACAGCCCTCTGGGCCAGCTCAGGAACTCTGTCCTGAGGAGCCCACCCCAGGACACCATCTACTTCTCTGCCCGTGAGCACAGGCAGTAAAAGTGTAATGTGCTCCCACCCGGTGGGAGCACACAACTTTTCCCTGCTCATGCAAAAGAAAACTGCTCCAGTTGGTGGGAGCAATGCCGGGCAATGCTGCATCTGGGATGGGTGCAAGCAGGGGAGACAGAGGAGCTGTGGGGGCCCTGAGCCATCAACCGCAGTCCTCATTGAGGGACCTGCTGTGAGGTGCCCCAGGTGGCACCCAACTTTAAAAAAATAAAAAAATAAAAAATAATGATGATGCTGCTCCAGCAGGAGCAGCAAGCCAGCAGGTCCACAGGGGCCCTGGTGCTCCCAGTGCACCCTCCCCAAAAAATAATAGTCTGGGCGACGGGGCACCCCTTAAATGAAAAAGATTGCTGGCTCCTGTGTGGACCCATGAAATGGCGCCTCTTGCAGCGAGATGGCAGGGCCGCTGGATCAGTGGGGCTCTTCCCATGGCCCTTATGAGATAAAAAACAGTAGGTTTCCCTGTTGGGACCGGGACAGCCAGAAAAAAAAAAAGAATTGTCAAAAAGTGAATTATAAAAAAGCAATCCTTTGCAGGCCATGGGCATCCCATTCCCTGGTACCTTTTTTTAATTAAGTAGAGGGGCATGTAGCCACCCTCCTCGAGCCACTACAGGCCATGAGGGCCCCATCCCTGGGGCATTTTTTTTATTAAGGTGAGAAGGGCACACAGCCCCTTCCCTGATCCTTTACAGCCCTGGTGACCCTATCACTGGGGCCTTTCTTTTTTTTAAGGGGAGTTGGTTGCACTGCCTTGGGACTCCAGGGATAACATCCCATGGTGCACTTTTTTATAAGGGGAGGGGAGCAAGCTGTTCTCCTCCACAGTCTTTGTGTACCTGGGGACTCCATCCCCCAGGGCCAAAACATACATTTCGAGGGGAGGGGATGCATGTCCCCCCTCCCTGAGTGACTATGGTCCCAGAGACCCCATCTCCTGGGGCCAAAACATACATTTAATGGGGAGAGAGTGTGTGGTCCCCCTAAACCATGCCACTATGGGCCCCAGAGTCTTCCATTTTAAAAGGGGGAGTGCTCTCAGACCCCCCCTCCCTGAGCCTAAAATAGCCCCGGGGACCCTATACCTCAGGGCCTCATGTGCTCTTGAGTGAGTGCATAGATTCCCAGCGCCCCGTGGGCCTGACAGCTCCACGCATGCACCCATCCTAGGTGCTGCGGGAGCAGGCATTGCTCCAGCCCAGCAGGCAGGAGCAGCTGTTTCTGCTTGATTTTGCAGTGCTGTAGCATTCTGAATTTCCCTGCTCGCAAGAGTGCGGGTAGGAAAACAAAACCACATTTTCAAAGCTCCCGCTGGGTAGGAGCATCCTTGCTTTCCCTGCCCATGCTCGGGCAGGCAGGGAAACCATTGTGTCCCGGGAGTTGGCCTTACAGGACACCCTCTAGGAGATGACCCTGGCATTGGGGGTCTCTTGAGCCTTTTAAAGCTCGGGGAAGGAGACCGCTCGCTCCTCCTCATACTTAAATGTTGGCACCAAGGGATGGGGTTCCCATTGCTGGCTCACTCCTGACATCCTCTATGACATCATTGATAACATGACTGCAACATCTAAAATGACATCATTGATGACAACACTGTGCATGGCGGGGGTGACAGTTATTGTTACTCTACAGAGTGAGTCATAGTTTCTTGAGATAACTATGACTGGTGAATTTAAGTGGATTTGTTATTATAAAACAGTATGTTTTAGCTGATATTTTAACCTAACTATACATATCACAATGGCAGTTACACTGTGTAGTTATAGGTCTAGTTAGATCAGAGTTTGCATAGGAAGATATTTTTTTGTTTTGTTGATTTAGTTTGCTGAATCTGCTCAAAACGCTCATCCACCTCAGCTACTTTATGGATGTTTCAGGCAGTGGGCAAAAAAAAGTGGCAGTCCAAAAACATGGATTTCCTATATTAATTTCCATAGGAATCTTTGCTATCTGATACAGAAAAAACAGCTGAACTAAGTGATGCCACGCTAGTCAAAAAGTTATACCTTTACTCAAAATGCATGTTTTTGTGATTTGGTGTAAATCTGTTCAACCATTTTTGAGAAATTCACATTTAAGGATGAGTTTAGGTTGGTCTTCAAGGGGTTAAAAAATTAGGCATATCCGGATGGAAAATTAAAAAATAGGATCATGTGATTGGCTAAGGTAGCTTTTTTTTCATGCCACCCATTGTGGTATTGCAGGCCTGGGACTTGGTCCAATGTACAGAGTGATCTGATTGGCTGGCCCAACTTAGAACAAAATGTTGTGGCCACCATTACAGGACTTAGGGACTCAGCCCTGTCTTTTGACCAAGTTTAAAACATAACCTGTAAGGATATAGGGAGGGCACCCTGACCCCTAGGCTTTTTTTTGGAGTTGACCCCAAAGGCCAAGTAAAATAAACTTTAAATCAACATTATAGTTTGTTATGATAATAAGATCCTACTATATTAAAAAAAAAAAACTATAAATTCACTGAAAAACCCAAAGGATGATCAATGATGACATTTCAGATGTGATCAGTGATGTTATCAAGTATGTAATTCAACTTGCCATGAGTGATGTAATATGTTAAGTCACAAGCAGTGGTGAATGGGGCGCAAGTTATAGTTAGCTGAGGAAACTATAAATATGGAATTTCAGTGTTTTTAGGCTTTAAACATTGGGGCATATTAGCAAGACCCACGTTAAAATTATCGCCATTTTAGTGGCAGGAAACTGCCGCTAAAACAGCGATAATGGGCTTGCTAATATGCGTTATGGATTTCAATAGAGCCCAGGTTAGATGTCCTGCACATCTAACCTGGGCTTCTATTGAATTCTATAACGCATATTAGCAAGCCCATTATCGCTCGTTTTAGCGGCAGTTTCCTGCTGCTAAAACGGCGATAATTTTAACGTGGTCTTGCTAATATGCCCCATTATTTTTTTCTTATTTCAACTATAAACTCCCTATAACCCTTGTTTTTTTCAGTGAATATATACGTGTGTGTGTGTGTGTGTGCGTGTGTGTGTGTGTGTTAATTGTTTTGATGCTTTTACTTCATAATAGACATTGGTATATACTGATACAAATACTTATATATCACAGGGAACCAAGAAATATGGAAAGTATTCATGGTTACTGGGTAAATTCAAATGTTATCATCATAATGGTACCCCGCAAACCACACTGCAGAGCTTTAACATTGTCAAAGCTATTAGTATCATGCTCCATGGAGGACCAAATTATGTGGTACTGGTTGACAAAATTATACAATAAAAATGCAAGTTAAGTGGCATTTTCTCTGACTAGTATTTTCATTCATTTTGAAAAAATACTTTCCGAATTATGTGAAAAATGTTAGTTAATTTATTAAATATATAGGTATGTTGTAACTATTGCAGCCACATAATTCCATAAGTCCAATGAGTCTCTCCATAGCCCATTGTTTTATAAATAGTTTATTCAAGGAAGGTAAACAAAATCCAAACATTTTAATTCCAATCATAAGTATCTGCACTTTCAAGAAAACAGGATTCCAAGATAATTGTCCAAAATTAAATATGGAATGTGAAAAATACATAACTGTTACCATGTGTATTATCGCCCTATACCGTCATCTCTATGTTCTGGTAACACGGACAACCCACTGGGCCTTCGGCCTCTTGATTTATGATGCCTTCTGAGCCTGTTAAAGATGCCTGAGTGATTAATTTTACCGTTGTCCACTGATGACCCCTCAAAAACCTTTTCCAGAGACGCCACTCCCTGCAGACTTCAGCAGTCTGTGCCCTATACCGTTCGGAAACAGTATTTGCAATCACAAATTGACTGACTTAGGAGGTGCCTTTGATGCAGAGATAGATATACTTTTATTTTGGGTCAGCTTTTACTGCAAGGTTTTAAAAGCAGACAGGTATAATCATATTTCATGTGCATTACTGCCAATATGACTAAGTCATATGTCTTGTTATATTTGACTGGCAATTCCCTGTGCGCGACAATCCAAATGTACAAAAACACATTAATGCGATTTAGAACACTGCCATGCCTGGGGTCAGCATGTTGCTCTTGTTTGATTCGTCGCTGTAGAGCCGTATCCCAGACATGCCTTGCAGCTATGATACATCCTCCATCTTAGGAGTACAAGCTTTCTTGTTTTTCCTTATTATCTCTTCTCCAGGCGTCCACTGAATTGGTGCACATCTGGCATAGAGGAATTACAGATGTGACAACAGTGGAAATAAGTTAATTTTTAATAAACAAGCCAGAAGCGCTGTGGGAGTTATTGCGCTCATTTACTGCGGAGGCAGGATGGTAAACAAATTGAAGGTATGAGCCTTTCTGTCTTAATTTCCAAACTTGCAGAGAAAATGAAGGGAAACGAAGATTTTATCAGATAAAATAATGCGACGAAATGCAGTAAACAGGAAGTACAATTTAGGCAAATAGGAACAAATATAATTTCGTACACCTGTAGTTCAATAGTTGATGTCATGAGTTACTGCGTGCTGTAAAAGGCAGCAGGGAAAGTAAATGGCAGAGTCCTTGGCTTTTACAAAAACGTTTTCACTATTCTTCCCTCCGAGCTGTCATTTTGATTTTTTTTCATATTTTCATGCCCAGCTGTCCATTCATAAATTTATACCTATAGATTCTCGAATGTTTGTCAACCTTTTTGGTGTTATTTAAATCTTTACTTTTTAGTTTAGTGTTTACAAAGTAGGTTGTTTTATGTTCGAATAAAATATCCCAGTGACTTCCAACTAGAGCTGTCACAAAATGCACAAATGGTTGTGCTCGGAATCCAGTTGGAGTGATGGACTTTTCCAACCATCTCTAACCCCACCAGTGCCACACACACACACACAAATATGAGCGCCGCTGGCACAAGTAGATAAAGGGAAATGGAATTTGAGAAAAAACAAAGACTTAGGGCCATATGTACAAGGACAGGCGAAAACTACAGCTAACGTTAGTTAGCTGCAGTTTTCCTACCGCTGTGTACTGTTGAAAACTATCGCCTTGTTACTGACATATGTACAAGACGTCACTACATGGCGATAGCTTCAGGGATCAGCGATGAAAACTGCCGCTAACATTAGCGTGATGGCGATAGGAATTCCGGCGTCAGCGGGCGAAAACCAACGAAAGGCCCATTAGTGGCAAAAAAAACGCACGTTAGTCAGCCCAACGTGAGTTTTTTTGCCTCTATTGGAAAAAATAGCCTATCAATCGACCTCCAATAGAAAACAGGCACAAAAAACAATGAAATGCAGAATGGAGCAGCCAGGGCCAAGAGCAGCACACATCAACAACCCCCTCAAGCCACCCAACATCCAGGATGACCAGGATGAGAGCCTGGATGCCTCGCAGGACCTGCGTCTGGAGCCTGGATGCCTCGCTGGACCTGCGTCTGGAGCCTGGATGCCTCGCTGGACCTGCGTCTGGAGCCAGGATGCCTCGCTGGACCTGCGTCTGGAGCCTGGATGCCTCGCTTTACTTGCGTCTGGAGCCTGGAGTGGGATGCGGAGGTGCTGTGGAGTCGATGAGCCGTGGCAGTAGACATTGAGGCGCGGCGATCGCCCGTGCCTTGTGGGGAAGTCTTGCAGGTCGCATGGAGACACGTTGCTGACCACCTTGAGCCCCTTAGAGCTGTAAATGGTAGAGGTGCCCCTGCGCACCAACGTAGGGAGGTCTGCATCGCACACTATGATCCACCACTACACCGGGGTGCATGTAGGGGATCACCAACTGTGGGCGGCGCCTCTCTGCATCACATGCCGGATGATGTTGCTCTGGCCGGACGCTGTGGAGGGTGAGGCCCCTGAGCTGCGCCGAACTTGTGTGGCGGGAGCGCTGCATCTTCACGCATAAGGGGGCCCTGTTGAATCACCTGCATCTGGAGGTTCCCCAGTGGACTTGGGGGCGACTGCTGTACCCAGACTTGTGAAATCCTGCCTGGCTGAGGCTCCTGCTGGCTGAGTCACAGATTTGGAGAGAGTGCAGCGGATTGCGCCACGGTGTCAATGTCTAGGTAAGGAGAAGGTGGGACGCGTAGCGGAGGAGGCCCGGGGGACGAGTCGCCCAGGCCTAGCACCTGTAGATGACGCACCCCCAGTGGCGGCTCATCCGCTATGGCGGAAGAGCGTCGCCCCACTGCTTTCAAGCAGTGCAAGAAGAGGAAACATCATCACATGATGATAACCTCCTGTTGTAATCGTGCCATGTTTCCTTTGCGGGTGGGAGGGTGGTGTGGGCAGCTCCACTCACAGAGCAGGGCAGGGGCGGAGTGGCATGCCCACTCAAGTGCGCAGTGACTGTTTGGTCGGCCTGCTCAGGCCGCCCAAAACATCATGCGCACTGTTCTGTTCGCAATGCAGGCTGCATTACAGCCTGGAGAACATGCCCACCCCTCCAGCCCCTGGCCGAACGCCTTGTCCCGGTGCCAATGACCAATCCCAATGCTGCATTGCAGCGTTGTGATTGGCTTAGGGGAGTGAGCCTGGCTGCCTACTTCCTGTTCCTGGAAGCAGACTCAGGAGAGCAGGAGCAACAAAGACACGGGACCCGGCCTCGAGGTAAGATTTCTCTTATTTAAATATTTACAACACCGGCTCACACACACACCCACGCGCCCACGCCCTATCCAGTGTTCTTTTCAGCATTTCCCACCGCCCAGCTGTCCAGTCCCCCCCACAACACTTCCCAATGGCGGCCGCTGTGCGGCCATGTGCAGCGGGGGTACCACTGGTGTGCCAAAGGTATATATGAAGTTATGACGCATACCATTACATCGCAATCCATTACAATGCATACTAATACTAGGCATATTGCAACAGTAGGGAAGGTGTTGGATAGCGTAGATGTAAAAATTACTATTCCCACTTCAGTGAGTGCAACCCTAAAACTAACCCTTGTACCCCAAAGCAAACACTGGACCCTAAAATTCATCTTTGAACCCCCAAAACACACCCTATAAATCATATTTGACCCAAATGCACACCCCAATTTTCATTATTGACCCAAATGCACACTCCAATTTTCATAATTGACCCCAAAACACACCCCAAATTTCAAATTTTACCCCATAATACACCCCAAATTTCATCTCTGACACACGAAACCCATACCCACCCTAAAACTTAAAAATACCCCATTACTGACCTCACAATGCGTTGCAATGGAATGCGATGTGAAAGGCACCTGCGTTGTAGGAGTAGCATTGTAAAGGCATTACGATGTAATGTATGCGTTGTAATGGACGTCCCCCGTGCCGAAGGCAAGCCTGTCTGCGTCCATCTGCCCCTGGACCATGCTCAGCACCAAGGACCCTTCCTCTCGGTCACTCCACTGCTGGTCACTCCACTGCTACAACACCAGCACCCTCCTCGTCATCAACCCTGGACGCCACATCGCCTGCCAGGACCAACCTCTGCTCTGGGCCGGACATTGCCATTGCCATCACTGACGGCTACTGAATAACCCGCAAGGACCACCCCGACCGTCCAGGCGGAGTCATTGCCATCACCTACAGAAGCACACTCCGACTGACCACGCATTCTAATGACCCAACGGTGACCATGGAACACATCAACTTCCAGATCCGGACCAACCCCAAGCCCATCCTCTGCGGCACCCTCATCTGCAGGCCCACGTGCCATGGAGCCCCATTCTCTGATACCATTGTAGACCTCATTGCACCCCAGGCTCTCCCATCCACCGACGACATCCTTCTCTGTGAACTCAAGTTGCACCTGGACAACCCCAGTGACCAGGACACCACCCCTTCCTGGGGAAGCTCCCCAACATCAGACTCAAGCAGCTAGTCATCGCAGCAAGCCACATAGCAGGACACAAGGTCGAGCACGTCTCCTCCCCCAGCGTGAACTTCAACTACTGCCACATCACCGGACTCTCCTGGACCGACCATCATTGTATACATCACTTCTTCACCATGCCCACCGTACACCACCGCCATCATCGCCCTCCCTCGCAGCTGGATCAAGGCCACCGAAGAACGTCTCCTCAACTCCCTCAGCATCACCACTCCGCCAACGCTTACAGATGATGACACCGAAGCTCACAACCACCACCGATGGATCTCCAACTGCCCCGACACCCGGGCACCCCTCAAGAACGGCACTGCGTCAGTAACTTACGCCTGCCTGATGGCAGGCATAAGGGTGACGCAGTGCCACAGGGATAGGCTGGCCCCATGCATTGCTGGAGTTGCGTCATACTTGTGACACAACTACAGCAATGTGTGACTTTAGTGCTGACAGATACGTCAGGATTCCAGACGTATCTGTCATTACTTGCGACATGGAGCACTGTCCAGTGAATCCAGCGCATCCATGGTGTCGCAAGAAGGGCGTAGTGAAAAGTGTTGCAACGCTGTCTTGTCGCAGTGCTGTAACACTTTTCAGGAGTGAGGCCCAGGAATACGCCCTATCTTATTGATGGTGCGCATTTCTTCCCCATATTTTTGTCGCACGGCAGCGCAGCGACATTGCCTGCAGCGCGGTCCAGCACCAAAACTGCTGAAATGAGGCCCCAAGTGTTAACTCCATTTTTAAGACCAGCTATTTTCTGGTCTTAAAAAACTGCCTCTAACTGCAGTTAGAGGCAGTTTTTTGTTCTTCCACACTTCAAGAATTCCCTTGTAAATATAGCAAAGTGGGGTTAACGGCCGTTTTTGCACGGGAACGCCTCCCTTGCATGTCATTATCGATAACAGAAGTGGCGATCTTTAAAATGGACGTTTGCGCCGGAAAACTGCCGCTAACAGAGGTTAGCGACAGCTTGTACATACGGCGATAAAAATATCGCCGCAAAACCGTCGGAAAAGTGCCAGTAAAGCGGCGTTAACTCCTTGTACATATGCCCCTTAGAGTTCAGCATCTATCTATTGTCACTTGGGTGGCTCAAGGGTGTCTGCATTGTGTAGTGGATATCTGCAGGATATCTTAAGTAACTTGTCATTATGGTTCTATGTGATTCTATGCTTAACCATAATAGTGAAGGTATATACCTTCGAAAAATCTCTGTAAAACAAACTCTTTGTAGTATGATATGAAACTGGCAATTCCTGAAACCTAAGCAGACAAATGAGTACATCAAGCTATGTATGTATACACTACTACTTCTTATGATTGAAACTGCTACTTCAAGCTTCATCACTATACACTCTCTTGTGGATCATGAATTATAGTTTTTGCTTGACTTTTGAGGAACTGCAAGATAACCAACCAGTGTTAACATTCTGTCATGTTTTATTCTTAGCAGTTTGTACTTGAAATAGCTTGTGCATGGCATTCATAAATACACATGCAACATAGTCGATTCTGAGAATCCTTGCTGTTCTATCACAGGATCAATTAGTATGAAGTAAGAACCTCAGTCTTAGAAGAGTTCAGGTAAATGTTCCATATGTTGATTTAACGTTCACTTTCACTAATAACATGACTTCTCAGAATACTTCTCTATATTCCCAATGTCCCTCTATATAAATCATTAGTGTTGGCAAGGGAAACCGAGCTCCATGGAGCAAAGCGTATTCCTGCAGGATCACTGTAGCATGATTGTCTAGCCATGAACAACAAGGAAGTTATACCAAATAATCCAAGATGGCTGTCATTTCTCCAGCATAGGCAAGAGTTGCAAGATCATGGGAATTTGTGTTAATTTTCAAAATGCTGCCTTGTAGTGCTTACTCCATGCAAACTCAGGCTATATATCAGGGATCACTAGGATCACCACTAGACTTTATTTAGCTGAAAGGAACTTAATAGCAGTGGGTTTGAAGTATCACTCCTCAGTGCTAGAGCCAAACTAAACAGTAAGCAGTATGTCCAGCTTCCTTCATTAGAGTTACCCTCATCTCTGCAGTGTGGATCCTCGTTTGTCAGGATGTCTTGCATAAAGTTATTTTGCAGCTTGTAAGATTTTTTTCAAATGCAATATTTTGTGACTCACCATGCCTTTTCACCTAAAACATACCGAGGTGCTGATTTTCTCATATCATCATCATAAAACTAATAAGCCTCTTTAGATTTTCCTAATGTCTCTTGTGCAATGTTTTCATATAAATTAACTCAGCAAAGTGTTCTTGCATAGGAAGGAACTGTGACAGACAAGTATTGACCAGAGGGAATAAATAGGAATGATGACCATACATACAAACAAAAGTGACATTCCTATGGATGAGTGATCTGTGTTATTGTATGTTAACTTTGCAAAATACAATGACAGAGTCCAGTCCGTCTTGTGCCTAGGCTTAATATTTCAAATTCTATTCAGCATATTGATTCTATGTTTTAGTTTGTCATTGAGAATGAGGATGGTAACTAGTGGAGAGAACTATCTAGTTCTTCACATAGACCAGACCAAAAGTTTGTAAAAACTCTGATCCTCTATCAGTACTCCGAATCTTTGGCATTTGATGCAATCAGATAGCACTGTGTGCAAACAATTGTGTCATTCCATCAGATGTGGGTACACAAGGAACAGCTATAACATGACCCATCCTAGTGAGCCCCACAAATTGCACAAAGCAGGCTAAAACTATCAAAATCTATTGCCACTTTTTTTAGCTTACCAGATTCGAGGGGGGTGGGAGGGCGTGCTTTCACCTTTATTGCAAATATATAAAACCCAATGTTTGCCTACAGCGACGTATGGCGCAGAAGTTTGGGGTTTCCAGAACTGTAACCCCATTCAGATAGAGGAAAATAGGTGTAGCAGACAGGCTCTCATAGTACCTATCTATTACCTATCTCTTCTCCCACCTTTATTTGCCATAGAGAACTGGACATCCCTTATATCGAGGACAACATTAAAGACCACCCCCCTCTATTATGGCTATCAATTTGAAAAAACGAGAAGGGTTGATTAACCAGAGATATTATCCTGGATTGCCTTAGTTGTGAAAAAGGCACTGAGATTCCCTGGCTTGCTAGCGTCGGATCTAGCCTCTGCTCTGTCAACCTAGAGCGGGTCTTCACTGACCCAATCATTAATTTAAAAATTAGTAAAAAAAACTGATACGGAAGGCTTTATATAATCAGGATGCTTTCAAAATAATGCGTTTGGTGAGCCAAAAGGTGAGGGTGACAACCTATATGTTAGCAGCTCCTATAGACAATATTGCAGGGCATCTGACTAGAGCTAGGAGTCAATGGTAACAGAGCCTTTTGTTCCTGTATAGGGCTGGCACAGTGAAACATTTGCTGTGCTTTCCAATTGGCTTCAATATTGGCCTGATTCCTTGCCATGTCCCTGTGATTGAAACTCCGGGCGTACAATGTCGTATATCACATTTTTATGTGGCTCTTATGTTATGTATTCAAAGCAGTTTCTAATTCCTTTCTTAAGGAAATTAGATATTAAGAATTTGAGAGATGCACTGAATATGTTTTTTAATTTGGTGGATGAGGAAGAAACTATTCATTTGGGTGCTTTTTTTAAAGCGACTGTTAGAGCTCATCTCACGATGAACTCTTTATAGATCTGTTGTATGGTTTTAATCAAGGACTTTGTGTTTTATGCACTTTTGTTGGGGGAGTGTAATTTTAACCAATAGATGTTTTATTCATCCATTTGTTTTTAATATTTTGATTTTATACTGTATGTATTTAACTGTTTTGCACTGCACTTTTATGAATACAATTTGTATTCGAATAAAGATTTATTTGATTTGATCTATGGTTCACAGCCACAAAAATTACTAGGCAATCTTGACACTTGGGCAATTCTACAATAAACGTCATTGACACTGTGGCCCATATTTACAAATAAATCGTACAACACAGTGCAACAAGTAAAGTTGTTGCACTGTATGAATGTTAGAGGGCAGAACAGTGCCATATTTACTAAAACGTGACCCTACTCTTCTCTCTGCCGGCACTGGTCACTTTAAGCTGTCATATTTCAATACTGATATCCTTGTGCCATAGTACAAGGGCTCTGCATTGTGGTAGGCATATTTTTTGCATGAAGGGGTCCCCCTTTACAAAAAATATTTTTTAAGTCATTTTCTCCTTTGCATGTGTGCTGTTGAATGCAGCACACATACAGAGAGAAAAACACATGGCGAAATGAAAGCATTCCTCCTCATTGTGCCTGCCTCATGGAGGTGAACAATTTTGGCACAAATCCCTGCCTACATTTCTTTGTAGTCAGGGATTTGCATCAAAACACATAGGTGGCTGTACAGGAACACCCTTTCGCCACCCATAGAACGTCCCCTTGATGTAAAGTAATGTAAGACAGAGCATTTTACAGCTGTGTGGTACCTTTGGTTACAATCCAATGTAAATCGAGATTTACTTTGGATTATAAATAAAACACAACATTTTGCATTAGGTTTGCATTCAAAAAGTAACGCACACCCAACACAAAGTCCTTGTAAATCTGGGACTGTATGCTTAGGTCTAAGTGGAACAGGGAAACGTCTCAACAACCCTATAGGTTTATTATGTGAACTCTTATTATTGGCTCCCTATGACCATGTTTTACATATCTTTTACATTCAGCAAATAATCTTGGCCATCAAAAATATATCCTTACTGCTAAAAGACTCTTAGTAATTCCAGGAAGTCCTGCCACTTTGAATCATGAAGTCATTTCATAAACTGCTATCTTAACCGATCTGATGTTAAATATATAGCTTTGTCTTTATAAATCAATTGATCTCTAATAAGCCTAACATATTGCACTTTTAACCAAATCTTTTTTTAATCTTTATTTATTGAATTTTATTATCAATAAAATAGAAGAACCAAAAAAGTTGTGCCGTAAATTCTTTGAGTATATAGTGCTAGCAGCAAGCCCGGATCCCCCCTCCCACCCACATAAATCATCAACAAAGCCTGGTCCTGGCTTACCTTTGGACTTAGAAGAAATTTTGAAGAGAAGTCCAGGAGAAGGTAGAGTTCAGTGGGGCAGCAGGCTCTGTCCGAGGAGCAGTCATCGTTGACGGGGCATGCTGGGCTAGGTCAGTGACACCGTCGACAATGTCAGGAAAAACCTCAGAGCGGGAGAATCTGGATTTCCAGTTCAAAGAGGTTGTCATCGTTGATGGGTAGTCTGTCGCTTTTGTTTTCAGTGAAGATTTGAACCCTTGGATACCATCGCTTGGAGGTTCCACTGAACAGGATTTGCTGCTGTGGAGAAGAATGTAGCAGGAGCTACCGTGAAGTCAGACAGAAAGGCAATGCACCTTGCCTGGATCTGCTGGCATCTAGGTCCCTTTCTTCTGTCAGTTCTTCTGGCACTTTTTTGGTGAAAATGTTTCCAACTCTGAACTTTTAGGGTTAGGCAGGAACAGCAACTCTAACACCACTTCCAAAGGTCCAGGCAGGATCTGGGGGTCCCACTTGGGGTATTCGGACTCGCTCCAGCAGAGGCCAGGTGCAGGATTTAAGGTCTCTGAAGCTTGTAATGTCGCAGTAGCTCACAAAGAAGACCAGCCAACTAGCCATTGGAGTCAGTCTCATAGTTGTGGGTTCAAGGAGAAGGCCCACTCTCCTTCAAGCGGAAAGGTAGGCATCAAGCAGCAGAGCAGGGGTGAGGCCAATAGTTTGGGGGGAGATGACAGGTCTAGCAAAGGTAACCATCACAGGAGAAAAGAGATAACAGCATGGTATTCATTGCACATTTTGAAACTGAGTTTTTTCCTTCGCATGATAAAACATTTTCTTTGATAATCATAGAATCAACTTGTTGCTTTTTTTGTAATGTGATGTTTTCAACACTTGATTCTTAAATAGGCAAGGGTTATTTCAACAGACTTTTATAAATAACTGGAAATTTCAGAGAACATAAATAATTTAAGCATGCATCTTCTTAGCATTTCATCTTTTGATTTAAGGCTTCTAATGCTGCCTACTTGCAAAGCTTCAGGAGATTCTAAGGTTTGTTTTTCTTCTGCTAGAGCACTATGACTAACACTTTTGCCTCCAATTTTATTTTCTCTGAATGGAATTCTGTAAAAGAATGATATAACATGAGAACTAAGTCCATACTCTCTGCATACTTTGTTGCGGAAGTTATTACCTGTTCCTATAAAAATCAATTCACTTTATACCCCTGATAAGATAATAATGCTCTTTTCTCTTAGGGCCATCCAGTCTCAATTACTATAAGATTAACTATAGTAATAAGGATAAAAACATCTTGATGCTGTTATTTCAAATTTAGCAACTTGCTGACTATCGAAAGTGTTTGTCAATCAGACAGCTTCTGAATTTCCTCACAGAAGCAGATAACTTGAACAACAGTGGGCCATTTCTGTCTATTAAGTGAAGATAGCAGCATTCCCACCTACGTACAACAAAATAATTGTTACTTTGGTTTTTATCATGTTGAAGTGACATTGGTTAGCATAGAAAATGCCACTACACTGCTTAGGCAATAGTGCAAATTACTTTGCACCCCTGTGAACCTCTCAGGAGATATGAGAGGTATGGTGGGTGTTGTTGAGAGATATATATGCAAGTGATATTTAAACCCTTGTGTGTAGCACTAATTTCTAATTTATCTAAGATTAATTTTGATTGTAAATCCTTATTCTCACAATTTACCAAATTAACGTATTGTTGTAATTTAGTTACTAAATCTAAAAATTGAGGTTGAGTAGTATCAGGACCTGTTACTCAGTTTGGATGACAGCGTGGGCTAGGCAATCAGTCAGGAAGCACTACCTTTTGTGCTCAGAATCCAACTTGCATGATGCTCTTTACTGTGTCTAACCACCGTCACCAGTGACCATATACACAGAATTATGAGGGCCAGTGATGGAAGCAGAGAAATGGGAATGAGATGAGAGAGAAAATAGAGACATATAACTCCATCACTCTGGCTCATCACATATGTTGGTCAAAGATGTCTGCAGGCAGGGTGTAGTGGATGAGAAAGAGGTATTGTGAGTAAGTTGCCATTAATGTTCTATGCCTTATTATATACGTGTTATAGTGATATAAGCCATATACTCATAATCAATCTTGCCCTAGTGAACATACAGATCGGACAAACAATTTAGTCCATTATCATATAGTCTAAAGCAGATTCCAGGTAGGCACTTTTGAGATCTTTGAAAAAAATGAAAATTAATAGATATACTAATTTGTTAAAAACAAAACAACTTACATAAAAACAGTCATGATGTACTATTGTAGCTGTACATGTAATTCTTGCTCAGTATTAAGACTGGAAGGTTCCACAGTGACTAAGTCCTATATACTTGAATTCAAACCTCCATAGCATTTGCTTTCTATTCTCACCTCTTGTAAGTCTTGGAACATTGTCAAGTAGTGAGTATTTCAACAAACTCACATTTCGTCATGAACATTGTGAAAATGGCTGGCTACGGCGTAATCCAGATCCACATTCTTTATTGCCCTTATGTGTTGGAGGGTTAATTTGTTGGCTGGAAGATCATACTACCTACTTATCTTTTGGGGCATTGACAGATTGCCGTGCATAGTGTTTTCCAGCTTAGCGGTCTGTGTATTTTGATTGGTGTTATACAAGAAGGTGTGTTTTATTTTTTGCAATTATGTCTAAATGTGCATGCTTTGCATGTATTTCCCTTGAAACTTAAATGCCATTTTTGTTACACTTTACTTTTGCTTCCAAAATGACTTTTTACCAGTCTATCCCGGGTGGAGGTGACTTTCCAATACGTGATGATCTCTTGGGAACCAAACTCCGTAATTTCCAATGCTTGATTACAATTGTTTTAACGTGTTATTTTGCCTTTCTGTATTTTGCTATTAGTCTGACATTATTAACTTTCTTCAATGTATTTTTCCCTAAAAGTAATTCTTTCCTCTTCTTCATAATGACTTTCTTAGTTGAATTTTTAGTAATTAAGTCTTATAATTTCCATTCTGTAAGCAGTGTAGAATGGTTTTTGTACAGTTTGATTGCTTCATATCCTCCTACATCTCAATAGTTCATTGTAGGAGATATTAGTTTAACAAACTGGGATGGAAACTGATAGCATGGAGAATGCTTTTTCGGTCAGTATTTTTCCTATGAGCAGGCGGGCACTGTCTCCTTCTTGACAACATGTAGTTTCACATTTAAAAAGTTTATTTCGTCTTTAGGTATAGGTGACGAGAAGCACAACTTTAATTTCAAAATGATGAAGAGATCATTTATGCACTTCAGCCACATAGATGACCTCTTTATCATTTGAGGATTAAATTAACTAGCATTTCACTTCTACATAGAAGAAATGACATTTTTAAATGTGAAACTACAGGTGCTCAACAAATAGATAGTGCCCTTTCTGTATTGAAAAAAACCTACGGAAAATTGCTTGATATAAAACTCTCCTGTGCTCGAGCCACACTAAGGGGCCGATTCCGATTCCGGCCGGAAATCTCTCCGACCGAGCAGGACCCGGAGAGAATTCCGACCGAATCGGACCCTAGCAGTCCGACCGGACGAGTACGATGCATTCGCATGCTATCGGACTCGATTGGTCGGACTCCCATTGAAGTCAATAGGAGCCGGTCGTACAACGCGTCACGCGGGCTCCGATTGACTCAATGGGTGCGAGGCGAACAAGGGCGCCCCCTACAGCGGGTACGCATCCATGCGCATCGCGGCGCACATGCACAGGTAGGGGACCCATGGGTCCCCCCGTGTGCGACTCGCGCGCCTACGCGTACAAGGGGTCCGATGCGGACCCCCAAAGTCCGGCTCCGACAGCTCTTTCGAGCCGGACGGCGCGAGTCGGTCGGACTGCTCGCGGCGAGCATCGTACTTACCCGGGCGGGAAACGTCTCCATAGCGCGGTGTGAGTCGTGTCCGTGCGAGTCGGTCGGAACGTGTTGAAGCCGCGTACGAGTCGTTCGGCGATTTCGCGGGAGCTTGCATCGTATAGGGCTGGCTGTGAGACTTCTCCGACTCTGGCAGTTGTTGGTTGGAAGGTACCAGAGGCCAACAGGTGCAGCACAGCCAGAAGCTTTGTCTGCGGAGGGTTGTTGGTTGTTGGTTGTCTGCTGTGTTGGTACCGTCAGCCTGTGGGCAATGTGGGTCAGGATGTGGAGGATGGTTGTCCTTTTGAGCCTGTAGTGGGCAATGACATCCTCTGGCGTTAAGTCTCTGAGGATGGTGCGTTTTCGGAAGGTCCGCTGTCTTGTTCTGCGCTGCCTCGGTGGTAGTCCGGGTGGGGGGGTGGTCCTGGGGGTGGGGGTGGTCCTAGGGGTGGTGGCGGTGGGTGTTGTGGCCCTCTTGGGTCTCCAAGCTGCTCGATTAGTAGCGCCATGGCATCTGTTGGTCTTCAGATGTGGCTCTGGGCTGGGCTCCCTTTATACTTCAGGTTTTCATCCTACTTAAGACCAGAAAAAAGCAGGTCTTAAGTCCCTGCTGCTGACGTGACTTATCGCCTGTTTTTGGACCGCATCTCCGATCTGGCTGGTCGTTGAGAATATCGCGAAGTGGTGTTATCGTGAGTTTTTGCACGGGAACGCCTACTCTGCATATGATTAGCGTTAGTTGTCGCAGTCAGCCTTGGCGATGTTTTTAGTGGCAGCTATCGCAGGTAAACTGACGATGTCGGCTGTTAGCGCAGGCTTGTGAATAGGGCGATAAATCTATTGCCACTTTCGTGGCAGAAAAGTGCCGCTAAATCGGCGATGACTCCTTGAGAATATGCCCCAATGTTTGCTGTGACTGAATCAGGAAGTACATGGCCTAAAAAAGACACAGTGGCTCATTTCATGTGATCTGCAATTCCCAATTTTCTGGCAGCTTCTGTTACTGGTCAAACAGTACAACTACACCATTCTGTGTTTTTCCTCCCTGGACCTATCAACACCAGAAAATTTGGAACGTGAAAGTGCAAAACAGTTGAAAAATGAGGAATTGGGAGATGTTACACTGATTTCCATATGAATTCCCAATTCTCAGTACTTCTTGGGAATGCAACTCAAAATCCCTGTGGCATCTGTAAATGTCTGTGTGGAAATACCACACTGGTATTCCCGATTCACCAGCAATACGGCCACCAGTGAGTGCCGTTGAACAATCATCTGTAGCCTTAGGAGAACACATTAACCTTGGTAACATCAGCTCACACACTGACGTTGTTCGCTGGTCCTTACCATGTGCTATCCAACTACATGACGGTTACAATGCTTTATAAATGCAAAAATTCATTCACTAAACACGATTGTAAATAGGTGGACGAACAGTACATAAAGGATACATATCAAGCTAGAATTGGCTTCAAGGGCATTTTAAGTGTCTACAGTAACATTAACAACTTGAAAGTGCTGTACAGCTCAGACCAGAAATAGGGCACAGTTGTGGTTTGCAACCACACGCTCCTTCGCTAAGATTGCCAATGGAAGAACTTTGGAAGGTGTCTGTAACTCTAAAAAGAGTGCATGGTGCTGAGAGGAGAAAGAGGAAGACCATGTCTCACAAAACAATGACTAGTGTCCTTATATTCTTATAGATCCTGCCTATCTACATACTATGGCCCCTTTCAGAGCAATATCTGGATCAATTGGTAATGACTCAACTTAGAAAACAATAAAAGGTAAATACTTAGAACACCAAAGTAAAATAATTGGCAACAAAGCTTGCTTGGGCACGTGTTACATACAAAGTGAATTCAGTGCCATCGAGCTTCACAAAAAAGTTGTATTATGTATGTTACTGGTGCTTGAAGAAGCTGCAAAACATGATGGCTTAGGTAGTTTGTATTACACTTTCAATCCTGTAGCAAGTAATTACAAATGGTGCAGAGCAACTTTTACATAAATACATTGTATGGATGTGCCATAGATTCATTGGCACATATGACAGTGCATTATATTATCTGTATGAAGATGTCGTAGATTTATTTTTTGGGATCTATCTTAGGTCAACTGTATGGCGATGTGTTACATCGACTGGTGGTGCCAAATATCAAGTGTATGATGAGGTAGGTGGCTGGTTGTAGGAAGCTGGCTCTGTATATACTATACCAAAATGAGGTATAGTGTGCACAGAGTCTAGTGGAACCCCAAAGGTAGGCAGAGGTAAAACTAGATAGCACCTTACTCTCTATTTGTGGTAGTGTGGGCGAGTAGTAAGGCTTTATCAGAGGGCAGTGTTAAGCATTTTTGTACACACTCAATCAGCAAATGATGTCACACACTCAAAGACTGAACTCAGACAAATTTTGTTTATATCAAAAATAGTATGAAGTTATTTTATTTCTAGAACCAAGCCAAGCCTGGCACAGGTAAGTGAAATAAATGCTTTGCAAAATATTATGCAGGGTTTACAAGTGAATTCAAGTTCAAAATGCACTTGTTTGAAATACAGGTAAGTCAAGGTATTGAAATACTGTACAGATTACTTTTTAGATTACTTTTTCTATTAAGTGTGATATGCCTAGATATCACACTGGGAGATTTCTAGAGAAAAGGTAAGTAAAATCAGTTTTGCACAATTGGTATTTTTCAGGTTTCCATACAAATCAACTCCACACTTAGAACATTTTTCAGAGAAAAACAGTCAATGGATTCCTATGGAGAGAAATGAAGTTATCGGTTACCAGGTAAGTATTCGGTCTTTGGGGCTGAGGTTGTGGGGTTAGAACAAAGGTTCCTCCAGCGTTAAGGATGCACTCTTATTACTCCCTCAGCGGCACTAGGGCGGCCGGGTGCAGAGTGCTGAGGCTCAATGTTATCCAATAGGGGGCCTCCGGTTGGTGGCTGCTTACGAGCAGGCCACTGGGTTGTGGGAACAAAGCGCCTGGTGTTAGGATCAGGGCAAAGAGGGATCCAAATTAGCACCCAAAGTACACCCTCGGCACAGGGCGGCTGGGTGCAGGGTGCTGTTTTGGCATCGGGTGCCCTGTTGATTTCAACGGGGATTCTCGGGTTTCAACAAAGACTGCAGGCTCAGGGACGAAGATCTTCTGGAGGTGACCACCGGTTGGAGAGGTAAGTTGGGATGCCTGGGGATGCTGGGACACTGTTGGTTGGGCCACCCAAGGCCATGGGGCTTCGGTTGCAGGGGTCTCTGTAGGCATCGGGTTTCTCTTACCAGCTCCAGTCGCGGACGGGGAGGGAGTCTCCAGAAAGAGGCTGCATGCTTCACTGGGAGATTCAAGGCAGGTCAGAGATCACCAGATCTCGGGTCAGGATTGCCGGAGAGACCTTCTCGTGGAGTTGGGCCACTCGAATTCGGGCCGTGGGCGACGGGTGCAGAGTGGTGCAGACTCGCGGATTTGGCCAGAGCCAGAGTCTGTGGGTGAACAAATCCGGTGTTCAGGGGAGACAAAGTCTTTTCTTTGGAAGGCAGGGCAGGTCCTCTGGGTTCTTGAGGTTGCTGGCTGCTGGACACACCGGAGTTTCGCTTCTGCAGGTGCGAGGTGGAGACAGGCCGGTAGGGCTGGGGCCAAGTCAGTGGGTGTCTTCCTCTTCTTAGCTTCAGCACGGCTGTTCAGTCCTTCTTCTTCTTTTCTTCTTGGTCGTTTTTTGTCTGAGGAGGCAAGGTTCAGGGTGGCCCCTAAATACTAGATTTAGGGGCATTACAGGTAAGTAAATGTTGGGACCAAAGAGTCCCTTCCTTGGGGTGGATACACCCCCTATTATGCCACCCTCCAGTGGGAGGGGGGCATATGCCTCACTCTGGTTGACTGAGTCCCCCATCTGCAAGATGGCAGGGACTGAGAGTTGTGCTTCACCTCGCCTCCCCCACCTGAGGGGTGGGGTTGGCAAAGGTGGGCACACCTCCCTTCCTCACTTGGTTTTCCCGCCAGTTCTCCTGCCCAAAGTGGGGGTTAGGACCGGTGGGGACCAGTTGCTGGAAGCAGCAAAAGGCCTGGGGAAGCTCACAAAGGCGGCAAGCCTTTGAAGCTTCCCCTTCGTGGACCCTGCCCATCCTGGGGGAGGAGGCTTGGCACCTCGTCCCAGGATGTGCATTGTTTCAGACCCCCGAGAGCAGCAGGCTCTCGACCCAGGGGTCCAGAAACATGTCTGGTGGTGGCATCTGGTGAGCAGCCACTCAGCCTGGACACTAGTGTTAGGTCGTTTTTTAGGGGGCATCTCTAAGATGCCCTCTGTGTGCATTTTTCATTAAATCCCACAATGGCATCAGTGTGGGTTTAATGTGCTGAGAAGTTTGATACCAAACTTCCCAGTTTTCAGTAAAGCTATTATTGTAGTGTGGAGTTCATAATGACAAACTCCCAGCACCATATACTCTTAATGGCATTACTGCACTTACAATGTCTATGAATTGACTTAGACACTGTAGGGGTACAGGTCTCATGCCCTGTACCCTCACCACTGGTATAGTGCACCCAGCTAGAGGGGTGGCTGACCTATGCCAGGGCAGTGGGTTGTAGGCATGGCACACAGGGATGTGTGCCATGCAGACTCTTCACTTTGTTCTGCACCAAAACACGCAGCCTGCAAAGGTAGTGTGTGTGTGTAAAGGTACAGGGCCTCTAAGGGTGGCACAATAAGTGCTGCAGCCCTTAGGGGCCTTACATGGACACAGTGCCCTTGGTACCTGTGGTACCATTTACAAGGGGCTGACCTGTGGCCAAAGAGTGCCAATTGGGTTTTGTTTTCAATGCAGTTTTAGGGAAAGAACATAGGCCCTGGGTACCTGTTTGGCAGGAACCCAGGGCACACTCAAACAAAGAACATCAGCAGTTCAGCACAAAGTGGGGGCAACCATGCAAAAAGAGGGCATTTTATTACACTGGTACATCACAAAACGTGCTTAAATATATACTGAACACTTTAACTGATACGACTATTACAGTCTACGGTGCAGAAGCAGTGGGGAACTGACTACAGTATTGAGGCACCAATAGGCATGCATTGGCTACAGGTGGGAAGTGTGTTTGTTAAGGGGTGGGAGTGGGAACTCTTCAGGGGATGCAAGGCATTTACAGGTTTACCCCATGACAATGTGTTGGATTAAGAGAACATGTTTTCAACTCCTTAAAGAAGTGGACTTTAAATGGCATTCTAGATAACAACAGTATAGCAGCGATATAGCAAGAGTTTGACTGGCATGTCTTCTTTTCCTTCCTGCATTTACCAAAATATGTATGTTTTTACTACTTCAGAACAAAATGGGTAGAAAACTATCAGTTCGAAATATGTTTAAAAAATGTAACCAGCATGTCTTTTTTTATCCTCTGTTTTTGTGAAGCTCACACATAGTTAGCATTAGGCAAAGATCTAAACTTCAACCCTGAAGTAGAGTTGGTAAAGCTTCCCTAATTTCACTTGCATGAGCAGATTTCTGCAAAAAAAGATTTTCTTAGATAGTTATCCCATTAAGAGTTTGTTTATGGAGCTTTAGCCATGAAATCCAATTTAGTTGAATTTTCATGTTTTATACTGACAAAAAGACATAAGGCCTTCACCATTTTAAGTAGACAAGGCTCCATTTTCTGTATTTTTGGAGAATCATCAACATGTCTGCCTTTGACTCAGATGTTGTTTATCCTAATCTTTCCAAGAGCTGTGAAAGGGTCAAGTCATTTAGTTACAGACATCAACAAGACACCTGATGCAGCATCACTCAGGAACAAATGCCTTATTAACTCAAATTCAAGGTTGAATAAAAATAGCCAAAACAGTGTAGTCTGAATTTTCATATTTTTATCTAATTTGTTTAAAGAATCCATCTTAGACTAGCATCTTAACACTCATTGGTTATTTCAAACAATCCTAAGGTGATGTTTGAAATTCAATCTTAGATAAGATATAGTATAAAAGGACTGGCACTTGACTACCTGTGAGGAGAGGTCCTTCTCTCCAGATTATCACGAGCAAGATACCGCCAGAGACGATACTGTCAGAGACGATCCTGCCTGCAAGAGATGCTGCTGGAACACACTTTCTACTGAAAGATGATACCAAGCATGAGTCAGAGAAGAGCTGATGCTGTTATGATGCGTGTTTGCCTTTCACAGGGAACACGGCCTCCTTGACTCTTGATAAATACAGCATTTTTGCTGTAAAAGGGTATGCAGTGCACTTATTCTCCCTTGAAAATTTAGATGTAAGTTATTCTTTTCCACGCTCTCATAGAGTAGCCCATAGAAGACAGTTTTAGGGTGTTAGGTTTTTGGATTACATTTAAACCATGGAAGAAATGGTCATTTTATTTTTTTTGTTTGCAACATGCATTTGTTCTGTTTTAATCGTATTCAGTTCACGCAACATTGATGCTCAACGTGGTGCTCAACGTGGTGCTCGATGTTTTGGGAGCCCTTGAGTATTTTATTGATATATACACACACACGTGTGAACCATTATTACGGAGAAGTCCATAGTAATGATATTTACCTCCTAAAGGTAATAAGGGAGCACCTATTGCTGTAGGTTTGGCAAGATTGACTTTTAAAAGGCAATACCCCTTCTGTTTTTCTAATTCTTTGATTCTGTTTCATATGGCAACCCCTATTGTGATAGATGCCATTTACAGGGAAGCAGTGTATGCCTTCGAGATATTTTGCTCTTGGGTGGAGTTTGAAGATATAGATGCTGCCTTCGGTCAGTTTCAGGCTTATAAGGCCGTACAAATGTCTGCAAACAATAGGGCTTACCAAGATTTGGAAATCCCTTTAACTTAGCAGGAAATCCAGAACTGGTTTGCACGTCAGTTACCACACATGTACAGGAATGTCTACCAGGGACCCCTGAGTAATGAAGGGGCTATGTGGCCAGTCTTGGTTGGTTACACACCTGTACCTCATCCTTATACATTAGCTCTTGCTGATGTTGTAGGGGTTTTATATTACACAGTCACCTTATACAGAAGACCTGTACGGTTTCTACTATGTACCATGAACTCTAGACCTGGTTTCATAGTGGGACCAGCAGCTACACTGTGATTGGCGTCTAACTGGCTACCAGAACAAAATAAGGGCCTTGTCCAATTGCCAGCTGCATGTGGCAGGAGAAGGCCTATTTGAAGTGTGCTCCAGGTGTCATATGAAAAACCCCAGTAGAACTATCAAGCAAGATGTGGGATGTTCACAGCTCCACCCCAGTGGTCACTCTAATCCAGTTCTGGGGCAGCCCTGCATCCCACTGGGGGTGGTGCCAGGCTGACAAAAAAAAGAAGAGGCAGGCCCAGGTGTCCGCTACATCTGCCTGTGAGAGGCGAGGCCCCTTTGAAGCACACGAAGAGTCAAGGCACAGCCCATAGGTTAGCCTTCCAAGGGGAGAAAAGTGATTGCCACACACAAGGCCTATTGTCCCTGTACTGAGAGCATTTCACACCTTACCTCAGGGGAGACATCAAGCTGCCAGGTGACATTTGAGTACTTACAGAAATACCTCCAGAGACTTTTGGCAGCCATTAAATTGGGTGTTGCTTAAGTATTAAAAAGAGTCCTTGAAATATTTCTCTAGCTCTTTCCTAAGTGGAGATAACATGTATTAAACTTAATATCGTATCCCTATGCTTTCTTATGTAACAGCCAATCCTGCTACGGCAAAAATTGTTAGAGCTCTCCCGGATGAATTCGTCAAGGGATATGGTGCTTAATAGACCTGTGTAATATTGTTACAATGGTTGCTAAAAGACACTTGCAAAGGTAGTGTGTGCTTTATAATGCAATAATTCATTCACTAAACACGATTGTAAATAGGGGTACGAACAGTACATAAAGGATACATATCAAGTTAGAAATAGGCTTCACTGGCATTTTAAGTGTCTACATTAACATAAACAACTTGAAAGTGCTGTACAGGTCAGACTGGAAATAGGGTACACTTTGCAACAACAAGCTCCTTCGCTAGGATTGACAATGGAAGAGCTTTGGGAGATGTCTGTAATTCTGTAAAAAAAGAGTGCATGGTGCTGAGAGGAGAAAGAAGAAGAACAATATCTCACAAAACAATGACTGGTGTCCTTATACTCTTATAGATCCTGCCTCTCTACAAATTATGCCACATTCAGAGCAATATCTGGATTAATTGGCAATGACTCAACTTAGAAAACAATAAAAGGTAAATACTAAGAACACCAAAATAAAATAATTGGCAACAAAGCTTGCTTGGGAACGTGTGACATACAAGGTGAATTAGGTGCCATCCAGCTTCACAAAAAATGTCAAGCCTTATGTTAGTGCTTAAAGAAGCTGCAAAATATGATGGATTAGGTAATTTGTATTACACTTTCAATCCTGTAGCAAGTAATTACAAATGGTACAGAGAAACTATTACACAAATACATTGTATGGATGTGTCATAGATTCATTAGCACATATGACAGTGTATTATATAATCTGTATGAAGATGTCGTAGATTAATTTTTGGGGATTTATCTTAGGTCAACTGTATGGCGATGTGTTACATTGACTGGTGGTGCCAAATATCAAGTGTATGATGAGGTAGGTGGCTGGTACATCACAAAACTTACTTAAATATATACTGAACACTTTAACTGATATGGCTATTACAGCCTAAGGTGCAGAAGCAGTGGGGAAGTGACTACAGTATCAAGTGTGAGGTTTATAGGAGAGAGGAAATGGTTCTGTGTCGACACTTCCGGGGAGTTGAGACAGCAATAGGCATGCATTTGCTACAGGTTGGAAGTGTGTTTGTTAAGGGGTGGGAGTGGGAACTCTTCAGGGGAGGCAAGGCATTTAGGGGTTTACCCTGTGACAAAGTGTTTCTTGAAGAGAACATGTTTCCAACTCCTCACAGAAGTGGATGTTAAACAGCATTCCAGATAACAGCAGCATAGCAGTGATATAGCAAGAGTTTGACTGGCGTGTCTTCTTTGTTTTCCTGCACTTACTCAAAAAATGTTTTTACTACTTCATGACAAAATGGGTAGAAAACTATCAGTTCGAAATATGTTTAAAAAATGCAACCAGCATGTCATTTTTATTTATCCTCTGTAATTGTGAAGCTCACATATAGTTAGCATTAGGAAAATATTTATACTTTAACCCTGTAGTAGAGTTGGAAAAGCTTCCCTTATTTCCCTTTCATGAGAGGATTTCAACAAAAAATGTTTTTCTTAGACAATTATCCCATTAAGAGTTTTTATGGAGCTTTAGCCATAAAATCCAATTTAGTTGACTTTTCATGTTTTAAATTGACAAAAAGGCATAAGGCCCACTCCATTTTAAGTAGACGAGGCTCCATTTTCAGTATTTTTGGAGAATCATCAACATTTTTGCCGTTGACTCAGATTTAGTTTATCCTAATATTTCCAAGAACTGTAAAAGCATCAAGTCATTTAGTTACAGACATCAACAAGACACCCGATGCATCATCACTCTCGAACAAATGCCTTATGAACTCAATTTCAAGGATGAATAAGAATAGCCAAAACAATGTAGTCTGAATTGTCATATTTTTATCTAATTTGTTTAAAGAATCCATCTTAGACTAGCATCTTAACACTCATTGGTTATATCAAATAATCCTAAGGTGATGTTTGAAATTCAGTCTTAGATCAGATATAGTATAAAAAGGACTGGCACTTGACTACCTGTGAGGAGAGGTCCTTTGCACCAGATTATCACAAGCAAGATACTGCCAGAGACGATACTGTCAGAGACGATCCTGCCTGCCAGAGATGCTGCTGGATCACACTTTCTACTGAAAGATGATACCGAGCATGAGTCAGAGAGGAGCTGATGCTGATGTGATGCGTGTTTGCCTTTCACAGGAAACACGGCATCCTTGACTCTTGATAATTACAGCATTTTTGCTGTAAAAGGGTATGCAATGCACTTATTCTCCCTAGAAATTTTAGATGTAAGTTATTCTATTCCACGCTCTCATAGAGTAGCGCACAGAAGTAGGTTTTAGGGTGTTAGGTTTTTAGATTACATTTAAACCATGGAAGAAATGGTCATTTTATTCTCGTTGTTTGCAACATACACTTTTGCTGTTTTAATCGTACTCTTTTTTTTTTTTATTTAATAAATTTTATTTTTTTTCCCTTTTTAAACACATACAACTTAAACATAAATCAATATTGCTGCTACATCATCAAGAACTTAAGATATTGACAGTCCTACAAAAATACAAAAAAAGTAGAGAGAGCAGTACAACAAATAATATAACAATCAATGGTTATACTATTTGACTAAATAACCTGGGTTGTCAAACTTATATATCTCTATATACATATCATAGATATTTAATACATTATTGTCTTGTTACATTTCATTTCATTTAAGAACAAATAAACCAATCCAAAGCTTTAAGATATAAAAAACTGCAAAGGGATACATATATCACTCTCAGTACTTTAGTCAACTAGGTCTGCAATGGGGGCCCAAATTCGCTGTCCCAGCGCTTTCTTCCTTCGTCCTCTCAATTTATATATTGATGACTCGATGTTATATATAGCAAATAATTTTGCACGCCAGTTATAGAAGGTTGGAGGATCGGCGCTTATCCATTGGGACGTAATACACAAACGGGCAATTGCCATAGCTATAAAAACAAAGCCTGTCTCAGATTTTACCCTGCTATCTGTATCAGTATTATTCCCTACTCCCAAGATAAGGAGAGTCGGTGTAACAGAGACTGATATCCCCAGAATCGTAGCTAAGAATGTTTCTATGTCATGTATAAAAGTGGCTAATTTTGGACAGGAATAAAACATGTGGACAGTGTCCGCTGCCTGGAGATCACATCTGTTACATTTCCCTCCTCTCAATCCCTTCCATTTGATGATCTTTGCAGGGGTATAATACAAGTCGAAGACTGACATGAAATGTTGGCTCTTAAGGCTCCCAGTAATTAAGATCTGACTAGCCAACATGAGGGAGTCCTCCATATCTATTGCTCCCTCCCCAAGCTTTCTTGCCCATTTATCAGAATATACACCCAGATCATCAGGAAAGGAATCAAGCAGGATATGTTAGATCTTTCCTAACCTGAATTTCTTTTGCACAGCTTCCACCAGAGGTATTTTCCCAAAATTTGATACCGTTCTACGCCTGTTTTCCCCAAGAAACTCCCTATCTGTAAATATTTTAAAAAATGGCCCCTAAGGAGACCATATTTTTCCCGTAATTTTTCAAATATTAACAGTTGCCCATCTTTATAAAGGTCCCCCAGCTGACAGATACCTTTACTAGCCCATTCAAAGGTGACTTGGTCCCGAAATATTGGTGGGAGTAATCCTGTAGCTGCAAATGGAGTATATACATTTAGATTGGAAATCTTAAACTTCCTCCGAATCTGTTTCCACACCTTATATGCTGCTTTCACGATTTTAAATCTGGTCTTTTTATAGTAGCTAGGCTCTAGAATCGACACTAAGCAACCATTCACTTGACTCCCCAGCCCAAACTCATATATGGACGGGCTAGTCTCTATAGATAAGACAGCCTTGGTTCCAACTAAGAGAACACCCATATGTTGTCGAATAGCAGCCCAATAATACAGCAGGAAGCTAGGGATAGCCAGACCCCCCTGTTGTTTTGGAAGCATCATCCATTTAGCCACTCTTCTGGACCGGCGATAGCCCCATAGAAACCTAGAGCAAACCCTCTCTAACTTTATAAAACAAGAAGAGGGAAATTCAAGAGGAATGGTCCTAAAAAGATACAGAAATTTAGGTAAGATTGACATCTTAATGACATTGCTTCTCCCATAAAGGGAAATATGTAAATGGTCCAATCTCTCTAATTTCTTATTAGTACTTTCAATTATTGGGCTAATATTTAAATCAGGTATTCTATCAACCGTGGCTGTAATTATAATACCCAAATAGGTAGCTGTTGAAACAACTGGAAAATCCGGGGGCAGATTATACCTGAACTAATAATTTGAGTCTTGTCCACATTTAGCTTATATCCTGACAAAGCGCCGAACTGGGCTGCTAGATTTTTTACCACAGAAAAGGCAGAGACAACATCACTCGTAAGGACCGCAATGTCGTCTGCGTATGCCAGTGCTCTGTACTCGATCTCCCCAATCCTAACCGCTTTAATATGGGTGCATAACTCCAATTTTCTCAAAAAGGATCTATATACAAAGCAAAAAGCAGGGGTGAGCAGGGACACCCCTGCCTCGTACCTCTGCTAATAGTAAGTGGCTTAGACTCCTGCCCTGCAATCCGAATTACAGCCTCTGGAAATAAATACATTGCCTTAATTGTTTGTACGAAGCCACTACCTATCCCCTTCCAGCATAGGACAGACCACAGGAACCGCCAGGAGACCCTATCGAACGCTTTCTCGGCGTCCAAGAGGAGAACCCCCAGCGGTGACCCCGTGGCCTGTGCCCAGTCCAGAAGGGCAATCACCCGGCGGACAGTTTTAATCGTACTCAACGTGGTTATTTTAGGTGTGTTGAGCAACAGGGTACACCTGTTGAAATAAACATGCTTTTTAGTTAAAGTGTCTTTACTTAGTGCATTTTGTGTGTGTGTGTGTGTGATTGAAGAGAATGAAAATGGTTTGTTTCTGATCACCACAATGTCCCAGGATCCCTGTTTAGGGACTGTTAGTAACCCAAAAGCAATAACCCCACTTCAACTATGTTTTGGGTGGGGATTTGCGGGGCTACAAAAACCTGTCTTTCACATTCGAGCATTGGCTCATTGAACTGAGTTCACTCATTCAGCTGTGGGTGAGAAAGCAAACCTTGTAGAGCTGAGCCAAAGACTCAGTTCACGCAACATTGGTGCTCAACTTGGGGCTCGATGTTTTGGGAGCCCTTGAGTATTTTCTTTTTGATATACACAGACACACATGTGAACCATTATTACAGAGACGCCCATAGTAATCATATTTACCTCCTAAAGGTAATAAGGGAGTACCTATTGCTGTAGGTTTGGCAAGATTTACTTTTAAAAGGCAATACCCCCTTCTGTTTTTCTAATTCTTTGATTCTGTTTCTTATGGCAACCCCTATTGTGATAGGTGCCATTTACAGGGAAGCAGTGTATGTCTTTGAGATATTTTGCTCTTGGGTGGAGTTTGAGGATATAGACCCTGCCTCCGGTCAGTTTCAGGCTTATAAGGCTGTACAAATGTCTGCAAACAATAGGGCCTACCAAGATTTGGAAATCCCTTTAATTTACCAGGAATTCCAGAACTGGTTTGCACGTCAGTTAGCACACATGTACAGGAATGTCTGCCAGGGACCCCTAAGTAATGAAGGGGCTACGTAGCCAGTCTTGCTTGGTGACACACCTGTACCTCATCCTTATACATTAGCTCCTGCTGATGTTGTAGGGGTTTTATATTACACAGTCGCCTTATACAGAAGGCCTGAACAGTACCATGAACTTTAGACCTGGTTTCACAGTGGGACCAGCAGTTCCACTGTGATTGGGGTCTAACTGCCTACCAGAACAAAATAAGCGCCTTGTCCAGTTGTCAGCTGCATGTGGCAGGAGAAGGGCTATTTGAAGTGCGCTCCAAGTGTCATATGAAAAACTCCAGTAGAACTATCAAGCAAGATGTGGGATGCTCACAGCCCCACCCCAGTGGTCACTCTAAACCAGTTGTGGGGCAGCCCTGCATCCCAGTAGGGGTGGTTCCTGGCTGACAAAAAAAAATAAGAGGGAGGCCCAGGTATCTGCTACATCTGCCTGTGCGAGGCGAGACCCCTTTGAAGTGCATGAAGAGTCTAGGCACAGTCCATAGGTTAGCCTTCCAAGGTGAGAAACGTGATCGCCACACACAAGGTCTATTGTCCCTGTCCTGAGAGCAGTTCACACCTTGGCACAGGGGAGACATCAAGCTGCCAGATAACATTTGAGTACTTACAGAAATACCTCCAGAGGCTATAGGCAGCCATTAAATTTGATGTTGGTTAAGTATTAAAAAGAGTTCTTGAAATATTTCTCTAGCTCTTTCCTAAGCGGAGATAACATGTATTAAACTTAATATTGTATCCCTATGCTTTCTTATGGAACAACCAACCCTGCTACGGTGAAATATGTTATAGCTCTCCCGGGTGAATTCGTCAAGGGATATGGCGCTCAATAGACTTGTGTAATATTGTTGAGATACCCTAAAGTCTGCTGCGGTGCTAAGAGATAGGAGACTGCAACAGTTGATAAATGTAAGAAAGAAGCCTAAAAGGCAGATTAAATGTAGTTCATCTGAAATTGTACACAATGTTAGCAGTATTATGTCACTATCAATTTTGCTAAAAAACCAAGGATCCATCTGAGATTAAAAAATGTCATTCCTCCCTGGCCAGATGAAAATGAAGAAATAGAAGCATAGGTTAACCTAAAAGAGGTTCTAGAAAGCATGACATATCTTGCTAGTGGAAACGACATGCGTCCTCCGAAGGCTTAGCAAGTAAAATATAAAGAATACTTTATAGGAGACGGACCCATTTTAATATGTTGTAAAAGAAAAGGTAAGCACTGACCAAATAACAGATAGATGTTTGCAGACAGCAGTTGTCTTAATAAAGAAACAAAATTAACCAAAATGGAGTCCCTTCTGCTCGAGAAGGAGAAAAAGTGAAGAAAACTCTCAGTAGGACCGGGAAAAGAAATCTTTCTTTCAAATAACCCTCACCCACCCGGGTTGCCCCTTGGTGGCATGCTTCATCATAGGGTTCATCCCTGCCCTCTATGGACAGGGGCGTGCTGCTACCTACGAAGACGCGGGAGCACTTTGTGTGAAAATGGATGTTCCTATACACCTATGTGGGTCTTCAAAGAAGGAGTGGGTTAACCGTATGGTGAAAGCAAACGGTTAAAAATATCAGTATAGTGGGAAAAAAAGAACTTTATTTTACTCCCCTATCTGATATGTTAAAATGTGGGGATTTTTGGGAAAAAATAAAGGTATATTACCTACTGTTTCCCTGGTTGGTCAACTAGTTTCAAGCCACGTTTATATGATGATGTGCTAATAGATGTTTTCTGTGAGTCATTTTATGTTGTTTTGTCTCGTGCATTGTCTTATCACGATGCACTGCACAGAGTGCTCACTTATCAGCATTTTATACATCACTTTTGCGACTTTATCACAAGTGTTTTTATGTAACTATAGACCCGTTGGGTCATGCAATTTTTAATTCTTTTGTTGTTTTTCTCTCTCTCTCCGAACCTCTGTAGAATCTTTTGATATTTAAGCAGACCAATTAGGTGCTGTATTACCTTTATTTTCTGTACTTTTCGTTTATTTATCATTACACTTTAGCAGTTGAATAGAACTTTAGGAGTGGGAGTATTTTTCTCCTTTAATGTCCTGAAGAAAAGCCTTGGGGTATGGCTTGAAACTAGTCAACCAACCAAGGAAACAATAGGTAATTTGCCTCTATTTTTTCCCAAAAATCCCCAGATTTTAACATATCAGATAGGGGAGTAAAATAAAGTTCTTTTTTCCCACTAAACTGATATTTTTAACAGTTTGCTTTCACCATACAGTTAACCCACTCCTTCTTTGAAGACCCATATAGGTGTATATGTGTATAGGAACATTCATTTACACACAAAGTGCTCCCGCGTCTTCGTAGGTAGCAGCACGCCCCTGTCCGTAGAGGGCAGGGATGAACCCTATGATGAAGCATGCCACCAAGGGGCAACCCTGGTGGGTGAGGGTTATTTGAAAGAACGCTTTCTTTTCCCAGTCCTACTGAGAGTTTTCTTCACTTTTTCTCCTTCTCGAGAAGAAGGGACTCCATTTTGGTTAACTTTGACAAATCTGTGGAGGACTAGTCCCAATTCTCTTACCTCTACCCACCCCCACTCTGATGTGATATCTATAAAGAAACATACACCATCTTTTGAGTGTTTGTCATATAGTTGCATCTCTTTTCTAAATTCTGAACCAAATGTTTCTCCAAATAACCCACTAAGCATATTTCAAGAGTGATAGGATGGTGGGGATTGCATAAATAGCATATATTTATGCAAGGAAAAGTGTCCATCTTCAACACTAACCAGGCTGTCTGCCTGATTGACCATGCTCAAACACAAAATCTGCCAGTGACTAAGATGTTATTTGATGTTGACAAGGTATTTGTTTGGAGCTTATGGTTGTCCATATGGAAAGTGATGAGACGCATGCATTTCAATCCATTTTGCATAAAGCCTGTGCAAATCTTATACAATAACACAGAAGTGGCTTTTCCAATAAATGGTGGTAACTCCACTAAAAACTATTTTAAATTAGGAACATGATAGAGCTAACCACTTTCTCCCTGACCATATGTAATTTACATGAAGCCACTGTGGAGGCTTCATGAGAGCCAAGTGGCTGTGGTTAATACTGTTTGCTAATGATTCTGCCTTATACATTACAATGTTAGAGCATTCACTTATACATATTGATCAGACTGCAACTGAATTTGGGAATTATCTGGCTTTAAATTGAACTATGTCAAAACACAACTATTTCCCTCTTCGAAGTTCCAGTCAGTTGACCCCTGAGTAGGTACTTCGGCTCCAGATCTAGGTGTTATATCATGAAGGGATCTGACAATTAGCTATGAGTTAAATTTCAAAGTCACATTGGTTAAATGAATACTAGACTTTGAGAGCCTACCTCTCTCTGAATCTTATGACTGGTTTACCAATGAATGTCAAAATAATATCCAAATATGGATTTTTTTATATTTCTTTATTGTTTTCAACATTAATATGTTGCAGTGCAATGAAGTGAAGCCTTTATCGCTCTGCTACATTCCTGACAAATAAATGTACGTGGTACATCTCATGAATCTATACTTAGCATGCATGGTTCATTGTTCCCTGACTTTTACCATTTGTCACATAAGTGGTAAGTGTGTGTGTGTGGGGTGGGGCTTTGTGTGGGGTGCTCACAGAGGGAGTGTGGGTGTGATCTGCTGGGAAGGGTATGTGTAATGTGCACCTGTGGTGAACTATAGATCAGTGTATAGTCATAGTCCATGGGGATTATGCACCTTGGACATGAGGTGTTAGAATAGACCCGAGACTGCTTACGCAGTGCCCTATATAAGTTAGCATTCGCAGCACCATTTTCTGTTTAGACGCCATTTTGAATGATTGAAACTAATCCCTTGCCGTTTCCGAGAAAAGCCTCTGTTAAGTGTTGTTTCTTAAATGTTGAAGCTTTGCCTCAGTAATGAATAGACTGTTCATATTAACGCATACCTTTCTCACTAGATAGAGGCCCTCTCCTACATGTCTGGTGGCGGGCGCAGGGTGAAACGACCTTGGATTGTGTTAGGTTGTGTGAGATACGAGGACCGAAACCTATTTCTTTTTGTATTTCACTGTCCAGCTGCATCTGCTTAGAAAATTCCACTGTGAGCATGTTTTTGCCCGTCTATGAAATGTACATAATGTATCTCTATGCTTGTTGATTTCAGTTCCCTCTGTTTCACTCTTCGAGGCTGTGTAGACGGGGCTCCACTCTGAGTGAATCTGAATAAAACAATTATTGGTATATTCTCCACTGTTCCTCCGACTCTTCATTTGGTATGGAAGGATGAGAGGTGGTCCGAGGTGACCCGGGTGGCCCCAAGCGGGTCACTTCCTTCAGTTGGCGCACAAACAGGGACTCCTTTGGGTTGTTGACCCATCCGCTTTCGGTGGACGAAGGGGAGGACGAGGATATCATTAGGTCGGACAGATGGCTCAGGGATCCCTGCACGAAGAGGTCAGATTCTTGCAGCTGCGGCCTTTGTCCCACCGGAGGGTGCCTCGCCCAGTGGTCATCCCGACTGGAGTCCTGAATGGCAAAACCCTTGATCTGACTGTTTGGTCTGAAGAGTCGGCAGTGGAGAACTGGTTCATTTGTACTTCTGATATCAGGTGAGTCTGTTTTGGTTCTCTGTGGATATGGTACCATTGTAGTTTGAGTTTGTTGCGGTCTAAGGACTGTCTTGATGAAAAGTGTTTGCAAATACTTTGCCAGGTAAAAATAACGATGTTGTTTCTCTATTGTAATGCCTGGTCTAAGCAAAAATTGGAGTTTGTGTTGTTGTTGTTGTTCTGCAGATGCCAGGTTGGAAGAAGCTCAGCCGGCGCCTATTGAAGGTAGCCCTTATTTTGATATGTATGTGAAACATGGCCTTGGCCCTGTTATGTTTAGTATGTTATGGCACAAATATACGAGGGACAGCACCGAGTTGCAGTGACCTTGGACAGGTTCTTTTGCTGAACAGAAGATTGTTTTTTACAGGAACAGTTGTTTAAGAGACGAAGTAGACAGTCGATGTTTGACTCCCTTCGGACTTGGCATAATGAGGTTAAACAAAGGCGGTTGAAAATGGAGAAAGATGCACGGAAAGGGAGGGTGCAGACTCTTACACAGAAAGCTGTGGCGGATGATAGAGAAAAACAGGAGACAGGAATAGAATGTGAGGATAGGAGATTTCGGTTGCATATTGATAAGTCCTATGTGGTCAAAGAGGACAATGATACTTTTGAGGAGGAGTTGTTAGATACTCGACCCCCACCTCCTTATGCCCCGCAGAGGTTATATCCTGTTTTTCCTTTACAGTCACAGCAGCCTGACTCGTCCGCTCCAGTTGCCCTCGTATCTACGGCTGATATCCTCACAACTCTGGCTACGGTGCCCCCGCTCTTTCTCTTTCCTAGCCATCTTTGGCGACTGTGACCTCTGTTGCATCTACTGTCCTGACTTCTGTGCCCTCTGTTCTTTCTTCTCCGGTGCAATCATTGACTACGGTTCTACCTACTACTCCTATTACTCCTCCACCTGTGGTTATTCATCCTCCAATGTTTTTGGATGCTGATAAACCTGTACGTGGTTTTGAAGACAGGGATTTGGTGAGATTTAGGGAATGAACATGTCTGTTGATGCAATCTGGAGTAGGGGAGGATGAGAGGATGAGAGGAGGGTAAAAGCGAGTCAGGCAATGCCGTGGCGTCGTAATGTGGTTTATAGCGCTGAGGATATTTGGCAAGTTGTACGTGATTTTGAACCTTTTTTACAACAGCATGCCCTCCAACATATGTCTGCTACATTGATTGACCTTTGGCATACACATATCAAAACTGAAGCTCCCCAGGTGCTATTTGATATTGGAGACTGTGTTTATGTTACTGATTTAGCGCCAGGACATGTGTTTGGTAATATTTCTACTATAGTCTCTTATAGAGGCCGATTGTATGATAAGAGTCCTACTCAATTAACTCAGTTTCCCATGCGTGAAGTCCACCCGATTTATTACCCAGAAATACCTGAGTTAATGGGTCAGCACGGTACGGTCATTAGACCGGCCGTGGCTGCCTGTTTCCAGGAGCAATGGGTTTATACTCCATAGAAAAGAAGTGAGGTTTTAGCCCTTGAGGCTACTCTGCCCGATCCTAGGAAAATCCCCACTGCCTATTATAAGGAATTAACAGAGGCTGCCTCTTCTACTGTAATGAATCTTGCTGATATTGAAATGTTTTTTGGTCTTCTTGTTCCGGTTGATATTTGGCAGCAGGTGCATACTCAAAATCATGTTGCCGAGTTGGGTGGTACATGGGATGTGAATAAGGGATGGGATCAAGAAAGGAAGCCAGGAGATAAACCTCATGCTGAGATACTTGCTTTGCCTAGTCATATTATTACATACATGCACACACTTATTCCACCTAAGAAAGTAAGTTGGGACAGATTGACGGCCTGTCGACAGAAGAAGGATGAGAGCGTATCTGATTTCTTTACTAGGTTTGAAGATACATTTTTGGATTACAGTGGACAGGATATGTCCACGGAGGGAGGAGTTTGTTTGTTTGTTGACAGGTTTGTTACTAATCTACTTCCTGAAATAATGACTCATTTGCAGGCGTCTGAAAGTACTTGGTCTACGTCTTATTTCTCTGTTATTTTGAATATGGCTTAATATTATGAACATCGAGATCAGGAGAAGAAGGATAGAACTGACAAAAAGCATAAGGATTTAAAGACGAAGGTGTTGTTGCAGCAGGCATTTCGGGGAAATAACAGGGTAAGGGGAGGACCTTCTCAACAACTCCCATGTACTGGGCAGCCTACCATGACACCTTTGGGGCAAAATCAGTGTGCGTATTGTAAGGAGGAAGGACATTGGCGTAGCCAGTGCCCTCTGCTTTTACAGAAGGTTGCGTCTCCTAGAGGACGGGGTTCTGGTGGTAGAGGCCGTGGGACCAACAGAAATCAGAATGCTGCGGCTCCTGTGGGCCACTCTGACAATGATTATTTAGATGACCCCAGAGATGGACAGTATTATCATGATGATTATGATATTGATGATGTGACAGGTATGTCTTACAGCTAGGACAGCCAGGGACCAGTTCAGATACCTATAGAACAGCGTGGTTCTTATGTCACAGCGGGTTTGCAAGGCTCGACTAAGGAATTTTTGGTGGACACAGGTGCGATAAAGAGTTCTGTTTCTCGACATATTGTGCCTGGGCGGCCCTGTCTGGCCAAAATAATGTTTCAGTAGGTTTTTCTAGTGTACCGGTTGTTAGCCCCATTTCACGCCCCCTTGCACTAACCGTTGGTCCTTTTACTGTGGAGTCTCCATTCTTGTTAACATCTAATTGTGGTGAAAATTTGATGGGTTTGGACTTGTTGAAGAAGTTGCATGCTACTATTTATTGTTCTCTTGATGGTGTCTATATAACCATGGGTCCAGATGTGAGTACTAGATAGTGTTTGTCTCAGGATGCGCCCCTTCCAGCTCAATTTGCTCAGGTACCACCCACACTATGGGCCCCGGTGATACAGATGTGGGTCTGTTGCATATACCACCAGTTTCTATACAGGTTAAAGATAATGCTATTTTGCCCCATATTCCTCAACATAAAATACAGCAGGCAGGGGAACAGGCCCTTCTTCAGATTATTCAGGATTTGATACGAAAGGGAGTAGTTGAAGAAACGACTGCCAACATTTGCAAAAGTCCTATTCTTCCGGTCCTTAAGAGGACACCCTCTGCTTCCTCTGATGCTATTGATGATGTTTATCACTTTGTGATTGATTTGCGAGAGGTTAATAAAATAATAGTTCCGCAATTTCCATGGTTCCTGATATCACTACGCTTTAAACAATTATTCCATCTACTGCTACGTTCTTTTCTGTTATTGATTTGAAAAATGCATTCTTCAGTATTCCTATACATCCGGACAGTAGGTATTTGTTTGGATTTATACTGGCCGGCAGAAGCTTTAGATTCTGTTGTGCTCCTCAAGGCTATACTGAGAGTCCTAGTATCTATAGTCAAGCGTTAAAAAGTCAGTTGGATTCACTATCGCTTTCCCCAGGTAATGTATTGGTGCAGTATGTTGATGATCTGTTTATTGCTTCTGATACGGGACAAGGTTGCAAGGACAGTACAGTGCAATTGTTGTTGCATTTGGCACATCATGGACATAAGGTCTCTCTTTCGAAATTTCAGTATTGTTGACAGGAGGTTACCTATTTAGGTCACCTACTGTCGAAGAAGGGCAGGAGGTTGACCCCTGAGAGCATCAGTACCATTGTTAAAATGCCCATTCCACAAACTCAAAAAGATGTACGAGCTTTTATAGGCATTACTTCCTACTGTCATCAGTGGATCCCTAATTATTCTTTACTAATCAAACCTTTGCTTGCATTAACAACGAAAGCAGTGCATGAGCCTTTGCCTTGAACGCCTGAATGTAGGCAATCTTTTGAGCAATTAAAAACTGCGCTTTGCTCAGCTCCAGTGCTTGGCACACCTAACTATAGGAAACCGTTTGTGCTTTGTGTTCATGAGATGGCTGGTTGTGCACTTTCTGTCTTAACACAGAAATTTGGGGATAAACAGAGGCCTTGTGCTTATTTTTCTGTTGTGCTTGACCCTGTTGCTAGGGCCTTTCTGAGCTGTCTGAGAGCGGTTGTGGCTGTGGCCACTTCAATCAGGCAATCGGCTGGACTCGTACTCAATACAGAACTCACAGTTAAGTTATCCCATGCTGTGAATACACTTTTGAATAAGACAAAGACACAGCACCTCACCAGTGTACGTCTTACTGGTTATGAATTGACATTGTTTGCTAAACATATTACGATCAAAAGATTTCCCACTCTGAATCCAGCCATGTTACTACTCCTCCCTTCTGAGAATGATGCAGTTGATAAACATGACTGCATTTTCCGGACAGAAGAAGAGATGAAAGGATGGGTAGACCTCACTGATGTTCCCCTATCAGACCCCCAGGGAGAACTATATGTCGATGGCTCTTGTTTCAAAATACCAGATGGCACCACCACTGCAGCTTATGCTATCACTATGTTGCGTACGATGGTAGAGACATCACGGGTCCCCTATCAGTCGGCTCAAGCCGCTGAGCTTGCTGCCCTTATCCGAGCTTGTGAATTGAGTGAATGGCTGGTTGTCAATATCTATACAGACAGCCAGTACGCATTTGGGGTTGCGCATAACTTCGGGCGACTGTGGGCAGAGAGAGGTTTCCTTACATCTCATGGTACCAAAAACCAACATGGGAACCTTATATTGCGGCTCTGGCCTGCTTTAACGCTCCCCAAGAAATTAGCAATAATCAAGTGCAGCGCCCATAGGAAGGTTACTGATGATGTGGGTAGAGGAAATGCATTTGCAGACCAGATATCCAAGAAGACGGCCCGAAGTAAAATGAAACGCATGTTTGTTGCAGGTCCAGCTAGGTGGGTTCCTGAGGTTGCTATGTTTGAAAATACCGTTGAAAGTGTAAAGGAGATACAAAGTGAAGCCACAATAGAGGAATCAGTGAAATGGCAGGAGAGAACAGCACAGTTAAATGAGGAAGGATGTTGGATTGATAAATCTGGAGAACAGAAATGGATGTTGCCCGATGCATATGTGCTTCCTGTGGTTACTATGGCCCATGGTCCGGCCCATATTAGTGCGAAAGGCATTTGTAAATTGTAAGCCCCTGTTTGGCATAATTATACCATCCCCAAGACAGCAGTGCATTTGGTGAAACATTGCATGATCTGTACGACACATAATCCAGGGAAGGGTACCCATACACCACCTGGTAATTTTGCACCACCTACTTTTCCGTTTCTGAATTAGAACAATGCAATAATCTTAAGTATGTTTTAGTGGTCATATGTGCGTTCAGCAAATGGGTTAAGGCTTACCCCACTAAAGATAATACTGCAATTACAACTGCGAAGGTACTCCTTAAAGAGTACTTTCCTCGATTTGGCTTGCCCCGAATTATCTGGAGTGACAACAGGTCTCATTTTAATGGGGAAGTGATTAAATTGATTTGTGAAGGTTTACACATTAAACAGAAATTTCATGCTGCTAATCATCCGCAGTCAGCGGGTTTGGTTGAGAAGTACAATGGTACTCTCAAACTGAAATTGGCAAAAATCCAAGAGACAACAGGGTTGAAATGGCCAGATGCTCTACCCTTAGCTCTTCTGTAAACAAGAAGTACAGCCCATTCTAGAAAGGATTGTCACCTTACGAGGTCATGTTTGGATGCCCGGAAAATGTATGGGGTGTCCCACGTCCTTGTAAATATTCCGATATTGAATATCCTATGTTGCTTGATTATCTTGGCCAGTTAACAGAAAGTTTACGTTCTATTCACCAACAGGTACGGGAATCCCTACCTCCTATACCAGAGGGGCCCGGCCACGACATTCAACCTGGTGACTACGTCCTGCTCTGGAACTTCTAGAGGAAGAAAAGTCTGGAGCCCCGCTGGAAAGGCCATGAACAAGTTTTGTTGGTGACACAGACGGCTGTAAAGGTTGCTGGTCGAAAGAACTGGGTGCATGCCACCCATTGTCGGAGGATTCCTTTGCCGTGGCCATATGACCAGTGGGTCAAGGAGGGTATTGGCGACACTGAATGTGAGCAAGTGCCCAGGTTCCTCCCCTTCAGCGATGCTCAATTGACCTGGACACAAACAGACAAGGAGAATGACGATGTTTTGAACGAGGCTGTCCCACCAGAAATACGAGCTATCCAGGAGCCTTTGTTCATTGATCACACAGTGCCCGGGGCTGCCATGTACAATTTGCGTCCTCGGCTGAGGGCTACTGAATCTAAGGAGAAAAAAGATTAGGGATGGACTGCACAGGATAGATAGTACTGAATAACAGTACCAACGAATAATTGAAATAAGTGAAAATTCTGTATTTGCTTTGCCTTTGTTGTTTGAACATTAGTTAGGGAAAAAGTATACTGTGAAAGTATACCAGTTTTATCGACTTGGGATAGATTAGGAGAAGAGCTTAGGAGAGAGCAAGCTCCACCGCCGGTGGGTCAAGAGTGCCAACTTATTGATGAACAATAGGAGCCTGTGCCAGTGAGGCTCTAACGGACACTGGGAACTTTTATATTTTCTTGCATTCTCCTTCTTTGAATTCACTATGCATCCCTTTGGCAGAAAGGTTGCTGAGGAGAAGCAGCCAATGGTTACTGTACAACGTAATATGATGTGCACAAGGAAAAGTAAAATAATATGTGTTGCTCTTTTGATTTTGATGATAATAATATTGTGTGGGGTGTCATGGGTTTTGGAAGACACTCAAAGCGTGCCTTTACGCAGTAAGGGTAAAGTCATTTCTCTGAGACAAAATAAAAGAACTGCCCCCAGTAATGTATATTTGGAGACCCATAAGAGGTTCTTTGGCGAAGGGACCGCTTTATACCCCACCCAATCTGTCACCAGTCTGTGGACTGCATATCCATTGTCACTCGTAAATTATACATATACTCGGCCACCTCAGTTTACAGAAGTGAAAGGAGTGTTTGGTTTTGGTTATCCGGGGCCATGTCTATACCATAGAAGGCCACTGGGGGTGGGTTATCCGGGTTGTGACAACAATACATATTGCAACAATTTTTATATGGAAAAACAGAATGTCACAATAGTGGGATGGCATTACAAGGAAATGACAGTCCCTCGAGAGGCCAGTTATTACCCTGCTTGTTGTCCCATTGTGAACAGTACGGATACTTCATTATATATAAATTGCTAAGGAATAGTGTTGTACAAACATATAGTCCCCTTAGTGAATAAAAAGGATCCAAGTACTTTCGGAATGAACTCCAGGTATGCTGCAGTGTATTATGAGGGGCCGATTTATGCACACCCAGGGTTTTTCTTCTTGTCTAATGGGACTTATTCAAATGTCTATAATGGTACAGACGATGTAGCCCTTGGAATGGTATTGCCTTTGGGTGTGCCCTGTAAATATGACAAGCCTAACATAAGGTGGGTTAAAAAGACACCAACGAAAGAATTCTGTGAGGGAGTGACCGATATGGAGGTCAATAATTACAGTAATGGTATCACTTTTGGATACATCTTTCCTCTATTTTCACATTGAGTGGTACTTCCATGGCTAGAGAAAGCTAGAGAATACTTTGGATGCAAGCTGCAAATTCTATCTAATACTAAAGTGGCAGCTTTACGCGACATCACCACTCAGTTGGAGAGTTTGCGGATATATTCAGAACAGACTAGATATGCAGTGGATTTTATTCTAGCTAAGAGTGGTGGTGTATGCGCGGTAGTTGGCGATCAGTGTGTGGTCGGGATCAAGAACATGGAAAATAATATTACCAAACACATTTTAAATATCCTTGAAAACGTCAAGGGAATGGAGAGTGAGAATTGGAGTTGGTCACTTTTCGGCAGCTGGGGCTGGATTCTTGAAAAAGTGATTTATCTTATTGTGGTATTGATGCTCTGCTGTGTACTCGTTCAGTGTCTTCCCTTTTGCTGTTCCTATTGTACCACTGTTTTCACACTCAAAAAGAAAATATCAATTCATGACACAAATGCCGCTATAATGCTTCAGAAAGATGTTAATGATTTGATGAATATTGATGAAGGAATATTTTAGAATTCATCCCTCCTTGCTGTTTTGTTTCTGATGTTGATGGTATGGAGTGTTCATAACTGTACCCTAATTTGATATTATCTTGCTATTTGCAATTCTGTTCTCTTTGCTATAGTTGAAAATGTTTTAGCTCATGCTAAAAGGAGGGTCTGTTAGAATAGACCCGAGACTGCTTACGCAGTGCCCTATATAAGTTAGCATTCGCGGCACCATTTTCTGTTTAGACGCCATTTTGAATGACGATTGAAACGAATCCCTTGCCGTTTCCGAGAAAAGCCTCAGTTAAGTTTTGTTTCTTAAATGTTGAAGCTTTGCCTCAGTAATGAATAGACTGTTCATATTAACGCATACCTTTCTCACTATATAGAGGTCCTCTCCCACTTGTCTGGTGAGGGGGGCAGGGTGAAACGACCTTGGATTGTGTTAGGTTGTGTGAGATACGAGGACCGAAACCAATTTTTGGGGTATTTCACTGTCCAGCTGCATCTGCTTGGAGAATTCCACTGTGGGTGTGTTTTTGCCCGGCTATGAAATGTACATAATGTATCTCTATGCTTGTTGATTTCAGTTCCCTCTGTATCACTCTTCGAGGCTGTGCAGACGGGGCTCCACTCTGAGTGAATCTGAATAAAACAATTATTGGTATATTCTCCACTGTTCCTCCGACTCTTCATTTGGTATGGAAGGCTGAGAGGTGGTCCGAGGTGACCCGGGTGGCCCCAAGCGGGTCACTTCCTTCAGAGGTTTATCATTTGGTTGAGCTTCTTATCCACAGATATGGACTGTTAACTGGAAAAAATAGATGTGGAAGCATTCTAGTTAAGTCTGAGGACTCACAAATCACAAAGCAGAAGTTAATCTCAAGAGACACAAAGAGTAATTTGTCCATCAGAGTAGCAGCAAAGTTGCAATGTTATAACATATGCATTATCATAAAAGCATTTATGTTGTTGGCTAAGAGGGATGCATGTTGGTGATTTAACAGCCATTATACTGAATAAACCTGAGTCAACGCCGTCTCGTCCTCCTGCTTCAACACCCTCCGCATGCTCCGCAAGATCTACAGGTGGATCCCCACCGAAACAAGAAGAACGGTCACCCAGGCCCTCGTCAGCAGCAGGCTGGACTACGGAAACGACCTCTACGCAGGAGCCTCGGCCAAACTCCTGAAACGTCTACAACGCATACAGAACGCCTCTGCTCGCCTGATCCTCGACATCCCGCGCCACAGCCACATCACACCACACCTGAGAGACCTGCACTGGCTTCCCGTCAACAAGAGGATCACCTTCAAGCTCCTCACCCACGCACACAAGGCACTCCACAACACCGGACCGGCATACCTCAACAGACGACTCACCTTCTACACCCCGAACCGACAGCTCTGCTCTGCCGACCTCGCCCTCGCCACCGTCCCCCGCATCCGAAGAGCGACCACTGGCGGCAGATCATTCTCCCACCTCGCCGCCAAGACCTGGAACACCCTCCCCATCCTCCTACGGCAGACCCAGGACCTACTAACCTTCAGGAGACTTCTCAAGACCTGGCTATTCAAGCAGTAGCAGCACCCCTTACCCCACCCCAGCGCCTTGAGACCCTCACGGGTGAGTAGTGCGCTTTACAAATGTACTGATTGATTGATTGATTGATTAAACCTATATTTCGACCAGCTGAGGGAGACTCAGGAGCCCGCTTCGGCTCACTGTAGTTGGAGGTCATCAGCATCATTGACACTTGCGAGAGAGAGCTGCAGAGGGACCTACTGATGCCGCTGGGGACTGCATGTCCCATTATCACCCTACTGCAAACACCTGGGCTGGATCAAGACACTATTTAAAGTGTACAGCGCTCTTGCACTTCGGGGGCTGTATTTGTCAAATTCATTGAGGCGAGACTCAACTGCCTGTTTTTCGACCAGCTGAAGGGGACTCAGGAGCCCCTTCTCCTAGCTGCAGTTGGAGGTCATCAGCAACATTGACACTTGTGGGGGAGAGCTGCAGAAGGACCTAGCGCCGCCACTGGGGACTGCATGTCCCACAATCCCCCTGCTGCAAACACCTGAGCCAGATCAAGACACTATTTAAAGCATGCAGCGCTCTTGCACTTTTGGGGCTGTATTGGACAACTTCCTTGGGTCTAGACTCACCTGCCTTTTCTCTGACAAGCTGAGAGAGACTCAGGAGCCTGCATACTCTCACTGTGGTTAGAGGTCATCAGCAACATAGATACTTGCGGGTGAGAGCCGCAGATGGGACCTACCAACGCTGCTGTGGACTGCCTGTCCCACAATCACCCTGCTGCAAACCACTGTGCCGGATTGTTAGAAATGAGGGTCTCTAGTTGGCAAGAGTTTGCACCTTTGTCCAAGTAGGGACCCTTCTTCCTAGTCAGGGTAAGGGAGTTACACTCCTAAAATAATCCCTGCTCACCCCCTTGGTAGCTTGGCATGAGCAGTCAGGCTTATTTCAGAGGCAGTGTGTAAATCATTTGCACATAACCAACAGTAATACAGTGAAAACACTACAAAAGGACACCACACCAATTTAGAAAAATATCCAATATTTTTATATATCCAAAACAAGACCAAAACGACAAAAATCTGACATACAGTACTTTAAAAGTAGGCACTTTGCAGGAATACTTGAAAAACACAGTTCCTTGAAGTCGGTAGCTCAGTTTGGTGCTACCGCGGTGCTGTAAACAACAGAATACAACTGTTCTTTCTGACCACGTTGGTCAGGGGTGTCAACAGACTCGTAAACAGTACCTTTTGTGTTGCGGCCGACACGTTGGTGCGGGCCCATCGTGGCAACCGTCGCAGTTGCGGTATGAAGCAGAGTGGTGCAGCGTGCTGTGCCCTCAAGTCGCGGTGCAGGCAGTGGCTCCGTGACAGTCGTCCAGCGGCGTTGGTGAGACCAGGGCTGTGGTGCGGAGTGAAGGCGGTGCTCGTTGTGGTGTTGACAGATCACGGTGCAGGCGACAGAGTCAGTTGCGGGAAGCTGCTGTTGGTCGGTCCAGACTGCGGTGTGGGATGGGGCGGTTGGTCGTTTGACTTACGTGCAGTGCCCCCAAGCCACAATGCGGTCATAGAAGACATGGTGAGCATGCAGCGACAGCATCGGTGTGACCAGGGCGACAAAGTAAAGCAAGGCGGTGCAGAGTGCGGTGCCCTCAGGTCACGGTGCAAGCAGCGGCTCAGTGGCAGCGGTCGGCAGCATCGGTGAGACCAGGGTTGCAGTGCGAGATGCGGACGGTGCCCTCTGCAGTATCTTCAGTTCACGGAGCCAGCGATGGACTCAGTGACGGAGTCAGTTGCTTTTCCCACCTCTGTGGTGACTGAAACCGTAGTTCCAGAAGTGGTACGCGGAGGTTGGTGAAGTTTTTGCAGTCCCTGAGACCAGGAGGCAAGCTCTACTTCAAGCCCTTGGGAATACTCAGCTCAAGTAAAGAAAGTTCAGTCTAGTCCTTTCACTGCCCAAGACAGAAGCAGCAACTGCAGGCCAACCCAACAAAGCAACAACACATCAAAGGGGCAGTACTCCTCCTGGCAGTTCTTCCAGCACTTCTTCTTGGCAGGTTCCTTGATTCCAGTGAGTTCTCTCAAGTCTTTTATATCCCTGAGACTTCCTACAGGAGGCAAGCTCTACTTCAAGCCCTTGGAGAAAACTCTAACAGCAGGATGATGAAAGTACAATTCAGTCCTTTTCCTGTCCAAGACAGAAGCAGCAAGCAGCAGGTCAACACAGCAGAGCACGCAGCAAAGTTGCAGTTCCTCCTGACAGCTTTCCCAGCGCTTCTTCCTGGCAGGTTCCTTAGTTCATCAGTAATCTGAAGTTCTGGGGTCTGGGCCCCACTTTTTGTAGCACAAATTACGTTGTTCCCTGGTGGCAGAGAAGCTCTTTGCCCAGCCAAAACCAGTTCTGTCCTCTCTGGTTCAGCTGCCCAGCAGGAGATGGAGACAGCATTGTATAAGGCAGACAGGGCCTATTCAGGTGCAAAGGTAATCTCCTCCCACTACTCTAAATGCAGACCAGGCCTATTCAGGTGCTAGTGAGAACTCCTCCCCCTACTCTGAATGCAGCCCAGGTCTATTCAGCCCAGCCCTGACTCATTCAGGAAAGGCAGGACACACATCAACCCCCCCAGTGGCTGTCTGAGAGAATGCACCTCCCCAGCCCCTGTCACTCCAAAGCCAGACAGTCAATACACAAACCAGCAGAGGCACACAGGATGGCTAAGCAAGAAAACACCCACTTTCTAAAAGTGGTATTTTCAAACACACAATATAAAAATCATCTTTCCTAAAAGATGCATTTTTATATTCTGAGTTCAGGCATTCTAAACTCAATTTTTTCATCTTGTCCTAATGTGAAGTTATATTCATAAGATGTTATAAATAAACTCCCATTCTATCTTATGGGAAAGATAGGCTTTCAATAGTGAAAAACTAAATACACTGTATTTCACTGTCAGGACATGTCACACACACCAGTATATGTCCTACCTTTCACATACACTGCACCCTGCCCACAGGGGTACCTTGGGCCTACCTTAGGGGTGAAACACATGTAAGAAAAGGGAAGGTTAGGGCCTGGCAAGTGGGTGCACTTGCCAGGTCGACATGGCAGTTACAAACTGTGCGCAGACACTGCAGTGGCAGGTCTGAGTTACACTTATAGGCTGCTCATGTGGGTGGCGCAATCAGTGCTGCAGGCCCACTAGCAGCATTTGATTTACAGGCTCTGGGCACACACAGTGCACTGTACTAGGGACTTACCAGTAAATCAAAAATGCCAATCATGGAAACACCAATCCTTAACACAATTTACCTGGAGAGCATATGCACTTTAGCATTGAATAGCAGTAGTAAAGTGCCCAGAGTCTTAAAACCAACAAAAACAGGGTCAAAAACAGGAGGCCAAAAAGCAAAAAGTCTGGGGGTAAACCCGCTGAAAAAGCCAAGTCTAACACAGATCAATACACTATTTAAAGTGGGCAGCACTCCTGGTGCACGGGACGCACCAGGGCGAAGACCGGGCCAAGGGCAGGCCGTCAGTGTGCCATTGGTGGCCAGAAGAGGCCGGGCTGGGCCCCCGCTCTGAGCTTTCTGATCTAGCATTTTGATCATTACCCTTGGCGTTATGGGGAAGAGGAAAATTGTTTAGAGGGACCCAGGGGATGAGGTGACAACCACCTTGACGCATTCTTGTGTGTGCAGCAAATGTTCTTAGTAAGGAGATCAAACTCTCAGAGAGGCGTCTCTCCCTAGAAAAGGTAAGCAGTGGTCTATCACCACCTAACAGTCTCCTGATCCCCCTACCATTTGAAGACACGGCAAACAACCTTTACAACACGGTCATTACACCGCAATACCTTTACAACACGGTTGTTACAATGACCGCGTTGTTACAATGCAGTACCATTACAACGCAAGTCGTTACAACGACTTGCTCTAGATGGCGCTCTAAATGAAGGAATAGTATAATTTACGATTCCAACACCTTCCCTACTGTTGCACACACTGGAGTTGGAATAGTAAATTATACTATTCCTAAGTTCAGCCCACCATCTAGAGCAAGTCATTGTAACAACTTGTGTTGTAATGGTACTGCGTTGTAACAACGCGGTTGTTGTAACAACCGTGTTGTAAAAGCACACGATGTAATGACTTGCGTTGTAAAGAGACATATTCGAGGACACAGCAGGGGTCGGGTAGAGCCGGGGTTATCTACCTCCTTTTTAAGTTTGAGAGCTGTCCATAGCCCCCTTGTGAGTCTTCCTTAATCACTGAGCATCTGAGAAGAAAAAGAAGAAGAAGAAGGGGGCATGGCAAACTAAGGGGAGGCAAGACAATAAGACAATTAAGGAGAAGGGGCATATACCTATTCCTCCGACCTCCTCCTCCAATATGGACGATGCATGCCACAGGATGGAATGTCTGTTTACCCTATTGTTACAACTGATAATAAAATGTTTAGACACCATTGAGGCGAGCTTAGCTTCATTGGTTAAGCATGGTACGAGCACTAATGCGGTGGTGCCCCCTCTACAGTCCCAATGCCAACAAGTAGTGTGATTGAGCAGGTTCAGGGTTTTGAGCCTATGCTAGCCACAAATAATAACTGCCAGCCCCAGAGGTCAGATGCCAGAGGGTTAGAGGGTTCCCAACCAATGCAACCACCTCTGGATAAGGAGGGGGGGTCTTATTTGAGCAGCAGTTGAGCCCTCAAAATCATCCTCTTACAGCTTCTAACAATCCCCTTATACCCTCTAGGATGGCTAGTCCCTCTGTTCAAGCAGGGTGTGGAGAGGAATGGGGTGACTGCAAGGAGGTTGGGTGCTGGAATGAAGGAGCAGCTTGTGGGACTTGAGGATGGGAAGGCTCAAGTTTTAGATCTTCCCCATGAAGCATGCCGCTATGTACTGGTTTCAGCGGATGTCCCTGGGTTAAAGCCCTCTCAGAAAGAGGCTAAGGACCAGTTAATCTGTAAAGTCTCACACTGGTTAAAGAAATTTAGAGGGGATGCTTCTCGCCCATGCGATCATATGCGGATGGCTAGGAGAGTTGGGGGCATATCATCAACGAGGCGATAAACAATTATCGCCGCTTTTGCGTCCGTTTTCGGACGAAAGGCGGCGATAATTTTATCGCCTAATCAGCAAGGTCACGCTATCGCGTGAATCCTTGCATTATCGCCCTTTCCCCCAACGCCCATCTTTGCATCTCTAATGAGATGCAAAGTGGGCGTTACTGGGCTTACCCCGGATGGACTACGTTGCAAATATCGCTGATGTTCACATCGCAATATTTACAAGGCAGCCCACATGATTTTAGCAGAGGTTAGATTTTGGCGAAAACGGCTGTTTTCGCCAAAATCTAACGTCTGCTAAAATCCTGACTTAGCCATCCCTAACATAGGGGGTGGAATCTGCTGATACGACCACAGGGTCGTATCAGCAAGGTTATCGCCGTTTTGCAGGGAACATCGCTGGAAAACCAGCAATGTTCCCTGCAAAACGGCGATAACCTCGCTATCTCTGGAATTTTTATCGCCCTGGAGAAACGCGTTGTTAATAACGCGCTACCAGGGCGATAAATTCCAGAGATAGCCTGCAATAGGGAATTCATCGCTAAGCACGGCCAGCGATAATTACCGCTGGCCGTTGATAATATGCCCCTTGATTGGCTAGGGCCATCTGTTAAAATGATACCTGGAGATTGTGTCATAGTGAATTTTGATGATGAGAGGATTGTTGCTACCCTTTTACATCACCTCCCTTTTTTCCCCTCAATAGGTTCCCAGATATTTGCTCTTCCTTTTGGGTTTTTTTATGGACCCCGGCTCCCTTTTGTTTCGCCAGCAGACTCGGGGAGACCGACATTCTTTGTCCCTAATGTTCCCTGTAGAACTTGTTGGTTAGACATTAATTGAAGTAGAAAAACAAGCAAGTGTGAGTGATAAAGAAAAAAAGATTTTATTTCACAGCGGCTGGGAGAGTGATGAACCCAGGTAGGATTACCACCCAGTTCTCAAATTGGCTACAGCAGGTAGCTCTTTATATAGTGTATTTTTCGCTGAATCATACATACTAATCATGTGACCAACAATGGACACATATGGCATATTTGAGCAACATTACACAACTAAAGCCAAGCCTCCCACCCTCCTACGTTCATTGGCGCAATCAACTGACTATGCGTTATTTGTGCCATCTGACTATGCGTTATTTGGTTTGTGCAATCTGAATACCTGTCTATTTCTAAAACTTCAGTGCAAGCAGAACGTGTGATCTGACTCCGTGTTATTTGATTTGTGAAATCTGACTACGTGCCCTATTTCTAAAACCTCAGCACAAGCAGATCACGTGATCCTGTTGCAATGTATTTTGATCATCCCTGTGTCTTATTTTGCCCTACTAAATTGACCTCAAAGCTTATTGGTTGCGTGCATCCCGCTCCCTGTAAGACCCCTCACATGATGATTCTCCAGAGGACCTTTCAGTACTGGTTTGTTTGTTGTACTAGGGACTTCATGATTTGTTTGTTTTATTGATTACTGGCCGCCGTCAGTATGTATCAAAGGTTGAATCTGTTTTCTCTCTGAGCTCGTCTACTCAAATTCATTCCTTCGAAGCATTGGGCACATACTGCTGTCAAATCACGTACAATTCTGTGTCGGTTCAGGTGAGGTTTTTCAGTGGCACTTTCTCAGAGTCCCCCTCCTCACTGTCAATATTAACACTTTCTATACTAACATTCCCCCAATTAGTTGATTCTTCATCTATCTCAGATGTTATCCTATCTTCTTTTATCTTGGACCTAGGGCTTGGAAACTGTCTGTTAACATACATTCCTAGTTTTGTGACTGCATTTTTACAGCAATGTAATATTAATTGGAAGATATCACACATAACAAGCAGTACCACTGTTATTGGAAGTAAGGATTTAAATAGTCTGGATGCCCAATTCGTAAGCCAACTAAACCAGTTTGAGAACCATTTATCTGGGGCATCTCCTTCTTCATGCATAGTCTGTTGTAAATTTGTAAAGTCTGTATCGCTTTAGTTAGAGAGCCATTTTTGGCATTATTTCCTCGTATGAATGTACAGCATGTAGTTCCTATTTTTGCACAAACTCCACCGTCGATAGCTGTGAGCAAATCCAGCACATATCTGTTTTGTGTTACCATCATTCTTATGGCTCTTAGTTCTTCTTTAATTGAGTTGAGGCCGTCTTCAGTATTGTTCATCATTTTTTAAAGTTTCCACCTTGTCATTTGCAACCACCTTGCATTTGCTTTTATTTGCAAGGTGAAGAAGGGTATTAACCCTCCTGCATTAACTTGGCTTTCATTGATAACTCGGAAGTCTTGTGGGATATATTTGTATATGTTACATCAGAAATACTCCGTTTCATTTCTTGTTCTTTTTTGGTGAAGAAGGGTAATCTTTTTGCTCATTGGGTATTTGTTCAATGCTGAAATATCCTGCCCTGTAATTATTAGCACCAGGGTATGCAGGGTCCAGGGATGAGATGCTGTGCCATCCGGGTGGCAGTTGGGCATAGACTTTTCTCCACACTGCCAGTAGTAACCCATTAGTACGGAGGTGCCTTGTTGTAAACAATCCTAGATTTTTAGTGGTGCTGCAGTTATGGTTGATCTCCACTGGAACGGTACCATCGTCCTTAAAATATAAAGAAAAATGTGCTAATGTAATCACTTTTTATTTTTAGGAGTAGGGCTAACAGTTTGGTAACTAGAGGCATATGTATTCCAAATGAGCTTACACCCTTTTGTGTGTGTACTGTTGAGCCCCTCCTCCCACAGAGATCTTCCTTGGCAAGAAATTATGACATTGTGACTCCACCCCTCCTGTGAATAAATGGATCTGTTTATTAGCATTGTTGGTCTTATTTCACACCTATCTTAGGGAGTCTCTGGAATGTGTGTGTAATTATTACATCTAAGATCGTATACTGCTAGCCTTCCCTGCTGTATCATATATTCTTTGAGGAATTCGTGTCTTTTATAACTTCCTAAAACCTGTCCTCTTCTTCCCATAACTTCTAGTTTTTCACGTATCATGGATCTGTCTGTTATGATTTTTGTTAAACTATTACTCGTTTCATAGGCAGAGGCGTTCGTGAATCTGTTTGTTGCTTGAAATAAATAGGGCTGAATTTGACCTCTTACTCTACAGGCAAGTAAGTGTATCTACGCAGAGGGTGATATTAGGGTCTACATCTTTTGTTAATGTATAGAATTGGGGTGGATGTTGAGTCAGGTAATAATGAGCACTTGTAACATGATATATTTGTGGTCCATGCTCCAATGTTTTTCATATGTGCATACCATAGTGTTATCCTTTAATCCTGTAGGAATCTTGTCATCCTTAGTATAAGTGTTTGAGTGTACACTATTCATTTCTCTAGTTTCCTTATGTGAATGTTTGTTTACTCCTATCATTGTCACTATTGCTATTATTACCCACATCATTGTTGTTCACTAATTCTTTAAGTGAACCAGTATAATATATATATATATATACATATTCAACCAAGCCGTGCATAACAGAAAAAATGACAAAATAATACATATCTCGTATCTCTTTGTGGAGAAACAAAGTCCAAATGTCATGTTGGAGTGGAGGACGTCTCCAGTTACTCCTCCTTTCTTCAGCCTCCTCCCTTTCATTTCCTTTACATCTCCTGGTATTAAGCGTTGTTTGTCCGTTGTATGTGGCTCAGGTGGATCCATGGTGTTCTGTCTTTTACTCTCAATGCTGTATCCTTTGATTCAGTGACTGTGGAAGGTCCTGCAAACGTAGGGTCTATCCACTTCCTGATGGCCTTCTTGATGTACACTGTGTCTCCTGGTTGTGGAACCGGGTCTGCCTCGGCAGGATCGTTGGAGCTCTTTTGTTAGTGCTGTGAAACCTGTTTACAACACAATTCTGCTGCCTTTGTTAGTTGAGACAAATAGTCAAACCTTTCTTTTCTTAGTACCTCACTACTTGTTTCAGCATCTGTATTTCATCTGGATGGAGGATGCTGCATTTTAATAGTGTTCCCTGTCACTATCTGATGGGGTGTGAGGTGATGATCAGATTTCATAGTGAGGATAATGCAATGGAAAGGCATTGTAAACATTTTTTGTTTAAAGTTTCTGATATTTTGCAAATTTTGTTTTTTGAAGGCCATTTAGTCATTCTACAATTCCATTACTCTGTGGGTGATAAGCTGAAGTCAGTTTATGGTTTATTCCTATCAGTTCTATGATATGCTTGAAGATATCATTTGCAAAATGAGTTCCGTTATCTGATCTGATTGCTTCTGGGACTTCCCATCTTGGTATAACCACTTTTACTAGGAAGTAAGCAGCTGATTTTGCATCACAATATACACATGGGCCTGCCTCTATCCATCTTGAGAATGGACAGAATACAACCAATAGATACCTATAGTTGTTGCACTTATCTAACATACCTACAAAGTCAATGTGTAAAGCTTGAAAAGGACCCTCTGGGAGAGATATTGTTGATATGATCACTTTTAGAGTTAGTTTTGGGGAATATTTATGACAGTTTTGGCACTCAATTAAATACATAGTCATCATCTCATGTAAATTTGGGAAGAACCATTCAGATTGCAACTCATTGCACATAGGAGTAAAGGCGGTGTGCAGGGTGATGTATTTGATCTAAAGCAATGATCAATATCTGTTGGGGCATCACTAGTTTGCCTGTAGTGCTTTGTTTGAATATCGGTTCGGGCTGGACTGTTCCCATTGGGCGCAAGGTCAAGACTGATTTGCATATGGCTGGGTCCAAACTGGAATGGCATGGTGAGCAAAAAAACGATGGATTTAGGCCCAGATCTCTGTACTGGGGTGAATGTATGACATTGTTCTGCATTCTGTCCATCAATTGTTGTTTTTGCATTTGTTTGAATATCCAGGCAGTGCTAGATTGTTGACATCCTCTCTGTTGCCAGAGATCTTTCTCATACTCAGGTGCTGCCTCTTGCAGTTCTCTGAGATGTAGCTGGGAAGTCTCGACATATGGTGTTGTTCTGGATATGTTTATCTCATCTGTCTTAATTTCTTCATTCTCCTCTTGTTGTCCTGCATTGAAAATTTGGTGTGTTGTTCGTGTGCCTCTAGCTGCTTCCTTAGCTGCTTTGTCTTCTAACACATTTTCTCTGGACACAAAGTCCTGTGTTCCTGAGTGTGCTGAACATTTCACTGCTGCCACTCTAGTTGGTAATTCTAGTGCTTCAATGATGAGTTCTAAAATATCTCTAGATGCTACTGGTGTACCATCACTTTTGAGGAATCCCCTTCTTTTCCACCTAGAGATACTAGAATGCACTGTGGTGGTGACATTAGCTGAATCTGATTACACTGTAATATTATCTCCCTTCCCATGTTCCAGAGCAGCCAGCAGAGCTATCAGCTCTGCTGCCTGTGCTGAATACCGAAAGGGCAGTGCTATTTGCTTTGTTATCAAGAACATATCACTGTGCAATTTACCCTCCACTACTGCTGCACCGGCATGGCATATTCCTATCTCTTGGTCAATTGTGGATGAGCCATCTAAAAAGTATTGTGTACTGTTGAGTATTGACTCTTCTTCTGCTTTTAGAGGCTCATCAGGGGTAAATGTGGAGCAGTCATGCACTTCATCTCCTTACTGTTTTATTTATTTTATTTATTTATTTTGAGAGTTTTATATAGCGCTGGCTAGACCCGAGGTATCAGAGCGCTTTACATTAGGTTCCACAATGTTACAGAAAACGATAAACAAATTACACTTTACATCAAAAATAAGCAACACATTGAGAGAGGGAGTAAAGGTGAGACAGATAGAGCGGAGGGGGAAGTGTGAAGGGGGAGGATGGGTGAAAAGACGGCAGGAGAGACGAAGGAAGTCTGCCCAGAGACCGACTGGGTAGGTGACGACCGAGGAGGGAATCCACAGCCCGTCTCCCCAATAGCTAAACAAGGTAGCTCCATCGGGCATCAGTCAAATAGCTATGTCTCAACTGCAGAGGGAAAGGATTACAGAAGAACGACAAGTGGATAGGAAAGTGTGGGAACTATGAGTAAGGCAGGGTGAGGGCAAAGGTCAGTAGCTATAGAGAGGAGAGGAGTAGGGCGGAGAGAGGTAGGGGGTAGGGTGAAGGGGGAGGAGGCAAATAGCGCTGGCTAGACCCGAAGGTATCAGAGCGCTTTACATGAGGATCAGCGAGTTACAGGTTACATGAGTTATTAGCGTGTACACACGTCTTAAGGGGAGAGAAAGGTAGAGGGGGAATGGTAACAGGGGTAAGGAATGCAGGTGGAAGACAAAACGGGGAGACGAGGAGAACAGGGTCCGATGTCCAGCTGGGTAGGTGCCGGCCGAGGGTGAACCAGAGCCAAACTCCTCTATAGCTGCATAGGACAGCTCCACCGGGCATCGGCCACGGTTGCTCGGGCACCGCGTAATATACAGACAGTCATGGATTCCGCCCAGTGGGCATCGTCAAAGTTCCATTGAGAGCACCGATCACGGAGTCACTGGAAGCGATATCCTCCTTAACCTCCAGCTCGCCCCCAGGTCAGGGGTGATGAGAGGAGGGGTGGAAGGTACAGATTCCAAAGTCTGCAGAACTTCCCCACTGCGAGGCATTAATTACACAGGAGGCCTTAGACACACAGGCGCTAGATGTATTGCTGATTTGGCTGTCTGGGGTCCCGCTAGCATGATGGAGCAGGTGCTGTGAGGGTCAACAGCACAGGTAAGAGCAGAGCCCCACAAGTGCTAGTCGCCATCTTGTATACAGTCTGCACTCGGTTGTACTCAGTGGCGTTTGCCAGCACGGGACATAGATGAGTCACTGGGCAGTTGTAGCGGTGCTAGTAACAATAAAAACAGAGCAAGGGCCTCCAAAGCAGAATGCAGGAAGTTAAAGTACCACCTAACACATAGCACATATTGAGGCAAGAAGAGTTCAGACGCGAAACGATTGGGGAAATTAAAGTCGCCATTTTGGAGTCAGGCAGGGACAGGCAGTAACGCGGGGCTGATCGCCGTAAGTGTCAAAGTAGCGGACCATAAACAAGGTGTACCTTGAGCAGAAGGGTGTACAAGGCTTCCCTCATAGGCAGCAGCCGCTCGGTGAGGGTAAAAGAAGTACTCTTAGGCTGGAGGTGCAGCGATCAGTGCACCCACCATTTTGAATCCGATGCCGATCCGATTCATACTGGGTGTGCTATGAATGTGGCAGTATTTATAGTGTGACATCTAACTATTTTCAATGAAGGTAAAGACAATATTATTTTATAACCTGAAACTCGTTGTGTGGTTAATGTGCTTTTTGCTTTCTGTATTATGGCAAACACTGTATGTTCCACATACAAAGTAAGAGAAGAGCCCATCACAATAGGTGCTATTTTCAAAACCAAAAGCAGCGGTTGCAAGTGGTTGTTCACATGGAAAGTATCCTTTCATTATTGGCTCTAATAAATAATGCACTATAGTAGGCGATTGAATTATGACCCAAAGGATATTTTTTGTTAGTACTGCTGTCTTGGTTGTACCATTACTATGGCAGAAAAGGTAGAATTCCTTATTGTAATCTTTTGTATCAAGTACAGGGGTGACACCTATTTCTTCTTTTAATATCTTAAACACTGCTGTCATTTCCTCTTCCAGTGTATTTTTTCTTTTGTTTGTTTTGCTTCTTTCATTCCCTGCAATATTGGTGCTATCAGTGAGCTGTACTCAAACACCCACTATCTGACATACTTACAGAGGCCTAAAAATTGTTGCGTCTCTTTCACTGTTTTAGGCTTTGTCTTTTTTCTGATACATTCTGCTCTTTCTGGTGTAACTCTTTGTCCTGAGGCGGATATTATTTGGCCCAATTAATGCACTTCAGGAACTGCGTATTATACTTTATCCTTTTCAACTCTGTACCCTCTTTGTCCTGAGACGGTTAACAAATTGGTGGTATCTTTTCTGCATTGCACTTCTGACCTGCTACGTATTAGGATGTCATCCACATATTGCAGTAGCACACTGTCACACTGGAAGTTTGAAAGGTCATTTTTGACTACCCTTTTAAATATACTAGGGGACTCACAGTACCACTGTGGCAGACGAGTATACAAATACTGGGTTCCTCTATATGTAAATGCTGTTAGGTATTGACTTTCAGGAGGCACAGGGGACACTATAGAATGCATTTTTCAAATCAATCACTGAGAAATGTGTCGCATAAGTTGGGATGTTTGTAAATATTATTGACGGATCAGGGACCACTGGGAACTCGGGTACCACTATATTATTAAGTGGGCGAAAATCCTGTACCATCCTCCAAGTACCCCCTTTAATTTCTTTACTGGGTGTATAGGAGTGTTGTAGGGTGAAATTCCTGGATATACTACCCCCTGCTGCACCAATGCTGTAATAGTGGGTGCTATCCCCTCATCTGCTTCTTTTGACAATGGATACTGCCTTTATGATAATTTTTCTCTGGTGTTGCTGTCTGCATCAAACCTATATCATATGGTTCTGTTGTCCACAACTGTGGTGGTACTTTTGCTAAATCTTGATCTTTCATAGAGTTGAGACTTGGCTTAGGTATAGATGTTCTTATCTCTAACCCTACCCCAATCGCTACTGCATTTTCAAACACCACAATGGAAGTTGCTGCCTTATTGTCTTCAAACAGTTGTTCACCAAGTAGGTCTCGTAATCTTAGTCCAGGGTTAATGATCATTACACATTCCCATGTTGCTTGGTGCTTGTCAATTGCGAATAGTATACCATGTGTGGGTGGTATTTCAATTCCTTCTATGGTTATTAAGAGTGGTGTGTCCTGCAACTGCTGTGATTGGGATGCTCCTTGGCATCTGATCAGGAATTCTTTTGGTATTTCTACCAATCTACCATTTAGTTGGGGTGCATTTGCTATTATAGCATACTGCCCTTAGAAACCCTCTTTTGTCAGTGGCCTTGGCTCGGTATTGTTTATTCATCTCTGCTCTCATAAATAACATCACTGCTTTTTTTTTCTGAATCCCCAGGAGTTGTGCAGACCATTGTGCCATCAGAGCCAAAATGCATTGTCATATTTAGTTTGGACATCGAATCCCTTCCTAACGGATTAACTGGAGATGATGGTCAGTATAACAATTTTTAATCTACTAAAGCTCCTCCTATTTCCATCTCAACTGTTTCTGTAAATGTAACCCTATTTAGTGTCCCAGAGAATCCCTGTGTGTCAATAGCTATATTTGATAATGGGACATTTCCTTCTTTGATGCATGATTGTGTTGCCCCTGTATCTACAGAAAAGATATATGGAATTTTGTTTATGGACACTGTCACAGTGGGTTCCTTATCCGATCTTTCATTACCGATAACACTGGACAAATAGGAATGCTCTGTGGGCCCCTTCATTGTATGTACTGTTGTTGTTGTTGTTGGCCATTGTCTACCATATTTTCATAGAATGGATTTGTTCAAGCCATCACTACCATTCCCCCTTGTCTTTGCTGTTAAAGGGGTTGCTCTGTTGCTGCTGGATTTGTGGACCCTGATTCTGATAACCTTGGAAGTTATTTTGCTGGGGTGGGCTCAAAATTTGTTGTCCTTTTATCAAATTATTTTGCAGGGGTGTGTCCTGTTCTGTATCTGTTGTCCCTGCTGCTGTATCTGCATTGCTTCTGTCTGCATGTTTTCTTTCTTGTATCTGCACCCACTTGCCATGTGGCCCATTTTATGACAGTAGAAGCATTCTATCGACTTTTAGTTGCCCATAATTCCTCTAAGACTTCCTCTTCCCCTTCCAGCACTTGATCAGTTCCCTCTGTAATATTGCTACTGTGATCACGCTTTTAAATTTTGGGGTGCCGCTACAGCCAATACTGCCCCTTCTTTTGCTGTCTTTTTTAATTTATGTTGTACTAGTCTGGCAGCTATTTCATTTTCCATCTGTTGTTCTTTCTCCTTTTCTACATTCTTTTTGTAAAAGTGTACAATATGCACCAGGATTTCCATACAGGGTTTTGTTTCCAACCCCACTATATTTTCCAAACTTGCCTGCACATCTGCTGGTAGCCCCCTTTTGTTAAGTTATAAAATAATATAGTGTTGCTTCCTTCGTTCTCCCATGCTTTCCCTGTCTCTTGACTCCACCTCTCTTTCATTCTGTTTACATAATCAGTTACATTTTCCTCTGGTCTCGTTGTCTCTGCCATCATGCCTCCTATATCTGGTTTATTGGAATAGTTTTTCCTCAGTGCTTCCCATATTTCTGTTCTGTAATTGCTAAATTGAGATCCATCAAAATTATTCTCTGTAAGTGTTACTCTTGAATTCTAGCGGTTTCGAAAATGTTGTCAGTTTGGCTCCCAATTAACCCACTCAATAGACTTTTTATATTTCCTATAGTTAAAGTCACCCCTGCAGTGTGTCTCTCAAAGCTACTGATCCACTTATCCGCCCCATCTGAAGGGGTGGCAACGTGTTTTTAGTACTTCTTTGTCCATTTGTGGCCATGGGATATAATTTAAATGACCTGCTTCTTCCTGAATTAATGGTAACTTCATTATTCTACGATTTATTGCTTAGGTGTCCATATCATTATCTCCTTCCCTGTCATGAATTCCTTGTTAAATTTGGCTTCTAGATTATCATATTGAATACTTTTTCCAAACTGTTAGACAATTTTGCATATAATTATAGTCCCTGTCTGGGTCCCCCTCCACACCCCTGTTGCATCGTTCTGCTATTGCCATGTCTTCTGGGTCAAATGATCCTTCCCTGGGCCATGGTCTCCTCTGTGGGGCCTGTCCTTCTGTGCGACTAGCTAAATAATCGCGGAAGTGGTTCGCGTATATATTCCCTTCTTTTTCAGATATTATTTGTTTAGGTGTGAGATCTCTACTTCTTACTCTACCTTTATTTCTCACAATCAATGCAGCATTGGCAGCTGAGCTCATACTTCTAGTAGTCATTCCTGGTCTTCTTACTTGCTCTCCTAAATGTGCCCGTAACCTGTCTGCTATTCTATTGAAGTTTGAGGTTCTCATCCTTGGTTCTGTATTGTCTATATTTTCTCCTAGTACTGTATCTGCATATGACATTTGTGTTGGTTGTGGCATATTATTATATATATTCCCTGACATGAGTGGATGTGGAGGTTTGGGCACCGAGGAATAGTGTGGCAGTACTTGTGTTGGTGTTTGTATTAGGTCCCCTAGTTCTTCCTCTTCTTTCTCTGTGTCCCATTCTTCTTCTGAGGCAGCATCTGTTCTCTCTTCATACTGTACCCAGTTATTTGCTGCATCTTTTAATCTGTCATGTCCTCCTTCATTTAATCTAGATAAAAGGTGCACTGTTCTCCACCGTCCAATTTTAGGTCCAGCGCCCACTTTTCTTTGAGCTAATCCTGTTCCTTGTGTCTGTACCCCTTTTGGGGTTTGTTTAATAGTTGTAGGATTTTGTACTTCTGGTGGGTTTTTATATCCTGCTGCTAGGGGCAGGAGATTTGGGTATATTCCTACATATGTAGGAGGTATGGGGGGTGTCATGGGCCCTGCCTCTGTGTAGTCATTCTTATCTTCAAGGGGGCCTTTAATTGGCAGCTCCTCTTGATTTTCAGAGCTGTTTTTAAATATAGTCCAAAAATCAGAATGGGGAGAAAAAATCAGTGATTTATTCAGCTTCCATGTATAGTAGTATTTAAGCAAAAGGGGAATGACGCACGTGTCTTGAAATGCCAGGGTCTATAAGTGTTGTACTAAGGCCCTCATACATTCTAACTATGTAGGTAGTGGTATATCTTGATTCTCCGCTTGACAAAGTTAGGTGAGTATTTTGATCATAGGGTCTTTTTCCGCCTGAGTTTCCCGTTCTCCAGGCAGTCAACTTTCCTCCACCTGGAGGGAGACCATCTGGTTCTTTGACGGTCGCGATTAAGATGTGAAAATTAGCGAAAAAAGTATAGAGTTAAAAATACCTCCTATCCTGTAAATTTTTTATTGATCAGGAAGGGGTAAGGTTAAAAACAGTGCCAGGTGCTGTAGTGGATGTGTAATTAGTCCACTGCACCTATATAGTATTGGTATTGGTGGTCGACATGTTTCAGTCCTTAGGTGTCCCTTAGGATTGGAGGACTTTCATCAGGACCGAGGAAGGAGCGGTGTGGAATTAGGCCGCTCTATAGTAGGTAAGTTTGAATCACTCACCTATCTTCGTCACTAAGTTCATTGACTCGATTTGTGATGTTGTTATAGGGTACTACCTATAACTTGGGTAAACAAAAGGGGAAAAGGGGAGAAACAAAATTGTAACTGTACATACATTTCAAGTAATTATATCCTAACAGATGCATCGATCATTGCGATTATCATCTAGTGATTGTTTCATTTGTTACACAAAGGCGTTCATCTATTACATAGTGCAGTGTACAGTTGGTTCAAGTCTACATGCAGTGTTCTACATTCCCGTGAAGGGTATCTGTATATCATAAAATCCCAAAATGGTGTCTCGTAGTTGTAGACCACAAAGAGCTATTGGAGGATTGAGCATGGGTGACGTTTATCAGTGGATAATAGTAGTATTCGTCTCCATTGCGTAGTGCGTTTTGTACATTATGAATTGGTATGCTGCTTGTGTTATTTAGAAAGCATAGTGAGTTATCGTTATGTGTAACAGTGCATTAAGTTTAAAAAGGGGGAAGAAACAACATCGTGCATAAAGAATACATTTTGGTCGCATGTGATTAGGAGCGAAAAAGTTACCGTTATGTGTAACAGCACGTTAGGTTGATTTGAAAACAACATTGTGCGTAAAGAATACATTTCAAAGTAATTCGAGGATGAAATGTCTTGGAGTTTTGTGTGGCCAGTTCGCTTTCAATAGTATCTCTTTGATTGTTTGTAAGGTAGGATCTTGGGGAAGGCTTGTGTACAAACTTTCTATGTCTAATCCTACTAAACAGGTGGTTCCTTTTTGGTATGTCACATCTTTTAGAAGGTTTAGTAGATCGCGAGTGTCTTTAAGGTAGGTGGATTTCTGTTGTACAAATGGAGATTAATAAACTCTTGTTCAATTAACGCCACACCAAAATTTGAGATTCTTAATAACATATGAGAATACAGATTTTGTACAGTAACGCCATTTTTTCATCAGAGAATACCTTTCAAGATAATGATAGACACCGATAATAGACATAATCAATGTGGATTTATTTCCACTGAATACAGACATGATGGCCGTCATGAGAAAGTACCTTTTCAGAACAACTGAACAACAAAAACAGAGTTGCATATACATTCCTTTAATAAACAGTTGGATTGTAAGAGGCATCGTCCCCTAACAATGACCGAAGTTTTTTTCATGGTGAGGACAATATCTTCCTTTTTGATGGTAAAACCATACCACTTCTAATGAAGTTATTACAGACTGGCAACAGGATTGTTACCTTACAAACCAGTTTCAGTTTTTTTGCACGTTTTTCTTTTAACATTCACATGCACTACAATAGACATACGATGGAACAATAAATACAACAACTCCATCTAACGTTTGTTTCCCTGAGTCTCTTTTCTCTCACCTTTGGCTAAAGGAATTTTTTCTATTTTGACAATCAGTTCCCACCTCTACAAATGAATTGCTTCCGGGATTACTGTTGTCAACTTCCGGGTTATGGTAGGATGCAACACGCATGCAGTGCGATTAGCAGCTTTAAGGTAAAGGAACGAAATACGGCAGCTGCGGGATAAGGTAATGCAAATTGCTCGCTCTTTACAATTCCCTTCCCACAGAGCTTCTCCGTGTACCCTCAGGAGTTTGAATAATTCCTATTGAGGTATGATCGCATGCTTGCCACGCACAATGTTACTAATCACATTCCAAAAAAGGCGGAAAAGGACCCTATGATCAAAATACTCACCTAACTTTGTCAAGCGGAGAATGAAGATATACCGCTACCTGTATAGTTAGAGTGTATAAGGGCCTTTGTACAACACTTATAGACCCTGGCATTCCAAGACTCGTGGTTCATTTCCCTTTTGATTAAATACTGTTTTTAAATATAGACCATAAGCTAAGAATGAACTCTCTTTTATTTAATTTCTTTCCTTTATATTTAGCCCTGATAAATGTTAATGTGTGTGCTATGAGGTCTTTGTCAAATGAACCATCTTTTGACCATGAATGTGAATTTTTTTGTGGTTCACCTGTGCCATTCTTGGTTATATTTGTTTATTCATTTCCTGTCACTTGGAAATGTCTTTAGCATGTGTTCTAAGGGACACCCCATTTTAACCTCTGAATGTACATCTTTTTTAGTAGAATTACAGGAATCATTCATTTTCCTATTCATCGTGCATGCCTGTAAAATGTGTTGCATTCTACCTGCTATGTTTATAGGCTTTTTATCTAGTATTTGGTAGCTGACTGTCCTTCTATCTTTTTGGACTATTTTAGTTCTTTTTTAGAGACTTTATTTATATATTTCAATATACTTGATTATTTATTCTAAACTACATCTGATATGAACCATATCTGCAGAGTGGTATCATGAGTTTTCCGGTCCTCAATCAACTCATTCTTTTAGATTTACGTTCTCTTCAGATCTTCCAGACCTGGACAGGGATTGACTCTCTAACCTTAGAATGAGGTATTAGTCTATACCTTTAGACCTATTTCTTCTCTCAAATCTGTTTTCGTTGCCAGTCTGCGGTGTGGAGCTCACTTATGCATACCCTAGATACCTATGTGCACGTTTATCATTTTTTAATTTGTTTTACTTTATCACAGCCTAACTTCAATTGCTAGAATTCAAAGAGTCTGAATTGGCCTCACCTTATGACAGCCACCACCTCAGGAGGAGAACTACCCATGAAAATAGACAGACCTTTGATCAAACAGGAGTCTGCTTATGTTCTTAGAGAAATGCGCAGTCCTATTCCCGATGGGCATCTCCGGTCCATCGGTTGCCGTCGGCGATGACCTCTATGACCCCTCCTGGCTTGCTCACCAGAATGTTGGTTAGACCTTAATTGAAGTAGAAAAACAAGCATGTAAGTGATAAAGTAAAAAGGTTTTGTTTTACAGCGGTTGGGAGAGTGATCAATCCAGCTAGGAATGCCACCCAACTCTCAAATTGGCTACAGCAGGTAGCCCTTTATATAGTGTATTTTTGCTGAATCAAACATACTAATCATGTGACAGACAATGGACATATATGGCATATTTTAGCAACATTACACAGCTAGTGCCAAGCCTCCCACCCTCCTACGTTCATTGGCGCAATCATCTGACTATGTGTTATTTGTGCCATCTGACTATGTGATATTTGGTTTGTGCAATCTGACTATGTGCCTATTTCTAAAACTTCAGCGCAAACAGAACGTGTGATCTGACTAAGTGTTATTTGATTTGTGCAATCTGGCTACGTGCCCTATTTCTAAAACCTCAGCACAAGCAGAACGCCATGATCCTGCTGCAACATATTTTGATCATCCCTATGTCTTATCTTTCCCTACTAAATTGACCTCAAATCTGATTGGTTGCGTGCATCCCACCTCGCTGTACCACCCCTCGCACGATGATTCTCTGGAAGAACTGTCAATACTGGTTTGTTTGTTATACTAGAGACTTCTTGATTTGTTTGTTTCATTGATTACTGGCTACCATCATTATGTATCAAAGTTTTCATCTGTTCTCTCTCTGAGCTTGTGTACTGTAATTCATTAACTCGAAGCATTAGGTAATTATGGATTATTTTCTGGATTAAATTATGCTGTCTAATCATGTACATTTCTCTGTGGGTGCAGGTGAGGTTTTTCAGTGGCTCTTTCTTGGAGTCTCTCTCCTCACTGTCTATATTAACACTTTCTATACTAACAAACAGAAGTGATGCTAAGGAATAGATATGCATCCCTGAAAGGCCTGGATGCATTTGACTGACTGTGTCCAGCACCAAAGGGAGTATTAGATAAAGGGGGAGGGGTGGACACAGTCAGGCCAACTCGATGGCAGGTCGGTTGGCTCTGATGGGACTATCAAACTTGCATCCTGGAATATAGTGGGTTTGATACGGAAAGTGGAAAATCCGGAATGGGTGAGAAAAATTGGCAGGTATGATGAGATATGTTTACAGGAAACTTGGTGGGTAGAGCCTAGTTTGGTTTCTGGATGGTTTTGAGTCTGTTTTGAGGTCTATCCAATCTCACCATGCCAATGCTTTGAATGTAATCTGGATTGGTGATTTGAATTTGCACTATTGCCCAAGGTTGGAAAATGTTGCTTGTGGGCTAATGGATAATGAAGGCAATCCATTGGTCCACATTGAACATAATGAGTATGCCAACTCTTTGAACGGTCTCCTGGTGAAAAATAACCTAGTAATAATGAATAAGATGGATATCTAGAGATCCCGCTTGGATAGAACTTTTTTGGACCCAGATGGGGGAACTACAATTGATTATATTATTGCCTCAGAATCCATCTGTATGTGGTTCACTGAGACCGAGGCGCTCTTCTCAGAGTTTAGTGACCGCGCTCTGCTATCTTACAACCTGAGGGTGGATTGTCTATTCAAAACCAATAGAACTGTGGTACCTAAGCCAGTATTAGCTAGTAAAAATGGTTTTACTCTGAGGTGGGACAAAGTGGACAAACCCAAGCTTTTCCCAGGGCTCCTCAACTGTAAACAGTCAGAGGAGCGTTTATGCCTAAATCCAGAGTTTCGTCCCGGACAGGTTATTTCTGCTTTTATAGATATCCTGTCACACAAAAAGCAACAGTTGTCATGAGATCCCCGCCCTATTAAGCAATTGGCACCATACTGGTTTGACTCATCGTGCTCAAAGGCACTGACCAACCTGCATGTGGCGCTTCACGAGGAACCAAGAGACAGGGCTCTGGTCAGGAGGTTACGTGTAGCACAGAAAGAGGCTAGAACTGCTAGGTTAAAGGCCTTGAAGGAACAGGCCTGGGAGGATCTGCAGGAAGCAAGTCTAGCTAAAGATAGCTCTATATTCTGGAAGGTGGTGAATGCCCTGTATTTTAAGGATTTTAACAGCCCTTCTTTTGAGGCTCGTGTAGGGGACGCGGGCTAAATAGACTACTTTATGCAGATATATCAGTGAAGGGCCAGGTTCACAGTGGCTGTTAACCAACCCGTCCGTGATGAAGGTGATTCCCCCTTGGTTTTTTGACTTGGAGGAGGTAAAGAGGGCTTTGGGGGAACGTAGTAGCCTTAAGGCCCAGGCCCCGATGGGGTACTCGTGGACATTTTCTTGGACCACCCGGACTTGTGGGCCCTGCTTCTGGTGATCGTGCTTAATGCCACAACAAAGGTTGGCCCATTAGCATCTTGGAACCAATCTGTAATTATACCAATATATGAAAAGGGTAATAAGTCTAGTCCCAAAAATTATAGGCCAATCTCGTTGCCTGACTCCACTGCAATATAATGGGGCACTTATTGTTACATAGGTTGGAGGAGTGGCAAGAGTCAAACAACATCCTGGTAGAAACACAGTACAGTTTTAGGAAAGGCAGGGGCACGATAGATCAGTGCCTAAACTTGAGCATGCTGAGAGGCAAGTACGTGGTGGTGAAGAAAATTGCCATTTATTTGGCCTTTATGGACCTTACAGCTACATTTGACTGTGTTTCTCATTCTAAATTGTGGTGCATTAAGACTGAGATGTGTATTGAAGGCTCCATTATCCCTTTTATAAGAGAGATATACTCGGGGGATTCTGCCTGTGCGCACTTTGGCCCGGAAGGTGATTGCACTAAGCACTTTAAGATCGAGAAGGGTGTAAGGAAGTGGTGCATCCGATCCCCATTTCTGCTTTCCTTCTATACCAATATATTGGAAAGAGCCTTAGAGAAGAGGTCTAGGGATATTCCTCATATTAGATCTCACCCCCTCCCTATACTCCTCCATGCAGATGATGCTGTGCTCATAGCACGAACCGGACGAGCACTGCAGGGTCTCATAGAGGAATATGCAACTTTGGTGAGGGAGTTGGACCTTCAGGTGAATGAATGTAAATCTTTCACACTTATTTGTGGGAAACGGTCTAAACCACGTCCAGTGTTCCATATTGGAAACCGTAGGGTGGAGGAGGCTGAGAGCTTTTTGTACCTGGGTATCTTATTCAACTCAAAGTACTTGTGGAAAAACATGGTTGTAAACAGGGAATTGACCTTGGAACAAACTATACTAGACTTGCTCAACTTTACAAAGAAACTTGGGTTAAAACCTATCCCAGAGATGTTATGCATTTATGCAGCAAAATCTGTTACAACAGCTACCTCTGGGGTGGCTGTCTGGGGCAGGGTGGAAGTTGGTGAGATTCAGCGAATTGAAGATACATTCATCAAGAAGATTTTAGCCTTACCCCAGTCCTGTTCCAACATAATACGTCATAGTGATCTGGGTGTGCCTTATAGTACAGATATAATGAAGTTGGCACCCGCATTGCTCTGGCACTTGATATAGAACAGGAAAACGGTTGTATTAAACCAACTGATCCTTGAGGGATTTCATAAACTTAGAGCATGCACTAGTGTTTCCCTGGTTATCATATGTAAGGCTCACTCTGGAGGACTTGGGGCTGCCGTATTGTTTAACACTCTCACCACCTGTTTGGCAGTTAGTAAGGTGAGATTGAAGGAGGCATTTTTAGCTAGGGCTGCTCTCAAAAGAATGGAAGCTAATATACAGAAATATGCTGTTACCCTCTATAATTCTCTTCCCTCTTGCCTCAGTTTGTTGTCTTACTTAATATTAATTCAGAACTTGCAGCATTGTATCGTACTCACTAGATTCTGCATTAACTACCTCCCGTTAATGCTGGGCTTTCCTGCAGACTGTTATTCACTGCGGGTTCTCGGTCTTTGCCCATGCGACGGTGTGTCAATTCAGTCTAACCTGCACCTAATGTTCTTTTGCACTTGTTATTATTCCCTGAGGCAGATATTTATTGTCCCACTTATGTGCAGGTACAATTTTAGGCAGTGTAGACCAGCCCTTTGCTTTATTCAAAAGCTGGATGGCCCATTGGTGTGCCAGGCTGTCACACTGAAATTAAGAATTATATGATAATATCAAGTAAGATGCTGGTGTTTATAATGAACCTTGTGTTTTTTGTTTATACTGGTTTTTATCAAATTGGTTCTTAAAAAGCTGTAAGATCCATGAACTGTTTTTTACTGATGCACTGATTGCTGTTTTAAAATGTCTATTTATGACTGTTTTTATATGCGCTTTTATGCTCTGGAAACTAAGCAAAATAAAGATATTTGACTGACTCTGTGCTCTCCTTTTAATCATCGTCTGCGGACATGTCAACATTGTGCAGTGCACATGCAGCATGTGTGTGGAAGTTGTGAAATGCAGTTAATGAATGCTTGTTATTGTTATTTGCACACATGTGAGATGGAGATGCAATCAGTTGCAATTCCATGGTACTCAGTGATGGTGAGACTACTGGATTTGGAGACTAGTACATAAAAAAGCAACTCAAGCCAGTTATCAAGCAACTCGCCAAAGATTGTCACTGGTTGCATCGATCCATCATAGTTCGCATTTTGTAGTAGGGACAAACACATTGCTCGGCATTGCCTCTGGTGTGATTGCAACAGCTCCAGCAACATTTCCATGTCTACAAAAGCCACTGGAGGATGCTCTAGATGATTTCAGATGGACAAATTATACACCAGAACACAGGTTTCACATGTACATTGTATATTTTATGAAAGGTTAGCATTCAACTCTCTCTAAGTTCAGAAAGTCAAGCCTGTCTCAGATAATGTGTTAGGGTCTCTCTGCATCCTTGTTCAACTGGATAGGTGTACTCCATGTTATTGATTTCCAAGCTGGACCAGGAGAAAGATGACACCACCACTGCCGATGAGCAGTAGAATGGCTGGAAATCCTTCAAAAAGACTGAAAAACAAAGAATGGAAAAAGGATGGCATCAGTCCAAATACTGCTTTAAATATTCTCACCAGACTAGCTCCAATGTTCTTAAAAAGATGCACAATACCAGTTGTTGAAGACGAATTAAAAATCGTATGTATGATGTCAGAAAAGTGAGTCGGGCATTGCACTAGTAACAGCCTCTGAATATGTGGATTCTTCTTTGCCATTATTTTCTGTGTTAGGGTCAAATTATATGGCTCAACAATAGCTGCTTCATTTAAAAGTTGACAAGGTACAAAACCTGATCTGAGTGATTGTAATGTCCAGTTTAATTGTATGATAGCTTTTACCTGAGCATGGCCATGTTGTAACAGACCTAAGTCTCCTTTGAGGAAGTCTAAGGCAGAGGACAAGATGTGATTTCATGAATACACTCGCTTAGAAAGCGTGTTCATACCATTGTTGATAACTGACAATTGTTTGCAGGTTTTCTTGATCTATTTACCTAATTTCCTCTGTAGATTCTTTTTTCTGAGTATTCGTTCCATTCATTATATATGGCATAGATTCCTATTGTTTATTTCTAGTGGGATGTGGTCCCAGAAGGAAGTCAGAGAAATCCATGTTTTCTATGATTGAGAATAAATGTTCCTTCACAGCTGTAAGACTGGAATGAACTAACGAGCGTTGGCACAGTTTGCCTGCACCATATATGTTACCTACTACAGGTGTTTGTATACTGTATTGTGGATGAGGTCGATTAGTTTAAGGACCAGGGGATTTGGAAAGAAACCGATGCATGCAGGTATTTGAATCATAGGGCATGCAGCTAAACCTTCGAAGGGAACTGAGTGGAATAATACGTTCCATTCTGGATCATTTAATTTATATCAGAATCAGAAATGTTCATTTGGAATTATCAATTACTAAACAGAATTAAATTAACGTTTGGTATAGAAGGGATTAATAAAGTCTTTCATATTATCAATTTCCAGATAGGTAGTCTGCTGGATGGTTTTGTTCAAAATAATATTTTCTTTAGATATAATGCATAGCCCCAAAATAAAGCCTCTTTACTTTTAATCTGCCAAAATTGAGATCCCCAAATGCTTTTCTCAGCATTTTCTTCCAATACTAATAGCCTTGGATGGCCAGGTTCTGACTAAATGTATTTGAGTAAATAAGCTTGTTGGTTGTGATCACATTATGTTGAAGTTGTTATGGACTTTGAGAAAAATAAAAACTGAGTGATGTGACCAGTCATCACTCTGGAAGTAAGGAGATTTCTTCAAACAATTTGTGTGACTGTTAGGAGGTGGAGCTTCACAGTGCTCCTATTGTGTACAATTGTGTATCTCTCTAGAATAGCGAATTCTCTATATGTAACAGTGTGCATAGTGATGAAAGCAATACATTTCATTTTAATTGACTGAATTTAAATAAGGATCTTCATTGTTTAAAATAGTATATGCCAATAAATCAGACATAATTTGTTTTACAGTCTCTGTATCCCAGTCATCTGAAATAGAACCAGGAATAACATTGTATTGTATTGTATTGTAATTGCATTTGTATAGCGCTTACTACCCCTGACGAGGCGTCAAAGCGCTTTTTCGGCGAGTAGCACGCTACTCAGGGACCCATAGAGGATTAGTGTTGAATTAGTATAGTGAAACATGCAAGTAAATTTTAAGTGGTGGATATGTTAGTCAGTTATTTGGATTCGGAAGGATAGCAGAAGGATAGAAGAGGAAAGAAAGGTTTGTATTTATATAGTGCTTCTAACCCCTGATGGGGTGTTGAATCGCTTTTTTTTGGCGAGTAGCACGCTACTCCAGAAACCCATAAAGGATTAGTGGTGAATTAGTATGGTGAAATATGAAAGTAATTTGAGTGGTGGATATTAGTCAGTTATTTGGAGTGAGAAGGATAGCGGAGGGATAGAAGGGAAATAAAGGTTTGCATTCATATAGCGCCTGTTACCCCTGATGGGGTGTTGAAGCGCTTTTCTGGCGAGTAGCAGGCTACTCCGGAACCCATAAAGGATTAGTGTTGAAAATTAGTATAGTGAAATATGAAGTAATTTGAGTGGTAGATATGTTAGTCAGTTATTTGGATTGAGAAGGGTTAGGGAGGGGTAAAAAAGGAAAAAAGGATTGCATTTATATAGCGCTTGTAACCTTGATGAGGTGTTGAAACGCTTTGTTGGTGAGTAGCACGCTACTCTGGAACCCATAAAGGATTAGTGGTGAATTAGTATAGTGGAATATGGAATTAGAGAAGTGAACATGCTAGTCTGTTATTTTGATTGAAAAGGATAGTGGAGGGATAGAAGAGTGAAGGATTTCTTTTTTTAGGTCATAGCAGTAGGAGGAGGCTTTTGGATGAGTAAAAAGGGTTTTTGGAGGGGAAGAGTCAGAGGGAAGAGTTTAGAAAGGTTTGTTTTGGGGGATCGGTACAGTAAAGGAGGTGTCAGAAGATGCAAGGAGGGGTAGAGTAGGAGAGAGTCAAGAAAGGGTTATTTTGGGGAACATAGTAGTGGTATGGCGTTTGGGATAAATCAGAGAGTGGGTGTAGAGGATATAATGATAGATGTATAGGCTGAGATAGGGTAGTGAATTGGAAAGAGTAGTAGAAAGAAGTTTGAGATGAGTCAGAAAGTTGGGCTAGAAGATATATTGAGGGAAGTATAGGCTGAGAAATAGAGTAGTGCATTGGAAATACTAAATTAGAAGAAAGTGATAAATATATAGATCCATAAGTACATTGAAAGTATATAGATGCATAAAGGAGGTAAGTATATGCAGATTAAAGATATTGATAGAGGTAGCGGATGAGAAATAGGGTAGTGCATTGGATATGCTTTTTCTTGAGAAAAGTAACAGACACACAGATCCAAGTACATGGAGGTACATAGATGCCCAATGGAAGCAAGTACATGTAGACCAAAGAAGATTTTTTTTTTTCATTTTTTATACCAGCATAATTATTGTACATGTTTATACAAAGCAATACACGAAGATAGGCACATATCTATAGTGAAAATCAATGCTTATGTACAGAGGGACAAATACATAGGGTGAGTATTAATGAATGGGAAAATGGGCAGCATTCCTGGCCCAGGTCCCGACCAGTTTCGAACAGGCTCAAACAGGCACTCACCCTTGTCCTCTCCACCCTTAACAGGCTCAAACAGGCACTCACCCTTGTCCTCTCCACCCTTAACAGGCTCAAACAGGCACTCACCCTTGTCCTCTCCACCCTTAGCTGAGACGCCCGGGCTGAGACGCCCTAAGCCTTGGCCGTTTATAGCCCTAGTAGTCAGGTGACCCCTTCAGCCAATGGGAACCCTAGCACTAACAATATCCAATCACAGCACTAGCCCTAAAATCTAGAACCAATAGGAGACGAGGACCTTACAGCCAATCTTAGCCCTAGTCCAAGCACCCAATCAGTTTAAAAAACCCTTGATCTCTACGTCCAATAGAGGCCATAGCCCTACCAGTAGTCTCAACCCTAGTCCAAGCAACCAATGGCACAGGAAGCCCTAGTCCCTACTTCCAATAGAAAGCCTAATCCTACTCTTAGTCCCACACCTAGTCCAGCAACCAATAACACCAGAAGCCCTAATCGCTACTTCCAATTAAAGGCCTAACACTAGCCCTAGTCCCACCCTAGTCCCAACAACCAATAACACAGGAAGCCCTACTCCATACTTCCAATAGAAATACTAACCCTAGCCCTAGTCCCAACCCTACATTGATTGAACCACACACCCAGAAACCAATCAGAACCCTCAAATACCCAACCAATGAGGACACTAACCCTAATCCAATAGAAACATCAGATACAACCACCAATCAGTGTACACATGTACCAAACAATATCAGACTATATAAGGTCCCAGCTACCTCAGACAAGGTTTGCTGGCCAGAGAGTTGGAAGCTGCTTCTCTATTCAGAAATCTCCTAGGAGACAGACCGGCTCAATCCACACTTTGGACTTCTGCAGGTAAGGCCCCAACAAACTTGTCCTCTAACAACACTATTTGTATAAAACTTTACTCCCTCTCCTGGCCAAAAAACGAAGTGCACAGTCCCTATTAAACACAGTTTAAACAGCTTACAGCACATTACTGCTGTCTCAGGAGGGAAGGGGGGCTGGTTTCACTGACTTGTTAACACAAGATGGTCGCTAGGGGTGCACTGCTTGACATACAGATCTTAGCACAGAGCAAAGGAGACATTTGGAGGGAAAAACTGATAGTCACAGGGAATGAGAGGGAAAAACTACAGAGTTTGGACTGCAAATCCCACAATTCAACAGGTTAAATGGAAGCAGTCACAGGCAGGAAAAAACACAAGTTTAAACACAAAAACATGGGATAAATTATGCAATCACTGGCAGGTTAAAACTACAATTTTAAACTGTAACAACCACAGGCAAAGACAGTTAAAGAAATTTAAAAAGAAAAAATAAGATGATGCAATCACAGGTAGGGAACATCGTTTTTTAAACTTTTTTAGGAAAGAGACAGCACTAGTCTGCCTCCTTACCACTTCCTGGACTCTGCTTACTGCAATCTGGGGCACAGGTAGGCTGCAAATCACAAGATGGAGGAGAATGATTTGGGGTGCACCCAGCAAAGCTTTAAGTGGCCTGGGCAGGTGTGAGGGGAGGGCTCAGAGTTGCCTGGGAGCTGAATAGCCAATCCCCAGTCCTAGGTCTGCTGGCCTGGGGGTGGGGACTGGGACTGGGGAGCTGCTCTATTCACAGATCTCCTAGGAGACAGACAGGCTCAATCCACAGTTGGTAAGGCCCCAACAAACTTGTCCTCTAACAACACTATTTGTATAAAACTTTACTCCCTCTCCTGGCCAAAAACGAAGTGCACAGTCCCTATTAAACACAGTTTAAACAGCTTACAGCACATTACTGCTGTCTCAGGAGGGAAGGGGTGGCTGGTTTCACTGACTTGTTAACACAAGATGGTCGCTGGGGTGCACTGCTTGACATACAGATCTTAGCACAGAGCAAAGGAGACATTTGGAGGGAAAAACTGATAGTCACAGGGAATGAGAGGAAAAACTACAGAGTTTGGACTGCAAATCCCACAATTCAACAGGTTAAATGGAAGCAGTCACAGGCAGGAAAAAACACAAGTTTAAACACAAAAACATGGGATAAATTATGCAATCACTGGCAGGTTAAAACTACAATTTTAAACTGTAACAACCACAGGCAAAGACAGTTAAAGAAATTTAAAAAGAAAAATAAGATGATGCAATCACAGGTAGGGAACATCGTTTTTTAAACTTTTTAGGAAAGAGACAGCACTAGTCTGCCTCCTTACCACTTCCTGGACTCTGCTTACTGCAATCTGGGGCACAGGTAGGCTGCAAATCACAAGATGGAGGAGAATGATTTGGGGTGCACCCAGCAAAGCTTTAAGTGGCCTGGGCAGGTGTGAGGGGAGGGCTCAGAGTTGCCTGGGAGCTGAATAGCCAATCCCCAGTCCTAGGTCTGCTGGCCTGGGGGTGGGGACTGGGACTGGGGAGCTGCTCTATTCACAGATCTCCTAGGAGACAGACAGGCTCAATCCACAGTTGGTAAGGCCCCAACAAACTTGTCCTCTAACAACACTATTTGTATAAAACTTTACTCCCTCTCCTGGCCAAAAACGAAGTGCACAGTCCCTATTAAACACAGTTTAAACAGCATACAGCACATTACTGCTGTCTCAGGAGGGAAGGGGGGCTGGTTTCACTGACTTGTTAACACAAGATGGTCACTGGGGGTGCACTGCTTAACATAAAGATCTTAGCACAGAGCAAAGGAGACATTTGGAGGGAAAAAACTGATAGTCACAGGGAGTGAGAGGGAAAAACTACAGAGTTTGGACTGCAAATCCCACAATTCAACGGTTTAAATGGAAGCAGTCACAGGCAGGAAAAAACACAAGTTTAAACACAAAAACATGGGATAAATTATGCAATCACTGGCAGGTTAAAATTACAATTTTAAACTGTAACAACCACAGGCAAAGACAGTTAAATACATTTAAAAAGAAAAAATAAGATGATGCAATCACAGGTAGGGAAAATCGTTTTTAAACTTTTTTAGGAAAGAGACAGCACTAGTCTGCCTCCTTACCACTTCCTGGACTCTGCTCACTGCAATCTGGGGCACAGGTAGGCTGCAACTCACAAGATGGAGGAGAATGATTTGGGGTGCACCCAGCAAAGCCTTAAGGGGCCTGGGCAGGTGTGAGGGGAGGGCTCAGGGTTGCCTGGGAGCTGAATAGCCAATCCCCAGTCCTAGGTCTGCTGGCCTGGGGGTGGGGACTGGGACTGGGGAGCTGCTCTATTCACAGATCTCCTAGGAGACAGACAGGCTCAATCCACACTTTGGTAAGGCCCCAACAAACTTGTCCTCTAACAGCACTATTTGTATAAAACTTTACTCCCTCTCCTGGCCAAAAAACGAAGTGCACAGTCCCTCTTAAACACAGTTTAAACAGCTTACAGCACAGTACTGCTGTCTCAGGAGGGAAGGGGGGGCTGGTTTCACTGACTTGTTAACACAAGATGGTCGCTGGGGGTGCACTGCTTAACATACAGATCTTAGCACAGAGTAAAGGAGACATTTGGAGGGAAAATACTGATAGTCACAGGGAATGAGAGGGAATTCTGGCCCCGTGCAACTCTTAGTCGACCCCACAAAGGACTAATATGAAAAGAACAATTAATTGTCTCTAACCGTAACGGAAAATAAGTATAGAAAACTCCAACAAAATATGAAAGAATATGAAATTTAAATAGAAATGCAAGATCCAAGAAATGAACTGAAAAAAGCTTACGTTGAGGAAGAGGGGCAAGTTTCATAAAGTAAGGAGTTAAGGAATGAAAACGGCCTTAAATCCCTCTTCCTTCTCCACAAATGGACCACCTCTTCCATCCACCGGATCCAGTCACTGGCCGGTTAGATTCTCTTGAAGAATCCAACATTGGCATTCATTGAACATTTCAAAACATAAGGTAGTTGCAATATCTCAGTAGGTACTATACTTTGATATGGACCTTTTTCCCAAGCTATGCCTTCAGACACTGGATAAGCTGTGATGTTTACAGAGTAGACATTTCTTCGAGCTCTGTGGTTGCAGTTCATGATTCACTGGTTGTGCAATTGTTCTTTTGAGAACATAGTGTCCATTTAGTAGTAGAACAGTTATCATTGCTGAGAACCATATGATTAGTAGAAACACTCCTATAGTAGTCCAGGCGTGGGACCAGGGTAGAATTACATACCTGCCGTGGAGCCAATGCTAAGCATAAAACAATCTATGGTGTAAAGTAGCATTGAAGTGTGGTGAAAAATCCTCTGTGCAAAATTTAGAGTCATTTTCATATTCAGTGTTTCTTTAAAAGGCATCAACTTGATTAATGTGGGCTCAGATGGTACTTCTTAGTAGTTCATGGAGCTGCGTGAAACGATTGCAACTGTTGTGATGACTAAGTCTGGGTGGAGTTTGTGGAGTTTCACTATGCGGAACTCCGTGAAGTGCAAAAAAAACTCAGCCGCGCTACGCGGAGCTCCACAAGCAGCGGAGTGCGTTAGAAAAATGCTGTTCGCTGTCATTTTTGGCGCCGGGTGTTTGTCCGCGTTGTGAAATTATCGCGAATGGAACCATGCACAGCGCAAGCGGGTGCTGCTTCTTTTCTGCCGCTCGAGTAGATTTTATACTCGAGCGTCAGCTTTCTCAAAGAGAACAGATGGCCACGTTGAGAAATCTTGCCAGGAGGTGGATTTTCCTCACTTGCGCTCACCAACTTGATGTTGATGAACGCGAGTGAGGAAAAAAACTCAGCAAGCTCCGCATAATGCTGAGTGCGGAAAACTCCGCAAACTCCGTGAGCATAGCAGAGTTCACCGCTCAGGCTTAGTGATGACAGCATCAGATTCCTCAGTGGAGTTCATTGTTCTGTGTTGAGTTGGAGATGCAGTATGCTCAAATATCTCTGGCTAGGAACTCAAGCTAGTTATATTACTGCTCCCATTAAGGGGTATTTTATTCAGAGTCGCCTGCTGCCCTTCCAAACAGAAGGTTGTCTCCCCTCCTGCTTCTGGTTCACTCTAGAGAGCACCTCGGATCCCCTCCCTCCCACCATTTATCTACTGCACTATGTTTCCCAGCAGCACCGGAGGCAGGGCTAGCCGAGTTCCAGATTTTCACGCCTATCAGGGCCTTTATAGCCTCCTGCCACTCTCTCAGCATGGAAAGCCACATGTTGCTCTTCCCTACCGGAGGTTGTCTCCCCTCCTGCTCCTGGTTCGAGCTAGGAAGCGCCCGCACCCCCTCCCACCCACCACCTATCTACTGCACTACATTTCCAGTGGCCCCGTAGGAGAGGCCAGCTGGGTTCCAGATTTTCATGCCTTCCTGCACCTTTATAGCCCCCTGCGGGCCCCACATTGCAGAACATGTACAGGTGAAACCCGGGCGGGGCCAAGGGCGGAGCTGTCTGTGCCCATCAGAGCCTGGAGGAGTCTGGGCTGCGCCACTCCTCTTTGCCTGGCCCCAGTCTAAGGTACTGTGCCTCCCCCCCTGTGCTGTTGCTCCCCCTGCCTGTCCCTGCACTGCCGCTCCTCCTGCACTGTACCTGTGCTGCCTGCTGTCCCTGCCCCAGTCCTGCTGCTCCCCCTGCACTTTCTGATGTCCCTGTCCCTGCACTGCCTTTCCCACTGCGCTGTCCCTGCATTGCCTGCTCTTCCTGCTTCTGTGCTGCTGCTCCACATGCACTGTCCCTGTCCTGCCTGCTGTCCCTGCCCATGCACTGCTGCTCCCCCTGCAGTGCCTGCTGTCCCTGTCCCTGCACTGCTGCTCTCCTGCGCTGTCCCTGCACTGCCTGCTGTCCCTTCCCCATAGCTGCTGCTCTCCCTGCACTGCCTGCTGTCCCTGCCCCAGTGCTGTTACTCTCCCTGTGCTGTCCCTGCACTGCCTGCTGTACCTGCCCCGGCACTGCTGCTTCTCCTCCCCCCACGCTACCTGCTGTCCCTGCACTGTCCATCACCCTGCGCTGTCCCTTTGGTTCCTACTGTCCCTGCCCTTGCGCTACACCCACCAGGACCACTATTTGAGGCCACTGCACTGCCACAGAGCAGACACATGGAGTGGGTGTACCGCCAATGCACTACTAGTTGAACAACGCCCAGTGCCAGGACCCCTGGGAATCCCGGCACCAAATGTACACCATCAAGGAACTCCTGGACATGGACCCTGGATGCCGAAACAACAGCTGTGTCTCCTCCTCGCCACTATCCACCAAAAGACCCTTCACCTGCCAACACTGTCACTTCTCCTGTGACACAACCTACGAAAGATCCAGCACCACTTCTGCACACAAGATAGACCAAGAATCCCCCACAACCACTCCACTGCATCCTGCTCAAAGCAAGCTCCCTCTGCGTAGATGTCATGGAAATCTGGGACACCATCACCACCCTCACCACGGATGTTGCCTTCATCACCAAAACGAGGCTCAACCCCTCCTTGAGCCCAGACATCACCACCACCACTACTGAAGGCTACAAGATGATACACCTAGACCATGCCAACAAACAAAGCAGAGGCATTGCCATCATCTTCATGGGAACCGAAAGATGCACCATCACCAATGACGATTCCACGCCTCTCAAGGAACATCTCAACTTCCTACTACAAACTGACGCGAAGACCATGATAAGAGGCACCCTTGCCTACATACCCCCCGGAACCAGACCAACTTTCTGCGACACCATCACCAACCTCTTCGCCTCCCTAGCAATTGACTCTCCCAGTATGTCCTACTCGGTGACCTCAACGTCCACATCGATGGCCTTGACAACACCAACTCCATTGCCCTCCTGGAGAACCTGAGCAACATCAACCTCACCCAACTGGTCACTGAAACCACGCAAAAACCCGGACACACACTCAAACCCATCTGCAGCACCACCTCTACAACCTTGCAATGAATCCAATCAGCATGCAATTCACCAGCATCCTCAACACCTCCATCTCCACAGCAACCTTCCTGGACAGATGGAAACACGCAGACATCAGACCCCTCCTAAAGAAAGTCTCTGCCATCCCCAGTGATCTCAAAAATTATCGTTCAATCTCCCTGCTCCCCTACCTGGCCAAAGTACTCAAGAAAGCCATCAACCAGCAGCTCACCGAACTCTTGGAACAAAACCACCTACCTGATGCCTCACAATCAGGATTCTGTGCCAACCATAGCACTGAGACCGCGCTGATTGCTGCCCCAGATGACATCAGATGATTCCTCGACTACGGAGAAACTGTGGCCCTGATCCTGCTCGACCTCTCCGTGGCATTCAACACTGTTTCCTACAACACCCTCATCTACAGACAACATAGCTATATAGCAAGACGCCCTCAAGTGGATCGCCTCCTTCCTTACATGATGGATACAGAGCATCCAACTGCCTCCATTCACCTCCGCCCCCAAAAACATCATATGCAGCATACCACAAGAATCATCCCTCAGCCTCACCCTGTTCAACATGTACATGGCCCCCCTCACAAACCTCGTCAGATCCCACAAACTCAACATAATCTATGCAAACAACACTCAACTGATCCTCTCGCTCACCAAAGACCCACCAACACCAAAGCACTGTTCTGCAACGCCACGACCAACGTAGCCAAATGGATGAGTGACAACTGTCTCCAACTCAATTCTAACAAAACTGAAGTACTGATCTTCAGGAAGAACACCTCTGCATGGAACCATAGCTGGTGGCCTGCAGAACTAGGACCTACACCCACATCGACTGACCATGCACGCAACCTTGGCATCATCCTTTGTCAGACAACTGACCATGAAATGACAAGTCAACACAGTAGCCTCCTCCTGCTTCCACACACTTCACATGTTCCACAGAATCTTCATAGGGATCCCAACCAACACCAGAAAGACCGTCACTCAGGCACTTGTCATCAGCCGCCTTGACTACAGCAATGCCCTCTACACCGGCATCCCCACCCAGCTCATCAGAAGACTCCAGACCATACAGAACTCCACTGCCAGACTCATCCTAAACCTCCACACATCGCCCCCACCTGAGAGATCTCAACTGGTTCCCCATACAGAAGAGATGCCAGTTCAAGACCCTCATACATGCCTACAAAGCTCTCCATGACCTAGGACCTGCCTACATCAACCATCGACTGAACTTCTACCAACCCTCTAGACACTTGAGCTCCTCTTCAACCGTCCTCATACAAACACCCTGCAACCGCCACAGCTGCAGTGGTGCCTGCTCCTTCTCCAACATCACTGCCAAGACCTGGAATGACCTTCCCCTCCAGCTCACTCGCTGGCAGACTTCAGAAAGAGATTCAAGACCTGGATCTTTGACGGAGACACAGTGCCCAGATACCCCTATGGGTAGCAGTGTTGCACTTTACAAATTCTGATTGATTGATTGATTGATTGATGGATTGAGAGTAGGGAGAGGCTAAGAGGTTCAGCACTGAATCATTCTTGGTGTCTTTGATGGTCTGCTGTACAGAATCAGCCACATTTTTCACATTATTAATGGACACCTGTCTGTTTTTCTTTTAACTAGGCAAAGGAGGCAGGATGACAGTTATTTTGCTTTTTACCCCAAGGATTTTAACGGGTAATCTGTAGGATGGTTCAAAAGCTACCTTGTCATGAATCGTTTCCCAAACTAGATCCCCTACTTTAGGGATCCATCCATCAGCAATGATTTCAACCTTCTCTTCGCTGGTGGCTGGTTCAGAATGGTTCACATTAGACAGCTTATCTCTCACCTCTTGGATATTCTGTAAAACATTTAAACGTTTTATCATGTCAAACTTTTCTTCATCCGCCATCTTCCAAAGATTATCTAGGCCAGGAACATACATAGGAACTCCAAAGTGAACCTTGTATGGAGTGCATCCCCCCAATGCTCATCTAGGCAAATTGTTTATTAGTGCCTGGACCCCCCACAGATTATGATACCAACTAAGACATGAACTTAGAACCCTAGGGGTCAGAGCTTTTTAATCTGCCATTAGCACACTCAACTAAGCCATTGGATTCTGCTATAAATGGGTTGCTGAATTACAGACAAACTCCAGTAGAGACATGGTATCTCTGTAAGCTGGAGGCGTGACTGAGACACCAAGCATGGCGGATGTGTGAGCGTGGAGCTCCATCCCGGCCACCAAGATATCCTGATATCAGCGATTCATTTGCCGGCTCCGGGAAGCTGGATGGCCCCCCCCCGCTGCACACTGTAGTGGGGAGGGCATTGCGGTGCTGTTAGAAATGGGATCTCTGGTTGGCTAAGGCTTGCGCCAAAGCCAGGCAGAGACCACCACTCTAGTCAGGGCAAGGGAGTTACACATCCCAGATAACCCCTGCTCACCCCCTTGGTAGCTTTGCATGAGCAGTCAGGCTTATCCCAGAGGCAATGTGTAAAGCGTTTGCGCACGCACACAGCAACAACATACCAGGCACACCACAAGAAGGAACTCCACACAAGGTTATATCAAAAATAGCCTTTGTATTATCATAAAACACATTAGAATAGTACTCACATAATATACATTGTGCCACCTGGCACGGGGTCATATTTACAAGGGAATTATTTACACCTGACAGGGCCAACTGGACCACTGTCAGAACCAGCACAAAGCGAACTTAGTATAGGTAGTACTTATAATAAATGTAGAACACATCCTGAACGTACAACCAGTAATCACTGGTAGTTACTGTACTTAGCATCAGCCTGTAACATAAACCACATTATGCACAGCATCACATCAGGCGCAAATTACATTCTGAGCCAACCTCATAAGCATAAATACGTTATGCAATCCTCTCATAAGTCTAAACACATTAGACCCTAACCTCCTAAGTATAACTCACATTAGGGGCGTAAAGCACACAGTGAAACATAATCTCACTAGCATAAACCATGATATGCAAAACAACCTCATAATCACAAACCACATTAGAGGTATAAACAGGGTGCGTAAAGCATGGTAAATGCATCACATTTCCTAGCACCACATTTTCACATTAGGGCCTGGCGCCCTATAAATCTAACTGTCCCCCTGGCCAACTCACACGGGGCTCAAATGCCCTATGTCCAAAAGTCAGGGCGCGCTGCAAGGGCAGCGAAAGTCAAGGGTGCGCAACTGCGCAAACCTAAACGTAGCAGCTGCCCACTACTTGCTGGGCAGCTGGGAGAGTCAGGGGCCAAGGAGTGCATCTTACTCCTAGCGCAAAAGTACCTTAATGCCCCCAAAGAACTGTGGCCTAAACGCTGCAGCTGGCACTAAGTGCTGCGCAGCTGTAAAAGAAGTAGAGGCCTGGGCACTCACTGTGCCCTCTGAATCAATGTGCCACCAAGGTTGCAGCTGCCTGCTCACCCTCGGGGCAGCTGTGGAAGGAACTGGGACCAACGCGGGGAAAAGCACGGGCCCCTCTGGGCCCTCAAACAATACATCTGCCCCTCGTGGGAGCCACCCGGGGCTCTAAAACAAATAGGCGCTATGTCGGAGCCATCTGGGCTCTGGAACAATTATGCCCAAGCGTTGGAGCGGCCCGCAACGGCGGGTCCGCTCAGGAGGAGGGATCCGGCACTACGACTGTGCCAAGGGATGCCCCCAAGTCCCCCCCAAGCACCGGCAATGTGCCTCGAAAGGCACCAACACACAGCAGGCGGCGGCCACTCACCGGGTCCTCTGCCACGACGCAGGACTCCTCTCCTTTTCTCGCCGGCTCCGGGGCTCCCAACAGCTCACGCGAGCCCCGCTGGACATTTCCTGTCTTCCTCGCTTCACCCGGACCCCCTCCTGGGACCCGGGATTTGGATGTGGAGCCCGCGAGGCTCCAGCCGCACTGTTCTTCTGCCTGGGCCCTCTCCTAGGGCTCAGGACTTCTCCGGTGCTTCGCCGGGAGGCGGGGTGGGCTCCCGTTCTCCCTTCCTCTGCACACCGGGCTCCCCTCGGCTCATGGGAGCCCCGCACCGGTACCGCCATCACTTCCGGTCCTGCCGCCGGCCCCGCCCACGTCGCAGGCAAGGTTGCCTGACTTCCGGGTCGCGCTGGCAGCGGCCCGGCAACGTTTTCTTCTCGGCTGCGGCCATGAGGGGTAGGCTCCCTCGGAAATTAAAATATAGAGATAAGCGGGGTGGGCACCCGCCGACCACAGCACCACAAAGCGGAGTAGGTTCCCGCTATTTTAAGTAATCGGGAAGCGGGGAATCCCCTCGCTGGGATTTCCTCGATCAGCAGCTCTGCGCTGCGAAGCCCACGCTCTCCCTCTCCTAGGAGGGAAGATAACAATAAAGCGCTCACAAGGCGCTAGATGCAGCCACAAGTCCTGGAATAAAAGTAAGGCAAAAGGGTCCTTTAGTCATCAAGGGGCAATGCAGGGCCCAGGGAGGCAAGCCCTCATGGCAGCCCCCCCTGGGCCCCAGCAGCAGCACGCCCCAGCAGGAACAGCAACCAAGCACTGAACAGGAACACTGAACAACTTCATGGGGTCACAGCCCCTCCTTTTATACACATATCCCTTTGTGTCACAGCACAGGGCTGGGGAAAAACCAGACGCAACTGGTGTGGGGGAGCTTTGGAGCACTTTGTTTTGCTCAGCTCCTCTCTCCTTTCACAGGACAGGCTAGGGACATCAGACGCACCACAGGGGGTGGAGCCAGCATTGTGGAGGGAAGGCCCAGCCCTATTCAGGTCCCAGGTGCAACTCCTCCCTCCCATCTAGATGCAGATCTCTCTATTCACCACTGCGCTGACTCACCCTGCCCCTGTCACTCACAAGCCAGACATGCAATTCACATCAGGCAGGCAGACACAGGGCACACATAAATGCCAACTTCTAAAAGTGGCACTTCCACACCAGCCATAATAAATCTGCGCACACCATTGCGCAGCATTTATTCTCACGAGTTCGCACATACTAAACTCGCCCCTGCACTCCTCTCACACCAGGAATTACCATGGACACACATATCCCCCATGCATTCCTATGGGAGGGCAGGACAATCTCACCACACGCACTCAGCGCGCACGCACTTTACACTGGCCCACAGTGCTAAAGTGCCCAGAGACTTAAAACTACTGACATACAAGGCAAAAAGTTTAGGGGTGAACCGGCCAAAAAGGGCCAAGTCCAACAGGTGCCATACACGTCGCCAGCAACACAGTGCACTGCAAAGTGGCTGGTGAAAGTGGTGCGCTCCCGGAGACCATTGCAGGGGAGGAGCGTCTGCAGCACCCGGGTTTGCCCAAAAATGTCCCTGCACAGAGGGCCCTGGTTGGACTGGCAGCCACAGAGACGGTGGAACACTGGTGCGGGCACCAATGGGAAGAATCTGCATTGGGCTCATCGAGGTGTGGCCGAAGGCCAACTGTATCATGCAGCTCCCTGGTGAAGGTGACAAGGACGGCAAGGCCTGGCGGGGCCGAGAGCTGCAACACTGCGGCACTGTGGCCTTCGGCCGATCTCTGAGGCAGAGGTGGCCTGGGAGGGCCCTGCAGAGATTACTGGCAGTAGAATCGTTGCGAAACACATCTGTGACATCCCTGACAACTGGACCAGTGAGTGCACCAGACTGACCGCGGGGAGGAGATTTGCCTGGAAGCAACTGGTGGAGGTGCTGGGAGTCGCATGACAAAGTGCTGGTGATCCGCCTGGATCCGTGAGAGGAGTGGGCCATGAAACGTGTGGTGGCACCCTGGAGCTGACGTGGGCCCTGCCTAATTTGGGTCTTGAGGGCTGCAGGTGAGACCCAGCAGTGGATTACAGACCGAGGGGCGAATAAAGCACGCGTGGTTGGCCTCAGGTCCAGGAAACAAGAGGAAGAGAACTGGGACTGAGATAGTGAGGCGTAGAGTAGGAGGAGCATGGCACTTCATAGCAGCGGAACAGACAAGGGGCCCCCTCCTTCTCCCTATTATCTACATCAGAGGTGGGGGAACGACATTGTGGGTCCTGGCAGGGAGGAGGGGCCCCAAGAACTCATAGCCAAACAGGGAAGACCCCCGGAGGCCCAGCCCTAGCCCCCGATAACCTTCCGGGTCCCGGGTGAAAGCACTTGTACTACTCCTCTGGGGGTGACAGCAAGCAAAAAGACCACCCTGCATAGCACCACGAATGGGCACTGAGACCCGGTGCTTAACGCTCCCCGGGGGAAGTCATTAACAACCTGCATACGCAGGCTGTAAGTGCCCGAAGGCGAGCATGCAGAACACGAGACTCACTCTTTCCATCACTGCTCCGGCCGCACTTTCTAATGTAGCGTTGCTTGTAGATCCTGCTTGGACATGGGATGCCAAAACCAAAACAGAAAACCGGCAGCACACAGCCTGCTACCAGGGAACCCTTGCCTGCCTCACATGAAGGGGGGTGGTGAGACCACCGGAGAAGATGACTCCCTGCACTCACATCTGGACAGGGTATTGGCTGCTATCGTTGACACCAAAACCGCTCTCCAGCAGGACATTGGGGCGTTCTCAGTGGGCCTGGGCCTGCTACAGGCAGAACACTGTAAACTTGCGGACAAGGTTCGGGAGGTAGAGTCAGCGATAACTGAGATACAACCAGAGCAAAAATTGCACACCTCCAGGCTTGATGAGCTCTCTACTACAGTGGCAATCCTTGAGCGCAGGGCTGAGGATGCAGAGGGCCGCAATCGTAGAAATAACGTCCGTTTTATCAGAATTGCGGAGAAAGTGAAAGGACCCAACATGGTAGAATTCCTGGAAAAATTGTTGCGTTTGGTCGTGGCCCCAGAACTACTTTCTCAATTTTTTGTGCTGGAGTGAGCACACAGAGTACCAGCCTGCCCACCAGCCCCCGGAAGGCCTCCTCGGCCTTTGATAGCCAAGGTCCTCCACTATAGAGACCGAGACACAAACCTGCAACACTCCCGAACACATGGACCTGATGCAATTGACAACAGCAAGGTATCAATTTTCCCAGATTTCACTGCTAAGGTACAGTCCCAGCGAGCATCCTTTCTTGAAGCTAAAAAGGCTCTTCGGGATGCAGGAATACAATACTCCTTAATATTCCCTGCTTGGCTGAAAATCATGCTAGACGGGGCCTCCTGCTTCTGGTTGGTCCTGGTTGGAGGCATACAAGGCGGGTGTGCCGTTGCCCTTGGAATCTCAAAAAACGGAGTCAGAACGGAATTCATCTAGGAAAAGACTGAAGTGAACCCAGAAAATATCCTCTGTATCAAAACCCATGGCATCACAAACCCAACAGGACAGACAAGCCGCACTGCAAGCAGTGGTGCAAATTATTTCGCCCAAAGGCCGAGATCGAGTCTCAGATGCATCGGCCAGATCCTTCGACGCATCATCAGAATCCGGTGACTCCTTCGAAACAGATCCCCTTTGCCAAATATCACTCCAAGATCAGTAGATGACATTATCTAGCTGAGGCGGATCTCCGCAGCATCACCTGTGCCGGCACTTATTTCACAACCTCCAGGATTTTTCCAAAAGCAGAAGAGGCTATAGTTCGACCTAGAATTGGGGAACCTACAGATCCTGAACATGAAGCCCCAGCTGAGAGCTGCCACTTTGAGAAAAAGTATAATTTGGGTCTGGGACAGGGCCCGCCGGCTCCTTTAATACACTGAATCCACCCCTCACTAGAATGCTCTGCCTAAGGGTCCAGAGGCAGTGTTCTAACTTTATGTACTGTTTTGTTTGCAGGTGTGGGCGATTAGCGGTTGCGCTGTTGCCCTTGGGTTGGGGAGTTGGGGTTTCAAATGTTCAAATGAGCGCACAGGGGTCCAGACATAGTCGCATCTGGATAAGGCAGGTAGGTCAAGATACCACGCACACATGGCAGTTACAAACGTGAGCCTTAGAGGGATAAAAATCCTCACTTGGAATGTTAGAGGCATGGGCTCCCCGGTAAAATGACATAACATACTTAGCTATATTAGGCATAGGGGAGCACAAATAGTCATGTTTCAGGAAGCCCACCTGACCCTGGAAGAGGGACAGCTTCTCCGATGACAGTGGAGAGGCCACTTGTTTACAAGGACATATTCTGCTTTCTACCGAGGTGCTCTGGTGTGGATGCATCGTGGGACTCCTTTTGAAGCGATACAAAACCTGGTTGACCCAGAGGGTCAATATGTATTGATCAAGGGAGGCTACTAGGTAGGGAGGTAACGGTGGGTAGCATCTACGCCCCTAATCAGGACCAGTCACAGTTGCTGCGCAGGCTCACTAATCCGCTTACAGGAATGGCTTCTCAAGACATAATATTGGGGGGAGACTATAACTGTGTGGTGGACGTCAATATGGATAGATCTACCCCTCCACTTCATGGAACAGTGGCCAGTTCCAACACGAAAGCCCTCCGAGATTGGATGGAAGACTGGGAATTAGTCAATATATGGCGATGGCATCATGACCATCTCAGAGATTGCTCATTCTACTCCCCTCTGTACCACCTACATACTAGATTAGACATGCTCCTGTGTTCACTACATATTAGCCCGCAAGTACTTGACTCTGAGGGGCCGATTTACAAGCCCCTTGCAACACATTTGCGCCGCTGTTGCGTCACTTCTGTGACTCAGCGGCGTTGTGAACAATGCGCCACGTTGCGACATATTTACAACGTGACGCATCTAGGGAGATGCGTCACGTTGTAAAGCCCTGCGTTACATTATACCTGCGTCAGGTATAATGTATGCAGGGTGGGCGTTCCGTCGCAAGAAAGCCTCATAAAAGTGACGCAGTGAAATCTACAAGATTTCACTGAGTCACTTTTACGACGCCGCTGCGTCAAAACCTTACACCTGCTTGAAGCAGGCGTAAGGAGTGATGCAGCACAATAAGTATAGGCCGCCCCTGAGCATTGCTGGAGTTGCGTTGCGCTTACAACACGACTCCAGCAATGCGCTGCCCTTACGACAAAAGATCCTTGTGCCACGGTGCGCCGCATTGTAAATGCGACGCATCCGTGGTGGCGCAAGGGTATTTTTGCGTGTCGCATCTTTACTGGCGCATCCCTGCTAATATGAAGAGATGCGCCAGTCCTTGTAAATCTGCCCCAAAGTCCTTGTAAATACGCACCCTATCAGACCATAGCCCATTACTCCTATCCTTTTCTACTGCATCCGAAACAACAGCCATTCCAACTTGGTGACTAGATGCAGCCATGTTAGAGGATACATGTTTTCAGCAAACATTACACACCTCCATTACTGATTATTTTCTACAGAACCAAGGCTCTACAAGCTCCTCCCTAATTGAGTGGGACTCCTTTAAGGTGGTCATTAGGGGTCAATGCTTGGGAAAGACTGTGGGGGCCAGGAGGGAGATAGAAAGCGAACTACGGAAACACGAAACCGAGATTCATGTGCTCGAACTGAGGCTTGGAACGCAGACAGACACTCTTACTCAACTGTCCAGAGGCAGGAGTACATACAATAAAACTTTAGACAAATTACAAATTTTAGACCTCAAAAGTTATCAGAAAAAACAACATATTGAGGGTGGGAAGTCTGGTAAAGTACTTGCGTGGCTGATCGATCCCGAAAACAGAGGCTCACCTATAACTAGATTGCAGGTTTGAGATGGATCAACGACCTACTCCCCTAAAGCCATGAACGCTTGTTTCCTAAACTACTACACAGCACTTTATGAACCTCCACCAGAGTTACCAGTGGATCTTATTCATGGATATCTGGGTAGAATCCAATTACAGAAAATTGTCCCTGAAGCTCAGAAAGACTTAGGGGGCTACATACGTGCACATGAGATCAGAGCAGCGATTAAAGAAAGGGCCAAAGGGAAGACTCCAGGCCCGGACGGCCTCCCTGCAGAATTTTATGCAGCTTATAGTACCCAATTTTCTCCCCGCCTTGAGAAGTTGTATGCTGACTCATTAAGAGCTGGACACTTACCAGCAATGACTAGGAAAGCTCTGGTGATACCCCTCCCTAAAACTAAATTGGGCACCCCTACCATCACAGAATTCTGACCGCTGTCCATGCTAAATATGGATTTTAAAATACTAAGTAAAATCCTAGCTATCAGATTGCTTCCATACATGCGCGCATTGGTCCAATGAGACCAGAATGGGTTTATCCCAACTAGGTCCACATCGGGTAGTTTCAGACGATTATTCCACGCAATGTTCCACCGAGATCTCTTGACCTATCCTGAAGCAGTGGTTATGGCGGAAGATCTCTAAAAAGCTTTTGACTCCCTGAGGTGGGATTTTCTGATGCAGGTAATGCATGCTATGGGACTTGGGGAGGGATGGATTAAATGGGTCAAGTTACTCTACACATCCCCCACAGCCAGAGTTAAGACAGGAGGTATAATCTCAAGCTCCTATGAGGTGCATAGGGGAACCAGACAGGGCTGCCCCTTGTCCCCACTCCTGTTCACGCTGGCTATGGACCCACTGGCTGTGCAGTTTAGGGAGGAGAGTGGTCGATTGGGATTGATGCTAGATGGGAGAGACTTTATGATATCCCTCTATGCAGACGATATCCTCCTCTATTTGCGGTGGGGAGATCACGGGGATGGGAACTCCTTGGGCATCCTGAGAAAATATGCTCCCTAACTGGCCTAAAGGTAAACAACTCCAAAACACACATCTTCCCCCTCGACCCTGCAGCCCCCCGCCCTCCGTCGCTTCCAGTGGACACTAACTGATCCCCCCACTCCTTTAGATATCTAAGGATACAAGTAGTCCACGAGCAGCGAGACCTCCTTGAGGGCAACCTGGGACAGACACTCCGCTCACTTAAATCGACTGTTGCATTCTGGGGCTCACTTAATCTTCCCACCATGTCAAGAGTGGCTTTATCCAAAATGGTCATGCTGCCACGACTACTTTATTACTTTGTAAACCTACCAGTGGTCATCCCGAAGAAATGGTTCAGTTAACTAGGGTTGGAGACGCTAGATATATCGCCCTGCACTGACCTGAAAGGGAGCTTACTAGCGAGGCTGTTGCTACCCAGAAAACAAGACCATCCTCGGGGTACCCTGTTCACCGTGGCCCTGAGATGCTGGCGTAGAAGCATTATGCAAGTGTCTGGAACTCCACTGTATTCACCAGACCTTGCTTTGGTAGGTTTACCGTGAGCTAGCACATCTTCATTTTACACTGAAAACCAATTGCGGGAATGGGGTAATGTAGGCTTACAGAGAGTTGGGGACTGTTATCTAGAGGGCGTAGTGATTCCATTGGGCGATTTCATTTCCCAACACGACTTGCCTCCAGTCTTTGTGGGGGAGTGGAACTCAGGAGCCTGACATGCTTGCCCTTTTGCAGGCTATGATTACTCTAGGTTTGGCAAAGCATGTCGTTAAATGGCTATGCCAGGCCTTGAGAGAGATGGTGGAGGGCCTGCTACCAACACTGCAATAGAAATGGGAAGCACTCCTTGACCGCAACAAATCTGAGACAGAATGGAAAAAGGCGCTAAATACCCCCCAAGACCGTCTCTAGAAATGCCAACTTTAAATACACCCAATTCAACATCCTTCACATGACTTACCTCACCCCGCATAGGCTCAACATAATGCTAGATAGCAGCGACAAGCAATGCCCAGACACTGTAAATCATTTATGACTGCTGATGCACTCACATTTCTCAGTGGCCACACCCATAGGAATCGAGAACATGAATCAATGGCTACCAATATGTATCTATATTGGTTGACAAAATTTATAGGGCTGATGTGGGCCAAATAAATTACCTTGAAAGGGATGCTGGAGACTGTGAGGGGAATTGTCAGGGGTCTCTTAACAGTAGATAGTTTGATCTGCACACAAATGTCATACGTCCTGACATAGTCTCTAGTCTGTTTATATAGACAAGGCCACCGTTATAGTCCATTTATATAAACAAGGACACCAGTTGCAATGCTGTAGCATAGCTATGGTTGCATTAACACCAGCCTGGGCAGATGCCAATCCCTCATGGGCTTCCCCCATTAAATCTAATCTGGACAGCTTGTTATGTATTATCCCATCTCCCACTCCTGGAAGAGTGACTACAGGATTGTGGCCTGAATTAAGGGTGTAGGAATATTTAGGAGGAAATCTTTGGGAGGCCTCCTGCTTGTTTGGTGGTCTTATGGCTGTTAAACTATCTGTGTCAATCTTCATATTAGATTTGGTTAAGGCTGCTACACTAACAGTTGACTTGCATCTTTTGGCAACTAAGTCAGCAGCACAGTTTCATTTAACATGAAATCCATGACGAAGAGTGCCTCACATGTGCCAGTGGAAGTTACCTTCTAATATTGCACCCCTTTCCCAGAGTTATTTATCCTTAATAGATTTTCTTTTTGAGTCCTTGAACCCATTCAAGTGAAATGCAGAAAATCAACATTGTACCCTTGCACACAGAAGGATGGCTCCAACATTATGAGCGTGGGAACTGATGGATTAGCCTTTTGGAATGCAAGTAGAATGCAATGAAGTTCTGCATGATGCCCAGTGCTGTCGCCTAAGATCTTAGTGCGTGTGAATTGCAGATGGAATTCACCAACTTTCAATACACCTTGCACTGCTACACAGGCTGCAGAGTACTTACGTTCCTGCAGCTGGATGAGCAGAGCTATCCGTGTAGAATATGCTCTGTTAAGACTCAATGGGTAATGCTTTTGGAGTAGAGGGAATATGTTGTTCATATTGGAGAAAAAAGTGTGTACAACGAGTGGGATCATACTGATACTTCAAATTCACTGAACTGAAAAAAGAGGCCCACTGCACCCAACATGGGTGTAGGGCATGAGCATTAGGAATGTTTGCCTTGGAGGCTACCTCTAGTGTCAGTACAGAAGAAACCACAATTTTCAGGTTTCTCTGCCCAAGGGGTGCTTTTTCAGGATATCCATCTGCACAACTGCAAGAACTTTTTCAATGGAAGCAAAACATTCTTCAGCTGGATAATACCAGTGAGACTTATATACAATAGGAACAGTCTGTCACTCATTGTAGATCACATAGGTATAAGAGGGATGACTTGGTATGACTCGAAGAACTAGGTAGGTCTTACTGTCCCTAGTTTCTAAATATTTAGTTTTGAGCATGTCTGCTTGCAAAGCACTAAAGATATCAGAAAGCCTGTTTGTCCACTGTTTTGCTGAAAATGTGGTAGAAATCAATACATACAAGGGCTTCAATCGCACAGTGTAGTGTGGCAAGTAAGTTCATCCAAAGCTAGGAAATCACAGGAGGGATTGCAACTTTTCAGTGTGTTAGGAGGTTGCATGGTAGAACACTTCTAAAGGAAATCAGAATCCAGACTCTTGCCCACTTTGGATAATTCGTATCTGAGGAAGGTCACAATAAGATAGACAATCTTTGAGTTTTTAAAGTGAATCCTGTAATAGTGTTAATAGTGTTACAACTTCGTCCACCCTAGTTAGGTATTCATCCAAGTTGTCATCTGTAACATAGATATCATCACCGCATTACAATACCTCGGGATCTGGTTGTAAGATCTCCAAAATGCACCATGAGAATAGGCTAGGACTGTTCTTATAGCCCCTAGGCAGGTCTCAAAATGAGTACTGCTCCCTGTTGAAACTAAAAGCAGTTAAATACTCACTTTCAGGCATTATATTTTTAACTGAAATACCCATTAGAGATGTCTAGGGGTGTTTTGTATTTTTTTCTGCCCCAGATCCATCATTAAACCTGTGCTAAGCACGTGTTGCTCTTTATGTGCATTTAAATTCTTATAGTCTACAACTTTCCTTAAAGATCCGTGTGGTTTGGAGAGGAATAAAAGGCTGGAAGACAAGGCGCTATTATGCCCTGATATTGCAACTGAGCTAATGTTGCTTTAATAGCACACTTTACTTCTAGCGTTAAATGGTATTGAGCCTGTGCTTGAGGTTTGCTGCGTTAGGGAGTGATATGTGGAATGGAAAGTTTATCCCACCCTACTTTGTTTCTGTATAAGGCCGGAGCCTGTCTTACAGCCCAGGGAAACAACCTAAACCATGCAGTCTGAACAACGTGTGGGTTAACAACTCAGGCATAACCATGGACATCTAAACCACGCATATGCCTTTAGCATACATATCCGTGGTTTAGATGTCCGTGATGGTTAGCGTTGTAGACTCGGGCGGAGGAGATCTGGGTGGAGGGTCAGAAGTGAGATCCTGTACAGACGAGGAACTTGGTGAGTGCGATTTTTGTATTACTTTGTTTTGGTTGGGAGGCTGTTTTTAGGGCTCAGGGTTGGGGATGAATATTTGGGACGGGGATAGGGTACTTCTTACGGCTGGGGGGGGTTTAGGGCTTAGGGCGGGGGCTGGGGTGTTTTTTAGTTATGGGACAAAGGTTTTTAGTTATAGGGTGAAGGCTTTAGGGCTCAGGGCAGAGGGGGTCGGGGTCAAGTTCTGGGGTGAAGGACTAAGGGCTAAGGGTCAGGTCGTGGCTGGGGGGTGGTTTTAGGGCTTATGGCAGGGGGCTGGGATATTTTTTAGTTATTGGGTGAAGGTTTTTAGTTATAGGGTGAAGGTTTTAGGGCTCAGGGCAGAGGGGGCAGGGTCAAGTTGTGGGGTGAAGAACTAAGGGCTTAGGGTTGAGGGGGTTGCTGTTCAGGGGCAGTTCTAGGGCTTAGGGCGGGGGCTGGGGTGTTTTTTTAGTTATAAGGTGAAGGTTTTAGGGCTCAGGGTAGAGAGGGGGATCAAGGTTGAGTTCAGGGCTGAAAGATTTAGGACTTAGGGGTGGGGGTCGGATCGGGTCAAATTCAAATATGAAGGCTAGTTTTAGGGCTCAGGGCATGGAGCGGCTGGGGTGTTTCAAGGGCTGGGGTGGGCTTCATATTTAGGGCTGGGGTCCACTTTTAGGTTTTAGGGATGGGGGGCTGGGTTGTTTTTAGGGCTGGGGTCTTTGGACAGGACAGGGGGCTGGGTTTAGGGCATAGATCGGGGCTAAGGCAGAACCTTAACCACGCATATGCCTTTATCAAATATGTCATTACAACTAAATTCGTTGTAAGGGCATGCGTGTTAAAGGCATGCATGGTTAAGACGCAGTCGTTATTAAGAACGCGTTGTTCAGCCATGCATGGTTGGTGATTGCGTGGTTGGAACATACAACCTACAGCCCATTCACTGGTGTATATTACCCTGATGTCTTCAGGTATTATCAGAGAAAAAGCCACTCTGATTACTTCCTCCTTGGGGCACTTACATAATAAAGACTGGAGGCCAGTCTTCCTCATCTAGTATGAAGTCATAATCATCAGATAAATGTGCCCAGAAAACTGCTTTAATAGTATGTGATATCTCCCCTTCAATTTGTAAGTCTAAATCATAAACCCTATCAAAAGGATTTAAATGTTTATCTGAAGTTTCAACTTGTATGAAATTCTCAGTTGGACTCGCCACCAGAAACCTCTTAAGCATCTGATGTACTATCATGACTTCTGCTGTTCTGTGGAGAAGCTCTCTTACCTATGTCCTATTTTGCAGAGGAATTCATAACTGCATCTGCATGTTTTTTTAGAAAATCCTGCTACTTTCTTCTTCTTATTGGGGGTATTAGAGTCCACTCTATCTCTTCTCTCTTCATGCTGACTTCAGACTCTCCTCCTGTATCACCTTTTCTGCTATACTTCTATTTTCTTCAGTGGAAAGCAGAATACTGATACAGTTCAGTTTTTTACATTTTCTCGCCGTCCCTTAAACTACAACCACCCCTACAAGATGTAAAGGATCCAGTCTGTCTTTGCTCTCTACTCCTCTGTTTCTTCCTGCCTTCCATTGCAGATTTCTTTTAACTGAACCCTCAAGAACATTTTTAGGTTTTAAATGTTTCTTTTTTTTTTTTTTCTTTTTCTTTTCTCAGCAAGTAATACAAATACAATCTCAGCAAGTGTACATAAATACATAAATAGCAGCAAATGAATTTAACATGTTAATAAATATAATTAATGTACAAAGATACGAAAAGCAGCACTGATTCATCATACAGTCCAGGTTATAGTCAGACTTTGAGGTTTAACAGTAAGTACTTATTGGAACGCATCCAACCATGTCATTAAGGCTCCCCATATCTTCCTCCCCTTCTTTTTAGCCTGAATGCCCTTGCGAGTATACAGAGCCATTTCAAAATGATATACATGTAAAAAGCGCCCCTTCCATTGCTGAAAGGTCGGAGGTAAGCTATCTAGCCATGATGAAGATATACACAGTCTAAAAACAATCATTGCAATAAAAAGCATTTCCAACCCAGGTCCCGAAACTGACTTGTCCACACCGAATAGCATTAGTTGCAGAAAGCCCATGATTTCCAATTCTAGCAGTCTTAAACAGGGGCAGGAGTAAAATATATGAACCAGATCCGCCTCCAAAGCCTGGCATCTAGGGCACCTTGTCCCCGCCATGCCACCCCATTTCGCAATCTTTGCTGGAGTTACATAAAGATCAAACAACGTCTTATAATGTTGTGACTGCAGGTTCGAAGCAAACACCATTGTGCCCCCTAGCTGCAGTGATTCCAAAAAGCCAGAGTCGGCAAGCTCAAATCTTTCCTGCCATTTCCCACACTGTTTCTCCAGATCATCAGGGACCAGTTCCATCAAACAGCCATATATCTGAGAAATGGAAGGGGCGGTCTTCTTTACCATCATTTTCAGCAAAGGTATTTGATCAAAGCCAGCTATTCCCCCAACCTTTTTTTTTTTTAAATCCCTGATCTGCAGGTACTTAAAAAAATCTCGTGGCCCGACATTAAATTTCCTGCAAATCACATCAAAGGGTGCCAGCGAATTCCCAGCAAGGAGATCTCCAAGCCTGCCAATCTCGTGATTGCCCTATCTATTAAAACAGCTATCATGAAATATACAGGGCAGTTGTTCATTCTGGATCAGGGGAGTATATCTGCTGTACCTGCCTACCCCAATCTTCTTCCGAACCATCGCCCAGTTCCTATATACAGCATACAGAGTCTTAAAGCGGGTTCGCTTAAAGTAGCTAGGTTCAAAAAACGTCATTAAACATCCATGAGCAGCCTTACCAATTAATAACTCATAGATGGATGGTACATGATTACCAGCGCCGTGCTCCATTGCCTGAGTGCTAAACAATACCTTATAGCATTGCATAGCAGCAGCAAGGTAGTATAGTCTGAAGTTCGGGAGAGCCCATCCACCCCTCTCTCTGGGTAAACACATAAAAACATTGGCTCTTCTGGTTTTCCCATATGCCCATATAAAACGTGCTACTAATCTATCAATTTTCCTAAACCACTCATTATTGAATTCCAATGGAACAGCTCGAAACACATATAGCAGTTTAGGGAGAAAAACCATCTTAACTAAATTGCATCTTCCCATTATAGATAATCTCAAATTGTCCCACCGTTCAAAATCCTGTTTGGCTTTCTCCAAACTAGGGATCACATTTAAATCAATTATACGCCCCACCTTAGGGGTGATGCATATACCTAAATATATAGCTTCACTTGTGATCCTACTATCAGAAGCCAACGTATGGCTATTAATCAAAACTTGTGTTTTAGCCTTGTTTAACAGAAACCCCGACCTTATACCGAACTCTTCTGCCATCTCCTCCACTGCCCGCAGTGTCCTATCTGGGTCACTAGTAATGATGGCGATGTCATCGGCGTAAGCCAATGTTTTTGTGTCCTAGCCGTGTAAGTTAACAGGAACAATATCTGGTGAAGACTCTAGTCTCCTAAGAAAAGGATCTATAAATAGGGCAAACAACAAAGGAGACATAGGGCATCCCTGTCTCGTACCCCTCTCAATTAAAAAGGGTTCAGACTCTTGTCCCATTATTTGTAAATAGGCTATAGGCTTGTTGTACATTGCCCGGATTGCACCAATAAAGTCTTTTCCCAGGCCATTGTCTTCCAGTACTTTCCACAAAAAGGCCCACGACACACGATCGAAGGCCTTTTCTGCATCAAGTAAGGCCACCCCCATTGGTTTTTCCAAGACTTCCGTTGCATCAAATAAAGATATAACCCTCTGAACGTGGTCAGTTGTCCCCCTACTCGGGATAAACCCATGCTGCTGCTCAGATACCAGCTGGTGTATAACCCCAGCTAATCGAGTGGCAAAGATTTTAGAATATACCTTCACATCGCTATTAAGCAACGTGATTGGTCTGTACGAGCCCATGGCAACTGGGTCTTTACCTTTCTTTAAGAATATGATTATGTTAGCAATACCCCATGTCCTGGGAGGCGAAATCCCGGTTTTAACACTATTTACAAGACTCAGCAGTTCCTGCTGAATTTCTGAGAAGAATACTTTATAGAATTCTAGTGGGATATGGTCTGCTCCTACAGCCTTCCCCGATGGTAAAGCAAACAGGGCAGCCTGTAACTCCTCTGATGAAATTACTCCCCCAAGCATTAGTCTCTCCTCATCTGTGACCAAGCCAGGCAGGTCTACCAAATAATTATCTAAAAGCTTGGGGCCCAGATTAGAGGAGTCTTTATACAAATTGGCATAAAACCCCCTAAAAGCCTCTCGAATTTCCCCGGGATCTGTAACTATATTTCCAAGCAGATTCTTAACCTTGCTAACACTACCAACCGTCCTCTGTTGTTGTGCCCTAACTGCTAGGAACAGCGCAATACGCTCGCTATATTCGTAGCGGTCCTGCTCTTTAGAGAGGAGTTTCCCAGCCGTTTTCTCTACAAAATGTTCATTCAGGCGAGCCTTGATAATAGCTATCTCGTTTAAAACAGGGGCTGAGTCTTTCCCATTTTTAACAGTACTAATTAAATCAGTTTCCAGGCTGCTTAGCATTTGATAAAGCTCTCTGCTGCGTCCACTTGCCTTCTTCTGTTTAGAGATGCTAAAACTCAAGGTTTCGCCCCTTACCCCCGCCTTAAATGAGTCCCAGATTATTCCTGCATCCGCACTTCCGTTATTTAGTTTAAAAAAAGCACAATCCAGGATTTCATGTGTTTGACATAGTCAGGGTCCAGGAGCAGCCCCCTTTCAAATGTCCACTTTCTGGGTGCTCGAGCCAACCCAGCAATTACAAACTCAAAAATAATCGGATTATGATCAGACACTGCTTTAGGATATAAATCAACCCGTGCCCCCCTGATCAATATGGGTGAAGTATAGAAATAATCTAGCCTGGCAAAGCTGCCATGAGGAGCCGAATAAAAAGTATATCCAGGGTCCGTTGCCTTCAGTGATGCCCAAACATCAACCAGCCCTAGTTCTCTCTGTAGGTGCCCCAGGGCTTTAAACGATTGTGGCTTACACCCTCCATAGCCCTCTTCATTATTACACACCCCCCCCTTGATCCATTTATATTAAAATCCCCACAGATGACAAGTGGTCTGGGCCATGTTGGAAGCTCAGCGGCCAAAAAATTAAACAAACTGGGGTCATCTAAAACTGGGGCATATATTGTACATAATGTGAAAGAGCCTCTGCCAGCCTTGCATTTCAATAAAGCCCATCTACCCTGTTTATCTACTGTATTGCGGCCAGGGGTAATAGAATCCCCTTTTACTAAGATCGCAACGCCTCTAGTCCTAGTTTCTTGTGTCGTGTGGCAAACAACTTTTAGACCAAGAGTATTCAGCAGGGCCCTATCTTCTCTGGCAATATGAGTTTCTTGTAAACAATACAAATCCGCTCTTAAAAAGCATAGCTCTTCTTGTACCCGCCTTCTTTTGGCCTTATCATTTAACCCGCAAATATTAATAGATGAAATGCGCAAACTAGCCATAGTGCCTAAACACTATTGCTGCCACCGACGAGAACAACACTATTAAGGAGAGAGCCTTACTCCTCCATTCTATCCTTATCACAGTGCCTGAAACAGTGCTAACTACTCCACTTCCCCTGTAAAATCCATGTACACAATATCTTCGTTCTTTTAAAGCAAAAAAATACATCATCACAAATACAAATGCATCCACTTGCTGTATATTGAATATCATACCGTCACACCACCAACCTCCACCCCCTTCCTGCCCCCCACCCCCACCCCCTCTCTGACACCACCCCACCCCCCCTCGCCTCCCTGCCCCCTCCCACCTACCCCCCTCTAATGAAAGCAGCCAGACCAACTGGTCTGTGTGATGGAGACCAAAGGTCAGCAATGCGGGGCTACCCCTCCCTTTCCAGATGTAAGCCCCCCCTTATTCCCACCCAAAAAAAAAGAAAGCCACCACTAATGCAACATAGGCTATAGCTATATCCACCTCTGAGTAATCCTTAGCGAATTCTTAAATGCGACCCCCAAATTTATACATTGCCTTTGCCCATCATAAACTGGCACAGGTACTCTTTGGCCTTGATTTCTGAAGTAAAAAATTTAACAGAGCCCCGGACAATAGTTTTCAGTCTGGCTGGAGCCAATAGATATGCTTCATAGCCAGCGTCTTGAAAAGGCCTGATGACCTGCCGGAGGCGCCACCGCCGTTCAACTGTAACATGACAGAAGTCGGGGCGCACGAAGAATGATGACCCTTGATATGTCCGTCTTGCATCCGGGCGTGCCTTTTCAAATATTGCCTGACGGAGCAAAAAGTTCCCAAAAAAGACAAGAATAGCTCGTGCCTGACTTGGGTTTCTACCATCCTGTGCTGCCTTGTTGCGGGTCATCGGGAACCTGTGTACTCTTTGAACTTCCATTGCCCAATCCCATCCTGTCAATTTGGGGAAAGATGTTTGCAGCAGATCCATCATGTAGGAGCCTATATCCTCCCCCTCCCTGCCTTCATCTATACCAAGAAACCGAAGATTATTTCTGCGTTGTCGGTTTCAATATACTCGAGCTTCCATTGTACATCACTTAATTGGGACTCGTGCATCTTGGTTTGCTCTCTTACTTTGGTGGCATCCACCTCCAATGCCGCCGTCCTATCCTCAATATGGTTCAGGCGTTCCCCAATCTCAGAGCATGCCTTCCCAACCTTCCGCACAGCCCCTTCCAGTTTTTTTGTGGCATGCCTTGCCCTTTAACTGTCTGCCCGTGTCTCTGCCCAATGTTCTTTAATGGACTCCAATATTAGACTTAACTCAGGATTTGAGGGCATAGTGTCAGTAAGCTGTGGGGTAGCTGTTCCATATTCATTTACACCTAGTGATTCAACTAGTGATTCAGGCGGAGTTCCAACCATCTTTGTATGGGAATAATCCCATTTCAGGTTACTACCTGTTAATTTCTTTGTTCTTCGGTTCCGAGGTTCAGTGCTGCATTTATGACCCCTATGGTGCTTCGAGCGTTTAAGCGCGGTTTCTGGTGCTTCCAACGTGCTGGACTCTGAGGTTATAGAGTTAGACCCACTAGTTTCACTGTTGTATGAGTCGGGGGCCTCAGACTCCGAGCCATCAGTCAGGGAGAAGAATTTATCCGCCACATCCAGGGTGATATCAGTCACTGCAGCCGCTCCAAGCTGCTCAGTACCGAGTGGCTTGTGGCATTCCTCTTTGCTTCCTCCTACCCCTGCCACCGTCACTGCCTGTTCAAATTGCTGAGACTCGCCTGTGCCATCTGGGTCTCTATCTCCTGCCAGGGCCTCCCCTGCCTGTGCTCCAGGTGCTGCATCCAGTTCCCCCAAGTCTATTGATTTTTCAATAATATCCTTCTGATATGGGGGGTTACCCGGGTGCTTGTTGGTAAAAAAGTCAGTAATTGAGGGCTGCAGTGTAGATAAACCTTCATTACCAAGTCCACCAACCCCTTCCTCTGTGCCAGCCCCTAACCTGATGCCTTTAGAAGCGGCTTGAGTCCTCCTTTTCCCAGCCGCCGTATTGCCTGATATATGCTTCCCCGCTAGGACATCTGCTGTCTTACCTGTCCCTGCGGTAGGCTGTTCGTGGGCTGAATCCTGTCTGGCAGCCGGAATGCGTGCAGCAGGTCTACTAGCTGTAGTCAATCCTTCTCCTCTATCCTTCTGTATCTTTGCCGGCTTTGGTGGCATTGTAGTGCCTGTAGCCACCCAGGCAGTACAGAAGCTAGATCCAGCCACCAATCGAGGAAAGCTCCTGATGTGTCCCGCCCACCAGCCAAGGACACCGAGACACCGACGTACAGCAGGCACAAACACTGACCGCCAGTTCCAATTCTTCCCTTCTCTCCACAGCGGGGGTCCAGCAATCATGCCGCAAGCAGACGCATGTAGAAAGAGCAGCGCCAGCCGTCTGTTCGTCCGCCCGGAATCAGGTATCTATGTGCAGTATCAGCAGGAGCAAGGGGGGTGTTGGAAACCTCGGGAGAGCGCGTCCGCAATGCGTCTATGTGGCCGCCATCTTGCGATTCTATGGTTTTAAATGTTTCTTAATGGCTCATGACCCTAAGGTATCACTGCCTGCAGAGGTATATTTTTTCTGTGATTATTTTTGGTAGTTACCGTTCATGATCTGGAACTGGAACTGGTTCTAGTCTCTGGCTTATGCCCAGAATCAAAGGTTTGCCATTAACGTTGCTTAGAATGATCTAGTAAACTGTAGAGAAGTTCCCCACTACAGTGTCACAGCCTTTGTGACAGGTACAACATTTGGGAAACACTTTAAAGGAAGCAAACAGAATTTCAAACCAATTTGTGCATATCCACTCATCTTTGTTGTATCAGATGTCTGTCTGTCTTTGAGGCTGTTAGGGGTATAGGGACTAATCAAACTGGATTTCCATGTTAGATGTAGGAGATACTAGGATTACCATAATATACTCTCCACACACACACCTAGCTCTCACAGCCCAGGATTACTGTGGCTGAAGACTTTGGGCATGTTGAAAATGCCCAAAGTGAGTAGGGTCAGCTGTGGTAAGCTTTACCCCATTGGTTAGGGTGTCTCCAGGGGTCATTCCCACCCACTAGCCCATGTCAGGCATAAATGTGGTACCTTCAGGCATCCGCTTTAGAACCCTCCTCGACCTGAGGAAGATCAGAAGATAATTGAACCTGCTGTCTGCTACCTGAGAAGAGCCCTGGAGGAGTGGACCTGTTCCCTCTGTTGTATCCAGGACAAAGAAAGGGACTCTAAGGATCATAAGACTGAGCTACTATTAAAGGCACAGGGACATGGCAACTTACAAGAGACCTTTCCCTGAAGCAGCCCAGTTTACCAGTGGCAACTTGACCTGGCTGGGACTCTACTGTTGGCCTTTGCCAGCTACTCTGTGATGCCTCCCCTGAAGTCCTGAGGGGCTCTAGAAATGTACTCATGTGTTAGATTCAGACTTAATATACTAAAGTCAAAAGGTAAAATCTTTGACCAGGATGAACCTGGTTAGTGTATCTGAGCCACATTTCATTGCGGTCAGTGTCAAATTGTGCCTAGGTCCTTTTCTACCAAGCCCATTGACTATCATTGGCTCTTTGTGCTTCTTGGCGCTTTTTCTACTTAAAACTTAAACAATTCCTATGTCTGGTTCCTCTCATTGGATTTTTGTCCTTTTGATGTGCACGAAATAGGGTTATTGGTTGAGGGGTTGAAACCCTACTCACGCAAAACCAACAATCCTTGTCAGGGTGAACCACACAAGTCACTATAGTACCTTTGATTAACCGTCTGTTAGTTAGGCACAAAAGCAGTCTGGCTTAACCTAAAGTCACTGTGTAAAGTATTTATGCCAACTAACCACTTCAAGACGATGATCGTACGTGACGGCGGGCTCTATTTACAAACCCTAATGTTAAAGAGGGACTTGTAGAGGACGACAAATTGGAACAATTCGTCCTATAATAGCAGCAATTCAGCTCCCATTTAAAGGAGTTCTTTTGATTCCACCGATATATAAACAAATTGTTTATGGCGGAGGTCGTATAAAAGGTGTGTCTTAGATCTTACGGTAAGACTACAGACCATTTTAGCCTCATTACATGGCATGAATATAGCACGCTGCATTCTTTTATCCAGATATATTCCCATCATTCAAGAACGGAATAGTGAATATACAGTCACGACATTATACCTCATTATATTGGTCTAGTACTTCTGACACGACTAGTACTGCCCATGGGAGGTGGTGGTAAAATTGATATTGTCCAATAGAAAAGATTCTTTTTAATCAAAGAGAGTAAATATTGTCTGGTCTTGAAAAAGATGGTTAAATAATCCACCCATCAAAACGCGTTGACGCTCATCACAATGCACAATCTGTCAGAAAGGCGGAGGTCTATGAGTAGTTAATACCAGGATCTATGCCTAATATATTGGTGTAAAACAGATGTGTAACAAACTAATGACAAATTGAGCCTGTCTGTACTATGTACTCTCTTTAAGCTATTTTATTATGTTTTTCAATGGATTGTGTTTTAATATGTGATTGTTTTTTTGAACTTTTGTGATCATTGTCAATTTAATAATACTATGTATTGTATAGAGTTTTTCTTGCCCTCCAGTTTTTAAATTTTATTTTAGATACACTCGTCTTTTTTACTAATAAATCGATTTATAGATTCTTGTACATTTTATGGTTCATGACTCTCTGTGGGAGCTACATGGCATAATCCCCTCAAGTGTGTATGTGATGGAATGGTGAGCATGTACCGGGTTGAATGGAATGTATTGATTGGTTGAATACCAGAGTTTGCTATTGGGTCCAAAGGATATTGTTTTTTTCTTCACTGTATAGTGCCCTATTCCTTTGGCTTTAAGGGGCTCCTCTTTGTCCTTATTAAAGTATTTATGCAGCACACAAACAGCAATAAAGTACAAATACAACATATGAAAGATCCAAAATCAATTTAGCAAAATAGGATCTATTTTCATAAATAAAATGACACCAAAGCAAATTAAATCCAATCAGTAGAATGTTTAAAGTTTTAAGTAAAAAATAGCATCTAACGGATCAAAGCACCAACCGCAGGTATCTGGTCATGTGAGACTGGGACAAAGTCAAAAGTTAAGGCCAACCGTGATGGAGCATGTTTTGGATACACAGGTGGATTGGGCCTGGTCTCGACATACCTTCAGAAATTTTGAAGAAAAGATCCTGAGAAGGTAAAGTTCAGCAGGATACCGCAGCTGGCAGTGTCCGAAGAGGAGGTGTCATTGTCGGGGAGCCTCTGGACAAAGTCACTCTGAAGATTTCTAACTTCGGGCTTTGGCACTTTTTTGGAAGTCGAAAATCTCTAGCAGGACAAAGCTACAGGCTGTAACCAATGAGGGTTCCACAAGGCCATAAACCTTTGCTGAGGCATCCAGCTGAACAGCATTTTCTGTTGCAGAGAAGAACAGAGCAGCAGCTACCGTGGTGTCAGGCCAACCGGCAATGCTCCTTGGGAAGATAGGCCTGCCAACTCTCAGGCCACATCTTGGTGAACATTTTGCAAAGTCCCAACTTTTAGTGGAAGGCTGGAGCAGTACCTTTAAAACCACAACCAAGGCTTCAAGCATCAGGGCGGTCCTCTGGTGGACCAAAGCTTAAAGAAGTATAGGGTCACAAAAGACTAGCGTTAGGTTTCTTTGTGTATGCTGTACGCAAGCCTCTTTGATGGGTAAATAGGGCAGGGATAAAGTTCCGCCCTCACCCATCCTCCCAGGCTGGCCACTCATGCCCACACCTTAGCCATGTTTTGCTCTGGCTGAGAGGAATATACAAAGTCTAACAGCAGGGTCATATGACCCAGAACATTTGCAGCAGGCACCACATGGTTAGGACAAGAAATGTCAATTTTCTAAAAGTGCCATTTTAAGAATGGTGACTTAAAATCTGACTACCATTTAAGAGGGTTTCAAATTACTATTAATTTGAAACCATACCAAACATAACATGATTTACAGTATCAGGATTTATAGAACTTCACAAATGTAAAGTGCACATACGAAAGCTGACAATCCCCCATTGGGGCAGAATTTCCACATTCATGAATTTGAAATTGAGAGAAAAAAGAGTTTTTTGAGGTGGGTCGTCAAGCAGAAACAAGTGAATAACTTGAAGGGTAAATTTTGGACACTATTCAGATAACATTCCTACGAGACTCCAACCAAGGAAGTGGATGCAGATCTACTCATATAATCATGTAATTTTCAGGGTAGAAAAGGGATGAAGTCATCCCCTTGAGGTGTCAGAAAGAGATTTGCCAGCAGGGAAATGCATTTTTCTTTTGGACACAAAAGCTGCACATGAACAGTTCTACATGATTTACTCATACACGATATGTCATATATTTATAAGAATTGCTGAAATTCTTAGTGAATGTCATAAACATCTGGAATTTACTCCAATGATGGGTGTAAACCTGCAGGATTTATGAATGGAATCCTGAATGTACATCCACAATGATCAAATGTTGATCTTTTAATAGTATCCTGAACATTTGCCTTTGTACCCAATAACAAACATAATTTTCACTAAATGATTGCAGTCACATTAGTTTTAAGGAGTACATCTATCTTGTTTCTTGAAAACAGGCAAATTCTTATATTTTTATAGCATTCACATATGTGTTTACTTGTACTCCTGAGGCAGTCTCATTCAAACATACACCACAAAAATGGACACTCCAAAGAAGGAGCACATAAAAGGACACTGCAATGAGTGCAAAGGTTTGCTGCATAAATGCCTATTTACTTGACATTAGTCATAAACTTACTGTGCTTTAATAGGAATACCCCCATAACGTTAAAAGAACATTAATCATAAAGCTAGAAAGTGCTGTTAAATATTGATGAGAACAAGTAAATGCGTCCCAGTCCTTCTGGAAGAAATAAAATGCTGGCAGATTTTTTAGGGCTGAAAAAAAAGGAACAACTTTGAATTGCTATAGAACCTAAATGGCACAAGCAAGAGTAATATTCAATATTTCAACCTTCTGAAGGTAAATCTGTACGTGCCATAAAATACCACAACCACGTTATAAGAAATTGAGTTATTAGTTGAGGGGCTAAGTACCCATCTTAAGTAATAATCGCAATCATTGTCAGGGTGAACCATTAAAGTCACTAAATAAACCCAAGCTCAACACTGTACTAGCTATCGCACAGAGCACATAGACTTAACTTAGAAGCAATGTGGAAAGTATTTTTGCAGTACTAAACCAGTAGTAACCCAAAATGCAAAACAATAAAAAAAAACTGAAACAAATATGAAAAAAGAGTAACATTTAATAAACAAAATGAGACCATTTTAGTCCTGTCATCCTTGGTGTGGTCTTCCCCCCAAACGCTTTACCTTCACCCCTCCTGTTTTCTGAATTTTATTTGTGTTGGCATTAGCACTCTGTGCACTTTACAACTGTTAGCCAGTGCTAAAGAGCTTGTACCCTAACCCTAAAACATGGTGAAGCTGACCTGCACCTGACTGGCACATTTAATTTACTTGTAAAAGCAGGACATGTGGGTTTACGTTTTACATGTCCTGGCAGTGAACAACTCCTAAATTATTTTTCACAGCTGTAAGGCCTACCTCTCCTATTGAATAATATTGGGTTACCTTATTACATTCCAAAATTGCTAACTTTTGATTGGGAGCCGGTAGACATGTCATGTTTAGAATTTAAAATCCTCTTAAATGGTAATGTTGGATCTTAAGCTACAATTCTGAAAATGCCACATTTAGAACACTGGCATTTTTCTCTCCCAACCATTTTTGTGCCTTTTCCTGTGACCTGGATCACATGTCTGTGAATGGCTCTGCTGTTTGGGTTTGTGTATTCCTGATGGACAGTGAGACAAAGGGGGATGGGCATAGGCAGGATGGGCCATCCTACCTGGATGGGTGGGGAGGAGCTTTTCACTGCCCTATTTGCACTTCAAAGGGCTTGCTTCTAGGCTAGCACATACAAAGTAACCTGACACCAGCTTTTTGTCACCCCAGACTCCTTGGAGCCTTGGCAGGGGAAGAGAAGAACTTTTAAGACACACATGTGGGGGTAACCCATAATGTCCCCTACTTCAAAGGCTGGCACCAGGATTAAATATTGGACCCTTGGAACACTTTTCACTACACTCTTAGACCTGTGGACATTACAGAAGAAAGACTGCGATGTTCCCCTGATGACTGCCCTGCTGCTTGAGGCCTGTGTTGTTCCCCAGAGGACTTCTCTGCTGTTAGCAGTGGATTGTTGTGCTGCTTTATGACTGCCTTGACTTCGGGCTGCCTGCTGTGTTGGTATAGTCCTGCTCTAAGAAAGAAGACTGGACCTGCTCCCTTCATCTAAGGCTACCTGAAGTGACTCCAGTGGTCAGTTGACTGACCTCCTGTCTGAGCTACAGGAACTAAAAAAGCTCCTGAGGCTTCCCTGCAACTGCCCAGAAGCCCTGCGGCACTGGACCTGTCTGGACCTGCAACTGGACGTGACTGAGTCTTTTTGGACTCTGCTGGAGTGAGTACCTGATCCCTAAGATGTTAATCCTCAGTCCATGAACCCTTTTCTGGCATCAGTTTAGATTCTCTTGTGAAAGAAGGTGAATTCCTGAAGTTTTAGGCTCTTTGAGACTGCCAAGAGGCTCATTCACACTGAGACTCTGCCACCTGTGGCAACCGCCAGCGACCCAAGATCTGCACTCCACACTACAGCCATGACTGCACGTGGTGACTTCCAACATGAAGTTCCTACAATGGCCATCTGTGACGTCCCGGACCAGATCTTCACGCTACAGCAGTGACCATTTCCATTGCTCTCCCTGCTCCTTGCGTCTTCCTCCGCCGCGAGCAGAACTCTTCTGCTGCACTTTGAGAAGGTGACTTTTTCAGCTGGACTAACTGGTTACTGTATCTGGCCTGTTCTCCATTGTGGTCGGCTTGAACGTGTGACTTACCCCGGGTCTACCGAGACCAAATGGCCATGAGTGGCACTTTGTGCTTTTAGGCGCTATATCTACCTAAAATTTTAAAATTGCATACCTATGGTGCTACTGATTACATTTTTGTCATTCTGGCATGCCTTTATTTATTAAAATGCAATGTATATATTTCTAAAATCATTTTTTATTTTTCTTGTATTGTATTTTTCACTTTACTACTGTTTGTGTGCTGCATGAATACTTTGCACATTGCCCCTAAGTTAAGCCATACTGCTTTGTGCCAAGCTACCTGAGTTTTAAGCAAAATGGGAAGTACAGATAGTAAGATTTGGATTTGCTACTGTTAGTCCTCCCTGTTCATGTGTTTTTCATGGTCTGCCATTGCTTAGATGTTTACTTGTGTTCTCATTTGCCCAGTACTTTGCAATTGTCTATGTGGGGGTTTCCAGTGTGTTCTCACCCCTGTGTACTACTCCTATCTCTCATTTCTGTGACCTCAGGCCCTTCGGGAATTTCCAGGTAGTGACAATGCTTCTTTTGGCTGATGTTAGGGCTAAGTCTATAAATTTGTCTTGTTTCCTTTTTTGGGGTAAGAATACAATCCCAAAATCAACATTTTGGGTAAAGCAGACTTGATCGACCATTTTGTTGCTCCATTTTGCCTGCTACTTCCCCCCAGAAAGTCATAATCCACTGACAGAACCACACCCATGCGGTAGAAGTCGCCCTCATCAGCCAAACATTTGGGACATCACCAATTCTCAGTCCTGTTCTCTTGGGTTTCTGATATGCCCTATGCAAACAATAAAATTGTTGGTGCCTGGAGATCCCAACTGGTTAACCCAGTGCATTTTCTACTCAGCTTTAGTTATTTATTTTAAAATCTATGATTTAGCAATGAGTGACCACTTTCCCCAGAGCCTAATGTTGAACTCTGGCTCCATAAAAGAACACGGAGTTTGTCATCACACTATGTCTGTAGAGAACATAGAATTGTTGCGAATGAATGGCTATACCTTACGGTGGTCTATGGTCGAACCGTCGGTTTCCTAGAGCAACTAATTCATCAGCAAAGAAGGGCCTTTGATGTTTGTTTGGATGATACGGCAGGAGCCTCAGTAATCATGGAGTCATTTGGTCTTATCACCGAGTCAATTAAAGTGGGCCTAACCGCCAACCAGAAGCGAGGTCCAGTAAATAGGAAGCCCTGGTTTGACCATGTATGCACAGAGGCACATACAATTTTTTAAAAAGCTTTAAAGTGTACTCCTAGGAATTATTTGGAGGTCCAGCATAGGAGACGGCTGTACAGGCTTGCAATAAAAAATCGCAAAAGACGTCTGAAAGCGGAGGCATGGGAAAAATTGTATGATGCCAGCTGTAATAACGATACTACCGCATTCTGGGGTGTGGTTAGCTCACCCTTTTGTAGTGAGGACAATAAGCCTAAATTAGAGGTTGCAGTGAATGAAGAGGATTGGGTAGCGCACTTCTATAAGCTATATGCCGATTCTACAAAGTGTGGTAGTAATAACCCTATATCAGACCCGTTGGTGGACACTTCATTCTCCACTATCGCATATGACTGGTCTGATCTCAATTTTACCCTGGAACAGGTCATTTTGGCTATAAGCTCAAGCAAGGGAGGTAAAGCACCATGGCCTGATGGGGTTCCAATCGACTTGTTTAAGGCTAACGTGGAGCTATGGGGCCCCCTCTTGACCCTTGTTTTTAGATCATGCCAGAGCATTGGGTTCCCTTTTTCATGGTGTGAGCCCCATATTGTACCAATATTTAAAAAAGGTGACTGCAACTGCCCCGTACATTATAGACCCATTTCCCTGCTAGATTCTCTAGTTAAGGTTGTGGGTTGTATAATCTTATGTAGACTGCAAAGTTGGGCGGATTGCAACAATATCATCTTGGATCTACAGTATGGATTTCGAAAAGGAATTGGAACCATGGATCAAGCCATCAATTTGAATTTGTTTCTGGGCAAGTACGCTCATATCAAAAGAGGTAATATATTTTTGGTTTTTGTCGACTTGTCAACTGCGTTTTATTGTGTAATCCATGATAAGCTCTGGTCCGTTATGACCTCAATGGGTATAGACCGTACCATTGTCAACTTCCTAAAATATTTATATTCAACTAGCTGTGCTAGGGTTTGCTTTGGTATAAAGGCAGTAGCGGCTCCTGGAGGGAGTGCTGCGTGCCGGTGGGGCAGGGCGGGGAGGGGCAGGGCGGGGTAGTAAACTCCGGTTTACGGCCAAACTGACTTAAGTACATAAATAAATAAATAAAACGAATTACATTGCGCGCTACATCGCAATCGGCGATGCAGCGCGCGCAATGTAATTAGTTTTATTTATTTATTTATGTACTAAACTCAGTTCGGCCGTAAGCCGGAGTTTACTACCCCCGCCCCGCCCCACCGCCCCACAGCACTCCCTTCAGGAGCCGCTACTGTATAAAGGGCGAATGTACATGTTCCTTTAGCATTGAAAAAGGGGTTTGTCAAGGATGTGTGCTAGCCCCCTTTTTATTTAATCTGTATATTAATTATTTAGGTAACACTCTTGCCAATACATGTTTGGACCTTCCACAAATCAAGCAATGCCCAATACCCGTCCTGCTTTATGTGGACGATGCAGTACTCATGGAGTGTACTCCACTGGCTCTGCAGCATCTCCTGTATTGTTTTGTGCACTTTATGGAGAATTTGGGGTTGCAAATTAATATAAGCAAAACTTTCGCTATGAAAGTAGGCTGAAGTTCTATTAAGATGTGTAATATTTTTATAGGGAAAGATATCATTCCACTAACTCCCACTTTTTCGTACCTGAGCATTTTATTTGGCTTTGTGGGGAGCAGGATAAAGCGCCATTAACTCAAGAAGGCTGCAATTTGTTAGATCTATTGCGGCCCTGTGTAACTGTGCAAGGAAACTGGGTTGTAAACAGCCAAAGGAAATGCTAACTATTTATAATGCAAAATGTAGAACCATTGCTATGTACGGCTCGGAGCTGTGGGGGTATGTTAACATGGAACCACTGCAGGTGGTGGAAAATGCCTTCTTTAAAAATCTTTTGGCGCTTCCTTCTAGTTGTTCAAATTTTGTATGCTACTCCGAGCTGGGTGCTACCCACTTAACAGATCTGATAAAGATACAGTCAGTCCTTCTTTGGCATAAGATCTGGACTTCAGAGCATATGGAATTTAACCATGCCTTAGTAAAGGACTGCTGTGACTCCGAGTCCGCACTAAAAGTCCCATGGCTAAAGTTTATTAAGAACTTCATGTTAGATATTAGTCATTTGGAAAATTATCAGCAACCTGAAACCCTGAATAGCATTACTAGGAAAGCACTTAAAGCAGAGTGTCTAAACCTTTTGGAGGGATTGAGATTATCAGTGGAATTAGCCAAACTAACTGTTCAACATAATCAAATGGTCTTGACTACATTCTCAATGTAACCATATCTTTTTAATGTTTTTAACACACAACATAGATTTGTTTTAACACGTTTTAGATTAGATATATTTCAATGTCTGACGTCTTTTCTAAGTGTCAACAATTGGTCTAGTGAATTAATGCCTTGTCCATGTGATAATATGTCTAAGCAATCAACGATTCACATCTTGTTCTTTTGTAAATTTTATATAGATCTGAGGAGATCTTTTATTGTACCTCCAATGAAATCGGTAGAACTCGCCCTCATCAGCCAAACATTTGGGACATAACCAATTCTCAGTCCTGTTCTCTTGGGTTTCTGATATGCCCTATGCAAACAATAAAATTGTTGGTGTTTGGAGATCCCAGCTGGTTAACCCAGTGCATTTCAGAGTCTCTGTGATTGACCTACAGGCCTAGGTCCTGTGTCCAATTTCCTCTCAATTTGGAAAGGTTTCCCATCCAAATCTATATACAATGTTCTAAGGAGCAGTGTGATGGACTTTCATTCTCCCCCCGTATGTCAGAATTGTGTTTAAGGTTTGATTTTGGTCTGGCTCCGTTGCAGCTGTTGATCCCCATCTCCTATGCAGTTCACCAACTATGCCCCTGTAGGAATGAAAAAGGAACATAGGGGCATACAGGCTTTTGTTATTTATACAAAGGTACAGTTTGCCAGAGTTACAAGGTCTCCCACTATAGTCAGTACCGCATGGACCCATTTAGGTAGTCTACAACATTTCTCCATTAATATCACCCTACGTGGTATGTTGTGGGAATAAATCAAGTGCGTACAGTATTTGAATTGGAGCCTCCCCTACCACACTGTTGAAGCTGCCACAGGCACAGACAGGTCCCTCACTCTGCTGAAAGAGTCAGTTTGAATCTGTGTGCTGCTGTGATACAGAAGCCACGCAGCAACTCTTTAAAAGCCTCCCATTCATTAGTAGCTTCCGCCACTATTCCCTTGTTGACTTCGAAATAGCTATCAATGTCCTTCCCTAGTTTACCTCTAGAGTCAGTATCCTCCAGTGTCTTGGGTTGCACTTTCGTCGTTGGGATTTTGGTTAGAATATGATCTATTCCAGTGCTCATTGTAAGATATATGGGGAAGCAATTATTTGCTACTATATATTTTGTCGAACCTAACGAGTAGGTTGTAAACAGGAGAAACAATTAACATTTGGCCAGTTCGGGGTGCACCGTCCTCCAGACATCTGTTAATGCTCAATGTGTTTGCCAATTTGTCAGGGCCTTGGCTGTCTATATTGGTGTGGCCATTGCCAGAGGAAGATCAGACTAATCATTGTTAATATCTTCCACCCCATTAAAGTCCCCACCCAGTAACATGGGTGATCTAGCTAACTGGGCAATTTCTACTGATAAGGCATCATAGAGTTCTCCTTGACCCATGTTCAGGGCATAAATGCTGCTCAGAAGCACCATGTCCCCGTCAAGTTGACGTAACAGAGAAATATATCCATCCTCTGTATCCACAACTTGTCTCAGTGGTTTAGAGGAGATTCCAGCTTCACCCAGATCTATATTCCTCTGATGAAGACTGAGGATCAGTGCAGAATAGCTGTGCGGTCTACCTTCATTTAACATTAGAGGCCTCTGTGGATGTCAAATGGATCTCTTATCTATGTCCACCCCACTACATTGTAAGAATGTGTGAACTTTATATCATTTAGGTAGCCTGCTGACCCGCCCGACATTTTAGGTAATTATATGGTATTTATTCTGTTTGCTTGTTGGTGGTACATTATTCTTGACTATAGCATATTGTACTAGAATAAGATCAGGAAGGGGTTGCATGATGTGCCACTTCTGCTAGTGTTACCCCACAACTGGTCCCACCCACTGACATCCATTTACAATGTAATAAGTGTACAATCCCACCTAAATAAAGAAATACAGTATTGAATTCTCAAACTGATTCCCATTCCAGGGACAGGACTAAAACACTGCCTCTATTGCTAAACAGTGGTTTACAGGTATGGTTTATTTGGGGGTTCAATGTGTGTTGCAATATATTGTTGTAATGAATCTTCAGTGGTCTCCTGATCAATATCTGCTGTCAGCCAGATATTTTATATTGCCTGCATATATGTCCCATGTGTTCAATAGGTGAGGGTCTCTCTGACACTCCCGGTGTTGTTCAACAATGTTTGCCTCAGGAACCAACCTCCTGCCCAGTCCAAAAAGGATCTTCCACAGCTACTTTAAGTCATTTATTGCTCAGGGAGTCAATGCTGACATTCAATGTCGGATCTCACTGTTACATCTGATTGTGACCATGAGGTGGATTGGCCCTCTTCAGGTGTTTCTAGTTGTTCACTTGTCCAATTTTGTAGACGTTTCATAACCTAGTTTCTGCAGGTCTCCCTTTCTGTTTTGGCTTGCTGGATCGAAGTTCAGCTCTCCAGGAGATAGATGAGGATGCTTGCTTTACAGTGTTTTCTACTCCTATGTCTTGGTAAGAGAAAAAGAGTGCTATCAATGCTAGTACTGTGGGTTATCCTTCTAGTTTCAGGCTTCTTCGGGGTCTACAAAGAACAATGTTGCATTGTTCACTATCATTTTAAGCCTTGCTGGAAAGAACAGCACATGTTTAACCCCTCAACCCGAAGATGCTGCTTAACTTCTAGAAAAGATAATCTCCTGTGCTGCACTATTAAAATATAGTCCTGACATAACATGACCTTGTGACCCGGTCCCTGTAGTTCAGCATGCACATTACAACTGGCCTGGCTGGCGATTCTGGTGGAGTCTGGGAATCTAAAGGCAAATGCAATCGCAAAGAAGTTTGGAAAGCATTGAGATCTTACTTCTGACACTATTCAGTTTTTGAGATTTTCTGCCCTATTGGTAACTTTGCTCCATTCCAGGAGACCAACTAGCTAATATTATTGTGGCAGGACAGCCCCCTTAAGGTTTGAAGCTCTGTCTCACAAAAAGCATATTGGTGCATTTAGGTTCGTATACACCAAATTTAATATGGCACTCAAATCACATATGGAGAGGTGGACTATTAAAAATATATTAGTATTTCCTAATTTTGACAACTATGGTCGTGTTTTAATAGGAAGTATATCAGAACTTGATTTCAACTGGCACTACTTTTAACAATGAGGTATAAGAGCATTTATGATCGTATATACTGATTTCAAGATGGTGCATAAATTATATATTGAGGGATCGCAAATTAAACAATTGTAAATAACGTATTCAATTCTGACAACCATGGTCATGTTGTAATAAGACACACATCTTAATTTGACTTTAATACTTTTTCTTTGCGAGCTTACACAGAATCAGAGTACCCATTGCTTATATGTTAGAGACACATGACGAAAGCTTCAGATGGAGCTTAAGTGGAACCGCCAGAACATTTGACTTGACGCAGAACCATAGGGTGTTTTCTTGATGGCACTCAAGTGAAAGCATGGATTATAGTTGGTCCGATTATATCTCCTAATCCTAATTGTTAACTTTAGGAAACTAAGATGTGGTTACTAACTATTTCTGAAATACAGAAAATCAAAGCCTTTACATATTTACGTACAGAGGGGCAGATCTACAAGGAAGTGCCGCAGCGTGGCACCGCAAGCCCTTTGGCTGCGCCACGCTGCAGCACTTCCGAAGCACAGGGATGCAACATATTTACAAGAATATGTCACATCTCTGTGCTTCCCCTGCGCTGGCGCACAAACTGCAGCCATGTGCTGGCACAGGCACCCTTGCACCATGCTGCAAGGATGCTCATGCGTCGTGGGAGATTGTTTTTGTGCAAGAAGGGCACCTTCCTGCACAAAAACAATCACTACAGGCATTTTCTCTTTCAATGCGTGCTGTAGAAATCAGCACGCATTGAAAGAGGAAAAAACCAGGAGAAATGAAAACATTTCTCCTCGTTGCGCCTCGCTACGCCACCTCTAGGGTGGCGTAGCATTCAGACGCATCTCCAGATATAAGATTTCTCGTAAATCTGTAGATGTGTCTTGTTCCATGGATGTTGCGTGGGAACACCCACAGCAACACCCTGCACCATCACGAAAAGTGACGTACTGGTGGCGCAGGGGGCTTGCAAATCTGCCCCAGAGTGCGAGAGCACACTTATCCATGAGGTATATTCACGAACATTGAAACAATGTGAATTACTTTTCCATTGACATAATAAGTTGGTTAAAATGGATATATGATATATGTGTAATATGATTTCCCATTTCTATGGAGATGTTTGGAATGCAGTGATTATACTGGATGTAAATTGAGTTTGATTTTTAGAGGTTTTAGCTCTATAAGATACCTTCCACATGTTCTCTGTAAGGACCTAATATACCCAAATGCATAAGATTATATTAGGTTAAGGTTGATCAACAGGATTGAAACTATTTATTATGATAATCATAATTGAGTCTTTGATAGGCTTTCTTTTGGCATCCTTTTGATTCCTTTACTGAAGCCCTCCAATGATTAGAATTGTAACAGGATGTTCTGATGCGAATATAGTTAATATTATTATTATTATTATTATTAATAATAATAATAAAACAAAATGTATTACATGAGACACACATAAACACTGAAGATTTTGTGCTCAATGAAGCTATATCAATATGGCCAGATTCTGATCATTATTGCCGTTTTTACTTTAATGAGATGAATTTTGTGAATATGTAAGGTGTATGTGTGATGTTTGGCATATTCAGGTCCATATGTAGGTCTGAAGAAGTTCTAAGAGAACAAAATGCATATGCTACAGAAAAAGATAATTGTTTCAGGATAAAAGCAAGTTTTGGTTATAAATGATTTTCAAATAAAACAAATGCTGTTAACCTAAGCACCGAATCATCTTGCATTTTATTTCAACACTGAATGAAAGGACTGGATCTGTACGCCATTTTGTTTTTCCTGATTTATTTACTGTCACCTTGGGTAGCTTAGGAGAGTGCTGAGATTTATTTAATAATTGGACAATTGTCTGGCATCTGAATCAAAAGGATGGCTGAATAGCCATGTCTTCTTATTTAGCAGATGATTAAAGGGGGTCTGGAGGAGCTTGTTTAGTCACGTCTGCCATCTTTGGCCACCACGCCACACCCAGAATGAAAACACTATTAACATCAGAAATAAAGCCAGAAAGGTATCTGTGGAAAGTAAATCCTATTCTACAGTGGACTGAAATCATCATGAGCAAGATGGTAAATGAGCACAGCAGGCCCATCCTATTCCGGGATGGCGCAGTCAGGATCCATCTTGGGGGTATATTTACAAAATTTTAGCGTATTGTTTGCATCACAAATGTAACGCAAATCAACGCAAAATCTTTTTTTACTAATTTAATTTCTAGCGCTAAACTTGTTTAGCTCTGGAAAATCACACAAACGTAGCACAAAGCAGCGCATAGAGCTGCTTTGCATTTCTTAGCGCCAAGTGGGCGTACTCAAGGGTGGTGCATGGGTGTTTCCATGCAATCATCCAAGGTTTCTGATGCTAAGCCCTATTTACTTAAAAATGTAGACATTGTTGAGCAGGGTTTAGCATGAGAAAATAGCGCTCATTTCAAATAGGCGCTATGAAGAAGAATTGCTTTCATTTCTCCTTTCTTTTCCGATTTCGTATGTGTGCTGCACAGTACAGCACACATGCAAAGTGGGAAAAGGTTTAAAGTTAGTCAAAGTAAGGTATTTTGTACATGAAGAGTTCCCTTCCAGTACAAAACCTAGGCTAGACTCACGGCGACACCCTTGCACTAGAGTGAAGAGGTGTGTCTGTGCAGCATAGCATATTCCTGCACCATCGCTATTAAGATGGGAGGAGAGGGCCATATTCCTGTAAACATGACGCTCTCAGTCTCTCTCCTTCTCATGGAGTGCAGTGCAGAATTTGCGGATGCTGCACTGTACTCTATGAGAATCTTGTAAATCTGCCCCTTGGTGTGTTGACTACACCAGTACCATTTCTGAACCATTTTTAACTGCCATTACTATAAAAGGAATGAGTGGTATAACCACATGGCTATGACATTAGAAATGTTGCCTTTATTGCCTCGAGCATTTGAAGTTGAGAATTTAGTTTATATATAGTGTGGGCACAGGTGATCATGAGTAGGCCTGGGTGGAGCTTGCAGAGTTTCACTCCGTAGAATTCCGTGGAGTTACCGAAAAACTCAGCCAAATTCCATGAGGGTGAGGAGTATTGTTCCGCCACCCCTAATTAAGTCGGCTTGGATATAGAGAGTACTTAGGGACCAAGAACCCCTCCTGTTACCACCAGTAAGCCCTCCACAGCGGGATTGCTGAGACATTGGCGGACGCCCTGTCCCCTTTCTCAACCACTCTGAAAACTTGACTCCTGGCTCACTACTGGTTAGGAGATGAAGTGCCCATCTCTGCTTATGGTACTTGTGGGCCAAGAACCCTATTGTTGCTACCAGTGAGTCCCCCACAGAGGGATTGCTGAGACCTCACGGGAGGCCCGCCCCTTTCTCAACCACTCTGCAAATGCGCCTCCTGGCACATTACTGGTTGGCAGATTAATTCCCCTTGGCTGCTGAGAGTAGTTGGGGGCCAAGAGCCTCTATAGTTGCTACCAGATTGTCCCCCACAGCGGGATTGAGGCGACCTCGTGGGAGGCCCACCACCTTTATCAACCACTCTGCAAATGCGCCTCCTGTCGCAATACTGTCTGGGAGATGAATTCTCCTTGGCTGCTGAGGGTCATTGGGGGCCTGTTTCTGCTTGTTTCTGACCTCTATTTTGCCTCTTTCTGCTCATTTTTACCTTTATTTTTCCTCTTTCTGCCCATAGCTGATCTCTATTTTGTCTTTTACTGCTCATTGCTGACCTTCATTTTGCTTCTTTCTGCACGTTTTCAACCTTTATTGTGCCTCTTTCTGCTCGTTTCTGACCTTTATTTTGCCTCTTTATGCTTGTTTCTGAACTCCATTTTGCCTTTTTCCGCTCGTTTCTGATCTCTATTTTACCTCTTTCTGCCCATTTCTGACCTTTATTTTGCCTTTTTCTGCTAGTTTCTGATTTCTATTTTGCCTCCTTCTGCTCGTTGCTGACCTTTAGTTTGCCTTTTCTGCAAGTTTCTGACCTTTATTTTGCTTCTTTCTACACGTATCTGATCTCTATTTTGCCCCTTTCTGCTTGTAGCTGACCTTTAGTTTGCCTCTTTCTGCAAGTTTCTGACTTTTATTTTGCCTCTTTCTGCTCGTTTCATATCTCTATTTTGCATCTTTCTGCTCATTTCTGATCTTTATTTTGCCTCTTTCTGCTCATTTATTTTTTCTATTTTGCCTCTTTCTGATTATTTCTGACCTTATTTTTGCCTCTTTCTGCTTGTTTCTAACTTTTATTTTGCCTATTTATACTCTTTTACCCTGAGACCAAGGGGGAAGCCTCAAGGACTCTACGGTCCCTGCCAGCTCCCCACCTCCAGCTCCTTCTGTGCAGGAGAAATCCTTTCCTTTGTTTCCCTGCCTGCTTCATAGCCCTCAGCTTCCAGCAAGCAAGAACATTTTCTCAGGTCTCACTTGCTAGAAGTAAAGCGTTTGCTCTGACTTGGTGGGAGCTGTAAAAGCCCTGCAAGCCACAGCAAACAGCTATATATATATATATATATATTCACTGAAAAAACCATAGGTTTCAGGGACGTTATAGTTAGAAATTAGCATTTAAAAAACCATAGAAATTCACTGAAAAAAACATAGGTTTCAGGGACGTTATAGTTAGTTGGACATTTCACTCGTACAAAGCCAGAGAAATGTGGTGATTATAGTTAGTTGAGCTAACTATAACTCGCGCCACCGCAATGCACTGTTGATGACATCACATATTACATCACTCATGACATGGTCAGTGACATCACTAATGACATCACTGATGACATCTCAAATGACATCACTGATGACATCATCCAGTGACTGTGTGTTTCTGTAAAGTTAAAATATGTTTTATATATATATAGGCCAAGGTGTATTGAAGAATGAGTGGGTGTATGACTGTCTGAATGGATGATTTAGTAGGTGCCTGACTGACTGTATAACTGAGTGATTAAACGTGTCTTACTGAATGCATGGGTTAGTGACTAAACTGTGTGAATGTCTGTATCAGTCTGTCTGTTGTTGTGTAAGCGGCTGCATGGTTTGGTGAGTCGCTACATGAGTGTCTATATGGGTTATTGTTTGGTTGTCTGAGTATCTGTATGGGTGCCTGAGTGTCTGTGTGGGTGGGTGGGGTGTGTGTGACTCCCTGCATGGATGTGTGAGTGGGTGATTCACTGGGTGTATGGGTACAAGAGTGCATCTGCGAGGGGCTGTATGGGTGGGTGAGTGCATGTATGGCTGTGTTGGTGAGTGAATGGATGTTTCAATGATACATGTGTGAGTAACTGAATATGTGAAAGCAGTATATGTGAGTGTTGGAGTATATAAATGACTATATGTGAGAGTGAGTGATTGTGAGAGTGGCTGTGTGGATGACTGTGTGCTTGTGTCAGTCATTGTATAGGAGAGTAAGTATGTGTTAGTATCTGTATAAATAAGTGAGGTGGTGTGTGTATAACTGTATAGGTGAGTAAATGGGAGTGTGATTGATTCTTTCCATGACTGACTAGCTGTGTGAGTAACTCTATGGGTGAGTGGCGGTGTGTGAGTGTCTGTATGGGTGTATGAATGCATATGATAGTGGCTGTATTGATGAGTGACTGCATGTATGAGTGACTGTATGGGTGAGTGAGTGAATGGGTATGTAGACATAGGAATCAGTGAGTGAGTGTTAGACCTGGCATCCTTGGCGTGGGTCTCCCTTCCATTTTTTCGTAATGCCTCCACTGTTGCCGATATGTTTTTGCTGGACTAGATGCTCATGGGCACTTTGCCGCTGCTAATCAGTGCCAAAGTGCAAGTGCTCCCTATCGTGAATTGATGTATGTATTAGTGACTCCATGATTGGATGATTGGTTTACTTGTCAGTCCCTAGTACAGTGCACTCAGTGTGCCCAGGGCTTGTAAATCCAATGCCGCTGGTGGGCTTGCAGCACTGGTTGTGCCACCCACAGAAGCGGCTTGTAAAATGTGTCTCAGGCCTGCCATCGCAGAGCCTGTGTGCAGCCTAGGGCTGCCATGTCGACTTGGTGAGTACACCCACTTACCAGTCCCTAAACCTTCCCTTTACTGCATGTTGGTCACCCCTAAAGTAGGCCCTAGGGCAGGGTGCATTGTAAGTCTAAGGTAGGACATGCCCGGGTGTGTGTGGCATGTCCTAATAGTGAATTACAGCCATTTTCATTTTTCACTATTGCCAGGCTACCTGCTCCCCATAGGCCAGAATGGGCAGACTGACTATTGCACCTTATAGTCAGAACTGACCCAGGGAACATGGTAGAAAAACGAATTTAGTATGCCTGAACTCAGGATGATAAAATACATCTTTTAGTGAAGTTGGTTTTAACATTCTGTGTTCGAAAATACCACTTTTAGAAAGTGGGTATTTTCTTGCCTAACTATCCAAGCCTGCCTCTGCTAGGTTGTGTATTCCTTGTCTGGAGATTGAGTGACAGGGGCTGGGGGTGGCTACAGGAGACAGGGTGAGTCAGCGCAGGGCTGAATAGAAAGATCTGCATCCAGAGTGGAGGGAGGAGTTGCCCCTGGGTCTGAATAGGGCTGTGCCTGCCTTCCACAATGCTGGCTCCACCTCCTGCCGGGCGGCTGAGCACTCTGCCCCACATTCTGAAAGGAAAGAAGGAGTCAGAAAAACAAAGTGCTCCAGAACTGACCAGAACTGGTTTTGGACTAGGCAGAGGCCTCTCTGCCTCCAGAGAACAAAGAGAATCAGGGTATAAGAGGGGCACCCAGACCCCAGGAAAATTAGATCACTTTTGGGAACAAGAAGAAACCTTTGCTGAGGAGCGGAACCAAGAAGAAACTGAGGAGAGACTATCCCTAAGCTGAAGTGCTGCTTGGGGATTGGCCTGCAGTGGTTTGCCTGACTGCCAAAGAAAGGAGAAAGGAACTTTTGCTTTGCTGTGACTTTCATCAACTTGTGAAGGATCTCCAAGGGCTTGGAAGAGAGCTTGCCCCCTGACCGAAGTCCCAGGACCATTGGACTTCACCCCCTTTGTGAATTGCTGCTGGAAACTCTGTTTCAGTGGCTACAGAGGTAGGGAGCTGTGACCGACTCTCACGACCGACTCGGTGTCCTGTAAGCACCGCATCGAAGCACCGTCTCGCCCTGCAACGCACGGCCCTGGTCTCACCGACTCCGTCAACGAGCCGCTGCCTGCACCGCATCGAGGGACAACGCGTCCTGCAACGCTTCGCTACGCCGAATCGAACTGGTCCGACCGACACGGTCACTGCTGCTGAGTTTGAGTCCTGTGACCGCACCGGAGTTGGGCACCGCTCGCACGCTTTGCGACGCACCGCCCGACTCGCACCGCTGTCCGGACTGATCGACGCCAGCTCCTGAATCCGGCTCCGTCGCCGCACCGCAACCTGCCAGCACCGCAACGAAGCACCGTCTCGCCCTGCTACGCACGGCCCTGGTCTCACCGACTCCGTCTCGACGACGTCAACGAGCCGCTGCCTGCACCGCATCGAGGGACAACGCGTCCTGCAACGCTTCCATTTTTGCATCGCGACCGCGATGAACAGCCATCCGGCTCGCACGCCCGTGCCTGCCGCTTCAAGTAAAAGGTACTGTGACCGAGTCTGTCTATGCTGTGTTGGCCCGTCTCGACGCGGTCAGCTGGATTTGTTAGACTCTGTTTATTCTCGACAGCGCCGTAGCCGGAGGAGGCTACCGACTCGCACAGAACCTTGAATCAAGCCTTTTTGATCAGAACTAAGCACTCTTGACAGTATTGTGGATTATTTTTGTCGTTTATGGGCTTGTGATAAATATATATAAAGTATACCTATTTTTATAAATATATAACCTGTGTAGTGTCCATTTGTAGTGTTGTCACCTGATTACTGTATGTGTTCACAAATGCTTTACACACTGCCTCTGAACTAAGCCTGACTGCTCGTGCCAAGCTACCAAGAGGGTGAGCAGGGGTTATTTCAGGAGTGTACCTACTTTCCCTGACTAGACGCAAGGGTCCCTATTTGGACAAAGGTACATACCTCTGCCAACTAGAGACCCCCAAATCTAACATTGGTGGTCAGCGGTGAGGATTCTGGACTTGCATTTGTGACTCATGTACAGTGATTGGTGAACACTACTTAGTGAGTGCAGACCAAAACGCAACCACATACTTTTATAGCATTTTTTCTGGGATTTCCTATTTTTGCAAATGCCAAGTTCAGTCACTATGGAGAAACCAGCATCAGTAGCCTCTGTTGAATGTGATTGGGAAGAAGAGAGGCTAGAATGCTACACCCTTAAGCAGCTCAAGCAATTCTGCAAAAAGTTTAAAGTGTCCATGACCGGGATCTCCAGGAAGGAGGACCTCCAAAAGGCGCTGAGGGCCTGGGTCGAATCAAGGAGTGCCCCTGTGGAGGGGGCTGAGAATGCAGAAGGGCAGCTGGAGGGGCTATTGGGTCTAGGGGCTAGAAGACCACCTTCCCCAGTAGGTAGCAGTGTTTCTGCCAGAGGACTGTCTCCAGAGGAGTTGGAGGACAGGAAAGATAGTAGGATGCACGAAATGGAGCTGACTAAGCTCAAGCTGAATGGGCAGTTAGAATTCGAAATGCAAACCAGGAAATTAGCCCTAGAGGAAAAGAAAATGCAGTTTGAACATGAGAAAGTTTTGAGGGAGTTGGAATTGAAGGCCAAAAGCTTAGAGATTACTCCCTCTGGTGGCAGTGTACCGCCTGTGCCTGTTGAAGCTAGGGTGTATATTCCAAAAGATGTGGTTAAGGAATTTTTAAAAATGATGACATAGGGCAGTGGTTCAAAGCCTATGAGGTAGCCATGTCTTCCCACCGGGTCCCTGAGAAGGATTGGGGAGCGGGGTTGTGGGGACGGTTCCTCAGTGAAGGGCGGGATACCTTGTTGGATTTGCCCTCTGAAGTCTATAATTCGTACAGCCACATGAAGGATGCCTTAATGACTAGGTATGGTTTGACCCCTGAGCTTTATAGGCAAAGGTTCAGGAACTGTAGTAAGATTGAAAGCAGTACCTGGGTTGAATATGTGACCTTCTTTTGCAGAGCCTTGGATGGTTGGGTAAAGGGTAGCAAAGCGACTGATTTTCAGGCGCTCTTTGATTTGATTGCCTGGGAGCACTTGTCCGGTAATTGTTTTCCTGAGCTACGCCAGCACCTGATTGATAGTAAGCTGACTAACCCTAGGCAGCTTGCTGAGGAGGCGGACCGCTGGGTGAGTACCCGGGTCCACAAGGGTCACGTGGGAGACTCCGCCAAGGGTGGGCAGGGTCCCCAGCAGAAGAGTGGGGGGGACAAGGGTAAACAGAAGGAGTTCCATAAAGGGCCCCAAAGTAAACCCCAAGGGAAAGGTTCCCAGCCTCCCCCTGAGAAGAAGCCAGTGGCCCTGACAGGCCCCCCTGTTCACCAGGGACCACTGGTATGTTACAAGTGTGGCGCCCCTGGCCACAAGGCAAACGATCCTCGTTGCCCTTTTCATGGAAAACCAGCACCCACCAGTGCAGTCCCCCGGCAGTTGGCTAGTGTAGCCCTGGGGAGGAGTTGGGTGCCCAAGGTGGGGGGGATCCCACAGTGTTTTCCCTTGTCTCATTAGGAGAATCTGAGATGGTCCCTAGGACTCCGCTGCCTGAGAACACTAAGAAATACAGGCAGTGGGTGACCATCAATGGCCATAGGGTGGAGGCTCTGAGAGACACAGGAGCCAGTGTGACAGCTGTCAAGTGTCACCTGGTGTCTAAAGAGCAGGTTATCCCTGATGCATTCTATCCGGTTGTTGCCGCTGACAACACAGAGAGTCACTGCAAGGTGGCTCAGGTTCCCTTTGAGTGGGGGGTCACGGGTACTCTTCAAGTAGCTGTGAGGCCAGCCATGCCTGTTGACTGTTTGTTAGGGAACGATTTGGAGAGCTCACCTTGGGCTAAGGTGGAGCGGAGTGCGCATTTAGAAATGTTGGGCTTGCCTGATTGGGCATGTGTGACCACCCGGTCAATGGCAGCTAAAGGTGTTCAAGAGGACCTGGAGCCTGAGAGGGAGGCCCAGGTGCCTGCCGGAGAGAGAGGAGGCAGGGGGCGTGGGAAACCGGCCCCCGAAGTTCCCACGGTCCAGGAGGAGGCAGACCCTGGGGGGGATGCCCTGGAGCCTACAGGGGAACAGGTAGCTGAACTGGGGGACCTACCTGAGCTGACCCATTGGCAGCAAGAATGAGGACCCTCCAGGGAAGAGTTCTGCGAGGAGCAGAACACCTGCCCTTCTCTCGTGGGTCTGAGGCAACAGGCCACAGACCAGGCAGCAGGTGATCAGTCTGGATCACATTGGGTTTACTGGGAGAATGGTCTCCTGTATTCAGAGCCTAAGGTTGTTGAGCCTGGGTCAGCCCGTGTGCTGGTGGTACCCCAGCGCTTCAGAGCCTTCCTACTGGGGTTGGCTCATGATGTACCGTTAGCAGGACATCTGGGGCAGGACAAGACCTTTGACAGGCTTGTTACCCATTTCTATTGGCCCCAGATGCGCAGGAGTGCCGCCACTCACTGCAGGACATGCCAGACTTGCCAGGCAAGTGGAAAGAGTGGGAGGAAGCACAAGGCTCCTCTCCAGCCATTCCCTGTGGTCAGCACCCCCTTTGAACGGGTGGGTATTGACATTGTGGGGCCACTGGACCCCAAGACAGCCATGGGCAACAGGTTTATCCTGGTCTTGGTGGACCATGCCACCCGGTACCCTGAAGCCATCCCTCTGAGGACAGTGACGGCCCCCGTGGTGGGACGGGCACTGATGGAAATTTTCTCACGTGTGGGATTCCCGCAAGAGGTGGTGTCTGACAGAGGTACCAACTTCGTGTCCAAGTACATGAAGTCCCTGTGGCAGGAGTGCGGTGTAACTTACAAGTTCACCACTCCTTACCACCCTCAAGGAAATGGGCTGGTTGAGAGATTCAACCGGACCCTCAAGGGCATGATTATGGGTCTCTAAGAACCCATGAGGCGTAAATGGGACGTCCTCTTACCATGCCTGTTGTTTGCATACCGGGAGGTGCCACAGAAGTCTCTAGGGTTCAGTCCCTTTGAGCTCCTCTATGGACACCCGGTTCGAAGACCTCTGAGTTTGGTCAAGGAAGGCTGGGAGCAATCTCCCAGGAAACCTCCCCAGGATGTATATAGTTACATGCTGGCCTTCAGGAACCAGACTAGGCGTTTCAGAGAGCTTGCTGAGGCAAATCTGGAAGCCAGCCAGGAGGAGATGAAGCGGTGGTACGACCAGAATGCCACTCTGGTAGAGCTTCAGCCTGGTCAGAAAGTGTGGGTCATGGCCCCTGTGGAGCCCTGTGCGCTCCAGGACAGGTGGACCGGCCCTTTTACGGTGGTGGAGCGCAAGAGTCCAGTTACCTATTTGGTGGACTTGCAGTCTCCCAGGAACCCCTTGCGGGTCCTGCATGTGAACCGCCTGAAGCCCCACTTGGAGAGGTCCCAAGTGGGCATGCTCTTAGCTACAGATGATGGAATGGAGGAGGAGACCGAGCCTCTTCCTGACCTCCTGTCAGCCCGAGAGCAAGATGGATCAGTGGAGGGAGTAAACCTCTCTACCTCCCTGACACCTGAGCAGCAGGGTGACTGTCGCCAACTGTTGGGACAGTTCCCTGACCTGTTCTCCCTGGTTCCCAGTGTCACTCATTGGTGCATCCATGATGTGGACACTGGGGACAGTCTTCCTGTGAAGCACAAGGCTTACAGGGTGACTGACAGGGTCAGAGCCTGCATCAAGGAGGAGGTCTCCAAGATGTTTGCGCTAGGGGTAATTGAGTCCTCTAACAGCCCTTGGGCCAGCCCAGTGGTCTTGGTTCCAAAGGCTGCCGCGCCTGGTGCCACACCCGAACTCCGGTTCTGTGTAGACTACAGGGGACTCAATTCCGTCACCAGGACTGACGCCCACCCCATCCCCAGAGCTGATGAGCTCATAGATCGGTTAGGAGCTGCGCGGTACCTCAGCACGTTTGACTTAACGTCTGGGTACTGGCAGATCGCCTTGACTGATGGGGCAAAAGAGAGGTCAGCATTCTCCACACCAGATGGGCACTACCAGTTCCGGGTGATGCCCTTTGGGATGAAGAATGCCCCTGCCACCTTTCAGAGGTTGGTCAACCAGGTGTTGGTTGGACTGGAGGATTTCAGTGCCGCCTACCTGGATGACATCGCAGTGTTCAGTTCCAGTTGGGAAGAACATCTGCGTCACCTCTGGGAAGTGTTGATGGCGCTGCGGAGGGCAGGCCTCACAATCAAGGCGAGTAAGTGCCAGATTGGGCAGGGTTCTGTGGTGTACTTGGGACACCAGGTTGGGAGCGGCCAGGTGGCGCCCCTCCAACCGAAAATTGATACCATTCTGGCTTGGGAGCCCCCAAGACCCAGACAGAGGTGAGAGCCTTCCTAGGACTCACCGGGTATTACCGGAGATTCGTCAAGGGGTATGGCAGCATTGTTGCCCCCTTGACCGAGCTGACTTCCAAGAAGCAGCCCAGGAAAGTGATTTGGACTGACGCCTGTCAAAAAGCTTTTGACACCTTGAAGACTGCCATGTGCACGGAGCCTGTGCTCCAGGCATCCAACTTCTCCAATGAGTTCATTGTTCAAACCGACGCTTCAGAGCATGGTGTAGGGGCTGTTCTATCACAGATCAATGAGGAGGGCCTAGACCAACCTGTAGCCTTCATCAGTAGGAGGTTACTTCCCCGGGAACAGAGATGGAGTGCTATCGAGCGTGAGGCATTTGCTGTGGTCTGGGCACTGAAGAAGCTGAGACCATACCTGTTTGGGACTCACTTCCGGGTTCAGACAGACCACAGGCCCCTCAGATGGTTGATGCAGATGAGGGGTGAGAATCCAAAGCTGTTGAGGTGGTCCATTTCCTACAGGGGATGGACTTTACGGTGGAACACCGCCCTGGTACAGAACACGCCAATGCTGATGGACTGTCCAGATTTTTCCGCTTTAGCGATGAGAACTCCCTAGGGGTAGGATAGTTCTCCCCACATTTCAGCTGGAGGGGACACGTGTTAGACCTGGCATCCTTGGCGTGGGTCTCCTTCCATTTTTTCGTAATGCCTCCACTGTTGCCGATATGTTTTTGCTGGACTAGATGCTCATGGGCACTTTGCCGCTGCTAATCAGTGCCAAAGTGCAAGTGCTCCCTATCGTGAATTGATGTATGTATTAGTGACTCCATGATTGGATGATTGGTTTACTTGTCAGTCCCTAGTACAGTGCACTCAGTGTGCCCAGGGCTTGTAAATCCAATGCCGCTGGTGGGCTTGCAGCACTGGTTGTGCCACCCACAGAAGCGGCTTGTAAATGTGTCTCAGGCCTGCCATCGCAGAGCCTGTGTGCAGCCTAGGGCTGCCATGTCGACTTGGTGAGTACACCCACTTACCAGTCCCTAAACCTTCCCTTTACTGCATGTTGGTCACCCCTAAAGTAGGCCCTAGGGCAGGGTGCATTGTAAGTCTAAGGTAGGACATGCCCGGGTGTGTGTGGCATGTCCTAATAGTGAATTACAGCCATTTTCGTTTTTCACTATTGCCAGGCTACCTGCTCCCCATAGGCCAGAATGGGCAGACTGACTATTACACCTTATAGTCAGAACTGACCCAGGGAACATGGTAGTAAAACGAATTTAGTATGCCTGAACTCAGGATGATAAAATACATCTTTTAGTGAAGTTGGTTTTAACATTCTGTGTTCGAAAATACCACTTTTAGAAAGTGGGTATTTTCTTGCCTAACTATCCAAGCCTGCCTCTGCTAGGTTGTGTATTCCTTGTCTGGAGATTGAGTGACAGGGCCTGGGGGTGGCTACAGGAGACAGGGTGAGTCAGCGCAGGGTTGAATAGAAAGATCTGCATCCAGAGTGGAGGGAGGAGTTGCCCCTGGGTCTGAATAGGGCTGTGCCTGCCTTCCACAATGCTGGCTCCACCTCCTGCCGGGCGGCTGAGCACTCTGCCCCACATTCTGAAAGGAAAGAAGGAGTCAGAAAAACAAAGTGCTCCAGAACTGACCAGAACTGGTTTTGGACTAGGCAGAGGCCTCTCTGCCTCCAGAGAACAAAGAGAATCAGGGTATAAGAGGGGCACCCAGACCCCAGGAAAATTAGATCACTTTTGGGAACAAGAAGAAACCTTTGCTGAGGAGCGGAACCAAGAAGAAACTGAGGAGAGACTATCCCTAAGCTGAAGTGCTGCTTGGGGGATTGGCCTGCAGTGGTTTGCCTGACTGCCAAAGAAAGGAGAAAGGAACTTTTGCTTTGCTGTGACTTTCATCAACTTGTGAAGGATCTCCAAGGGCTTGGAAGAGAGCTTGCCCCTGACCGAAGTCCCAGGACCATTGGACTTCACCCCCTTTGTGAATTGCTGCTGGAAACTCTGTTTCAGTGGCTACAGAGGTAGGGAGCTGTGACCGACTCTCACGACCGACTCGGTGTCCTGTAAGCACCGCATCGAAGCACCGTCTCGCCCTGCAACGCACGTCCCTGGTCTCACCGACTCCGTCAACGAGCCGCTGCCTGCACCGCATCGAGGGACAACGCGTCCTGCAACGCTTCGCTACGCCGAATCGAACTGGTCCGACCGACACGGTCACTGCTGCTGAGTTTGAGTCCTGTGACCGCACCGGAGTTGGGCACCGCTCGCACGCTTTGCGACGCACCGCCCGACTCGCACCGCTGTCCGGACTGATCGACGCCAGCTCCTGAATCCGGCTCCGTCGCCGCACCGCAACCTGCCAGCACCGCAACGAAGCACCGTCTCGCCTGCAACGCACGGCCCTGGTCTCACCGACTCCGTCTCGACGACGTCAACGAGCCGCTGCCTGCACCGCATCGAGGGACAACGCGTCCTGCAACGCTCGCTACGCCGAATCGAACTGGTCCGACCGACACGGTCACTGCTGCTGAGTTTGAGTCCTGTGACCGCACCGGAGTTGGGCACCGCTCGCACGCTTTGCGACGCACCGCCCGACTCGCACCGCTGTCCGGACTGATCGACGCCAGCTCCTGAATCCGGCTCCGTCGCCGCACCGCAACCTGCCAGCACCGCAACGAAGCACCGTCTCGCCTGCAACGCACGGCCCTGGTCTCACCGACTCCGTCTCGACGACGTCAACGAGCCGCTGCCTGCACCGCATCGAGGGACAACGCGTCCTGCAACGCTTCCATTTTTGCATCGCGACAGCGACGAACAGCCATCCGGCTCGCACGCCCGTGCCTGCCGCTTCAAGTAAAAGGTACTGTGACCGAGTCTGTCTACGCTGTGTTGGCCCGTCTCGACGCGGTCAGCTGGATTTGTTAGACTCTGTTTATTCTCGACATCGCCGTAGCCGGAGGAGGCTACCGACTCGCACAGAACCTTGAATCAAGCCTTTTGATCAGAACTAAGCACTCTTGACAGTATTGTGGATTATTTTTGTCGTTTATGGGCTTGTGATAAATATATATAAAGTATACCTATTTTTATAAATATATAACCTGTGTAGTGTCCATTTGTAGTGTTGTCACCTGATTACTGTATGTGTTCACAAATGCTTTACACACTGCCTCTGAACTAAGCCTGACTGCTCGTGCCAAGCTACCAAGAGGGTGAGCAGGGGTTATTTCAGGAGTGTACCTACTTTCCCTGACTAGACGCAAGGGTCCCTATTTGGACAAAGGTACATACCTCTGCCAACTAGAGACCCCCAAATCTAACAGTGAGTATGTTGTAATTGGTATTGGTGTGTCTATGGTTTCGAGAATGGTAGTCTGTATTTTAGAGTGGGTGTATCAAAGGTTATATTAGGGTGTGAGGAGGTGCATCAGATAATCACGTGGATGATGTCATCAGTGATGTCATTTGAGTTGTCATCAGTGATGTCACTGACCATGTCATGAGTGATGTAATATGTGATGTTATCAGCAGTGCATTGTGGTGGCACGAGTTATAGTTAACTCAACAAACTATAACAGCTGAATTTCTCTGGTTTTGTAGGAGTGAAATGTCCAACTAACTATAACGTCCCTGAAACCAGTGTTTTTTTCAGTGAATTTCTAAGGTTTTTTTAAATGCTAATTTCTAACTATAACGTCCCTGAAACCTATGTTTTTTTCAGTGAATTGCAAAGGTTTTTTAAATGCTCATTTCTAACTATAACGTCCCTGAAACCTATGGTTTTATCAGTGAATTTCAAAGGTTTTTTAAATGCTAATTTCAAAGTATAATGTCCCAAAAAAACTTTTTCTCAGTTTTTTTTTTTTTATAAAAATAATGTAATGTTTTCTCTTTTCTAAAATAAATATATAATTTTTTTTTTTTTAAAGTGGAGTTGCGTACCCATCGTGTACCAGTCTCGGTGGGTGCGCGAATCCAAGGATTTTGCCGCCATATTGGTTAAGTCGTGTAGGATGCACGTTTGGTATGTGAAGGGTGCGCAGTTCTCGGCCCCAGGTAATGTCACGTACATATTTCCAGGGGTCGCGTCAGGTGCGCGAATCCACTGCAAATTTTTATGTTTTAAAAGTATATGTATATAACTTCAATATGTATATTATACCAAGAGATTATTTAATCTAATTATAAATATCATATATTTGTAATTGTAATGAAGATATATTATTGTTAAATATATTTTTCGGGAATCGCGTCGGGTGCGCGCTGGTTGCGCGTCGGGTGTGCGAATCCCATGTGACTTCAAAAGAAATAATTTCATTGGTTAAGAACCTTTTGATTGTAGAACTTGAAGGACCCCACCCATTTTTTTCATTCCTTCAAGAGCATCTCAGCAGACACACCTGTTGTCTTCTGCTCCTCTTCTTTGCCTTTTTTTGGTGTTTTTTCCACTGATCTAAAAATGACAGCTGGTAATGCACCTCATCAGCTTCCACCTGAAGAGGAAGAAGACCTGGAGGAACCTGTCAAGAAAAGGCACGAAAGTATCGTGCAGGCATTATTCTCCATACCACCTGGGGAGAAAAAGGTGAATGCCAGAAAAGTAACCTGCACCATTTGTCAGAATGTCCTCTCACGAGGTTCCGAAAAGAAGTATTCCTGGGGGACGTCATCGATGTTAAAACATTTGCAGACAATACTCCCTCGACGTCTTGCAAGAGAACAGCTTCGACGGGAACAAGAAAAGCAGGCAACTGAGGACAACGCTGCTAGACCTAGCACGTCATCTGCTTCTACATCATCTGGCACACCAAATATCATCCCTGACTTTGCTAGAGTGGAGCAGCGTTGTGTAAAATGTAAAAAGATCCTATGTTTTGGTGAGCAATCACTGGATGCCATCCTGGTTGCTATTAGGAACCACCTGTGTTAATTTTTTTAATTTTTTTTCTATGCAATGACTTCATAATTGCATAATTTTTTGAACATGTTCACTGTTAGTTCTGTTTATTTTGTCATTTTAAAAAAAAAAAACACCCCAAAAATTCAAAAAAGAGTTAAAAAAAACAGAAAACAAATATAAAACAAAAAACGAAGTACAAAAATGGTTCTTTTCAGAACCGCCTATTTGGTTACAAATAGATAAATTTGTAAGTGCTGTATGAGCTGTGGTAAGTAAAATATATGGAGAAGTGTATGGGTAGTGCATATGTGATTGCATGAGTGCATGGGTAGTGCCTGGGTGATTGCATAACTGCATGGCTAGTGCCTGGGTGATTGGAGGAGTTCATGGGTACTGCCTGAGTGAGTGAAAAAGTGCATGGGTAGTGCCTGGGTGATTGCTTAAGTGCAGGGATAATGTCTGGGTGAATGGAGGAGTGCATGGGTACTGCCTCAGTGATTGAAGGAGTACATAGGTAATGCCTGGATGATTGCATGAGTGCAGGGGTAATGTCTGGGTGATTGCAGGAGTACATGGGTACTGCCTGAGTGATTCAAGGAGTGCATGGGTAATGCCTGGGTGATTCCATGAGTGCAGGAGTAATTCTGAGTGATTGGAGGAGTGCATGGGTACTGCCTGAGTGATTAAAGGAGTGCATGGGTAATGCCTGGGTGATTGCATGAGTGCAGAGGTAATATCTGGGTGATTGGAGGAGTGCATGGGTAATGCCTGGGTGATTGCATGAGTGCATGGGTAATGCCTGGGTGATTGCATGAGTGCATGGGTGATACCTGGGTGATTGGAGGAGTGCATGGGTACTGCCTAAGTGATTGAAGGAGTGCATGGGTAATGCCTGGGTGATTCCATGAGTGCAGGAGTAATGTCTGGGTGATTGGAAAAGTGCATGGGTACTACCTGAATGATTGAAGGAGTGCATAGGTAAAGCTTGGGTGATTGAATGTGTGCATGGGTAGTGCCTTGGTCATTGGAGGAATGCATGGGTAGTGCCTGAGTGATTGAAGGAGTGTATGGGTAATGTCTGGGTGATTGCATGAGTGGAGGGGTAATGTCTGGGTGATTGGAGCAGTGCATGGGTACTGCCTGAGTGATTCAAGGACTGCATGGGTAATGCCTGTGTGATTGCATAAGTGCATGAGTAGTGCTTGGGTGATTTGAGGAGTGCATGGGTACTGCCTGAGTGATTGAAGAAGTGCATGGGTAGTGCCTGGGTGATTGCATGAGTGCAGGGGTAATGTCTGGGTGATTGGAGGAGTCCATAGGTACTGCCTGAATGATTCAAGGTGTGCATGGGTAATGCCTGGGTTATTGCATGAGTGCATGGGTAGTGCCTGCATGATTGCATGAGTGCAGGGGTAATGTCTGGGTGATTGAAGGAGTGCATGGGTACTGCCTAAGTGATTGAAGGAGTGCATGGGTAATGCCTGGGTGATTGCATGAGTGCAGAGTTAATGTCCGGGTGATTGGAGGAGTGCATGGGTAATGCCTGGGTGATTGCATGAGTGCATGGGTAATGCCTGGGTGATTGCATAAGTGCATGGGTTGTGTCTGGGTGATTGGAGGAGTGCATGGGTACTGCCTGAGTCATTGCAGGAGTGCATGGGTAATACCTGGGTGATTGCATGATTGCAGGGGTAATGTCTGGGTGATTGGAACAGAGCATGGGTACTGCCTGAGTAATTTAGGAAGTGCATGGGTAATGCCTGAGTGACTGCATGAGTGCATGGGTAGTGCCTGGGTGATTGGAGGAGTGCATGGGTACTGCCTGAGTGATTGAAGAAGTGCATAGGTAGTGCCTGCACGATTGCATGAGTACAGGGATAATGTCTGGGTGATTGGAAAAGTGCATGGGTACTCCCTGAGTGATTGAAGGAGTGCATAGGTAATGCTTGGGTGATTGCATAAGTGCATGGGTAGTGGCTGGGTGATCAGAGGAATGCATGGGTAGTGCCTGAGTGATTGAAGGAGTATATGGGTAATGCCTGGGTGATTGCATGAGTGGAGGGGTAATGTCTGGGTGATTGGAGCAGTGCATGGGTACCTCCTGAGTGATTGAAGAACTGCATGGGTAATGCCTGGGTGATTGCATGAGTGCATGAGTAGTGCTTGGGTGATTGGAGGAGTGCATGAGTACTGCCTGAGTGATTGAAGAAGTGCATGGATAGTGCCTGCGTTATTGCATGAGTGCAGGGGTAATGTCTGGGTGATTGCATGAGTGCAAGCGTAATGTCTGAGGACTAGAGGAATGCATAGGAAATGCCTGGGCAATTGTATGAGTGTATGGGTAATGTCTATGGGATTGGAGAAGTATATAGGTAATACCTGGGTGATTAGAAGAGTGTATGGGTAATGTCTAGCTGATTGCATGAGTGTACACATAGTGCCTGGGTGATTGGAGGAGTAAATAGGTAGTGGCTGGGTGATATTATAAGTGTATGGGTACTTGCTACGTGATTGCAGAAGTGCATAGATAGTGCATGGTTGATTGGAGGAGTGTGGGAATAGTGCCTAACTGTATAGATGAGTGCATGGGTAGTGTTTGAAAAAATGGATGAGTGCAGTAAAAGCGACTGTAAACATTAGTTCATATTATCATGCTTATTACATTATTTCATCTTACCTTTTTTATTAAAGAAGATACAAAACTCAGTGGACCTATTTTACAGTAGTTTTGTTGTACACTGAATTTAAAATCTTTTCAAACTTTAGTATTATCTTCTGTAAAAAAAAAAGAAAAACTGTTATTGCATATAATATTATAGTTTTAAGAACACAACATAGTTTTAGAATTACATAACATATTCAGTTTCCCTTTTGTGCTGTTATCAGATTCTACTGAATTTCACCATACACAGTGATTTCAATGTAGATCATCATACAACAGCGGGAAAAAAAATACAATCAATGAGATTTTAAAAAAAAAAAGCAAATCTGTGTTGAAAATATTTACAACAAGTTCAACTATCAGTTTACCTAACTACAGTTTCTAAATTACATTCTTCAACTACATTAAAACATTTATTTCTCTGAAGTACATTTTCTAAAATATACACTCTCATTTACATCGCATATAATATAAAGATCAAATATATAAATTCGTTCTTTCAATCACAATTTTCCAAATGCAATATCAATTAGGACAAACAATAATCGAAACACTAATTGTTCACATCTTCCCAATAGGCTGAATAATGTTTCCAAATCCATTTGCATTGAAAATATCCAAAATAAACTCGTTAATTCATGTTCACATCTTCCCTATAGGCCAAATGACGTTTTCAAAACTTTAGCATCAAAAATATGAGATTTGAATTTGGTAATTCATAAGGCAGCCTACATTTGAATTACAAATGAGCATCATTGCAGTGTGTCCGTCCTTTATTGCACTTTAAATACACAGTATACTGTCCAGATGTTTTAGTAGGTCCATCATGGGAAACAATAACCACTGCTTTAAAAGTTCTTCCTGAAATTGATACTTGACTTGCCACAACATTTTTTATTTTGGTTTCCAATTTTCTTCCATCTGCTCTACAACGTTGTAGCATTAAAATGACATATGGTCCAAATCTTTCTATAAATAATGTTGACAGCATTTCTGATTTACAATGAGAACATTTCATATCTTGATTAGCTGTTTTTACTAATTTGTTAAAAGACACTGTTTTGCAATCTGGTATCGTCAAATATATGAATGGTTCAGTGTCTATTTCAGGGGTAGAAGAAAATAAACACTCTTCACATTTATGATCACATCTGTAACTTAGTACAAACAAATTTTCAATTTCTATTCCTTCATCTTCCAATACTGCAAGCATAAACATAAGAAATTCTTGTGCATCTTGTTGTACATTAAGTGTAAATTGCGAAGAACCAGTACATATATAAAAAAGATGCCGTATGCCAGAAGCAGTATGGATTTTAGTTCTATCACTTACCAACTTTTGAAAAATATAATGTAATAAAGAACAGAATTTTTTTTCTCAATTTTCCATAAGTTCATGAAGAAGATCTTCTAGATAAAACACAACATTCACAAATACATTAGCATAGCAGTTGATACCTGAACTATTTTCTAACTGGTATCCTACAATATCATCAATAGTGTCCATTTTCATTTTCTGTGCCGCTTCATCATTCTTTTGAATTATTTTCTTTTTTGAATCTCACTAGAATGTTTGTCATATTTTTGTTTTGGACACACTACACATTTCTCACATACAGGATATTCACCTAAGTTAAGAGCATACAGTCTTCTTAACCGATTATACTCTCTTACACAATTTGCATCAGCACTAATCTTTTTCTCATCAAAATCAATCAAATACAAACCAGACAATGTTCTTACTTGAGACAATGCAACGTATGCCATGCCCTCTTCAAACACTGTACTTCCAATATTTACGAAAGCACTGTCTACACTTAAACCTTGAGATTTATGGATGGTTACTGCATATGCTAAAGAAAGAGGAAACTGTTTTCTATGAACGTACAAGTCTTTTAGAAGCAAAAAACGAACAGCACAACATACAATCTGTTTTACCTCTTCAATCTGATCAAATTTAATCTTCAAAAATTCAATTCCATCTCTGTTCTGAAAATTTACAAAATCAACAACTTTTCCCATTGCTCCATTTACTAAACCTTCTTCTACATTCAAATTACGCCGTAAAATTACCGGACAATTTACACATACATATAAAGTCTTTTCTAAACCTGCAGTCTTAGACACTGACTTTTCCAAAGAATCCAATTTTGACTGTAATTTCTCTGAGAGAAGAATAGTAACTACTTTGTGTTCCATTTTATCAATTGCTTCCATTTTCACTGTTGGATGTTTTTCCAATTTTCAAAAGTTCTTGATTGAATGTAGAACACTCTTGGAGTGTAGGCATTAGGCAAACTATAGACTTCTTTTCTCCAATTTTTTTGTACATTATTTCAGGTGCTATGCTTTCATTAGCAAACAAGTTTGTTAAAAGCCGACTTTGTAAAGCTTCTTTGCCATTTTTTGTTAAAATACCAATTCTTATATCTTGAAGAATGTTTCCATAATGTTCATCACTTGCTTGTCGCATATTCTTAATAAGTTCTTTATATTCAAAATGAGACCAAATGTTGACATTTCCAATACTTCCCAAAGATATCCTAGTGTCTTCATGGACAAGTGTTTTAAAAACAGGTTGCCCTTTTACAGGAGTAAGTTGTAGTAGATCGCCGAATACAATTACATGTTTTCTTCCAAATAGAACATCATAATCTGTTTTTAAAATCTGTTGCATTCTTAAATGTACAAAGGCAAACATTAAGTTTGACACCATGCTCACCTCATCAATAATTAGAAGTTTCATTTTGAGTACTCTTGAAACTTCATAACAAGCTTCTCCAGATAGCTTGTGATGTTCCAACTTATTTTCATGTTCAACTGGTAGCCTGAGTAATTGATGTAATGTAATCCCTTTAATGTTATGTGCTGCTAACCCAGTTGGAGCGGTTACAACACAAGATAAATGTGATTCAGTGGTTTTCTGTAGATAACTGGTCAAAACTTTAATTAAGAAACTTTTTCCTGTTCCAGCTTGTCCACTGATATACATTCGAATAGGTTTAAATGATGTGCATTAGCATTCTTTTTTTCATGTAGTAAACCATGCTGTATCTGTTATGTCACTTGCTGATCTATTTCTTTTTGTTCAATATTTAGTTCTTCTTCCAAGTTTCCCAACTAAATAATATCTTGTTGTGCTTGTTGCATTGCCGTTTCTACTTCATTCATGGCTATTGCTGCTTCATTTTTAAGAATTGGTTGTCCTAGTGGATCTTGACTTAGTGGAGCAGAACTTTGACTATCTTGAGAACTGTCTCTAGCTATTTCAGCTGCAATAGTAGTTTCTTGTTCAATCTCTTCATTCAACATTTATCGATAATTTGGAAAAATTGTGCATTCAATACTATCTTTACATGCATTAAAAGAATCTTCATAGCAGTCAATTTTTTTGTACATTATTTCAGGTGCTATGCTTTCATTAGCAAACAAGTTTGTTAAAAGCCGACTTTGTAAAGCTTCTTTGCCATGTTTTGTTAAAATACCACTTCTTATATCTTGAAGAATGTTTCCATAATGTTCATCACTTGCTTGTCGCATATTCTTAATAAGTTCTTTATATTCAAAATGAGACCAAATGTTGACATTTCCAATACTTCCCAAAGATATCCTAGTGTCTTCATGGACAAGTGTTTTAAAAACAGGTTGCCCTTTTACAGGAGTAAGTTGTAGTAGATCGCCGAATACAATTACATGTTTTCTTCCAAATAGAACATCATAATCTGTTTTTAAAATCTGTTGCATTCTTAAATGTACAAAGGCAAACATTAAGTTTGACACCATGCTCACCTCATCAATAGTTAGAAGTTTCATTTTGAGTACTCTTGAAACTTCATAACAAGCTTCTCCAGATAGCTTGTGATGTTCCAACTTATTTTCATGTTCAACTGGTAGCCTGAGTAATTGATGTAATGTAATCCCTTTAATGTTATGTGCTGCTAACCCAGTTGGAGCGGTTACAACACAAGATAAATGTGATTCAGTGGTTTTCAGTAGATAACTGGTCAAAACTTTAATTAAGAAACTTTTTCCTGTTCCAGCTTGTCCACTGATATACATTCGAACAGGTTTAAATGATGTGCATTGGCATTCTTTTTTCATGTAGTAAACCATGCTGTATCTGTTGTGTCACTTGCTGATATATTTCTTTTTGTTCAATATTTAGTTCTTCTTCCAAGTTTCCCAACTAAATAATATCTTGTTGTGCTTGTTGCATTGCCGTTTCTACTTCATTCATGGCTATTGCTGCTTCATTTTTAAGAATTGGTTGTCCTAGTGGATCTTGACTTAGTGGAGCAGAACTTTGACTATCTTGAGAACTGTCTCTAGCTATTTCAGCTGCAATAGTAGTTTCTTGTTCAATCTCTTCATTCAACATTTATCGATAATTTGGAAAAATTGTGCATTCAATACTATCTTTACATGCATTAAAAGAATCTTCATAGCAGTCAAAATCTCCAAGTAATTCCATTTCACTACGCCAAGGTTTGAAGAGTTGCAGAAGTGATAAATAGAAAAATTCCCTTTATCTGGAGTATCACAACTGAGTTTTCTGTGATTAATAAGATTTCCTTTGGCATGTTTTACCAAACATCCATCACATCCAATTACTGCATATTTTTCTTCATTTATATTTTCTGTAACATTTCTCTCAAAACTATTATGTTGCAGTACTTCATAGAGACATATGTTTACCAGATGTGGACTCCTTTTGGGATAGTACGTATCCAACATATTTGTTTTAACAATATCTGTACATTCCGGTTCATTCAATGCTAAGTATTCAATTTCTTGTAGAGATTTCAAAACTCGATTTCGTGTTGCAGCAAGACCTAGACTTACCCAAATGATTCTTCTTGACTTTGAATATAAACTTGCAGAGGTCAACCGATCCGAACATTCGTAGGATCCAATCTGTCGATGGGAAAGCATCTTCAAACTAAAGCTTTACAATTTATTACTAAGAGTTGTCGTGTAGTTCCTATAGTACCCCTGCAGGACCTGCGCGTTTGGATAACATAAACTGTGGGCTTGGTGGCAGACTGGCTCTGTGCACCCCCACCGCGTATGTTAGCCGGATTTGCATTAGCTAGCTCACAGTGCCACTAGAATCTCCTCTTATCGGGGAGAGATTAGTTCCTGGCAACCTTAGATCATGACAACCCTGATCCCTCAGAATTGTGGAAACAATGTACTACTATTCGCTCAGTCACTCGTGCTTACTTATTCGGTTTGTCTCAGAGAGTTACACAGAATAAACAGTCTGGGCGTTTCAATAAGTATTTATTGAACAGTTGTTATTCTAGTGTAAAATATATGTGCTGCAGCAACCAGCAGACAATAGCAGAGATATATTATCAGCAGTACGATAAAAGTGAAAGGGTAGTACAGTTCTACCATATTGCAAGAATCATGAATACATACATGAATATAAAAAGCATTATAAAAGTGCGCGTACTCCTACGATGCCTAACTAGATGTACCTAAGTGTACCTAGCACGTGTGTAGGTCTAAAGGCCTAAGAGCCAAGAATCCTTCTAGGATTTAGTCGAACCCCATTACCTGAAGAGAGAGAGTGTGGGACCCCGTCCTGGTCTCGAGTTGGACACCCCGCAAGGGCTGTGTTAGACCGCTGTCAGCTGGAGCGACTGCATGCAGGAGCCTCAGCGTCTCTGGTCAGTGTGTCAGCATGGAAGTCTCGGTTCCCTCTATCTTACCGTGGCAAGATGTGGTGTATTTATACCCTAAAGTGTCTCGTCCCTCAGTATGGTTTGTATTGGTCTTTGTTAGACATGAGGACGACGTCAGGGGTGAACTTTGTACATACATATTATGCGGGAGACGTAGCTGGTGAATGCTTATGCATAATTTATGAGTACATTGTAGGCCTGTGTTCGGGAAAAACCCTGCAGTGTTCTAACCACAGACTAGATAACGTTCAACCCTCAGAGCTCGTTGTGTACTGTAGGGAACTAATGTAGGTGAAAGATCATGCCTATATTAGGGCATAGGAGACTATGACCATAATAGGGCATAGACGATTATGACCATAATAGGGCATATACGAATAAGACCATAATAGGGCATATACGATTATGACCATATACAGCATATATGAACGCGTCTATATTAGGGCCTCTATACGAAACATAACAGAGTCTTCTCTTGTGAAACTTCTTCCCACATTTCATTCAACTCCATCTTTTCAGATTTGGTTATATATGATGTAACATAACGAGCAACAGCAATCAAATTATCTGCAACATACTGGATATCCATGTTTGCATTCCACAATGTCAAAATCACTGGATTGTAGTCATTAAAATACTTTGAATCTTCACTTCTTTTTATGTTGTAAGTATTCTTCAGAGATTTTTGAGTTATAGTATGTCTTACTGCTCACATGAATTTGTTGACTCTTCCTTTTGAAATTACTGGACATGGAAATCCAAACTACATTTTGTATAAATTTTTCCCTTTGACGTGTATTTCCGTCGACAATATTTTCCACATCGATGTCTTTGAAACCGTAAAACTTGATGTCTTAAGCTGTTTTCTCCTCCTTTTTGTGGAATGGCACAGGTAACATAGTCTTCAATGAAAGACAAAACAGTTTCATCAGAATCGGTTCCAAATTTAGGAGCATTCTTGATCCATAATAACATGTGTATATGAGGAGCACCTCTGACTTGGTACTCCTTTCTCCAAAAGAAATCAATAACTTCTCCAAGAGGTGGATTATTTTTATTGCAGATAAAAGACATCATATCTTGAAACCTATCTGCACACATTTACAGGATCCAACAAACACAGTTTTCCAGCTGTCTTCAATTCAATGTTTTTTACATTTGAATTTGCTTCTCGTAGAAATTCTAGTAAATCTTCCCATGCGTATTCAGCACAGCTTAGCGTAACAAACCATGTAGGGGTTCCTAAGTTTCTTAACATACATTTAAGTTCTCCGTGACGACGATACCAATACTCATTAGTACCACGTTGACACGCCATCAAATTAATTAACTGAGATTCTAAATGATCGTCTCTTTGTTGAACTTTGTCCAAGAATTCCTTTGCAGAAACATGTGTAAGATGAACTCCTGTTTTTAATATGTGGTTCACTGCATATGAAAGTCCAGACAAGTAACTTTCAAACAGAAGATGAAATAAATATGGAATACACTGTTGAAATCTTGGATCTACTGAGTACAATCTTGTCGTAAGGTATTCTGAAGCTGGAATCTGTACTGGTCGTTCATTATATCGTCCACCTTTTCCAGTGGGGAAGAGGTGTGGAAAACAACGAGCTTCTAATCTTTTTTCCCAAACACTCATGGGAGTTCCCTTTGCTTTCTTCATTTGGAATAATTCAATAGTGTTTCCTATCACTTCTTTTGAATGTAGAGAATGTATACTGTAATGTCCATAAATTTCTTCACTCCTGGAGTTGTCCACTTTTTCTATTTGGCCAGTTGAAATTTCTCTATTATCTTCTAAAGATATTTCTTGTTCTTCCACATATACATTTTTATAATAAATATTGTTTTGTATAAGATATAATGTAGCCTTTTGAAGTTTGATGACATCTACTAACTCTCGCCATATTTTTTGACTCTTTGTTGGTACACCATTAACTAGAATAACTACAGGTTCACTTTTCTCTCTCTCTACATCAACAGTTTCAATAGTTTTCTTAAAATCTAAAGGTAAATACACAACTCTTCCTTTTAAACCTCTTTGTAAATCTGTTGGAGGCAGCTTACCTGTTTTAGGCTCCATACGAACTATAGCCTGAAACGGGTGCACAGATTGAATAAGAATGGACTCATATGTATTTAAATCTACCAGTTCTGGAGGAATAGCTACCAACTCTAGGTTATTATGTACAGCTCTAGCTGGCATTTTGTTCTCTTCTAATTTGTTGTAACGATATTTACAAATACGTTGATCACTACCGAACTCAAACTGACCTTTCACCAACAAATAAGCACCAAATTGCTCCCACTTATTATTGTTTTCCTTTTCACTTTTTAAATGTACATCAACCTTCCTAGTTTCATTTCTATAGTGAGTACGTTGACAACAAATACAAACATAGTTTAGTTTTTCAGAAGAAACTACCTTAAACTATGTAATTTCTTCTGCAAACTTCTCAGTAGTACTATTTTCCACCGCTTCTTCAACACCTACACTTATGAAACTCTCACTTTCTCTACACTCCTCTTGAGGACCAAAGAAACGAAACAGTATATGCATCAGAAACTTTTTTACATCCAATACTGAACCATGCAAAAGAGCTGTGTTTATTTCACTTAAAGATAATGCATGACTTTTTACATAGTACAATCTTCTTACTAACTTCCGCATTTCTGAATGATGTACTGCTAACATTCTTAAATGATGAAAAGTACTTCGACACAATTTTCTAGAAAGACAAGCCAGAGAATGACCCTGCAACTTAGTATATTTTCTCACTTTACAAGGATCTAGTCCTTGCAATATCTAAATCTTCTGTTTAACACTTTTATTACCACAATCTCGTAACGAAATTTCGTAAAATATCAATAGATTCCTGTCGTATACTACAAATACTACTAAAATCCCACTTATACACTGGAGCTTATGTACGTCTCCCTTGAACTTTTTCAGCTATAACTTCTTCCACATTTCTAGAAACCATCTTTTCTTTTTCAATTGGACAACCATTTTTAACTTCATAACAACGACCACTGGTATCAACTGCATAAACTAATGTATTTTGTTGAAAATAGCTCTCTTCATTAAAAAAAGGTTCAGTACTAGAAGTGTACTTCCATTCACCCGAATATAGTTTGCAAAAGTTAGTTCTATTAACCAGTCTATTTCTTTTACTTTTCTCCTTCATGAAGTGCATTGTTTTATTCAATGTTTTCATTCTCTTAAATACTAACATAAACAATATTCTTTTCAATTCAAAAGCCTTTTCAACTACACTTTCAATCTGTTGTTTTTTCTTGTAAAATGCTGATCTTTTTTTTATATTTTTTGCAATCTTCAATAAACTTGTAGTACTTACTTTATACATTCTCTTTCTAATGTCTTTACATTATTTCATCCTTCTTTCAACATAGATTGTTTTCCCATAACCTGATTTTCTATTAATATGTCCTTTTTTCGTTTCCTTCTGAATGGTTGTACTACTTTTCTTTTTCTCTTCCCCATTTTGAAAATTTATTACATTCTTTAAAAGTCTTTTAACAAATTCCTTAGTTCTCTTACCAGAAGTCTTTTTCTTCAATGTCACACGTTGTACTTCATCTAATTTCTCCTTTTCTCTTTCCTTTAAATAGTACTGTTTTTTCTTTCTTTTCTTTTGATCTTTTCTTGCCATACTCAATCTTTATTACTAATAATGGTGAATATCTGAAAACAAAGAAAGTTTAAATACTTTTGTTAAATAATTTAATATTATTAAAATAATTATATACAAATATTCTCATGTATAAATAAATAACATATTTTTAATTGCATTGCAAAGCTATGTCAGACACTGCACATTTCCTACAATTAGAAGACATCACAACCTATACAACAGAATCACAGAGCACAACTAAAGGATTTCTCTTCTGCTACCAAAATCAAATCTAAAGTGCACTCTGTAGTGCCTGGGTGATTGCATGAGAATAAAGGTACTGCCTGGGTGATTGGAGGAGTACTAGGAGTACTGCCTGGGTGATTGCATACGTGCATAGGTAGTACCTGAGTGATTTTATAAGAGCATGGGTACTGCCTAAGTGATTGGAGAAGTGCATAGATCCTGACAGGGTGATTGGAGGACTGCAAGGGTAGTGCTTGGCTGATAGAACGAGTATATAGCTAATGCATTGGTGATTGCATGAATGCAGAGATAATGTCTAGATGATTAGAGAAGTACATAGGTAATGTATGTGTGATTGCATAAGTTGAGGGGTAATATCTGGGGGATTACAAGAGTACATAGGAACTGCCTGGGTAATTTTAAAAGTGCATGGGTACTGCCTAAGTGATTAGAGGAGTGTACAGATCCTGACAGGGTGATATGGAGGAGTGCAAAGATAGTGCCTGGGTGATTGCAATCAGTGTATAGCTAAAACATTAGTGATTGCATGAATGCAGGGGTAATGTCTGGGGGATTACAGAAGTACATAGGAAGTGCCTGGGTGATGTTATAACTGCATGGGTACTGCCTGGGTGATTGGAGTAGTACTGTGGTAGTGTCCTGAGTGATTGGAGGATTGTAAAGGTAGTGTCTTGGTGATTTTACAACTGCATGGGCACTGGCTGAGTGGTTATATAATTACAGAGATAGTGCCAGCGTGATTGGAAGAGTGCAAAGGTAGTGCCCGGATGATTATATAAGTGCATAGGTAGTGGCTGGGTGATCGAAGGACTGTAGGGGTACTGGCTGGGTGATTGAAGCAGTGCAGGGGTAGTGCCTATATGATTGCATGAGAACAAAGGTACTGCCTGGGTGATTGGAGGAGCACTAGGATAGTGCCTGGGTAATTGCATAAGTGCATAGGTAGTGCCTGAGTGATTTTATAAGTGCATGGGTACTGGGTAAGTGATTGGAGGAGTGCATACATCCTGACAGGGTGATTAGAGGAGTGCAAGGGTAGTGCCTGGGTGATTCAACTAGTGTATAGCTAATGCATTGGTGATTGCATGAGTGCAGAGGTAATGTCTGGGTGATTAGAGGACTACATAGGTTATATCTGAGTGATTGCATGCGTTGAGGGGTAATATCTGGAGGATTACAGGAGTACATAGGAACTGCCTGGGTGATTTTATAAGTGCATGGGTACTGCCTAAGTGATTGGAGGAGTGCATAGATCCTGATAGGGTGATTGAAGGAGTGCAAGGATAGTGCCTGGGTGATTGAATCAGTGTATAGCTAAAGCATTAGTGATTGCATAAGTGCAGAGGTCATGTCTGGGGAATTACAGAAGTACATAGGGAGTGCCTGGGTGATTTTATAACTGCATGGGTACTGCCTGGGTGATTGGAGTAGTACTGTGGTAGTGTCTGAGTGATAGGAGGATTGTAAAGGTAGTGCCTGGGTGATTTTACAACTGCATGGGCACTGGCTCAGTGGTTACATAATTACAAGGATAGTGCCAGCGTGATTGGAAGAGTGCAAAAGTAGTGCCTGGATGATTATATAAGTGCATGGGTAGTGGCTGGGTGATCGAAGGACTGCAGGGGTACTGACTGGGTGATTGAAGGAGTGCAGGGATAGTGTGTGGGTGATTGCATGAGAATAAAGGTACTGCCTGGGTGATTGGAGGAGTACTAGGGTACTGCCTGGGTTATTGCATAAGTGCAAGGGTAGTGCTTGGATGATTAAACTAGTGTATAGCTAATGCATTGGTGATTCCATGAGTGCAGAGATAATGTCTAGATGATTAGAGAAGTCCAAAGGGAATGTCTGGGTGATTGCATAGGTTGAGGGGTGATATCTGGGGGATTACAAGAGTACAAAGGAACTGCCTGGGTGATTTTATAAGTGCATGGGTACTGCCTAAGTGATTGGAGGAGTGTATAGACCCTGACAGGGTGATAGAAGGAGTGCAAAGATAGTGCCTGGGTGATTCAATCAGTGTATAGCTAAAGCATTAGTTATTGCATGAATGCAGGGGTAATGTCTGGGGGATTACAGAAGTACATAGGAAGTGCCTGGGGGATTTTATAACTGCATGGGTACTGCCTGGGTGATTGGAGTAGTACTATGGTAGTGTCTGAGTGATTGCACGATTGTAAAAGTAGTGCGTGGGTGATTTAATAACTGCATGGGCAGTGGCTGAGTGGTTGCATAATTACAGAGATAGTGCCAGCATGATTGGAAAAGTGCGACGGTAGTGCCTGGATGATTATATAAGTGCATGAGTAGTGGCTGGGTGATCGAAGGACTGCAGGGGCAGTGGCTGGGTGATTGAAGGAGTGCAGGAGTAGTGCCTATGTGATTGCATGAGAACAAAGGTACTGCCTGGGTGATTGGAGGAGTACTAGGGTAGTGCCTGGGTGATTGCATAAGTGCATAGGTATTGCCTGAGTGATTTTATAAGTGCATGGGTACTGGGTAAGTGACTGGAAGAGTGCATAGATCCTGACAGAGTGATTGGAGGAGTGCAAGGGTAGTGCCTGGATGATTCAACTAGTGTATAGCTAATGCACTGGTGATTGCATGAGTGCAGAGGTAATGTCTGGGTGATTAGAGGACTACATAGGTTATATCTGAGTGATTGCATGAGTTGATGGGTAATATCTGGGGGATTACAGGAGTACATAGGAACTGCCTGGATGATTTTATAAGTGCATGGGTACTGCCTAAGTGATTGGAGGAGTGCATAGATCCTGACAGGGTGATTGAAGGAGTGCAAGGATAGTGCCTGGGTGATTGAATCAGTGTATAGCTAAAGCATTAGTGATTGCATGAGTGCAGAGGTAATGTCTGGGGAATTACAGAAGTACATAGGGAGTGCCTGGGTGATTTTATAACTGCATGGGTACTGCCTGGGTGATTGGAGTAGTACTGTGGCAGTGTCTGAGTGATTGCAGGATTGTAAAGGTAGTGCCTGGGTGATTTTACAACTGCATGGGCACTGGCTCAGTGCTTACATAATTACAAGGATAGTGCCAGCGTGATTGGAAGAGTGCAAAGGTAGTGCCTTGATGATTATATAAGTGCATTGGTAGTGGCTGGGTGATCGAAGGACTGCAGAGGTAGGGTCTGGGTGATTAGAGGAGTACAGGAATAGTGTCTGGGTGATTGCACGAGAACAAATATACTGCCTGGGTGATTGGAGGAGTACTAGGGTAGTGCCTGGGTGATTGCATAAGTGCATAGGTAGTACCTGAGTAATTTTATAAGTGCATGGGTACTGGGTAAGTGATCGCAGGAGTGCATAGATCCTGACATGGTTATTGGAGGAGTGCAAGGGTAATGCCTGGGTGATTGAACTAGTGTATAGCTAATGCATTGGTGTTTGCATGAGTGCAGAGGTAATGTCTAGATGATTAGAGAAGTACATAGGTAATGTTTGGGTGATTGCATAAGTTGAGGGGTAATATCTGGGGGATTACAAGAGTACATAGGAACTGCCTGGGTGATTTTATAAGTGCATGGGTACTGCCTAATTGATTGGAGGAGTGTATAGATCCTGACAGAATGATTGGAGGAGTGCAAAGATAGTGCCTGGGTGATTCAATCACTGTATAGCTAAAGGATTAGTGATTGCACGAATGCAGGGGTAATGTCTGGGGGATTACAGAAGTACATAGGAAGTGCCTGGGTGATTTTATAACTGCATGGGTACTGCCTGGGTGAATGGAGTAGTACTATGGTAGTGTCTGAGTGATTGGACGATTGTAAAGGTAGTGCGTGGATGATTTTAAAACTGCATGGGCACTGGCTGAGTGGTTACATAATTACAGAGATAGTGCCAGCGTGATTGGAAGAGTGCAAAGGTAGTGCCTGGATGATTATATAAGTGCATGGGTAGTGGCTGGGTGATCAAAGGACTGCAGGGGTGGTGCTGGGTGATTGAAGGAGTGCAGGGGTAGTGCCTATGTGATTGCATGAGAACAAAGGTACTGCCTGGGTGATTGGAGGAGTACTATGGTAGTGCCTGGGTGATTGCATACGTGCATAGCTAGTGCCTGAGTGATTTTATGAGTATATGGGTACTGGGTAAGTGATTGAAGGAGTGTATAGATCCTGACACAGTTATTGGAGGAGTGCAAGGGTAGTGCCTGGGTGATTGAACTAGTGTTTAGCTAATGCATTGGAGATTGCATGAGTGCAGAGGTAATGTCTAGATAATTAGAGAAGTACATAAGTTATATCTGAGTGATTGCATGAGTTGAGGGATAATATCTGAGGGATTACAGGAGTACATAGGAACTGCCTGGGTGATTTTATAAGTGCATGGGTACTGCCTAAGTGATTGGAGGAGTGCATAGATCCTGACAGGGTGATTGAAGGAGTGCAAGGATAGTGCCTGGGTGATTGAATCAGTGTATAGCTAAAGCATTGGTGATTGCATGAGTGCAGAGGTAATGTCTGGGGAATTACAGAAGTACATAAGGAGTGCCTGGGTGATTTTATAACTGCATGGGTACTGCCTGGGTGATTGAAGTAGTACTGTGGTAGTGTCTGAGTGATTGGAGCATTGTAAAGGTATTGCCTGGGTGATTTGACAACTGCATGGGCACTGGCTCAGTGGTTACATAATTACAAGGATAGTACCAGCGTGATTGGAAGAGTGCAAAGGTAATGCCTGGATGATTATATAAGTGCAAGGGTAGTGGCTGGGTGATCAAAGGACTGCAGGGGTAGTGGCTGGGTGATTGAAGGAGTGCAGGGGTAGTGAAAGACACACCTACATTCCTGCAGTGTATTTCAAGTGTACCTTTCCCCAGACTCATAGAAAATACCCTAATCACTAATTCCTCTGCCAACATGTTTTAAACAAGAGTTTTGAGCTACAGCTTCACCATTCTGCAACTACTTATGCTATTGGAACTACACAAATATAAACTAGAAACCCTTTACAAGTCTCTACTATAAGTCTCACCATATTGCTAAAAGCATGCATACATATGTCTGTACCTTTTGCTACCAGCATCATATATTAAAGTAATATACAGATAGATATATACTTCTGTTTTATACATCTATTATCTTCAGACACATAACACTTACTATGATGCATGTGCAAGTAAAGACATACCTCATCACAACACCATCCATAGCTCAAAACTTCACAGACTATACTTCAAATTTCAAACACACACTGAAAATTATGCGGTATATATAAAATATACCTTTCCACACATCATACATATTACTCTGATAAATAATATCTCTACAAACATATCCCAAATCTCACTTTTGTGCTGCTGCTTTACAATTCTACAACTGCTTATAATGTTACACCTAGCTCAAATACAAAGCAGAAACCCTTCACATGTCTCTGCTATAAGTCTCACCAAATTCCTGAAAGCATGCATGCATATGTCTATACCTTTTTCTAGCAGTATCATATATAAAAAAATATACAAATAGATCCATACATGTGTTTTATACATCTAGCATCTTCAGATACATAACACATATAAGAATATATCTCCTAGTACAGACTTTCTTCTATCACAACACTATGCACACGTGAAAAATTCACACAACAAACTTCCAATTTCAAGCAAACACCAAAAATTATGTGGCATATTTCAACTGTACCTCTCTACAGACTTATAAAAAGTAGCCTAATCACTAATACCTTATGTCAACATCTTTTTAAACCACACTTTTGTGCTGCATCTTCACCATTCTACTACTACTCACAGTCTTGAGCCTACCACATAAAAAGCAACAACTCCTCTTTGTTATACATAATTCACCTTGAAATATATAAGACATATGAAAATACATATACAAGTAGAGACATACTTCAGACACAAGTCCATGCACACCTTAAAACTTGATAGACTGCACTTCCAATTTAAAAGCGACACCTAAAATTATGCGGTATACTACAAATGTACATATCCACACACTAAAACAAACTACCATAATCACTAATCCATCTTCCAATATACACATATTACTATACAGAATCTATTTCAAACAACATTTAACTACAAATAAAACAAACTACAATACACATCTCTACATTTAATAATAAATTTCAAGCATTACAGTTCTTGAATAATTTTTAAAGATTAAAAGTAAAGCTATTACATAATACACCTCACACATTTATAACTCACCTTCCAAATTGATTTGTAGAATATGAAATATCACAAACTCATAAAAAAAATTCTTATGCACACAATCAATGTAATGCACCACTCTCAGCAAGGTAAAACCAGTAATGGCAAACTTTACCCCTCTTTCTCCACACAAATACATGAGAGTAACAAATCACATTGCTTCCTACATTAATTCAAATTGTAAAACACATTTCTATTGGTTAGACATATTAACCCTTACCAACTGACTTCTAAAAGTGCCTAAACTGGTTCTGGGACTTTTTGGAATCGCGACTCCACCGTGCACCAACGCGATGGAGCCGCGAATCCATAGGGCAGTTCAAAAATATATTACAAATAAAAATACCACTATTTTTTTAGAACACACCACTTCTAAAGATAGTACTGATTCGGGAAATCTTACTTTAATAACATATCACTTATATATAAATTACAATTCCATATTTTAAAACCACAGATAACATTCAACCCTTCCCCCATTCTGATTAATGCCAGTTTCCATAGTAACAGTTCATGGAACATTCAACTGAACTAACAGGTCACAAGTTCATCATATTTTCAAGTTCAGCACACAAGGTTGCAAATGCAAACAGCAGGTGTGGTTGACGTTTCCAAAATATGAGCTTATCCTATCTACTGTACCTTTCAAACATTTTTTACTAACCAATAAACACGCTTTTTAAAGAAAGTAACATGCACCCTATTTTTGAGTGTACGATGTTCTTAAACAGCCAATCAATTCTCTACTTTTTAAAAAACAGCATCTTGTCCACCATTTTAGATACCTCTCATTCTACCAACTGACTACCGCAGCTACAGACATCTTTTCATTACTTCCAGACATCCCTTCAAGATACTTACAGTGTGGATTTTTGGGCACAGCTATGTTTTCTGGTGCAAAAGGTATGCTGAATGGAGAGGTATTGACAAAGACCTAGCTTTACAAAATTTGAATATTGAATGGATTGCACAGAGAGGATTAATGGCACCAATTGATGCCTTTGGTTAAAATCTTTTTCATCTCCAACCCCCTGACCTCATGATTGTGCACTGTGGTGCCAATGACCTAGGCACATTGACTGGGGTAGGATTGGAAATGCTCATGAAGGATACCTTTGCACAATGGATGTTGCTTTTCCCCAAACTGTCTTTGTATACTCTAATATATGCCAAAGACAGAAGTGGAAGTGGTCAAATCAATTCTGTCCACAGATTGAAAAAGCTATGAAAAATGTCAATAAACCTGTTTCTGCTTACCTCAGAGATCATAGGATGGGCTCCATATATAACAACAATCTACGTTTTGATATGGATGACATCTACAGAAGTGATGGAGTCCACTTCACAGATCATGGGAACAGAGTCTTTCTCAACAACCTAAAACTCTGCATCCGCACTTACATGTAGCTACCACAAATTCATAATGAAAACAAGGGCTCTTTTTAGTGCCACCCTATAACACAATAGTGAATATAATTTTTTTTTACACATACATATTTATTTTTTATTTTTTGTGGATTCGCGCACCCGACGCGAATCTGCAAATGCATGAATTCAATGTACTACAACACAACACACTTTTCAAGTTTAACTATTAATTTTTAGTTTCATATATTTTTAACAACTCTATCAATTGTAATCTTGTCATTAACTTCGATCACAGTACCTCTTTAAAACAACTTCACAAATACAACACTACCTTCTAAATTATATACTACTAAATTATTTATTTGAGGTGGATTCGCGAATCCAACGCGTTGTTACACGGGGGGCGCTGGGAGCCGCGTTGGAGTCACGACTCCAAAATAGAAGGAAAACAAACGCTCCACTTCCATTATTTGTAATTCACCCCGGGGACCCCATCCCTCGGGGCCTGCCAGTTTTTTTCTATAAAAGAATTATGGAGTGGGGCCGTGTGGCCCCCCTCCTAAGGCAACTGTTGGCCCCGGGGACCCCATCCCTCGGGGCCTACCGAGACTTTATTTATTTTATATTTATCGGAGGGAGACTGAGTGGTCCCCTCCTAAGGCCAATTATGGCCCCGGGGACCCCATCGCCCGGGGCCTGGCCAGACTTTTTATTATTTTTTTTGGTGGGGGCCGCATGGCCTCCCTCCCGGGCCACCTCTGGCCCCGGGGACCCCATCCCCGAGGCCTGGCCTCAGCATTGGGGACCGTGGGGGGAGCCCCAATGCCCCCACAGTCCCTGCCCGCTCCCCGCCTCCTGCTGGAGCCGGCATTGCTTTTGGGCAAGGGGAGCTGCTAACATGCAGCTCCCCTTGCCCAAAAGCAATACTGCTTTGCTTCTTGGAAGCGAGAGCAGGTCTCCTGCTCTCACTTCCAAGAAGCAAATCAGTGTTTGCTATGGCAGGGCGGGAGCCGTGCTCCCGCCCTGCCATAGCAAACAGCAATGTCCCAGGGTGGGCACCCCGGGACATTGCAGGAGCTGGCCCTGGGGTGTGGCAGTCCCAAGGGCCAAGAAGGGCTCCAGGAGGGGGAAAATGACCCCTCCCAACTGTTGTGAAGCCCGGGGAGGTGGTGGTCCCTGGGGCTGAGGGTCCACAACGGACCCCCGCATTTAAATAAAGTGTGCCCTGGGGAGGTGGTTGTGCCCGGGGTAGTGTGGGGGCTCGAGCCCCCCACACAGTTTTAGAAAGTAGCCCCGGGGAGGTGGAAGTCCCAGGGCTTGGGGGGCCCGCAAGGCCCCTCCTAAATTAACAATGCCCGGGAGGTGGCGGTCCCTGGGACTGCGGGGGCCCCATGGGCACCCGCTACATATTTCAGCATTGCCCCAGGGACCTGGCCCACCCGGGGCTTATAGAAAACAAAGCACGGGAGCCCGCACTTCGTTGTTTTAATTTTTCGAGTGGATTCGCGCACCCAGCGCAAATTCCGACGATTTACTTTTTTTTTTTTAAATGCTTTTTGGGCCCTAGGGGTCCTTGTGCGACCCCCTGAGCAGGCCTAGGGGTCAGGGTATTTCTACCCTGCCCCCTTTTCTTGTTTTCTATCCTCTTTAAAACACATTTCTTGTGACTCGGTTTTACCGAGTCACAAGATGGCTGCCAACACTTCCTGGTTTGGAGTGTTGACAGCCAATCAGAATAGCTCGTGTTCGGGAGGATTAGCAAATCCTCCTCTGTGCTCAGATATCGATATTTTTCTTTTTGAATTTCTCAGTAACTACTGAACGGATTTACACCATTTAAAAAAAGCACACTTTCTAGACCAAGACCTACCTTTTTGCCAAATTTGGTGTAATTCCATTCAGCAGTTCGGGCTGTAGCTTTGTCTAAAATTTCCTATGTAAATTAACATGGAGAAAACGCATTTTGGGACCTCCCTTTTTCTCGGCCCCCACTTGAAAAATCACTCCCAAACTTTCAAGATAGGAGCTGACCTGAGCTGGTAATTAGTTTGGAAAATTTCACGAAGATTCCTCAAATGGCGCCAAAGATATTGGCAAATGAAGAAAACGCTTTTCCTATGGAAACTAGGTCCTAACTATAACTACCTACTGGTGTCTGCCATATATTACCTACTGGCGGTCGCCAGTAGGTAGTTATAGTTAGGACCTTGTTTCTATTCAAAAAGCATTTTTTCTTTTGCCAATATCTTTAGCGCCGGTTGACGAATCTTCACAAAATTTTCAAAACTAATGGTTCACTCAGGTCAGCTCCTGTCCTAAAAGTTTCGGGGTGATTCATCAAGCGGAGGCTGAGAAAAAAGGGGTGTCCCAAAATGAGTTTTCCCCGTGTTAATTTCCATAGGAAGTTTAGACACGTCTACAGCCCGAACTGCTGAACGGAATTACACTAAAATTGGCAGAAAGGTAGCTCTTGGTTCAGAAAGCACTCTTTTTTTTAAATGGTGTAAATCCATTCAGTAGTTGCTGAGAAATTAAAAAAATTAAAAAATTGATATCTGAGCACTGAGGAGGATTCGTGAACCCTCCAAGCACGAGCTCAATTCTGATTGGCTGCCAACACTCCAAACCAGAATGTGTTGGCAGCCATCTTGTGACTCAGCCCCTCCCATAAAATAAAAAATTTATGAAAAAGAAAAAAGGAACCGGCAACTTGCCGGAGGCCCTGCCCCCTCCCCGCATGACTCTGCAAACGCGACCCCTGGCGCGTTCTAAGTTGGGGAATTAAGTCCCCTTGAATACTGAGGGTGGGGCGATGAGGTCCTCTTGTGTCCTGAGGACCTCAGGACACAAGTGGACTTCATCCCCCGAGCAGCAGGGCGCCAAGAGGCACGTTTGCAGAGTGGTGTGAAAAGGGGACATGGCCTCGGACCACCTCTCTGCAATCCAGCTGTGTGGCACTTACTGGAGGTACCTGGTGGGCTAGTTGGCCCCCAGGGACCCTCAGTATTCAAGGGGACTTAATCCCCCAACTTAGAACATGCCAGGGGGCACATTTGCAGAGTGGTGAGCAAAGAGGCGTGGCCTGTTATGAGACCTTAGCAATCCTGCTGTGTGGTACTTACTGGAGGTAATAGGAGGGGTAGTTAGCCCCCAAGGATGTCCTTGGGGGCCAACTACCCCTCTTGTTACCTCCAGTAAGTCCCACACAGTAGGATTGCTAAGACGTCTTTGGAGGCCACGCCCCCTTTCTCCACCACTCTGCAAATGCGCCTCATGGCAGACTATGGGATGGGGGATGAAGTCCACTTTACTCCTGAGGGACTTTGGGGGCCAAGAAGCCCTCCTGGTACCTCCTGTAAGTCCTACGCAGCGGAATTCCTGAGCGCAGGTCAGAGGCCCAGCACCCTTTCTCTACCACTCTGCAAACGTGACTACTACTTAAAGAAGCATCTTTCTGCACCTCTGACTTAGAGGTAGTTTTAATCCCCCTGCCCTATTATGTACTAGGGCCTTACAGAGGAGGTCATGCCAATCACAGGGGTACCCCAACGCATAGTGTTCCCTAGTGTATGTAGGTGTTTTCACTGTATTCTAAGTGTCTTTTAGCATAGCACTGGCTCTAGGCCTGGTTAGTCAGAGTCAGTTACCACCAGTACCCGTCAGCAAAAAGTTGGGGGCACAGGATGACTTTGCAACAAGGCCTCTTTCTGCACATCTGTTGGTTCTTTCTGCATATCTCTTGCTTCTTTCTGCACTTTTCTTCGTCTTTCTGGACTTCTGTTGCCTCTTTCTGCATATCTGTTGCTTCTTTCTGCACCTTTCTTTGTCTTTCTGGACTTCTGTTGCCTCTTTCTGCATTTCTCTTGCTTCTGTCTGCGCCTTTCTTCCTCTTTCTACACATGTCCTACCTCTGTAGGTATAGTTAGAAATTAGCATTTAAAAAACCTTAGAAATTCACTGAAAAAACCTTAGCTTTCAGGGACGTTATAGTTAGAAATGAGCATTTAAAAAACTTTTGAAATTCACTAAAAGAAACATAGGTTTCAGTGACGTTATAGTTAGAAATGAGCATTTAAAAAACCTTAGAAATTCACTGAAAAAACCACAGGTTTCAGGGACGTTATAGTTAGTTGGACATTTCACTCGTACAAAACCAGAGAAATTCGGCCATTATAGTTAGTTCAGCTAACTATAACTCGCGCCCCCGCAATGCACTGCTGATGACGTCACATATTACATCATTCATGACATCTCAAAGGACATCACTGATGAAATCACTGATTATGTATATATGTAGCACTTGCATTATGTCTCACCCATGGTATACTTGAGCTTGGGCCGGTAGTTTATCTGGTAGAGCTGTCTTATCACTTAAAAGTGCTACACAAGGTGAAGACTGTTCTTGTACCACATTTAAGTGAACACTGAGGTAGACTGTAGCTAGGCCATAGCACAAGGAGCTATTCGCTTAAAAAGTAAAAGATGCAGTTTGCTGTTTCAGTGAGCTATATGCACTCATTGAAACCTATGTGCCCAATTATACATCCAGCCTACACTCAGGGGGATATTCTCAAGAAAGTGCGATAATCATCACCAAAAAAGGCTAACGCACGTTTTCATATCGCCGTCTATCGTGGGAAAATAACTCTGTGTTAACGTCGTATTCTCAACACGGCGGTAACATGCGATAGTCTCCTGATAATGCATCAAATGGCCGCGATAACATCACCAAGACGGCGATAAAAATCCAAACCCGAACGCGGAAAAGTCGCGATGGCCCAACCGCGATACCAAACCAGCGGATAAGCTGCGCCAGCCTGCAAGTCCCACAAGTCAGGGCGGCCAAAATCACTATAAAAGTGGCAACCAAAAACACAAACAAGACCCAAACAACTGCGAAGCACCATGGAGGTAGCCGGAGCAAGAACAGAGGACAACCAGAATCCCACAAACCCCACGGAGGACCATCCTGGGACCATCATTGGGGAGACGGCGGCAGGAGTCGGGGGACCGGACACTGTACAACATGACCTGAGCCAACAGCAACAGGGTGAGTAACGACCAGAGACTGGGGGGACGGGGGAGATGGGCACAATGGCACACATGCACAAGTAAGTATAGCACATCTGCGGACAAACTATGCCCAAGAGTCACAACTCCGACCAAGGGCCCAATTTACCCAAGTCTGCAACAGCTCAGCACTGCATAAGCACAGAAGTGAAAGGCACACCGCCTGAAAAGGATAAGGGCCAGCAAAATCAGACCCGAAGGGGCAAATCACCCACAATGCAGCACACACACAAGATGCAGAGCACCTCAACATTGACAACAATGTGGTACAAACTGCAATACTTTCACAACAGAACAGAGGACACAACTGCTGCTGTGTTTAGAAAATGGCCATTCACATTTGGCATAGCAGGAAACTGTGAGATGACAATGTACAAGTACAACCTCACATCCCGGATGGTGTAGAAATGCCAAGTGTCCCGCTTCAAATAGGTGTCTCCTCATACACAATCACAATGTACATTGCCATGCAGTCTGACAGTAAACTTGCACAATGCGTGAACATACATGTGAACACAATGTCAATCTGCATTTCCCTTCACATTGCAGAGGGAGAATCAACACCTCCTGCAGAGCAGACCCAACAACACAGCACTGATGATGAAGAGGACCTCCCCAACATCTACACCGATGTACTCCAACAGCTCAGGGACAGCTCTGGCACACCACCTCCAGGAGCAGGGCAGCCCAGCTGCATCCATGAGACCCCACCCCCTGCACAGGCCACAGACCAGGAAGCACCCACCACCACGGCTGTCACCCAGGACCCCCACGACCAACATATGGCCTCCCAATGCCGTGTGTTAGGGTGCCAGGAGGAGATGTCTGACCAGCTGCTGGTGGGGTTCAACCTCATGGCAGCCAAACTGGATGCCATACGTGGGTGTCTAAGTCCCATCAGGGACCACTCATAGTCCCTAACGGACACCCACTGTCCGCTCCTTGCTCTGCAACAAGCCATGGCTGACATCGCTGGAGTCATGACTCTGAGACAAGAACAACTGTCCAGTCAGAGTGGCCCCAGCGATGTCATCCGTGAGTTGGGACACATAAGGAGAATGATGGAGAGCTTGGAGCGGATGCAGGCGGAAAGAATGTATGCCACGGCTGCACACCAGCGAGATGTAGCTGTGATCTTCCATGCCCTGCAGATCCTCGTCATGGCATTGCCACCACAAGGCCTGGCGCAGATGGATGCTGGTGCCACCACTACATCCACATCTCCTCCCCCTGAAGTGTCAGTGCCACACAGTGTGGCAGATTTCCCACCTCTGTCCCCTGATGTGTCACTGGCACACAGTGATGCAGACAGAACACCACCACCCGCATTAGAGGCACCTGACACATCAGAGGACGAAGATGATGATGAATCTGGCTTTGTGGCTAGAATCAAGTGTTAGCATTCATCTCCGCCATATGGCCGTGTTCAGCTTGGTTCTGCCCTCAGCATCATGCCCTAGAATAACACCTCCCACTGTCCCCCCATACACCGAGCAACACTCACCTTGGACCTCGACATGGACTGCCATATTTGGTGTGGTTACCAATGACACAGCAATCACACTGCGGACTGTAGTCTTCCACTCCCTATGAACTTGTCAATCCCAAAAGGACTCTGGCTGGCCTGCCACGGGGCAACAATGTAAAGTGGGGTTTGCATGGCCCTGTACTGGCACAGCTTCAACACTCCACTGAATGTGAATAAAACATCCCAATTCACACTGATGTGTCATGGCCATGACCATTTAAGAATGAAAGTATGGATGAATGTAGGGACAGTGGTTCCACAAAAGAGGCACTCCCTGGGTAATGCTATCAATGCGCACGTATGGCCGTGACCCAGATAGGCATTGAGACACACATTGTCATTCAAATCAACACTCATCACAGTTGAATACAAGTGAAGCTGCGTAGACTTTATTAGCATTTGCGTGTCAGTACGAGCAAGATAAGTGCCACAACATGCAGACCAATGCAGCAGTATGTCAGAATGAGGAACCTTGCCAAGCGCCGCTGTCCACCCCGGGGGAGTGCCTCACCTTTCACAGGTGTGTGTTAACACGCGTTGTTGTCCGCTCATGTTTTCGGAGTCCAGGCGAGTGCAGCCATGTCCACTGTTGTCGTGGGATATGTGACCAGATCTCCAAGATGCAACAAGGTGTCGGGACATGTGCAATGTGTTCCAATCAGTTGTAGCTGCAGGTACGTAGCTACTCGTCCATGAAAGCGATTGCAGCTTTGTAGGCTAACATTTCCAACATGAGGTCGGAGTTGACTTCATCAAACAGGACGGCGAGACGATCCATTAGCAGGTCCGGAAAGATGTGCTGCGTCCACCCCCTTTCACCAATTAGCGCTACAGCCCAATATGGGAGCTGTTCAATGTGGTCACTGCACACGAGGATTTGTGCAATCTCCCAGGTCCAGCTGCCAGCATGTATGCCAAGTATCGAGGCATCCCATAAACGGGTATCACGGTGACACTCCTGGTCGTGGGCCAACAGGGGACGCACACACATGTCAAAATCCAGTTCAGCTACCGTCCTGTTGGATAGGCAGACATCCATGGACCACTCGAACATGCACGATCGACAATGCAACACAGGCTGAACGCAGGTGACGTTGGCAAGGCGGAAGCTTAGCCGGTAACTGATCCGCAGCAGTGCCAATGGCAGTGCCCCCAGTGAATGCAGCATTCGTGCACGGTACAGTTCCACGTGACAGGGGTTGTGCATGTGTCTAGGATGTTCGGCCATTACGTTAGTGGCCCTTGTGGAAGCGGCACTGTTCTGACCTGCGCCAGTTCTGTGGATGAAATGCCACATCTTGTATCAATGAGTTGTTATAGTGTGCACCGGTTGTACGCCTGGTATGGTGTGGGAGTAAGTGTGAAGGCCATTCCATGCAAGATAACTTCGAGCAAGGACTTCTGTGTGTGGGGTGTGTATACGTTGGTCTTTCGTCTGGCTGTGCATAGTGTGGGAGTCGTCATCAGCTGCTATAATATCTGACACGGGGTGCCTGGCACATGCAATTCCGAGGTCGGAGGTGCAGATGTGCTTCCGCCTGATAGTTCAGACAAAGGAGCTTTCATCCCTAGTGTAAGTTTGTTATCTGCTTGCATTCATGGGATGTGAAGTGTCTTGTTGGGGGTGGGGTGGGATGAGTGGGACTTTGTGATTCATTATTGACATGACTTGCATGTGGCATATGAGCGGCATCACTGTGTGTTACGTTGCCTCACAGCTGCTCCTCCCTCCCCGTACCCATTTACTTATGTGCGCTGCACGATTGCATCACTTGCACTCCTACGGCACAGTATTGTCATGCCTGTCTGCGCATGTCCACAAGCCTGACAACGACACTGTGATGTTGGCCGTTGAAGGTGGTGGCCCATGTGAGTGTAGGCGTATGTAAAGGATAGGGCGGACACAGATGTAGAGTACATGCCTGGCTGAACTGGCGCTGCTAATGTGGCTGGGCATTTTTGCTCATGCTGCGGCAATACAGTTACACACAACACTTGGCATGTATGATCCTGGACTCCGAGCGGTCTTGCGCTCCTTCATTACTCTGTTCTTGCGAGCCCGCCCTCCGGGTGCATGCTACATTGCAACATTGTCGCTTACAGGGGGGGACGACTTAGCTACATGTCCAAGCTATTACCCACTGCCTGAGGTGACATGGTTGCGTCCGCTGTCCACAGCACAATGTAATGTGGTAGGGCCCGGGGCCATCATTCATGCATAATGACCACACGGACACACTTGGCTAGATAGTGGAACTGGCTACGGGCACGTGCGCCCGGCCCCTTTTTATTACCAGGATCACATGTCCAGTGACGCCTGTGCTGGATGGGTGTGGGGTGAGTGTGAGCCAGCCCTCAGTGAGTGGTTGGTGCTGGCAACAACTTGAACAGTGATCACTATTAAAGCAGAAACAGAAAACACCAACATAACACTAACAACTACGAAGCACCATGGAGGTAGCCGGAGCAAGTACAGAGGTCACCCAATATTCAATCAGAAGGGGCCATGACTTGTGGTGCACTGAGATAGTGGCACTAGAGCTGGGCGTGCTCATGTGAAGAAATTGTCAATGATTGTGTCCCTTCAGGATATTCCTGCCGCAGCTGCAGTGGGGTGTGTTACACCTGCCTCATCTTCATCATCATCGTCCCAGGTCTTCCACACTGCCTGAGGTGACATTGTTGCATCCGCAGTCCACAGCACGTGACTCAATCATAAAGGGCCCCTGAGCTGTGGTGCACAGTTAGTGGCACCTGTGGCGCTCAAGGTGTGTGCAGCCAGCGATGATGCATGGTCCGGGCGGGCTGCACTGGGAGCAATGTCTTCTGCCTATTGAATTCTGCCTCAATATGGCCAAGTGGCGTTGACTTGTGGTGCACAGAGTTAGTGGCACCTGTGGCGCTCAGGGGGTGCGCAGCCAGCGATGATGCGTGGTCCGGGCGGGCCGCACTGGGAGCAATGTCTTCTGCCTATTGAATTCTGCCTCAATATGGCCACGTGGCATTGACTTGTGGTGCACAGAGTTAGTGGCACCTGTGGCGCTCAGGGGGTGCACAGCCAGCGATGATGCGTGGTCCGGGCGGGCCGCACTGGTGGCAATGTCTGTTGCCTACTGGACTGCGTCATCTGCAATCGCGACTCGATCTGAATTGTGAGCCCTGCTGACCTCAGTGTAGGCCGGAGGCAGAGGTCAGCAAGGGCCTGCAGCCACGTGGCGTTGACTTGTGGTGCACAGAGTTAGTGGCACCTGTGGCGCTCAGGGGGTGCGCAGCCAGCGATGATGCGTGGTCCGGGCGGGCCACACTGGGGTCAATGTCTGTTGCCTACTGGACTGCGTCATCTGCAATCGCGACTCGATCTGAATTGTGTGCCCTGCTGACCTCAGTGTAGGCCGGAGGCAGAGGTCAGCAAGGGCTCGCAGCCACGTGGTGTTGACTTGTGGTGCACAGAGTTAGTGGCACCTGTGGCGCTCAGGGGGTGCGCAGCCAGTGATGATGCGTGGTCCGGGCGGGCCCCACTGGGTTCAATGTCTGTTGCCTACTGGACTGCATCATCTGCAATCGTGACTTGATCTGAATTGTGAGCCCTGCAGACCGCAGTGTAGGCCGGAGGCAGTATCCAGCACACACATAACTCCTTGGTGCTGTGCGGCTGGGTGCGCTGGGGGCCTGTGTCGCGGAAGCCAGCGTTCGGCTGAGGAGGCTGGTGGTCACGGAGGCAGACTCATGGCAGGGTGAGGGGCGCCGCCCTGGCAGATGCGTTGGCCATCCCGGAAGTGAACCACGCCCAGAGCCCCGGCCTATTTATTCACACTCCTATGCTGGGCTGGCATACGCCAGACAAGCCCACTCCGCTTATGCTTACAGGGGGGGACTGCACAGCCCACTGCATGACCGAGGTCTTCCCCACTGCTTGAGGTAACATGGTTGTGTCCACTGTCCACGACACTGCAAACACCTGCAGTGTATGTCCATATGGATAGGTCTGTGCTCTGCATACTGAGGTCTGTCCAGCACATCACCGCCACACTTGACATTGTGTGCATTCTTATTCATGGGTGACTTGCCTCCTTCACACATACTTGGTTCCCACCTCTCCCCACATTCTGCTATTGTGTGGCTGAGGGGCCATGCCATTTTCGGGACGTCCGCTGTCCTGTTCTGCGCTGCCTCGGTGGTAGTAGGGGTTGGTCCGGGGGGCTGGGGGTGGTGGCGGTGGGTGTTGTGGCCCTCTTGGGTCTCCGAGCTGCATGATCTGTGTCTCCATGGCATCTGTTAGTCTTCAGATGTGGCTCTGGGCTGGGCTCCCTTTCTTTTTTTTTTAAATATATTTTTATTCCAGTTTTTCATGTATAAACAGCACCAATTATGTACATACATTTCGTTAACGTATGAGGATTAATCATTCCTTCTTTTATATATGACATTTTCAAAATAAACACTTTCTTTTACACACTTTTTAAATTAGCTCTAATTGGGAAGAGAAAAAAATAAGTAAGCTAAGAGTTGTCCACTGCTGAAAGGAAGCTCTAACAGTTATTCTATAGTATAAAATTCCTGCAAAAAATAAAGAATAAACAGAGGGGATATATCACGGTGATGGTAACATACCAGTCTTATTCAAATATCTAGGGCCCATTATAGAACTGCGATTCCTTCCAGATATAAATAGGTGCCCATATACGTCTGCCTAGAGTTTTCCCTCTCTTGCCCTTCTTTTCGTAAATTCCCCTCTCCAGATTTAATACAGCGAGTAGCCTGGCAAGCCAATGCTGAAAAGTTGGAGCTGCTTGATCAAGCCAGGCTGAAGCAACACAGATTCGCAAAACTGCCATAGCAAGAAAAAGAAAACGGTGAGACATAGCTTGCCCCTGGCTGTTATCAACCCCAAGGAGCATTAAGGCTGGGGTTAACTTAACTTTAAGGTCCAGAGTATGTTCACAAAATGTCCTAATTGAGCATTTTAGCAAATCAAGACGCGGACAGGTGGAGAACATATGAACTAAATCTGCGCTTGGAAAATCACACCGGGAACACCTGGTTCCCTCCTGCCCGCCCCACTGTGCTATCCTAGCCGGGGTGTAGTAAAGTGAGAAAATTGTCTTGTAGTGCTGAGCCTGAAGCCCAGCTGAGCATAAAACGGTCTGCCCCAGCTCTAAAGACTCAAGAAAGTTATCCGAATCGATGCCCAGCCTATCTTTCCATTTTTCGCTGTGCTTTTCTAGATTGTCCTGCTTGAGTGATGTAAGTTCAAAATAAATTCTTTTAATGGTGCAGCCCTCACTGCTTTTTATAGCGTCTATGGTTTTAACTTTACCAAAGCCATTAAGCCCGCCCATCTTTTTGCTCAAGAAACTTCTAAGCTGGAGATATTTAAAGAAGTTCCTAGTACCAATACCAAACTTATCCTGAATATCCTTAAATTGATAGATTCCCTCAGAACCCATTAAGTCCCCGACTTTCAGAAGACCCCGCCCCGCCCACTCCGCCATGATTTGATCAGAGAAGATTTCTGGCAGCGTGGGGTTTCCAAACAACTGGGTATAAAAATTCACTCTGCCAAGTCCCGTCTTCTTCTTAAGGGCAGCCCAGATTTTAAAGGCTGCCTGCATAGTTTTGAACCTTGTTCTTTTAAAATAGCTAGGCTCACTGAATTTCATAAAGCAGTTCACTGCGTCCTCCCCCACCAGTAACCTATATACATCTGGCAAGCGATCTTCAGCGCTTAAATCTTCAGATCGCCCACCAAACAACCCACACACATATTGAAGAGCTGCAGCCCAATAATAGAGTTTAAAATCCGGAACCGCCCAACCACCTCTTTCCTGGGGCAGTGTCATATACCGTAAGGCCCTCCTAGTTTTACCGTGTGCCTAGATAAATCGGTTTACCAGGTTCTCCAGTGCAGTAAACCATTGCTTCCCATATTCTAGGGGTATTTCCCTAAACAAGTAGAGTATTTTTGGTAAGAATACCATTTTAACCACATTGCAGCGGCCCACCAGTGACAGATGCAAATTGTGAAATTTATCAAAGTCTTTTTTAGCCTTCCGGATTACAGGATCAATATTTATAGCCACCAGATCACTCAATTCAGAGGTTATATCAATACCCAAGTAAACCGCTGAATCTGTCACCCACGGGTCAGAGAGGCTGATCCCCCTGTTCATAACTATCTGGGTCTTCTGCCTGTTTAGGGCATATCCGGAAATCCCACCAAATGCTTGAGCTGTCTCCTCGATTGCAGCTAGTGCTGCTAGTGTGTTGGGGGTGACTAAAGCGACATTGTCCGCATACGCAAGGACTTTTGATGCTAACCCATGGTAAATAATAGGCTCAATTTCCCGGGAGGCATCCAGCCGCCGGATTAAAGGATCTATATATATAGCAAATAAAAGGGGTGAACACGGGCAACCCTGCCTGGTGCCCCGTTTGATCACAAAAGGCACAGTGTATTTCCCATTTATTCTCAACCGAGCAGTTGGTGCTCTATACATAGCGCGAATGGCTTTAATAAACCCCTGCCCGATACCAAACCATTTCATTGCCTCCCATAGATAATCCCAGGTGACCCTATCAAAGGCTTTCTCTGCATCCAAAAGCAGCAAAGCCATAGAGTCCCCTGAGACTTCAGCTGCATCGAACAGGGTTATTACCCGACCTATATGCTGGGTAGTCCCCCTCCCTGGTATAAACCCATGCTGGCATGGGTGGATTGCTTTCCCTATGATGGTGTTTAATCTGGTCGCGAGAGCTTTGGAGAGAATCTTAGCGTCAGAGTTTATGAGCGTAATTGGCCGATATGATCCAGGTTCCCGAGGCGGCTTGCCCTTTTTTAGAAAAATTATAATATTGGCTCCTGCCCAAGAATCGGGAACCGAGCTCCCGGTTTGTGCGCAACAGATCGTATCAACCAGGTCGGGTCAATTACATCCAGGAAGGTTTTATAAAACTCCAGGGGAATCTGATCAGGTCCAGCAGCCTTGCCTGAGGGAAGATTGATCAATGCACCATAAATCTCATCCTGTGCCAATATAGCCTCCAGCATCTCACTATCCTCAGAATCAATACTCTGCAATGGAGTGCTATTAAGATACCCCTGAATTAAGTTCTGCCGCGCCTGATGTTCCTCGCCATATAGTCGTTGGTAAAATTGTCGAAACACTTCCTGAATCCCAGGTGGATCTATAACTAGGTTTCCACGGTCATCTGTGATCTCATTTATCTCACTCGCAACACTCCTTTGTCTGAGTCTAACTGCCAACGTGTGCCCAACCCACTCACTAAATTTGTGGCAATGCTCTCTTTTAGCTAAGAAACATTCCGCTGCCTTAGCAGCGGCCCGATCTCCGATTTCTGCCTTGGCCCAGGCTAGCCGAAGCAGAGTATCATCAATTAATAGACCTGCGTTCAGCGCAGTTGCCAGCTCCTCTTCAATCCTAGCTAGGTTTTTATAGAGCATTTCCTCACGTTGCGCCTCCCTCTTCTGCCGATGTAGGCTAAAACTAAGTGTCTCCCCTCTGACTCCCGCCTTAAAAGCGTCCCACACTACACCAGCACTAGTACTATGTCTATTTATATCCCAGAACACCTTAATCCACCCCTTCATATGGAGAACATATTCAGAGTCTATTAGGAGCCCCTTTCAAAAGTCCATATCCGCTCACCTTTCTCTCCATTTGAGAAAGCCGCTGTAAGGACTAGAGGATTATGATCCGATAATATCCTAGGGTGTTTCTCTATTCTAACCCGATGCACTAAAAAATGTGAGACAAAGAAATAATCAATTCTATAAACCGCCTTGTGAGGGGCAGAAAAAAACGTACTACCGGGATCTTTTATGTTTAGATGATGCCATAGGTCTATAAGTCAGTGATTGCTTACCATATTAGTAAGTGCCTTAAAGACTTTTCTCTTACGCCAAGAATATATATCACCAGCATTTCCCCAAAGTCCTCCAAGCCCATTAATGTTGAAATCACCACATATTATTAGTGGGGTAGGCCATTTGGCTAACTCATCATCCAAGAACTCCAATACCTCTGGGTCATCTGCGGTTGAGCCATACACCGAACACAAAGTGAAAGGCTCCCCAGCAAACACACATTCCACTAATACCCACCGTCCCCACCTATCTGAAAGTTTCCTTTGAACAATTATATCTTTCCTTCGGGTAAGAATAGCGACCCCTCTGGTTTTAGTAGCTTGCTTAGTAGCCATCAATAGCCTAACCCCAAGTTGTTCAAGAATTCCTCCTCTGGTACCCTCTATGTGGGTCTCTTGAACACATAGGATATCAGCTCGCATTGTCTTCAAAATAATTGCCGCCCTTAGCCGCTTGGCTTGATCATTAATCCCACAAATATTGATTGAGACGACTCTAAGATTCATAAAGCAATTTTGGGTAGCTTTCCTTCAGCGTAGAAATATATATATATTTTTCCCCCCTTCCCTTTAATACCACTGTATCCTCCACTCCCCTTTCAAAAGAAAACCATTCTCTACACTTTCAGAGACCTTTAACCCCATGTTTCCTCATACGTTGTGCTATGAAGTGCTGTGACCTACCCCCTCCGGATCCCCAAGCCCCCCCTGAACCAGACCACCCTCCTCCCCCACCCCGCCCTACAACCCGTACAGGCAAATAGGTCAATCATGACCTATGTGTGGCAACCGATCTCTTATTTCGAGTTACCGCTGTCGCTTCTCCCCCTAAATAACGCTATCCTCCCACCCACACCGCATGATAGCCATTGATAAGCATTTTATAACGAGTAAGAGCTGTATCAGCCTTTTTTTTTAAGAAATCCCCAAAACAGATACCACCACCGAAAAGGAACCCCAAGCAGTTTAACAGATGAAATACAAAAGCAATGATCAAAGATCAGTCATTCAGCCATCAAGTCCCCTTACGGCTAGCGGGCTGCTTCTCCTCCCCTTTGCTTCCTTCAACTCTGTCATAAATTCTTGTGCTTTAACTTCAGAGGAAAACATTCGAATCCGCCCATTATCAATAACCTTAAGGCGAGCAGGAAATAACAAGTATGCCTCACAACCCAGCCCCTGAAACGCAGTTATCAGCTGGCGGAGTCTCCATCTGCGCTCCACCGTGGCGTGACAAAAGTCTGGGCGCGCGAAAAAGGTGTGTCCGTCATAGGTCCGCTTGGCGTCTGGTCTTGCCTTATCAATTATGGCTTGTCGAAGCAGAAAGTTCCCGATATAAATCAGGATAGCTCTAGGGCGCTCCTCTTGCCTGGCTGGGTTACTCCTCCGCTGCACCATTGGGAAGCGATGGACCCGCTGAACCTCCATATCCCAATTCCATTGGGCAAGATCCGGAAAGGCTCCTTTCAGCAAGGATACAACAAAGGGCATTATATTTCCCCCTTCAGCATTTTCGGCAATCCCTAATAATCGGACATTGTTTCTCCGTTGTCGATTCTCGAAATCCTCGAGTTTCCAGCACATGTCCATTGCTTGCTTTTCCTGCTGCTCCTTAAATCCCTGTCGTTTATCGACCTCTTCCTCTAAAGCAACAGTTCTGTCCTCCACATGGGTGACCCTTTCGGCCATTTCAGTGCATAATTTATTTACTTTGCGGATGGAGGTCTGCAATTTTTTAGTTGCTTGAAGCGACCTCCTACTTTCCAATCTGGCCTCCCCCTGCATTTGTTTTAGGGTAGAGTACACTAAGTCCAGTGAGGGCGGAACAGAGGGACCAGGAGGCATAGCTGGACCAGCAGATCCCGCTTGCCCATCATTCTCATAAATCATGCTAGTAGCCGAGTAATCCCACTCCAATTTACGTGCCGTTGCCAAGTCAGTTTTACCAGGACTTGCTCTAGCCCTTACTCTGCGCTTCTGCAGCATTGACTTGCTACGGCACCCTTTTTGCACAGTGGAGGATTCCCCTGAGTCGGTTTCTTCAGAGGTATTAAAGTCACTAAGTGCCGGGGACTCAGAGTCATCATTGAGAGAGTAGAACTTGTCCCCGTCGGGAGATCCATGCATCATCTCGTGGCGCTTTGGGTTTTGTTTTGAATTATGATCTGCAGCATTATCAGCGAGTACAGTGAGGCATACCCCTTCCCTTACAGTAGTGCTGATAGTGCAGATAATGCCATTGCTACTTATTTTTTCAGTCTCACCCCCGTTCTTAGCACCAATCCCCAATGAACCCACAGATTCCGTTGAGTTTCCATCCTCTAATGCAGTCTCAGCATTGTCAGCCCGCTCACCCGTAGTTTCTAAGAGAAGTGATGGTGAAGGTTCTGTGTGTTCTGTGTGCTCCGCTTGCTGAGCCAAATCCCCCTGTAAGCCCTGTTCCGGTCCGGGTTGTTCATGCAGCACAGTTCCCACGTAGGGCTGAATGGCTTCCCCTGTCTCTGCTGGTCCTGTCTCGGTCAAGCGGGGAGCGCTCTCCTTTGCGTTTTTAGCCGGGGCGTTGGGGGCCGAAGGCGAGGACATGGAGGACTGCGACAGCCGACGGTGGTTGAAGCCTTCTCCATGTCTTCCATGGGCTCCCTTTCTACTGCAGTTTGTTGTCCTGCTTAACACCAGTAAAAGGCAGGTGTTAAATCCCTGCTGCTAACGCGCCTAATCGTCTGTTTTTGGTTCGCATCGCAGATCTGGCTGGAAGTTGAGAATATCGCGAAGTGGTGTTTTCGTGTGTCTTTGCACGGGAACGCCTACTCTGCATATCATTAGCGTTAGTTGTCTCTCTCATCCGTGGCGATGTTTTTTGCGGCAGCTATCGCTGGTAAACTGGCGATGTGGGCAGTTTGCACCAGCTTGGGAATGGGGTGATAATTCTTTGGCCACTTTTGCTGCGCTAAAGTGCCGATAACCCGGCGATAAGTCCTTGAGAATATGCCCCTCAGACTTTACTTCTGAAAGAAAACATCACTGAAGCACCTAGTGAGGTAGTTAGAGAAGCAGGCAAAGATTCACTCCTACAGACAGGTACAACTGATTTGTACCTTGTGGTATTGAAGGCAGTTTCTTACACACTTAAATAACCCAATATTTTACAGACACATTTAGAGGACCATAGATATCACAAAGACAGACAACCATTTACAAACAAACGTACATACTCATGGAATATCAGCTCCTGATAGGGACTCACACAGTTAGTCACATATCAGTGAAAAAACTGATACTTTCAAGTCTAACATCTAAAGCCCTTGTCAAGTTTTAAGCAAATCTTCTACACCATATGACTGTCCCCTGAGGTAGATGGAAGTCAGTCAATAGAATAGTCTCCTTTAGGTTAATATCTGTGTAAGTAGGTGTATGGGTGAGTGAGAGGGTGAGTGAGTAACTCTATGAGTGAGTAAATGTGTGTGTGAGTAGCTGTATGAACACCCTCTCACTCACCCATACATATAACTGGGCAGTAAGGTAGGCTGTCGGTGGTTAATAGAATGGGTGCTACGCACTTAAAAGTGAACACATGTAGTCTGAAGTTTGCCTAAACTGTATATCCTCATGTAAACTAAATGTTTAAATAGTTAAAATATTTAATGTGATACTATATAATTAAGTGATGAGACCGCAACAAGGACTTTGCACACAGCACTTTCGCCCGTTCCCTGGGCCAGAAGGCACGCAACACTTTGCACCCGGCCCCTGGTGGGGGCTTCAAATCTCCGGCGGCGGTCCCGCGAAGCGGAAGACCGCAACAAGGACTTTGCATACAGCACTTTCGCCCGTGTCCCTTGGCCAGAAGGCACGCAGCACATTGCACCCGGCCCCTGGTGTGGGCTTCAAATCTCCGGCGGCGGTCCCGCGACGCGGGAGACCGCAACAAGGCACACAGCACTTTTGCCCGTGTCCCTGGGCCAGAAGGCACGCAGCACTTTGCACCCGGCCCCTGGTGGGGGCTTCAAATCTCCGGCGGCGGTCCCGCAACGCGGGACGCGCGTGGGAGGTAGTCTGACAGAGCTGGGCTGGGCCACAACTCTGCCATCCACCATTTTTAAGGTACTGTGCGACGTAATTTATCCAAAGTCCATGATTACTAGGACTTTAACGAAGATTGGTCATTGATCTTATGATTCGTCGAATCCGCACTATTTCCCTGAGAAGGAAATCTGATCGAAGTAAAGCATTAACTGTGGATATTCAGACTCCTTGATTCGTGGACAATTTGTGGTTTAATAATAATTATATCTGTGGTGTACTTAAGTTCTCATCGATCAATTTTTGTTTTTACTATGGGGAAGAGAAAATTAGTGAGCACTCAGAACAAAAAATCAGTTAAAGCAGGGGAGCTTTCTCGTCAGTCCCTATTAAATTATTTAACGGGCGCTGTGGGAGCTATTGAGCGGCAGATTATAACTGTTGAAGAGGCGTTGAACCCAGGAACGGATGGGGGTGCACCAGGGGGGGCTAGGTCTATTAATCAAATCGATGCTCATAGAAGCAATCCGGCCAAAAATGGCTGTGCGGTAAATATTTCAGACCACATATCTAGTAGTGAACACGATTATGAAACACAACCACCGACTAAGCGCCCCAGGAACCCTGACAATTGCTCCCCTATGCCCGAAGTACCATGCTCAAAGTCTAGTAAGTCCCCACTCATTGCATGCAAAAAGGCCCCTAAAAAAGCTAAGCTCAAAAAATCTGAAAACTGGGAAAAATCAATACTCAGCTCTAATGCGCGCACACAGAGCGAGGTTGGCAAACTAAAAGCCAAGCTGGAAGCCTTAGATTCTCATCTCAGAGAAAGTCTAAGCAGTGTGACATCTAGGTTTGGCTTAATGGAGTCAACCTTAGCCAAATGCTTGGACAAACTCCAGTCCCACGTGCAGGGGTGTGAGCCTAGTCAAGTGAGTGCTCAGGATAGTGAATCGAGTAGATTAAGGCCCAATTCCAATAGTCCTACTCTGGGCACTCACACCAATACAGGACATGGTAAAAGCAAAACATTGCCACAGTATTCCACAATAAACTCAGGGGTCCCCCCGTCTACCATACCACCAGCTATGACTCCACTTACGCGCAGCTCTCCTACCAAAAGCTCTAATAACGTACATGAAAAGAGGAAAGAACGGCATATAACATACTTAGACTTACCCCCAGTGGCCACGCCATACATAGTGGTACTGGCTAATGTTCCAAAACTAGAAAACGGGACAGAAGAATCGTGGGAGGTATTAAGGAACAAATCCTTACGTTGGCTTGGTGTTAGGACGGGCCTTGCTGGGGAGTTATTTGAAGAGTTCAAGATGGCAAGGAGAATAGGATGGGTAGGCAGAGGACGGAAAACCCTCGCAGGGGATTGTGTTGTCCTGACTTTTAAGACCCCCCGCTTAGTAATCTTAAGCAGGGCAGGAAACCATACTGCGCTAGGACAAGGTGTTAATGTAGTTCCTTTAGGCTATTTTTATCAACCCGCACATGGCAATAATGCAAGAATTAATTGGGAACCTTACACTCCGACCCACAGAAACCAGTTTAATATCCAAACATACAATCGCTTTGATGTATTTAACAATCTAGAAGCAGTCGATTGACTGAGTCTAGAGGATTCCACCCAGGCGTTAACATCAAGCAGTAGGGTTGCTGGCTCTAATGTGGGTCTGTCAATATCCCAAGTTAGTAATGTAATAGGCGACACACAAGAGAGAGTTTTAGAGGAAAACATACAGTCATCCGCGAACATAGCCCAGGACATCACGGCTCCACCAACTCAAACCCCTTTATCACAAACCGGGCCTATAATTCTGCAGGTGGAGGATGGGCAGGAAAGGAACAGGAACATGGGCACAGACAGGAAAGATAAATGCCAATTCCTGTTCTGGAACTTGGCAGGATTAAAATCCAAGGTGGGCAATAACGTGTGGGTTGACTTCGTGAGTAAATTTGAGATCTTTAGTCTGCAAGAAACATGGACAGTGGATGCAATCCACATCAGTGGGTATAAAACGTTTCATACCTCTGCAATAAGTTCATCCCATGGCAGAGCTAAAGGGGGTCTCTGCACCTACATTTCCAATTACCTAAACCTGAGGAAAGTCCAACTAATTGTCTCTAACTGGTATTATCAAATTATAAATCTATACGTGGACCAGGGATTTAGCGTAGTCTTGTTAAATTTTTATAACAATGTTTCATCAGAAATACTTGAGGGGATATTGCGAAAATTAAATAGCGAATTAAATAACTTACTTTCCAATTCAACTAATGAAGTTTTTGTGATATGGGGTGGAGATTTTAACTCCACGACATGTCAAAGGGATGCTCAGGGGGTTTGCGGAATAACGTATGAAAAAGGTACCAGACTTCTCCACTTTCCACATACACCTTATGGAGATCTCTTGAATGATATTATGTTTTCATATGATATGAGTTTTGCAAACAATTTATGTTCACCGGTGGTCCCTTTTTGCCCAACGTTTAATGGCCGAGGTACATCCTCTATAATTGATTATATACTGATAACGTGTAGACATTCATCACGTATTAATGATTTCACTACTCATGACATTGTTTTAAGCGATCATTACCCGCAAAGTATTGATGTGTCAGTGTCTAAACAAGATTTTAACATGAGGGGTACTTCCAAACAGCTTCTGAAGAATATTACCTTGAGTAGACAAAATAGGTATGCATTAAGATGGGGGAAAGTGGAACCAGAGGAATTTGTTACAAAAATTGTTTCGAAGTGTAAGAACGTTGTACTCGTGTCTCGATGAGAGGTCTTCCCACCAAGTAATCATAGAGAGCTTTTTAATTATCTCTAATCAAATTAAAGAAACATTGTATGTAAATGTAAGAAGGAGTAACATACACAGTGAAGGCTGGTTTGATTCCCTTTGTACAAAAGCATATACTAAACTTAAACATGCACTAAACGCCAGGGTGAAAGATAAGGCGCTCATTAGGGAATCCAGAAGGAATTATAAGAGGGTTCTAAAAGAAAGGAAGAAAAGGTTGAAAGAGGAAGCCTGGAGTGCCCTCCACGAGGCTTGGATTAATCGAGATCCCACTGCTTTCTGGAAGGCGGTTAATGCACCTTTTTTGACTGAGAACAAAAAAGCAACTATAGAAATTGCTATAACTGAATCGGAGTGGGTCTCCAAACTGTACAATAATCAAATCAGTGATGTACAGGGAACCATGGTGAATGGGCCTGACCTTGAGCCTTCCCCCCCCTTTCAAAAATTATCTCTGGATTTCAACTTGAGCGAGGTCAACGCTGCCATAAATGCAAGCCTGGGTGGTAAGGCCCCGGGGCCGGATGGAATCCCGGTGGACCTATTTAAATCCAATTTGGCATTGTGGGGACCAATTTTAACACAAGTTTTTAACGCATGCTGTACTAAGGGATTTTTAACGACCTGGTATGACTCTATTATTGTCCCCATTTTTAAAAAGGGAGACAGGGCGGATCCAGCGTGTTACCGCCCAATATCATTATTGGATTCCACAGTGAAGATTATAGGACGGGTGATCCTAGAAAGACTGCAGGCCTGGGCGGAGGAGCAAGGAATTATAAGTGACCTACAGTACGGTTTTCGTAAGGGTCGGGGACAATCGAACAGGGATTAAATCTACACATTTTACTAGATAAATACACCAAAGTAAAAGGGAAAGGCTGTTTTTAACTTTCGTTGATCTAACGGCCGCATTTGATTGCGTCGTCCACGAAAAGTTATGGTCAATTTTAGAGAGGCAGGGGGTAGACTTTATATTAATTTCCTTTCTAAGGCAACTTTACTCGGGGGCAAGGGTGCGCTTTGGGACGGATGGGGACTGCACAAAAATTTTTAGAGTGATGAAAGGTGTTAGGCAAGGCTGTGTCCTTGCTCCATTTTTATTTACATTGTATATAAATGATTTAGAGACCACCTTGGTTAAGGAGTGCAGGGATTTACCATCAGCAGCAACTCGCCCTATCCCTGCACTCCTGTATGCAGATGATGCGGTCCTTATGGCTCGTACGCCACTCGGTCTCCAGAGGGTAGTTACTTCTTTTACAAATTTTATGTCTAACTTGGGTCTTACAATTAATTGCTCAAAAACATTCATAATGAATTGTGGCAACGGATCCAACAAAAAGAGTAATACTATTTTTATTAATACTAAGGCAATAGAGCGCACTAAAACTTTTTCTTACCTAGGGATTTTATTTGACCAATCGGAAACTTAGACTAGGGCAGTAAAATCTAGAAGGCTTTTGTTTAGCAAGTCACTGATGGCTTTAATTAATTTTAGTAGAAAACTAGGGAAACGCTCCCCAGGGGAATTATTGCAAATATATAAGGCAAAATGTGTTGCGATTGCCACTTATGGAGCAGGAATCTGGGGTTTGCCAATGTAAATATATTACAGATGGCAGAAAACATGTTTCTCAAATTCCTTTTATCCGTACTAGATAGTTCGTCTAATTTTATATGCCATGCTGAACTCGGCTTGCCCTATTTGCAGGACGTGATTAAGATCCAGCCTGTCCTCCTCTGGCACAGGGTCTGGACTATAGACGAGACTGCTTTTAATCGCCACATAATAAAAGACGCTCTGGGGATGGACGGAGCTAAACATATAAGATGGCTAGATTACGTTAAAACATTTGTATGTCATTTAGGCCATCAAGAATATTATAACGATCCTCATACTATGTGCAACGTGTCTAGAAAGGATCTAAAGCATAGGTGTATGCGATACCTGAGTGAAATAAGAATTATGACTGAAATGAAGAAATCAACGGTCCAGTCTCACCATCTTACTCTGGCCTTTGAGAACATTCAGCCTTATATTCTGTTAGTCACTAGTGACTACGATAGATTCTTGTTAACACGTTTCAGATTAAACATTCTTTACAGATCGCTAAGTTTCCCCGAACTAAATGATTGGTCTAGAACACAGTGGGCCCGATTCACAGAACTAACTTAAGACAAAATCCTAAACTTACTACCATTTTGGTATTCACAGAAGGCACTTACTCATTTTGGTATTCACAGAAGGCACTTACTCATTTCGGTATTCACAGAAGTTAGGAGTCCTAACTTTAGGACTCCTAAATGCCTTCTGTGAATACCGAAAGCCTTAAAGTTAGGATTTTTCTCAGTTTAGGAGTAGTAAAGTTAGGACTCCTAACTTTAGGACTCCTAAATGCCTTCTGTGAATTCTGAAAGTCTTAAAGTTAGGATTTTTCTCAGTTTAGGAGTAGTAAAGTTAGGACTCTAACTTTAGGACTCCTAAATGCCTTCTGTGAATACCGAAAGTCTTAAAGTTAGGATTTTCTCAGTTTAGGAGTAGTAAAGTTAGGAGTCCTAACTTTACTCCTAAACTGAGAAAAATCCTAACTTTAAGACTTTCGGTATTCACAGAAGGCATTTAGGAGTCCTAAAGTTAGGACTACTAACTTCTGTGAATACCGAAAGGAGTAAGTGCCTTCTGTGAATACCAAAATGAGTAAGTGCCTTCTGTGAATACCAAAATGGTAGTACGTTTAGGATTTTGTCTTAAGTTAGTTCTGTGAATCGGGACCTATGTAAATGCCCGTGTGACGATATTTCTGCACAATCGTCCATACATATATTGTTCTTCTGTAAATGTTATTGTACCCCTAGAAAAAGATGGATCATCCCACTGCTAAAAAAGCTGGGATTGAGACAATGCCGCCCTGCATTCTTGGCATTACAATGTTTGAATAACGAATTTTTTATTGCCTCTATTACTGCCTTTTTAAAAAATGTTTTTAAACTGCGGAAATCAATTGTGATATGATTTATATCTGTTTTAAAATGCTTAGGGATCTTTTAATTGTGTAATATATGTATTCTGCTTTTATGGTTTACTCTGTACAGTAACCGAATGAAGTTATTTGAACTTGAACTTGAAGTGATGAATGTACTTTTCTGTTTTTGTTTTCAGACATCAATATCTAGTTTGCTACACAGAATTACCATGCCAACAAAAAGTCAGAGAAGAAAGAAGCAGAAGCAAATAGAGTGTCTCCTTAGAACTAAGAAACAAAAGGGGCAAAATGCAGACAAAATGGTCAAAGAGTAAAGGCTTGCAGGCAAGAGGAGCAAGACCTTTCTTAAAATTGTTTGTGCCAGCTGGATAAAGTACAAAAAGAATTAAAGAAAAAGAAAACTATAATACTGAGTACTAAAGCACAAAACGTCTCTGATATAAAAAGTAAGAAGTCATTGAAGAAATGAGAGGCTTTAAGCAGAAGGCAAAGGAAGTTCAAGGAAATCAGAGCTAGGATGCTTCGCACTAGAGTAATTAGCAGCTTTTTAGAATCTATGAAGAAGTATAAAAGAAGAACACAAGCAATCAGCAAAAGGAATATGTTGAAGGTGTAGTTAATAAGGCTTTTGCTCTCGAAGAGGAAACAATATATCTTGGTTTCAAACCGAATGAAGACACTGGACAAAATAGTGTTGTCTATGAGGAGACAGAGCCAAAAGAAAACACTTGTTAATAGAAGTAACTTTTGCACAGTTGTTAGTGGTGAATGGATACATATTTGAAGTACTGAGCATTTCTTTAATGAAGAAGGCAATTTCCAAAACAACACATTAGTACATGCAGTTAATGAATCTGGACGATGTTATGAGATGAAAAATGGTATTCCTGTTCCAAAGGAAGTAATGGTACCTAGAAATGTTGAGGAAGAAATTGCTGAAGAGATGCAAAGAAAGCGTAGACAGGCCCCTACGTACAACTGGAATTGTGGTAGTATTTGTACTATTCATCAACAATCAATTGATATATTGAGAAATTTCCTCCGTATGTTTGATTCCAGAAGTTTAAATCAGAAAATATGTACTTTGCAAGGATTAGATCCATGCAAAGTAAGAAAGCATACTAATTTACACTCACTAGCTTGTTTGTCAAAAAAAGTGTGTCAAAGCAGCTTTCATAATTTTAGAATGTTAGGTGTACACCATTCAATAATGAGAACTTTTGTTGGAAGGCTTTATTATGTACAAACTCCTGCTCTATGTTTAGGAGAAATGAGTAGAGCTCTTTTGCATGGTAGTGTAATAGAGGTAGAAATGGTTTATGATGATGTTGATTTTCGTTTTTGGACAGGGGTGTAGGGAAAATGAAGAGATGGTAACAACAGGAGTTGTGGAGCAGAACAGATGTATTAGATTGGTAATTTTGTAAAAGAGATTAGAAAGCTTCACGCAGTTTCTTCAGAGCAACCAAACTGTGTTTATATATGTTGTTGACGCACTCAATACAAAAATCAAACTCATAATGTTGATTTGTACATTAAAACTGAAAAGAATAATAATATTAAGTGGCGAGAATTTGCTGTTTATTTATTTGTAGAGGGATGATTTGACCTGTCCACCGACAAGTTATATGTAAGTACTGCTATAATAAGTTAGAGGAAAACAAAATGCCTACTAGAGCAGTACACCCCAACTTAGAAATAGTACCTGTTCCAGATCTGTTAAAGATCTAAATGTTTATGAATCCATATTAACACAGCCTATACATCCATTTCAAGCTGTTGTTCGCATGGAGCCAAAGACAGGGAAATTACCTCCAACTGAGCCCCAGAATGGTCTCAAAGGTAGAGTTCTATACTTGCCTTTAGATGTTAAGGAAAATATTGAAGCTATAGGGGTACAGAGAAATGTGGAAGAGGGACTTGTAATTCTAGTAAATGGTGTACTGACCAAGAGTAAAAATATGGCAGATATATCTTCAGGATATTAGACATCTGGAGGACAATACATCATCATCAACAGGTCAGATAGAAAAAGTGGATTGAAGCAGAGTAGAAGAAATTTATGAACATTACAGCATCCATCCCCTACATTCAAAAGAGAACGTTGGTGATGCTATTGATCTATATCAACTAAAGGAAGCTAAAGGAGCTCCCTTCAGTGTAAGGAAGAAAAATTTAGAAGCTTGCTATTTCCCTTATTTCTTTCGTACTAGAGTAGGTGGTAGGTATGATGATCAGTTTGTACAAATACCTGCGGAGGAGTACAGATCTACTAGACTTTATTCAGAGGATCCTAGATTTCGTCAATGTAACCCTTATATGTGTAATCTAGTATTTAAAGTGATTTGTCTTCATTGACTTATGCTGTAAAACACATTTTGAAAACAGGTGTAAATCTGCAAAATCTATCTGCAAGAGCATGTGTTGAGAAAATCCACGGAAAAGATGAACAACTGGAATACAACTGGAATAATCTCATGGCATGTCAACGTGGGACCAATGAATATTGGGATCATCGTCACGGTGAACTAAAATGCATGTTGAGAAATTTGGGAGCACCTACATGGTTTCTAACACTCAGTTATTCTGAGTATCCATGGGATGACCTGCTTCAATTCTTGTGAGAGGCAAATTCAAATATAGAAGACATTGATCTAAAGTCTCCATGAGAACTCTGCTCTTTGGACCCTGCAAATGTTTGCAGATATTTTAACCACAGATTTCAAGCCATGATGGTTTTTATTTGCAGCAAGAACAATCCACCTCTTGGTGAAATGACTGATTTCTTTTGGTACAAAGAATACCAAGCCAGAGGTGCTCCACATAATCACACGCTACTATGGGTAAAAGATCCTCCAAAGTTTGGAACAAACACTGATGAGTCTGTGTTGTCTTTCATAGAGCAGTATGTCACTTGCATCATCCCAAATGAGAGTGTTGATAACATTTTAAGACAACAAGTTCTAAGATTCCAAAACCATAGTCGTAGAAAATATAGATCTAAAGCAAAATTTTATATAAGATGTCATTTTGGATTTCCACGACCTGTGATCTCAGAAGGAAGATGTTGGAAGGTAGGATCTGACTGCATGGTTACCCCCACTTTTTGCCTGGTGTTTTGCTGGTTTTTGAATAGTCTGACTGGGATCCTGCTAATCAGGACCCCGGTCTTTCCCCCTAAATTGGTTGTGTTATGTATTTAGGTACACTCCAGATAGGATACTGGGGTACCCTTGTCAGTCCCTAGTATATGGTACCCATGTACCCAGAGCATAGGTACCCCATAGGCCTCCCATGGGCTGAAGCATGTATTATGCCACCCATGAGAGGCCATGCAAAATGAATCTACAGGCCTGCCATTGCAGCCTGTGTATATTGGTGCATGCACCACTTACTTAAGATATAGGTATACTATATCTAAGGGTCACTACACTTAAAACCTATAAGTCACCCCTATAACAGGCCTTGACAATCTTGAAGGCAGGGTGCTTGGTTCTAAGTGAGAGGGTACCCCTGCATGAGCAGGACACCCCTGCAGCCTACGGAGTCCATTCTCCCGGGTTGTTAGTGCTGCAGCCATTTACGACATAGAGAGTGGCATTATGCGACTGCGTGATGACCAACTCTAAAACGGCTGAAAGTAACCCTATCGTGTTTGTGGAATCATACCCCCACACCGGTAACCGGTGTGGGAGGTATGATTCCACCCCTCACAAACGAGCTTTGAGAGGTCCCTGGTGTTCCCGGTACCAGCCTTCTAGTCCCGGGCAGCCCAAAAGTGTTGCTGCCGACCAGAGACACATTTCTGCCCTCCTGCTGCTGAGCCAAGCTCGAGCAGGGAAAGGCAGAACAATAGGCATCCTGTCACAGGGAGGTGTGACCACCTTCCAGACAGGATTTAGTGTATTAGGCCTGGGTGGGTTTGCTTGCCAGTGACCGAAAGTCTGCATGAGGGGCACATTTGGTGTCCCTGTGCATAGTCCAGGGACACCAAATTAGACGTTGGCTCCTGCTCTGGCGCAAACTGGACAGAGGACATGGGAGTAACCTCCCCACTGTCCTGAGCCTCCCCTGGGAGGGTCCCCTGAATCTGTCCAACCCTGGGTACAAAAGGGCTTACCTGGCTGTAGGACCCTAGATTTGACATGGACAAGATTCTGAACAAGAAACCACTGATCTTCGACCGTCTGGACACTCTGGACTTCGCTGGACTTCGACTGGGCCCGACTTCATCTCCCTCTCCATCCAAAGCATCGCCTGTGCCTGTGCACCATGCAGGCTCTGTGTGGGACCTGGGGAGCTGTGGAGCATCAAGGATAACTGAAGTTATCTCCCTTGGGGTGAAGGAGTCACTCCGCTGCATTCGCAGGCACCATAATGCAACTGACCAGTCTGCTGATCCTGAGCTTCTGCAGACTATGAAGGCTCCAGCAATACAGGAGGTGGGTTCCTATGTTTCTTGAGGTTGAGCTGCTCTCTCACCAAGTTTGAGGCCAGTATCACTTGTGGTGATTGCATAACCCAAACCCCTGTGCACTGTGTACTTTCGCGAGTGCATATGCTTGTTGGTATTTTCAGAACAAGTGCATTGGGTTATGAATAGCCCCAACCTCTGGGCACATTTCCACCAAAGAACTTTGGCCTCCTTGCACTGAGTGCTCCGTGGGCCATCACTTTGTGAATCTGCTCAAGGTCCCCTTGCGACTCCTGTGCCTCCATCCTGTGGGTCCTCTTGAGGGTCAACACTGCTTTTCTTGGGCTCCACCGGTTGCTCCAGGCCTTTCCTGACTCTCCTTGCTGTGGTGAGTCCCCTGGTCCTTGCTGGGCTAGACCATAACCTTCTTTGACCTTCTTTGTGGGTTGCCGCTGCCAAGGCTTGTTGGTGCTCCTGCCGGACACCAACCCCTCAGCACTCGACATCCTTTGTGGGACAGCTTGTATCCGGCTCCTGGTCATCCTCAACATCTCCTGGTCCCTGCAGCTGTAGAGTCAAGGTCTCCATCATCACACCTGAAGCACCCGACATCGGTGGGCATTCGTCTACCGAGGCCCTGGTCACTCCTGAGTGACCCAGACTCTGTCCACTCTGCTTTCAGGTACTCTTCACCAAGAATCCACATTTGGATTCCGACGGACGCTTTTCTTCTTTCCCGCAGTGGCATTTCCTTGAAGTCCTCCATTGAGATCAACAGCGGTTTCTGACACCACTTCAGCCCTATGCACCCGGCTTCCCTGGGCTAGGTAACTCTGGTACTATGGTATACGTGGGTGGGGTGGCTCTCAAACCTCCTATGATCCAAAGGGCTTCCTCGTAATCCACTTGGAAGGGTCCTAAAACTTTAAAACTGCAACAGCGACTCTCCCATTGAATTGTATGTAGCACGCGGTCGTGTTCTCACACTGCACCCGTCCTCTGTGGGGTCCCTCCTTACTCACCTTGGGTGGTTCCTTGGGGTCCCAGCGATTCTACAATCTCTAGACACTGTCTTGACTCAAGTCGTGATTCTTATACCACTATTTTAGTATATGGTTTGGTCTCCCCCTGGAGTCCACTGTGTATTAGTGCTACTTACGATTGTTTCTGTGCTACAGTATTGGGTGCTGTGTGTTTATCTGCATGTAGCAGATACTGTAAGGTATTTAGGGTGTGTTATAATAATAAATACATATTTTTATAACTACTGTGTGGTTCTCCTTACATTTAACCAATACAATAAGGTTGCATTCTGGTAAAACAAGCTGCTTAACATTCCTTCAAGACTAAGCGTGAAGGCTGCTCTCCACAACTACCACTTGGATAGCTTTCTAAGGTTATCTTTGACCTCTTAAATCACCCTAAGGGTTGTTTGAAATGGTGCAATGTGCCCACTTTAATTAGTGGACATCATATACCAGGCCAACTTCTCACAGAAGAGTTAATAGCTTTTTGTCTGCAGTCAGACACACTCTCACATGGAAATCACCAAAGAACACATACAACCTCAGAAGAACAGAAGCCTCAAAATACATCAATGGCTACAGTCCTGTGATTTTGAAGATGTAGAATGCGACTATGAATCTACAGTTTGTTGCAGGTAACTCAATGGCTGTTGCTTGGTATGTCACCTCTTGTACAAATAAAGTCAGAGAAAACCGAGTTGAAGGAGATGTGGGAGACGATTTCAGAAGAAAAGAGTCTTACGAGTCTTTTCCTGAAATCGAACATCTTGTGGAATTTGAGCCACACAGTACATATATTCAGAACAATAACATGCTCGATATGTACAATCCAAGAAGGAGTCCTCATCTAGAAAGGATGTGTCTGTATGATATACTTCAACATTATACATACAGAAATAATGTCAGTGAAAACATAGAAGGAAAATTTGCTGTCAGTGGATGTGAAGGATGTTTGGTCAGACATAACAAAGGAAGTTTAATCAACCATTGAAAGCTAAGTTGCCAAACTCCAGACAAAGGAGAGTTTTTCTATTTAGCCTTGTTACAGTTGTTCAAGTCATGGCGAACTGAAAGCGAGCTACTTGGAGAATTTGACTGTTATGAAGACTCAATCCATGCTGTGCAAAACAGCATTGAGTACTCTGTATTTCCAGTGTATCTTCAAACGTTGAGAGATGAGATTGAACAAAAAGAAACAATTGCTGCTGTGATAGCAAGAGAGTTCTCAGAGCAGTCAAAGTTCAGCACCTGGAAGTTAAGTTCCTCTTGGACAGTCAATCATTCAAAATGAAACTGCAATAGCCATGAATGAAGTGGAGAAAGCACGACAGGAAACTCTGGATGTAGAACTAATACAACAATTGAATACGGATCAGAGAGACATTTTTGATGAAGAAAAAGGTCAAATAGAAAATGGATTTCTGCATGAGAAATAAGAATGTGCTTGTTCCACATATAAACAAGTTCTATTGTACATCAGTGGGCAAGCTGGAACTGGAAAAAGCTTCTTGATTAAAGTACTGACAAGTTATCTACAGACGACAAAGATTCCAGTTTGTCATGTGTAGTTACAGCACCAACAGGGTTAGCTGCACATAATATTAAAGGAGTTACCCTTCATTGATTATTAATGGTGCCTGTTGAACATGACAACAAATTAGAATACAACAAATTATCTGGTGATGCTTGTCATGAAGTGGCAAGAGTATTAAAGAAATTAAAGCTACTAATTATTGATGAAGTCAGCATGGTATCTCACCTAATGATAGTTGATATTGAAAACTGACTACGACGTGTTTTTTGGAGGAAAACACTTAATAGTCTTTGGAGACCTGCTACAACCTGCTACAACTAACTCCAGTCAAAGGACAACCTGTCTTCAAGATACTACTACATAATGAAACTAGGAGTTCACTAGGAAGTACTGGAAATGCAAACATTTGGGAAAACGTTGAATACAAAGAGTTAATCAGAAAAATGCGCCAAGCATCAGATATGCAATATGGAGATATACTAAAGGGTATTAGAGTGGGAGTTCTCACAAAAAGGAAAGAGAACATTACAAACCTGTCTCATCAAAAATCTGATTCCAACTAATGTTCCAGCTGCAGAAGTAATGTATAATTTTGTTAAGGCAGAGAAGTCTATTGTTTGTTTGATGCCAACTATTGAGGAGTGTAGTAAATTCAAGGAGTTACAGTGCTTCTAAGAGAAAAACTGCAATCAAAATTGGATAGTTTAGAAAAGTCTAGGGGATATGTACAAGAACAGTCGCTAACTCGTGTTAGTATTAGTTAACTGTAGTTTTCTTAATGCGGCCTAGCACCAAAAACTATCGCCCTGTTAGTGATGTATTTACAGTACGTAGCTACATGGCGATAGTAACAGCTAGCTGTGGTAAAAACTGCTGCTAACACTAGCATAAAAGGCAATAAAAACTTTGACGTTAGTGAGAGAAAAGTGATGAAAGGCCCATTAGCGGCAAAAAAACTCACGTTAGTCAGCCCAACGTGACTTATTTTGCCTCTAGAGGCAAAAATAGCCTATAAGTCCACCTCCAATGAGAAATAGGAAATAAAACCAATGAAATGCAGAATGGAGCAGCCAGTGCCAAGTACAGCACAGATCAACAAACCCCCAAACCCTCCAACAGCCAAGATGACCAGCCAGAGTCCCAGTGCTTCAGTTATGAAACAGGGTGCAATGCTGGGAAAAACCAGTGATGCATCACTTTTCATAGAGCCCTCCTTGCAACACCATGGCAGCCAAAACCTTGAAGTCGGGGACAGTACCCGGGGCCAGGAGACCTCACTGGGCCTGCGTCTGTGACCTGAAGTGGGAGGCAGAGATGCTGTGGAGTTGCTGGGCCATTGCGGTAGACATTGAGGCATCGGCGATCGCCCTTCCTGGTGGTGAAGTCTGGCAGGTCACATGGAGACACGTTGCTGACCTGTGTGAGAAGACCGCGTGGCACACCTTGGAGCTCTGAATGGTAGAGGTGCTCCTGCACACCAACATAGGGAGGTCTGCATCGCATGCCAGGCGCCACCACTATACTGGGGTACATGAAAGAGATTACTATGGTGTGCCGCGCCTCTCTGCACCACACAACGGAGGATGTTCCGCAGGCCGGACACTGTGAAGGGTGAGGCCCCTGAGCTGCGCCAAACTTGTGTGGTAGGAACACTGCAACTTCACGCCTAAGGGAGCCCTGTTGCATCACCTGCATCAGGAGGTTCCCCAGCGGACTTGGCGGCGACTGCTGTACCCAGGCTTGTGAAATCCCACTTGGCTGAGGATCCTGCTAGCTGAGACACAGATTTGGAGAGAGGGCAGCGCATTGAGCCCCGTTGTCAATGTCCATGTGAGGAGAAGGTGGGATGCATAGCGGAGGAGGCCCGGGGAAGAGTTGGGCCCGGGCCTAGTGCCTGTGGGTGACGCACACCAAGCCCTGAGCAATCCCTGCACTGCGGCTGACCTACATCACCTAAGTCACCACACAAGACTGGTGGGGGACTCCACTAACTGGCTCAAGTCGATGAGATCGGCCATTGGTGGCAGTGGGTGCCAGGGGCACAGGGGTCAGTTCTGGCCCAGGCCCTTGGGTATGCAGCTTGATCCACCGTTACTCGCTGGGGAACATGGAATCTGGTCACCACTGTTAGATCGGAAGAGGCAACCGGGTGGTGCTACCTTTCCTTGCCCCCTGTTAGTTTGCTTTTGGGTGTACGGGGGACCAACCCTTAGTGGACTTCCTCTTCCCACAATGCTGTGCCATCTGGTTGCTGCTGCTGCTGTCCCCATCTGCTGCTGCTGGTTCCTCTGACGTCGTAATTTAAATGTTGAAGAAGGGCTAGTGAATAGCACAATTGGTAAAGTTATGAACTTTATTAATTATCCAAACAGAAATGACATGGAATACTTAGCCATACTGATTTATTTATGATTGATTTTGATGAGAAGAAAGTAAGTGCTAATGTGAGCTGTGTAACGGAGTATAATCGGATAAGAGCTCAATATGCTCCTCATTTAGGCCGGTATCCTGTGTTTGTAAAAACAATAATGTGTCCAAAGCGGAAAATATCAAAGCAATCATTCAGAGCTGAACAGAAAGATAAACAAAAAAAAACAACAAGGACCTAAGAAAAGAAAACTACAGCTCAATGAGGAAATAGAAGGGTAACACTTTGATAATAAATCTGAAATTAACTGTTATGCAAATGTCGTGTTAAATGGACTATACCATTTGCCTTATTTTACAAATTCTATAAAAGAAAAGGTACATAAAAGAATGTCTTCAAAACTATGTAGTTTGCTTGAAGAATTAAGAAGTGACAGAAGTATTATACATTCTGCTACTGAAATAAGAAAACTTATAGATGACTTTATTGGATCAGTAGTGTTTTATCAAAATCTTCAGCAGGATGCTCAAGAAATTTTAATGGTAATGCTAGGATTATTGGAGGAAGAAGATGTAAGTAAGCTTTTATTGTGTATAGTTAATTAAAACCATTACAATATTGTATTAAAAATCATCAATTTTGTCGAAACTTTCCTATTTACAAGAGAGAGAAGAATTTGTATTGTGTCTAGATAATTAAAACCATTAGAATTATGCATTAAAAATCATCAGTTGTATCCAAACTTTCCTGTTTAAAATAGAAAGAAAATCAGTATTCAGATTAATGATCAGCATTATTCATCCTCAATTGCATATCTGAATTCATGTTCAAAACTGCAAATGTAAACTGGATGTTGCGACTCCTCAGTTTCTTGACTAAAAACATGTGTAAAAAATGCAAGTATGATAAATATACAAAATAATGCCAAGCATTAATGATTTTTCATGAACCGATTCATGTGCAAAATGCTAATATATTTATCGATAAGATGGTAGGAATGTCCAAGATCGACATGACGCTAATTGTACAAGCTAGTACCATATATTAAAGGTCCTCGATTTCATGACTGTAGTCATGTGCAAAATACAAAAAGTGTTTTTCACTGGGACAATGATAGTGTTCAGAGTTCTTGCACAAATGGCCTTGAGACTTATAGTGTGATGTACGACATGGTTGTGAATATCTGAATAGTTATTCGTCATCAGAGTCCTGTCAATAATCATGCATTATAGTTCCATACTCGGCCTTTGGAATCCGCCATCAGGATTCCAAGTGAGCAACCTGTGTGAGTACGATATAGCAGTCATACCCTGTTAGTGCTATTTGTTTGATTTTTGTAACAATATGCTGACTTTATGCAAAAATCTGGCAGCCCTGCACGAAATCTGGAGCGACTGGCTGTTTAGAAAGTGACATTATGGCCGGTCGACATGATCTAACTTGGAGAGAGCGGAATGCATAAAGTAAATATTGCCGTCTCAGATTATTCACCGCTGGGAAAATACACAAGAAATGTAGAATTGCTTCTTCCGCCTGGTCGCAGAGTCTACACTGCTTTGTTGGCCATGATTGTTTCCAGCTTGGGACCTGGTCTTTTGAGCTAAAAGCGCCCAGTCGAATCAAAAGTAACAAGTGCTGGACTGATGGAGTTATGTGTTGGACGAGGTACGGCTGTGGCGCTCGGATCTCGTATGTAGATAAGACCATCCAGCCGTGTTTTTTCTTTGCTATTGCAGCTTTATCCATTAGCCAGGCTTTTTGTTTTGCTGCGTTGTTGACTATTTTTTTTAATGCAGTGAAGCTGTGATTAGTGGCCCAGGCATCGTGCATACTGAGCATTGTTAGAGCTTGATCGAGTACTGTTTGCCAGTCATTTTTTCCTTTCGGCTGGCTTTGCATTTCTGTCCAGCAATGTCCGAGCAAGGTTTCCTCTTGAGCTGCTTTTAATTTCCAACACATTTTTATTATTGCTGCTTGCCTTACCGGATGTTGATTGAAAAGCCCAAATTCCAAGCGAACTTGTGCTTGCGATGTGAACTGCGGAATCCGAAAAATTTGTTTGAATAGGCCTGATTGTTGAAGATTCAAAAAGTTGGCATCTTGGCCTTTAAACAATTCGGAGCCATAGGTAAGGGTTGGGAGGAATTTGGCGGCAACAAATTTTAGCAAATGGGAATTCGAAGGACAATTTAGTTTCACTTTCAGTGTGTTTAATGCAAATCGTAGTTTGTTTGCATGTGCTCTTCTGTTGTTTAAGTGATTCTTAAGTGTAAATCTTGAGTCAACCACCATTCCCAGATATTTGTAAGAGGCGCACTGCTCTATGCTTTTTTGTGCTGCATACCAGTTATATTTTTTCCTGTTAGGCGCGGTATTTGCCGAGAAGCAGATGACCTTTGTTTTGTTGTGGTTTAGCGACAGACCGAGCTCCTTAGTATATTCCATCAGCTTCGTAATCAGGCGCTGTAAACCTACTGGGGTCTGACTGCATAGAACGATATCGTCTGCGTACTGAAAACTTCTAAATTGGCGATGGGCTATCTTTGGAGGGTCACTTTGGACTTCTGCTAGCCTCTTGTCTAAATCTGCAGTAAAAATATTGAAGAGACTAGGAGCTAGCACGCATCCTTGCTTTAAACCAATTTGCGTAGGAATCCTTGCTGTGGTTTTTTCCCCGTTTCCTAGTTTTATCCGAACCCAGGTTGATGTGTACAGGTTAACTATGGCCCATAGTAGTAGCGGTGGAATGCCCCATTTTGCCATCTTCTGCCACCAAAGATCCCTGGGTACCATGTCAAACGCTGCTTTTAGGTCAACAAAGCACGTGTACAATTTGATGGATTTTCGCTTTGCTTTTTTGACTAGGAGATTCAATGTCAGGAGGTTGCACGTTGTACTTGTGCCGGGTCTGAAACATGTTTGTGTGATTGGAAGAATCTTGCTTGAAGTGACCCATTCTTCCAAATCTTTAAGGAGATTTGACGCATATAGTTTGGCCTCTACATCGATAAGTGCGATTAACCTGTAGTTCGCTGGTTCCGATCTAATGCCAGCTTTAAATATCGGATGTAGAATGCTACCTCGCCATGATGCCGGTATGCTATTTTATTGGAAGGCGTGGTTGAATAGTGGACTGAAGAAATCTGCCCAAAAGGGTTTATCTTGTTTAAAAAGCTCATTTGGCAGACCATTGGGGCCTGGTGCTCCGCTGGATCTGAGTTTTTTTAATACTGTTTCAACTTGGTTAATTCGTAGCCAATTTCCCTCAGGCGTCGTTTCAATATGATAATTTTTTTGGTAATGTGGGGCATGCTGGTCAATATTCATCGCTGAGTATTTATTGTTTGCATCCTTATCGTTTTGCGTTAGGTGAGCTATCCAGTCTGCCTCTAAAATGTTTGCATTGTGTTGGCGGAAGGAATCATTAGCTATGTTATTTATTTCCGCACAGAACTTCTTGTTATTGTTTGATTTGCTTGTCTGCAGCAACTTTAGCCATATTTCTGTTTGATGTAATTTTTTTGCCATCCAAACTTCTCATTTGTAGGTCTTCCTTAGCTGGTATATTTGGTGCTTTGTGCTTTCTCTCGTTGCTGGAGCATTACCACGTAATTTTCTTATGTCCCGATTTAGCGCCCTTTTTTTTCCTGCTAATGAGCTAATAGACCTTGATTTTATTATCCTGGGTGTAATCTCCTGGGGCTTTTTTTGTGATGAGAATTTGGAGATAAGCATCTCTATCATATTTTCCCAATTAGCCCATGGCTGAATCAAATTTTGTTCTTGTGTGTTTGCCATATGATTTTTTAGATAATTCATCACTGTACAAGCATTTTTGCCGTTCCACACGAGCCTTTTTAGATTGTATGGGCTAGGGACTTCCAACAGATCGTTGCATTCGGCCGCTCTTGGAATGTGAATGCAAAGGTCGATTACCTGAGGACTATGATCACTCTCTAGTCTATGGAGTATTTGATAACTGGAGATCGTTTGTAGTAACTCTGTGTCCACTGTTGTATAATCTAGAACAGAGTGGGTCTGCTTAGATATTCTGGTTGGTGCAGCTGGTTAATCCTGCGGAAAACGTCCGTTTAAAGTTATCATCCCTATTTCGTATAATAGTGAAACACAAAGTTTGCCATGGCGATCTTTTTTGCAATAGTTTGTGACTACAGGACGGATACTTTTCCCTTTAAGTTTGTTTTGTTGTTTAATCAGATCTTGATCCTCTTGTAATAGGAACATGTTGAAGTTACCTGATAGCACGATGCCTGCATGTGGAAAAGTGAATTGCAGTGATTTGAGCATGGCTTTAGGGTCACAATTTTCTCATGTTTTACCTTTGATCCTGGATGAATATATACATTACATATTAAAAGTGAATTTTTCACATATTTGCGCAGCAAATCATTGGAAGGATCCTGTGGTAATGACATTTTGATGCATTGGATCCAGGTTTGTCCTAACTCAATCAGTTCATAGATCCATGGTATGCTGGTACTAAGATATGTTGATAATCCGCCAGAAGCTCTGCCCGAGGCATTTCTCTTGGTGGCACATTGATGGAATTCTTTAAAACCATTGATCGATGAGGGTGCCATGGACCAAGTTTCTTGAAATAGTAAGATATCAAAATCCTTTAGAAAAGTTGAGAGGTCTGCCTCCTCTGTCTTACTGCCGAGCCCATTTATGTTCCAGGAGCACATTTTTAAGTTGCTTTTTCATGCCTCATTTTTCTTGGTCTTAATGCCCCAGATGTTTGGAAAAAGAACCTTCCTGCTTTTGCAGGGTGATTCGATTGCTACCTGATGGATAATGCGCAAATTAGACCAGCTCTCCTGGGTGCTAACGGAGGATCCCACAGCTCCCCGTAGTAGTCCACTGGCCGTTGTCAATATTGGCTCGGCTGTTGGGCATAGTGGGCCAGGATACCATTCTATTTCCTTTGTTTTTATTTCAATTCCCCATTTGGAAAAGTGATCTCTATGGCACCAAGTTTCCAGTGTGATTTTTGGGACGCTCCAAGTTACGACCGTCATTTCTCAACCATCTGCACTCGCGAGTGGTTTGAATTGTACACTTTCAATATGATTTGTATTTAGATGTTTTAGTGTTTCAATGGAACGTGTGAGTTTGAGTATTGCGCTTCTGTTGAGAGTGTTGTGGCGTCCTCTTGAATTATAGTGTGGAATCAATTCTAACGTTAATATGGCGTCTAGAAATATTTGACCATCATTACTTAGTGAGTGATCAGCTCCGTGGTAATATAGTCCTGCATAGGTTCCACTGGGTTTATTTTTTCCTTGAAGAATTTTTCCTTCAGTTGGATGTTGAAGGCAGGTTGTTTTTGTCAAATCCATGTTTGTGTTCTGAAGTTCAATTTGGTCTCCTAATGCAGGGGATTGAGTGTACTGTGTTGGCCAAGGGTGCCTGGTTTTTGGTGGTTGCTGCAATTCAGCCGATGATTTGCTGTTATGGACTTTTGATTGTTTGAAAAAGTATTGAGATATACTTGGTTGTTCTGACCGAGTTACGCGCAGTGAGTGGCCATCTTCTTTTTGATCTTTTATGGGGATGAGTGCTGGGCAAAAGATTTTATTACTGCTTGTCTTGGATGATGTTGAAGCTGACGGGAGATTATTCGTTCCATCGTGATCAGGTTCGTGTCTATGTTCAGATGACTTTTCAAGAGGACACTTGTTTGCCTTATTGCCCGCGAGCCCGTTACCGGGGCCTACTTCTGGCAAGTTGGCCTGCTGATCGCCTTCGGTGGTTAAACCTTGTGCCTGGTTTGGAAAAGTCTGTACTATAGTCTGGCTTCTCTTTTGCTTGTTGTTCCTTGACTTTCTCAGTCTCTTGCGTTCCCGTTTGGTTAGTAGAGTGCTGGGTTTTTGTTGCTCCGGTTTTGGAGCTGCTACATCAATCAATTTTGCATCACATTGTTGGTTACTTTGCATGGAAGTATTGTTTGAAGTTTCTGGCAGAGTGTCATCTGAATCTGAGTCTCTTAGAGAACTGTCTAGTTCGACTATGATTTCCAGAGTGCCCGGAGGGGTGGGAGGGTGCTGTCGACTTGGGCCAGTTTTGTCTGAAGCGCCAGCGGCGCGAGTAGTTGTGAGAGCGTTCGTTTTTTTTTTTACTTCTGCCAGGATGTCCGTCAAAATTTCCGGGATGGATTTCAGCTGAGTCATAGTGCTGGAGCATTGGCATTCGTGATACATTGTTTGGGGGTCTTTTTGCACCCGCTCAATTATGGAGTTTAAGTCATGGAGCCTTCTGACTTGCAGTAGGTCAACTTGCAACTCTAGTTTTTCTGAGTGTTGAAATAAAGCTGAAGAAATGGTCTCCATGATATTAATGAAAGGCGACCATAACGGAGCTTCTAGGGGTGAAAAGTGCTCTGCCTGGTGCTCGTCCGTTTGCTGGCTTAAGAGGTTATCTTCTCCGGGTTTGTTTTCCATTTTATCCTGTACACCACTTGCTAGGTCGTCCATTCGCTGGCTTAACAGCTTATCATCTCCAGATTTATTTGCGTTTTTGACCATGACTATTCCACCAATCCATTGCTTGATTGAGTAGTAAGGCCGGACCCTGAACTAGTCTTTATTGGGGAGAGAATAGTGTTGTAGTCATAGAAAGGCCCTAAGGAAGGTTGTGAATTCGCGATGGGAGATGGAGTTTCAACCTTTTGGACTTTGTGTGTTGGCCCAAAGGAGCTTATTAGGCATTCCTGAGTTTCCAGAACAGGTTTGGGCAGAATCTCTAACTCACAACCTAAATCGATTTCAACTAGAGTTTCAGCAGAGGGCTTGACCGTCCTATCCCTGGTAACCCCGGTGACCCTTGACAAAACGAGTGCCTGGCTTTCGCTGAATCTACCCCCGAGGGTCCGGGGGGATAACGAGAGACTCTCAGGTTGTTGCTCTATTGGTGCTTCTGGCATCGTGTTTATTGGATTTGATTGTATTATTTGTAGTGCTTCGCTTGTGTTTGCCTTAAATTGAGCTGTCACAATTACTTGAGTGCCAGGTGTTTTCAAAGCCTTTGTGGTACTGTGGCTGTACTCTAATGGAATATTGGTTCGTACACATACCGTATTTGGTGTGGATCCAGCCGAAGTTGACATAACTGTAATTGGTTCCTATGAGCGGGGACCTGGAGAGGTTAAAAAGTCAGTGATTTTTAGGTTTCTGCCAGCTGTTTTGTTTCCTTTGCGTTGGTGATGGTGTTGGCGAATATTCCGAAATTATTTCCAGTTGTGTAACTTCTGTGATTTGGGCAGGGACTCCTTTGCTGGTCTTCTCGGTCTTCCTGGTCTTCTGGCGAGCTTTTTCCATTGGCTTGGCCTCAGACCTAGTTTTCCCAGATCTCATTTCAAACCTCTTATCTGGAGGCTACCATAGAGGCTTGCGCCTTTGACTTAGAATGAGTGAAAGGTGAAGCTGCTTTTCCCTTCACATAGAATAAAGCTCAAGCTAATTCGGCACCAAGCAGTGTCTGGTGACCGAACCCGTGGTCTGCAGTCCGACTTAGTGACTGCAAGAAGATAAAGGTAGATGAAAGTAGATGAAGGTTATGGTCGGATAAAGGTTAAGGTGGGGTAAAAGTTGGGGGGGCTCAGGGTAAGGTGGAGGAAGTAGGTAAGTAGAAGGCAGTGGAATGCAATGGAAAGCAGTGGAAGACAGAAGGAGCAAGCCGAAGTTGAGCAGGAGCAGGGCACTCTGGCAGACCGCAAGCTGCACCCAACCTAGTTGGGCCACTCCCGCGGTCTACTGGGCTCAACACTCAGCGGCCGCCAATAGAGACAGCAGTGTTCACTGCTCTTTTGCTCACCTCTTATTGTTGTCCTTGGTCTTGTTCTTATTGGTGCTTGTTGAGGCTTGTTGTAGCTTGTTGTAACTCCAGGTTCCTGGTCCAAGCCCAGGACCCAAATCCTCAGATTTCTCCCCTCCTTCCTTCTAACGCACGCCTGCTTTGCTCCACTTGCTCCGGAGGTGCTATGCACTCCGCAGTTGGGTTCCCGAGCCACTGTTTAATGGGCTGCCTCACTCGACTCCACCATACAGCCCACACGCAGCCACCGATCTCCGATCTCCCGGTGCCTGCTACCACCTCCGCCCCCCACTCAGCTCCCACTTCTCTCTCGCAGCAGTGCAAATTAGAGTCTTCCCCCCAAGCAGTATGTGAGGGCGAGGCAAAGGCAAAAGCACAAGTTGCTAGGTTGCTAGGCTGAGTGGGGCGGCCAGACCTGTGGCGCGAATCTTGTGCGAATCCGGTGAGGCGGGCAGACGGCAAACGATAGGGCGGCAAAGGTGTACCAACGGTGAACAAACTGTGGACAAACAGTGAGCGGGAGCTCCCGGGCTCGGCGGTCCTGGGCGTGGTCCTGTGCGTGAAGAAGATGTGAATATCAATGAATTATTTGGTTAAAATTATAAATGGAACCATAACTGTGAATATTGTGATTTTACATCTAGCAGTGAAATCAATTCAGAACGATTCCTCTACTTGACATTACCAGATTGTAAAGCTGTGCCCTTTGAAAATGTATCTAAAAACGTCCATTAAGATATGACCTGTCCAAACTGCAGATCAGAAATTAGGTCAACGTTGTTTTTACAAACGTATGGAAAATATGTCATAGTCATGCTACAGCGATGCAGGGTGATTGGTACTAAATTAGGAACTGAAATTAAAAACTTCGTAGCTGGACAAATTTCCATTTCAAAAAGAACTTTCACAACTATAGCAATCATTTTTCATGAAGGAATTAATATAACTTCTGGACACTACACAATATATTTAAGATGTCAAACAGGATGGACAGAGTGCAATGACATACAGGTGACATTCAAATGGAGACTACCTAAAAGTTAACAAATTTCTATCTGCTATTTCTAGAACCGAATTTCTAAGGCAAATTTAGAATAAGAAAAATTGGTATTGTGTTGACATATTTAGGGATTATGTGTTTCTGAGACATTATTCTGCCTGTTAGGGGTATTGTCTACAGCAAGCTGTTAGAAATGAAAGACTCTTTTTAACTGCAGGAAAGGAATTTATAAAAACATTTGAGGACTACATTGGGTTACTACAGATACAAAGTAAATGGAGGTACTATAATACCAGTAGCCTTAAGTTGCATGTGAAAAGTCTCTTCACCACTAAAAAGAATTGTCCCCTTTTGTTTCTGCTACAGCAACTTCTACGTAGTACTATGTGTTATGTTTTTGTACATGGACTAAGAACATTTTAGACATCATTACGCCTAACAGGAATGATGTTTACAAAAGGATATCCAAAAATGAAGACTGATTCATAAATGGTGGACTTTTTGTACCAGATAAAAGAATATCAGGTACAGTTTAAACATATAGTTGCTTTCATTAAGGTAGTAACCTATCAGCAAGCCAATATTAAAAAGAGCACTGTTGAAAGGGAAGATGTATAAAATCTGAAAACAGTAAAAAACAGTAAAACATTTGTCTATGTTGAATTAAAGTTTTGGAGAATAAATATTGTGTGTTGTTTTGGTTGCGTAATGTTCAAAATGAAATTCTAATAAATAGCTCTCTGTTTAAATTTTTTCACAGTGGTTGGAGATTGGGATATATTATGTGTGCCAAGTCACTAATCTAGTGATGGATTCATCGAGTCACTACACATATACTCATCCCATCTCCCAGGCAGTACAGTTTCACTCATCCAATCACCCAGCCCCTACCTAGACAGTCATCCAAGCACTCAGGTAGTGCACTTGTATTCATCCAATCTCCCAGCCACTACTCAGGCACTCATCCAGTCACCCAGGCGGTAACCATGGAGTCATGCCTTCACTCAGGCATTACTAATGCAGTTATGGAATCACCTAGGCCCCACACATGCACTTTTCATTCATCCAGGCACTGAATATGTACTAATCCATACACCCAGACAATACACTTGCAGTCATCCAATCACCTAGGCAGTACCCATGGAGTCATCCATTCACTCAGGCAGTACCCATGGAGGCATGCAATTACCCAAGCACTGCACTTGCACTCATACATTCACCCAGGCACTGCACTTGCATTGATCCATTAACTCAGGCACTATACTTGCACTCATCCATTCACTCAGGCACTGCACTTGCACTCATCTAACTATCCAGGCATTGCACTTGCACTAATGCATTCATCCAGGCAGCACACTTGAACTCATACAATCACTAAGGCAATACCCATGCAGTCATGGATTCACCCAGGCACTGCAGTTGTACTCATTCATTCACCCAGGCATTCTACTTACAATCATTCATTTACCAAGGCCCTTCACTTGCATTTATCCATTCATCCAGGCACTGCACCTGCACTAATGTAATCATCCATGTAGTGCACTTGGACTTATGCAATCACTCAGGCATTACCCATGCAGCCATGCAATCACCCACACACTGCACTTCCACTCATCCAATGATCCATGCACTACACTTGCACTCAGCCATTCACTCAGGCACTACCCATGCAGTCATCCAATCATCCAGGCACTGCACTTGTACTCATACAATCACACAGGCACTACCCATGCACCCAACCATTCACCCAGGCATTACAGTTGTAGTCATCCATTAACCCAGGTACTACACTTGCACTCATTAAGTCACCCAGGCAATACAGAGGCACTTATCCAATCATCCTGGCACAACCCATGCACTTATCCAAATACCCAGACACTACTTATACACTCATCCAATCACCCATGCACTTCTCATGCACTCATCCAATCACCCTGGCACTACAGTTGCACTCATGCATTCACCCAGGCACTACACTTGTACTTGTCCATTCATCGAGGCACTGCACTTGCACTCATCCAATTATCCAGGCACTGCACTTGAACTCATAAATCATCCAGGCACTGCACTTGCACTTATCCATTCATCCAGACACTGCACTTGCACTAATGCAATCATCCGGGCAGTGCTCTTGTACTCATACATTCACTCAGGCACTACCCATGCAATCATGGATTCATCCAGGCACTGCAGTTGTACCCATTCATTCACCCAGGTACTGCACTTGCAATCATTCATTCACCCAGGCACTGCACTTATACTTATCTATTCATCCAGACACTGCACTTGCACTAATGCAATCATCCAGGCAGTGCATTGTACTCATACAACCACTCAGGCATCACCCATGCAGTCATGCAATCACCCAGGCACTACACTTGTGCTTATTCATTCACCCAGGCACTGCACTTGTAATCATTCATTCACCCAGGCACTGCACTTGCACCTATCCATTCATCCAGGCACGGCACTTGCACTAATGCAATCATTCAGGCAGTGCACTTGTATTCATACAATCACTCAGGCACTACCCATCCAGTCAAGCAATCATCCAGGCACTCTACATGCACTCATTCAATCATTCATGCACTACCCATACAGTCATGCAATCACATTGGCACTACACTTGCACTCATTCATTCATCCAGGTACTGCACTTGCACTCATCCATTCACTATGGCAGTACACTTCCACTTCTCCATTCACCCAGGCACAACACTTGCACTCATCAGTTCACCCAGGAACTGCACTTGCACTCATCCAATTATCCAGGCAGTACACTTGCACACATACAATCACTCAGGCACTACCCATGCAGTCATGGAATCACCCAGGCACTGCACTTGTACTCATTCATTCACCCAGGCACTGCACTTGCAATCATTCATTCACTCAGGCACTGCACTTGCATTTATCCATTCATCCAGGCACTGCATTTGCACTAATGCAATCATCTGCCATGACCCATACATTCATCCAATCACCTAGGCACTACTCATGCACTCACGTAATTGCCCAGGCACTACACATGCAGTCATCCAATCAGGCAGGCACTCCCCATGCATTCCTCCAATCACCCTGGCACTACCCATGCACTCATCCTATCACCCAGACACTACCCATGCACTCATCCATTCACCCAGCCACTACCCATGCACTCATGGAATCACCCAGGCACTATCCATACACAGATCCAATCCCCCAGGCACTTCCCTTGCACTCATCCAATCATCCAGGCACTACCCATGTAGTAATCAAATCACCCTGGCACTCCCCATACAGTCATCTAATTATCCAAGCACTACCCATGCAGTCATCCAATCACCCAGGCACTCATTCAATCGCACTGGCACTACCCTTGTACTCATACAATCACCTAGGCACTATCCATACACTCATGCAGTCACTCAGGCACTACCCTTGCAATCATGGATTCATCCAGGCACTGCAGTTGTACCCATTCATTCACCCAGGTACTGCACTTGCAATCATTCATTCACCCAGGCACTGCACTTATACTTATCTATTCATCCAGACACTGCACTTGCACTAATGCAATCATCCAGGCAGTGCATTGTACTCATACAACCACTCAGGCATCACCCATGCAGTCATGCAATCACCCAGGCACTACACTTGTGCTTATTCATTCACCCAGGCACTGCACTTGTAATCATTCATTCACCCAGGCACTGCACTTGCACCTATCCATTCATCCAGGCACTGCACTTGCACTAATGCAATCATCCAGGCAGTGCACTTGTATTCATACAATCACTCAGGCACTACCCATCCAGTCAAGCAATCATCCAGGCACTCTACATGCACTCAGTCAATCATGCATGCACTACCCATACAGTCATGCAATCACATTGGCACTACACTTGCACTCATTCATTCATCCAGGTACTGCACTTGCACTCATCCATTCACTATGGCAGTACACTTCCACTTCTCCATTCACCCAGGCACAACACTTGCACTCATCAGTTCACCCAGGAACTGCACGTGCACTCATCCAATTATCCAGGCAGTACACTTGCACTCATCCAATTATCCAGGCAGTACACTTGTACACATACAATCACTCAGGCACTACACATGCAGTCATGGAATCACCCAGGCACTGCACTTGTACTCATTCATTCACCCAGGCACTGCACTTGCAATCATTCATTCACTCAGGCACTGCACTTGCATTTATCCATTCATCCAGGCACTGCATTTGCACTAATGCAATCATCTGCCATGACCCATACATTCATCCAATCACCTAGGCACTACTCATGCACTCACGTAATTGCCCAGGCACTACACATGCAGTCATCCAATCAGGCAGGCACTCCCCATGCATTCCTCCAATCACCCTGGCACTACCCATGCACTCATCCAATCTCCCAGACACTACCCATGCACTCATCCATTCACCCAGCCACTACCCATACACTCATGGAATCACCCAGGCACTATCCATACACAGATCCAATCCCCCAGGCACTACCCTTGAACTCATCCAATCATTCATGCACTACCCATGTAGTAATCAAATCACCCTGGCACTCCCCATACAATTATCCAAGCACTACCCATGCAGTCCTCCAATCACCCAGGCACTCATTCAATCGCACTGGCACTACCCTTCTACTCATACAATCACCTAGGCACTATCCATACACTCATGCAGTCACTCAGGCACTACCCTTGTACTCATACAATCACCTAGGCACTACCCTTACACTCATACAGTCACCCAGGCATAACCCATGCAGTCATACAGTTACCCAGGCACTACACATACACTCATAGATTCACCCGGCCACCACTCCTGCACTCATTGTAATATCCATGCACCAGTCATGCACTCATTCAATCATCCATACACCAGTCACACACTCATTCCAACATACATGCATACTTTGTCTTTTTTTAAGTGTAAAAGGTGGTTCCAACAGGTACATTTTTTTTAAAGTTTATTTTCCTTTTTATAATTTAAAAAACTTTTTGTTCTTTTTTCGCACAACAAAATGGCAACTGGGACATTAAAAATTACAAAAATGTGCATTACAAAATGTGCAAAAGCTATGAAAGGTGGAAACAATTTGCACTTGTGATTTTTTGCAGCATTGTGAATAGCAGTACGAGACTGCTCACCAGCAGTTATGACAACCTCACACTCCATACAATAAGTGGCCATTGTAGATAACTCTGGAGTGAGATGAGTGGACGTAGTTTGGACATTTGATGGCACTTTCTGTCCAGGAATTGTTGCTGCTGCAAGTGAAGTCGATGGTCCTCTACTTTCTCTTTGCTTCAGTGCAAGTTGCAGATGTTTTCTGTGATAGGTTTTGGGGTGGTACAACATGGATGTCGAATCACCTGAATATCTTTTAAGTGTACCTCTAAAGAGGGTCTTATCACAGATTATGATTGCACTATCTTGGCCACTGTTTCAGATTCCCCAGATGGGATTTTAAAAAAGTCCCATGCTACACTGGCTTTCTTTTGTGGAGGCTCCTCTTCTTCTAAATATTCAGTCTCCACCTCCTCCACATTTTGGTCCTGTTGTTGTTGCTGCTGACCTCCATCTCCTTCCTGTGCGCCATTTTTAATGTAAAAAGGGGAAAACCTCTCCACACCAATATAGATCTACCTGTGCAGAATAAAGTTCAATGAAAGAAAATTCAGGATGGAGGAGAGGGTGTGTACTTCCTATTCATTTTGCTAAAAAGTATATCATCCAATGACATTCCTTGCTTTCACCATCATGTGATATTTGCTGTGACCAACATATTTGCGGTTAATGGCATATTTGCGGTTACCGCATGAAAGCAGAAATTCAAAAGACAAGTTTAAATTAGTTTTTTACTTTAAAAATCAAAACAAAAGCAGAACTTTCAATGCTATAATATTGAACATCTATACCTAAACGTATTCACAAAATCTCTATGTATATGTTTCAGAGTTGTTGAAAAACATGTGGTGTCTGTGATTAGCGACATCATCACGACTTCCGCTATCTTTGCGGAAACAAGAACTAAATAAAATTGATTTTGTTAAAAAATTACTATAGGCAGACACTTTAAAGGAGAGAGCAGTAAACAACTAGTGTCAAATATCAATTATATTAGGTGTATATATGTCTTTTAGAGTTTCTGTGAATGATGAACGACGTCATCGCGACTTGGGCTGTCGCCGCGAACAGAGGAAACGCAAATAAAAGTGATTTTGTTAAAACATTTTTATAGACAGACATTTTTAAATGGGAGATCAGTAAACAACTAGTGTCAAGAATCAATTAAAATATCTGTATATATGATGTTTTAGAGTTTCTGAAAAACACGATGTGTTCGCCACTACCAATGTTGCGATGCCCGGCATCAGTGTGAAAATGGAAAATAGTCTTTGAAGACGAGTTTTCTGGAAACTCACTACAAAAATATGACTTTGAAAAGTACACTAATAAAGCTCTACTGTTTAATATGCTGTAAAATGTGTCTATATATATGTTTTACACTTTGTACAAACAACGCTCTCTTCACGACATCGGTAGATAGTTTTCTCATAAATTGATCACAGAAAGAAGAGTTAAAACAATATCTTACTAAATAATTAGACGTAAAATGTATTTAAAAAATGTCTTTAAGTATTTTTCAAAATTGGGAAATACATTTGCTGATCACAGATTCTCCACAGTAAATGCAACAATGTTGTACCGACTCAAAAATTCTTAAAAATAAAACCAATTATTAATGTACTTTCTGATAAACACATTCCAAATCAAAAATGAGTAGTATATAATATAAATATAATATACAATATCCAAATATAGAAAGAAAATACAAAAATCTTAGAAGCTCACTTAAAAAAAAAGGATGTTACAATTAAGAAATAGAATTTTTTTAAACTTAGAAATTCACTGAAAAAAACCAAAGGCTACAGGGACATTATAGTTAGAATCTAGCATTTAAAAAACTTGGAAATTCACTGAAAAACCAAAGGTTACAGGAACATTATAGTTAGTCTGACATTTCACTCGTACAAAATCCGAATAATTCAGCAGTTTAGTTTGCTGAGCTAACTATAACTTGTGCCCCCATAATTCACTGCTTATGACCTCACATATTATATCACAAGTCACATGGTCAGTGACATCACTGATGACATCTCAAATGACAACACTGATGACATCACTTATGACAACATCCAGAGAATCTCTGATGCACCCCCTCACACCCCAATGTAACCTTTCATACACCCACTCCATCTTCCACACTACCATTCTCAAAACCTTTGCCCTCCCATACCAGTACTTATACACCCCCTCAAAGATTTATAGGTCTACACACACACATCTACTCAGTCACCCATACAGCCACTCGAACACCAACTCACTCACTAATATAGCCACTGATCTATTCACTCATACAGCCATACAGTCACTCACACACTATCAGTCTCTCTTAGAGCTACTCACACACGTACCTACTCACCTATAGAGTCAATCAAATAGCCATTTACTCACCTATACAGTTATACACACACCCACTCACTTATTCATACTGATACTAACACATACTCACCCATACAGCCCCTCACACACGCACTGGCTAACCCATACAGCTACTACCACAATCCCTCACTCACACATACAGTCACTCATATACTATAACACTCACCTACACTGCCTTTCACATATCCACTTCTCACCCATATACCACTGACCCATCCATTCACTCACCGACTCAGCCATATACACACTCAGTCACTTATACAGCACTTCTCTTACTCCCAAATGATATACCCACTGACTCACCCACTGACTCATCCATGCAGGCACTCACACACCCTCTCACCCACCCACACAGACACTCATACACCCATGCAGGTACTCAGACAACCAATCAATCACCCATACACTCACTCATGTACCCACTCACCAACCCATACAGCCACTTAGACACCATATGACAGACAGATACAGACATTCAGATAACCCAGTCAGTGACCCATACATTCGCTGAGTCACCTAATCACTGACTTATACAGTCAGTCATGCACCTACTGAATCATTGCTACAGGTACTCATACACCCACTGTTTCATCAATATACCTTGGTATATATATTTAACATTCATAAACATTTTAAAAACACTCACAGTCACTGGATGATGCCATCCGTGATGTCATCAGTAATGTCATTTGAGGTTTCATCAGTAATGTCACTGACCATGTCATGAGTGATGTAATATGTGAGGTCATAAGCAGGTTACAGGGATGTCGTAGTTAGGCTCAGGTTTCACTCGTACAAAACCAGTGAAATTCAGCTGTTATAGTTAATGAGCTAACTATAACCCACCCCCCCGCAATGCACTGCTTATAACCTCACATATTACATCTCCCATGACATGGTCAGTGACATCACTGGTGATATCATCCAGTGACTGTGAGTGTTTTTAAAACGTTTATGTGTGTTAAATATATATATCAAGGTATATTGGTGAATCAGTGGTTGTGTGAGTGCCTGTTTGGATGATTCAGTGGATACGTGACGGACTGCATAAGTGAGTGATTAGGTGTCTTAGTGAATGTATGGATGAGTGACTGGTTGTGTGAATGTCTGTATAAGTCTGTCAGTTGGTGTCTAAGTGGCTGTATGGGTGTGTGAGTGGGTATGTGAGTTTCTGCATGGGTGAGTGATTGGTTGTCTGAGTACCTCTATGGGTTTCTGGGTTTCTGCATGGGTTGGTGAGGGGGTGTTTGACTGCCTGTAAAGATGAGTGAGTCAGTGAGTGTATGGGTTAGTGATTGCATGTATGAGGGGCTGTATGAGTAAGTAAGTATGTATATGGCTGTGTCGGTGAGTGAGTGCATGTGTCAGTGGTATATGGGTGTGTAACTGGGTATGTGAAAGGAAGTATAGTTAAGTGGTGGGGTATGTGAGTGACTCTATGGGTGAATGAGTGAATGTGAGAGTGGCTGTATGGGTGAGTGTGCACCTGTGTCAGTGACTGTATAGGTGAATGAGTACCTGTTAGTATCTGTATTAGTAAGTGAATGAGTTTGTTTGTAACTGTATTGGTGAGTAAGTGGATGTGTTATTGTCCGTATGGGTGAGTGAGTAGTTGTGTGAGTAGTTCTATTGGTGTCTGACTCAGTTTGTGAGTGGCTGTGTGGGTGTTTGAGTAGATATGTCAGTGGCTATGTTAGAAAGTGAGTGGATGTATGAGGGAGTGGATGATTGTATTGATCTATGAATATATGGGGGTGTGAGGGTCTGTGTCAGAGATTCTATGGATGATATCATCAGTGATGTCATTTAAGATGTCATCAGTGATGTTATCATTGATGTCGCTGACCATGTCATGAGTGATGTAATATGTGAGGTCATAAGCAGTACATTGCATGAGCACGAGTTATAGTTAGCTCACTAACTATAGCGGCTGAATTTCACTGGTTTTGTACAAGTGAAACCTGAGCCTAACTATAATGCCCCTGTAATGTTTGTTTTTTCGGAGAATACATATGTATATATATATATATATATATATATATATATATATATATATTATCTACTGGCGGTCGCCAGTAGATAGTTATAGTTAGGACCTATTTTCCATAGGAAATCCGCGACATTCTATTTGAAATAACTCTTGCGTCGGTTGGACGAATCTTCGCGAAATTTTCAAACTTTATGGCCCGCTCCCGGTCCGCTCCTACCCTGAAAGTCTCAGGGTGATTCGTCAAGCGGGGGCCGAGAAAAAGGGGGTCCCAAAACGTGTTTTCCCCATTCATTTTCCCATAGGAAACTTTAGACACGGCTACAGCCCGAACTGCTGAACGGAATTACACCAAATTTGGCAAAGAGGTAGTTCTTGGTTCAGAAAGAACCCTTTTTGTTAAATGGTGTAAATCCGTTCAGTAGTTGCTGAGAAAATCAAAAGTAAAAGTACATATATATCTATGGCCGCGTCGGATTCGCGCACCCTCCCGATCACGAGCAAGCAGTAAAAAAAGTGCGCAAAACGCACAAAGGGGGCAGGGTAGAAACACCCTGACCCCCTAGGTCTGCTCAGGGGGTCCCACAAGGACCCCTGGGCAGAAAAAGCATTTTATTTTTTATTTTTAAATCGGCAGGATGCGCTCAGGGAGCGCGAATCCTGCCGAAAAATCGAAGGGCGGTCTCCCGCGCTTCGATTGTATTTTGCCCCCGGGTGGACCAAGTCCCGGGGGCATGGTGGGGGTTAAATTTATGTATGGGTGGCCTCAAAGGGCCCCCCAAGCCCTGGGGACCGCCACCCCCGGGGCTTTCTTTTAAAATGGTGCGGGAGGGCTCTGAGCCCTCCCGCAGCCCCGGGACCACCACCTCCCCGGGGCTTCTTTTTTAAACTTTTTGCTGTGTGGGGGGGCTCGAGCTCCCACACGCCCGGGACCCCACCTCCCGGGGCACTAACAAATTAAAATGGGGGTCCGTTTTGGACCCCAAAGCCCCGGGACCATCACCTCCCGGGGCTTTGCTGATGTGGGGAGGGGGCCGCGCGGCCTCCTCCTGGAGCCTGTGGTGGCCCTGGGGACCGCCACCCCCAGAGCCGGCTCCTGCAGTGTCCCGGGGTGCCTACCCCGGGACACTGCTGTTTGCAATGACAAGACGGGAGCCTCGCGGCTCCCGTCCTGTCATTGCAAACTGCTTTGGATATTGAAGAGAGAGCAGGGAAACCTGCTCTCGCTTCCAATATCCAAAGACAATTGCTTTTCCACACAGCCCCCTTCAGGAAAAAAAAACAAAAAAAAATGATCGGGCCGCAGGCCCCGCCCCTTCCTTCACCACTCTGTAAACGCGCCCCTGGCGCGTTTGCAGATGGGGAAGTAATTCCCCTTGAATACTGGGGTCCTGGGGGCCAACTAGCCCACCAGGAACCTCCAGTATGCCCAGGCTGCGTTGCAGAGAGGTGTACAGAGGCCACGCCCTTTATACACCTCTCTGCAACGCAGCTCTGTGGCGCTTTTGGAGGTACATGGTGGGCTAGTTGGCCCCCAGGAACCCTCAGGATTCAAGGGGACTTAATCCCCAACTTAAAACGCGCCACGGGCGCGTTTGCACAGTGGTGAAGGGAGGGGCGGGGCTTCAGGTGACATGTGTGCAAACAGGCCCGTGGCGCGTTTTAAGATGGGGAATTAAATCCCTTCAATCCTGAGGGTCCCTGGGGCCAACTAGCCCAACAGGTACATCCAGAAAGCGCCACAGAGCTGCGTTGCAGAGAGGTGTAAAAGGGGTGTGGCCTCTCTACACGTCTCTGCAACGCAGCCCCCTGGCGCATACTGGAGGTTCCTGGTGGGCTAGTTGGCCCCTAGGGACCCTCATGATTCAAGGGGACTTAATCCCCCAACTTAAAACGCGCCACGGGGCGCGTTTGCACAGATGTCACCTCAGGCCCCGCCCCCTACCTTCACCATTGTGCAAATATTCCTCTAAAATCTGCCGAACTACGAATTCGGATTTACTCACCTGTTATCAGGAGAGACCTCAGTGCTGCATCTTTCAGCCCAGTACAATCCTGAAAAGTAATTTTAACCGTACTTACCAGTAACTTGAATTTCCTTCCATAGGATATCATTGCCTGCTTGTTGCTGAAAAAGTTTCTAAGTGTTGATTTTTGAAACATACAAATATTCCTCTAAAATCAGCCGAAATACGAATTCTGATTTACTCACCTGTTATCAGGAGAGACCTCAGTGCTGTATCTTTCAGCCCAGTACTGGTCCTGAAAAGTAATTTTAACCGTACTTACCAGTAACTTGAATTTCCTTCCATAGGCTAACATTGACTGGTTTCACTTGGAAATTCTTCTAAGTGTGGAGTTTTGGAACTTTAAAATATTCCTCTAAAATCAGCCGAAATACGAATTCCTATTTACTCACCTGTTATCAGGAGAGACCTCAGTGCTGCATCTTTCAGCCCAGTACTGATCCTCAAAAGTAATTTTAACCGTACTTACCAGTAACTTGAATTTTCTTCCATAGGATATCATTGCCTGCTTTTTGCTGAAAAAGTTTCTAAGTGTTGATTTTTGAAACATACAAATATTCCTCTAAAATCAGCCGAAATACAAATTCCGATTTACTCACCTGTTATCAGGAGAGACCTCAGTGCTGTATCTTTCAGCCCAGTACTGGTCCTGAAAAGTAATTTTAACCGTACTTACCAGTAACTTGAATTTCCTTCCATAGGCTAACATTGACTGGTTTCACTTGGAAATTCTTCTAAGTGTGGAGTTTTGGAACTTTAAAATATTCCTCTAAAATCAGCCGAAATACGAATTCCGATTTACTCACCTGTTATCAGGAGAGACCTCAGGTCTGCATCTTTTAGCCCAGCACTGACCCTGAAAAGTAATTTTAACCGTACTTACCAGTAACTTATATTTTCTTCCATAGGAATCCATTGTCTGGTTTTCAGCTGAAAAGTTTCAAAGTGTCGATTTTCACAAACTACAAATATTCCTTAAAAATCGCCTGTATGACTTAAACGCATTCTTTCAACTGTTTACAGGAGATGCACCAGTGCTGGATCCAGGATCCAACACTGAGTAAGAAAAAGTAACGATAACAGTTTTTACCTGCTAAGTGAATTTCCTTCCATAGGATAACATTGGTGATTCTATGAGAAAAAGTTTCTAAGTGTCAACTTTTAAAATACAATAATATTCCTTAAAAATCACTACTGTAACCAAAACGCTTTTACTCAACTGTTTACAGGAGATGTCCCAGGACTGAATCTAGGATCCAGTCCTGTGGTTAGAAAAGTAATCCATAAAGTAACTAATTGCATTTAACTAGAAATTCACATTGAGCTGAATGTTGCATTGTGTTTGAAAATGTGTTGCCCATTGCAACAACTGTAACTACTGTACTTAAAAGTCTATTGCCTATGTGCAAAGTATTTAAACTAAAGTAATTCATTCTGAGAAAGTATTTTTGTAATGTATAATGTAATTACAATGTAATTTAAAAATAAAATATGTAAAAAACAAATGTTTCTAAAAATGTAGTAAATCAGTATGAAAAAAATAAATATAACAATTAATACATTTAAAAATTGTCATTTAAAAAACCTTTGAAATTCACTGAAAAAACCATAGGTTTCAGACACGTTATAGTTAGAAATTAGCATTTAAAAAACCTTTGAAATTCACTGAAAAAACCATAGGTTTCAGGCACGTTATAGTTAGAAATTTGCATTTAAAAAACCTTAGAAATTCACTGAAAAAACCATAAGGTTTTAGGGACAGTTATAGTTAGTTGGACATTGCACTCGTACAAAACCCGTGAAATTCCCCGTTATAGTTAGTTCAGGTAACTATAACTCGCGCCCCGCAATGCACTGCTGATGACGTCACATATTACATCACTCATGACATGGTCAGTGACATCACTGATGACATCACTGATGACATCTCAAATGACATCACTGATGACATCACTGATGACATCATCCATGTGAGAATTTAATGCATCTTCTCACACCCTAATATAAGTTTTGAAACACCCACTCTAAATTACAGACTGCCATTCTCAAAACCATACACACTCCAATACCAATAAGTACATACCCACTCACTGATTCTTAGGTCTACACACACACATCTACTCACTCACCCGTACAGTCACTCATACTTACAGTCACTCAGTACAGGACTATCATATGCACTCATACACCTATATAAACACTCACACAACGCAACTCATCCATAGAGGTACTCACACACCTAGTCAGTCATGCAAATAATTAATCACACTCCAATTTACTCACCTATACAGTTATACACACCAGCTCACTTACTCATAAAAATACTAGCACATTCTTACGCTCCTATGCAATCACTGATGCAAGCACACACTCATCCATATAGCCACTCTCACAATCACACACTCTCACTTATAGCCATTTATATACTCCAACACACATATATACTGCCTTTCACATATGTAGTTACTCACACATGTACCACTGAGATATACATTCAATCACTAACACACCCATACACACACTCACCCACCCATACAGTCCATCACAGACGCACTCTTGAAACCATGCACCCAGTGAATCACCCACTCACACATCTATGCACAGAGTCACACTCACCCCACCCACACAAACACTGAGGCACCCATACAGATACTCAGAGAACCAATCCATAACCCATATAGACACTCATTTAGCTAGTCAGAAACCCATGCAGCTGCTTACACAACAACAGACAGACGGATACAGATATTCACACAGTTTAGTCACTCACCCATGCATCCAGTAAGATACGTTTAATCACTCACTTATAGACTCAGTCACGCACCTACTAAATCGTCCATTCAGACACTTATACACCCACTCATTCTTCAATACGCCTTTCCCTATATATATTAAACATATTTAAACTTTACACAAACACACAGTCACTGGATGATGTCATCAGTGATGTCATCAGTGATGTCATTTGAGATGTCATCAGTGATGTCATCAGTGATGTCACTGACCATGTCATGAGTGATGTAATATGTGACGTCATCAGCAGTGCATTGCGGGGCGCGAGTTATAGTTACCTGAACTAACTATAACGGGGGAATTTCACGGGTTTTGTACGAGTGCAATGTCCAACTAACTATAACTGTCCCTAAAACCTTATGGTTTTTTCAGTGAATTTCTAAGGTTTTTTAAATGCAAATTTCTAACTATAACGTGCCTGAAACCTATGGTTTTTTCAGTGAATTTCAAAGGTTTTTTAAATGCTAATTTCTAACTATAACGTGTCTGAAACCTATGGTTTTTTCAGTGAATATATATATATATACACACACACATATATATACACATACAGATATATACATGCATATATATATATATACACACACACATATAGATATACTGGTCGCCAGTAGGTAGTTATTGTTAGGACCTAGATTCCATAGGAAAAACATTTTTTTGACTTGCTTATAACTTTGATGTCATTTGAGCAATCTGCATGAGATTTTCCCCAAAATGTGTCAAAGTAGGTTCTCTGTGTCATGGAAAGTTTGGGGGTGACCCGTGCATTGGGGACCAATAAATAAGGCCGCGAAATAGGTTGCTTTTGCAATGTTAATTCCCTTATAATTGCGTTGTCAAACCTACAGCCCGAACCTCTGGACGGAAGTACAGCAAATTTATCAGAAAGGTAGCTGTTGTTGTGCAGATTGTGCTTTTTGTTACTTGGTGCAAATCCATTCAGTAGTTTTTGTGAAATTAAACCCAAACAATATAGTGCTATCTCTGGCCGTGGATAATTCATAGTTATTTAGCGGTGGTTGCAGTTAATTCGCGACGACATTACGGTAGATCGCAAATGCGTGTGCCTGCAAGAATGTTCTCATTGGCTGGACTCAGCCTGAACAGAAAGTTGCGATTTTATCAATCTGGAATTGTTCCCAGGGCTGACAATTTCTGTGAAAGCTAAGATAAGGGTCAGGGTGGAGCTACTCTGACCTCATGTTTGAGAAATGGGGGTGTTAGTGAGACAAGTTATTTGTCCAAAATTGATCTTTTTAATCCCATGCAATATTCGTGACGACTGTGCGATCACTAGCACAGCCCCCATGTACCATCATCACATACATAGTAAGAGACTTATACACCCATTCACAGACCCACTTAGAGACTCATACACCCACTCACCCACCCACTCAGATAATCACACACCCACTCACAGATGTACTCAGAGACCCATGAGCCCACTCAAATACATAGTCAGAGACTTATATATCCAGTAACAGACCCACTGAGAGACTCACACACCCAGTCGCAAACCCACTCAGACACTAACACACACCCTCACAGGCCCACTGAGAGACGTTTGCTTCCACTCACATACCAACTGATAGATTGATGTGCCCACTAACAGATCCACTCAGAGACTCATGCACCAAGGTACAGTCCCAGTCAAAGACTGATACACCCACTCACAGACCCACTCAGACACTTATGCACCCACTCATAGATCCAGTCACAGACTCATGTGCCCATTCACATACCCACTCAGACACTCATAAACCCATTCATATACCAACTCAGATGCTCACACACCCACTCACATATCCAGTGAGAGACTTATACATGAGTCACAAACTCACTCAAAAAGACTCATGCGCCCACTCATATATGCACTCAGAGATTTCTGCACTCACTTATAGACCCACTGAGGGACTCATGCAGCCAGTCAGAGACCCACTTGGAGACTTATGCAACATTCACATAAACCAGTGAATCATTAATACACACTGTAGTAGGGATATTGAGAGACTGATAAATGTTTTTATAGAGTTATTTAGATAGTGATTTATCTAGTGTTATGGTTAGAATGAATTATATAGGTATAATTTTTCGAATGTGGGGGTGTCAATTGAATTCTGCTTTTGCTTTGGAATTTCGCGATGTATCCGTGGTGATCGCTGGAACCGATGTCATCGCGACTCCCGGTCTTACCGCAAAAACGTAAAATAGGGCTTAGAGATGGTTTTTATAGAAACTCACTAGAAAAACATGACTTTAGACAATTCAGTAATAAACCCCTAGTGCCAAAATTATTATAATATTTGTGCATATATGTGTTTTACAATCTGTAATAAAAGGTGCTATTGTCGGGGGTACCAACTCGTCACGTCTCCCAGCATCCCCGCGAACATGGAAAGTATGTTTTAGAGATGGTTTTTATGAAAACTCACTAGAAAAACATGACTTTAGAGAATTCAGTGCATATATGTGTTTTACAATTTATGAAAAAGGCTTGATCGTCGCGGGTAATGTTATCTTCGCAATGCCCTGAATAACCGCGTAGACGGAAAATAGGTTTTAAAGAAACTTAGTATAAAAACACGAGTTTAACCATGTTTTTTAACCCTTTGCGTGCTTGCGTCTGCCAATGGCCGATGCAAGCCCTACCTCCCTGGTGTGTTACAGGAAACAAATGATGGACGGAATGCTGACAATGCAAACATTCTCCCCCAGTCAAAAGATCTGGGTTAAATCCATCGTTCTTTTGCCCACTACGCCATCCCAGTTTGGACCCAGTCATATGCAAATCAGTCTTGACCCTGTGCCCCATGGGAACAGTCCAGACCGAACTGCCAGGCCAGGTTCTCCCTGGACCAGAAACAAGCATCCTGGGACCGGTTTCAGGGTATGTCACCCTTCTTCAGCCAGGCTAGCTTGAATCTAGTGGCACAGTGAGCAAGGGACCCATGTCTGGGCATACCCATCCCACTTAGGGCGAAAAGTGTTACAGCAAACAAATGATGGATGGAATGCTGACAATGCAAACATTCTCCCCCAGTCAAAAGATCTGGGTTAAATCCATTGTTCTTTTGCCCACTACGCCACCCCAGTTTGGACCCAGCCATATGCAAATCAGTCTTGACCCTGTGCCCCATGGGAACAGTCCAGACCGAACTGCCAGGCCAGGTCCTCCCTGGACTGGAAACAAGCATCCTGGGACCGGTTTCAGGGTATGTCACCCTTCTTCAGCCAGGCTAGCTTGAATCCAGTGGCACAGTGAGCAAGGGACCCACGTCTGGGCATACCCATCCCACTTAGGGCGAAAAGTGTTACAGCAAACAAATGATGGATGGAATGCTGACAATGCAAACATTCTCCCCCAGTCAAAAGATCTGGGTTAAATCCATTGTTATTTTGCCCACTACGCCACCCCAGTTTGGACCCAGCCATATACAAATCAGTCTTGACCCTCTGCCCCATGGGAACAGTCCAGAACGAGCTGCCAGGCCAGGTCGTCCCTGGACCGGAAGCAAGCATCCTGGGATCGGTTTCAGGGTATGTCACCATACCCATCCCACTTAGGGCAAAAAGTGTTACAGCAAACAAATGATGGGCGGAATGCTGACAATGCAAGCATTCTCCCCCAGTCAAAAGATCTGGGTTAAATCCATCGTTCTTTTGCCCACTACTCCACCCCAGTTTGGACCCAGCCAAGTTTGGACCACCCTGGTGTGGCGCCTTTAATTGTCCGGTGCAAAGCACTGGAGGTTTCTTTTTTTTTCCCTGGGGGAAACTCGAAAGGCTTTCTGCGTCTCTCCCTGCCCCCAGTCAGTCACGCACCAACTAAATCATCCATACAGACAGTCATAAACCTACTCATTCTTCAATACACCTTGGCCTATATATATATAAAACATATTTAAACTTTACAGAAAGACACAGTCACTGGATGATGTCATCAGTGATGTCATTTGAGAATGAGATGTCATCAGTGATGTCATCAGTGATGTCTCTGACCATGTCATGAGTGATGTAATATGTGATGTCATCAGCAGTGCATTGCGGGGGCGCGAGTTATAGTTACCTCAATTAACTATAATGGCCAAATTTCCCTGGTTTTGTACGGGTGAAATGTCCCACTAACTATAACGTCACTGAAACCTGTGGTTTTTTCAGTGAATTTCTAAGGTTTTTTAATTGCTAATTTCTAACTATAACGTCCCTGAAACCTATTGTTTTTTTCAGTGAATTTTAAAGGTTTTTTAAATGCTAATTTCTAACTATAATGTCCCTGAAACCTCTGGTTTTTCAGTGAATTTCTAAGCTTATTTAAATGCTAATTTCTAAATATAACGTCCCTGAAACCTATGGTTTAGTCAGTGAATTTTAAAGGTTTTTTAAATGCTAATTTCTAACTATGCCTACATAGGTAGGACATGTGCAGAAAGAGGAAGAAAGGCGCAGAAAGAAGCAAGAGAAATACAGAAAGAGGCAAAAGAAGTCCAGAAAGAGGAATAAAGGTGCAGAAAGAAGCAAGAGATGTGCAGAAAGAACCAACAGAGGTGCAGAAAGAGGCCTTGTTGCAAAGTAATCCTGTGCCCTGGGCACCCCCCAACTTTTTGCTGACTGGTACTGGTGGTAACTGACTCTGACTGACCCTGGGCTCTGCCTAGCCAGGCCCGGAGCCAGTGCTATGCTGAAAGACAATTAGAGTACAGTGAAAACATCTACATATACTAGGGTACACTATGGGTTGGGGTAACCCTGTGATTGGCATGACCTCCCCTGTAAGGCCCTAGTACATAATAGGGCAGGGGGATTAAAACTACCTCTAACTCCCTAGCATATAATAGGGCATGGCAGTTTAGAGGCCAGCAGCCTTTTCTGTACTTGCATGTGTGCACTGCTGAGCCTGAGGTCACTTTAAAAGTAGCCCTGTGTGTGTAGAAAGAGGCAAGATAGGTGCAGAAAGAAGCAATAGAGGTGTAGAAAGCAAGAGAAGTACAGAAAGAAGCAATAGAGGTGCATAAAGAAGCAAGAGCAGTGCAGAAAGAACCAACAGAGGTGCAGAAAGAGGCAAGAGGATGCAGAAAGAGGCAAGAGGGGTACAGAAAGAGGCAAGAGAAATGCAGAAAGAAGCAAGAGATGTACAGAAAAAGGGAAGAAGGGTGCAGAAAGAAGCAAGAGAACTGCAGAAAGAGGCAAGAGAGTTGCAGAAACAGGCAAAAGGGGTGCAGAAAGAGGGAACAGGTGTGCAGACAGAGGCAAGAGAGGTGTAGAAAGAGGGAAGAAGGGTATAGCAAGAGGCAAGAGGGATGCAAGAATTTGCAACAGAGGTGCAAAAAGAAGCAAGAGCAGTGCAGAAAGAACCAAAAGAGGTGCAGAAAGAGGCAAGAGGGGTACAGAAAGAGGCAAGAAAAGTACAGAAAGAAGCAAAAGAGGTGCAGAAAGAAGCAAGAGAACTGTAGAAAAGGCAAGAGAGGTACAGAAAGAGGCAGGAGAAGTACAGAAAGAGTCAAAAGGGTTACAGAAAGAGGCAAGAGGGGTGCAGAAAGACGCAAGAGAATTGCAGAAAGAAGCAACAGAGGTGCTTAAAGAGGCAATAGGGGTGCAGAAAGAGGCAAGAGAATTGCTGAAAGAAGCAACAGAGGTGTAGAAAGAAGCAAGAGAAGTGCAGAAAGAGGCAAGAGAATTGCTGAAAGAAGCAACAGAGGTGTGGAAAGAAGCAAGAGAAGTGCAGAAAGAGGCAAGTGAGATGTAGAAAGAGGCAAGAGAGGGGAAGAAAGAGGCAAGAGGGGTGCAGAAATGTGCAAGAGAGTAGCAGATAGAAGCAAGAGCAGTGCAGAAAGAACCAACAGAGGTGCTGAAAGAGGCACGAAGGGTACAGACAGAGCCAAGAGAAGTGCAGAAAGAAGCAACAGAGGTACAGAAAGAGGCAAGAGTGGTGCAGAGAGAGGGAAGAGAGTTATAGAAAGAGGCAAGAGAGTTACACAAAGAGGGAAGAGGGGTGCAGAAAGAGGCAAGAGAAGTGCAGAAAGAGGCAAGAGAGGTGCAGAAATAGGCAAGAGAAGTGCAGGAAGAGGCAAGAGAATTGCTGAAAGAAGCAACAGAGGTGTAAAGAAGCAAGAGAAGTGCAGGAAGAGGCAAGATAGATGCTGAAAGAGGGAAGGCGAGTGCAGAAAGAGACAACTGGGGTGCAGAAAGAAGCAAGAGAAGTGCAGAAAGAAGCAACAGCGGTGCAGAAAGAGGCAAGAGAACTGCAGAAAGAGGCAAGAGAGTTGCAGAAACAGCCAAGAGAGGTGCAGAAAAAGGGATCAGGGGTGCAGAAAGAGGCAAGAGAGGTGCAGAAAGAGGTAAGTAGGGTGCAGAAAGAGGGAAGAGGAGTGCAGAAAGAAGCAGCAGAAGTGTAGGAAGAAGCAAGGGAAGTGCAGAAAGAAGCACCAGAGGTGCAGAAAGAGGCAAGAGGGGTGCAGAAAGAGGCAAGAGAAGTGCAGAAAGAAGCAACAGAGGTACAGAAAGAGGCAAGAGGAGTGCAGAAAGAGGGAAGAGGGGTGCAGAAAGAGGAACGAGGGATGCAGAAAGAAGCAAGAGAAGTGCATAAAGAAGCAACAGAGATGCAAAAAGGGGGAACAGGGGTGGAGAAAGTAGCAAGAGGGGTGCAGAAAGAAGCAAGAGGGGTGCAGAAAGAGTCAAGAGGGGTGCAGAAAGAGGGAAGATGGGTGCAGAAAGAAGCACGATTGGTGCAGAAAGAAGCAAGAGAGGTGTTGAGAGAAGCAAGAGTAGTGCAGAAAGATGCAACAGAGGTGCAGAAAGAGGCAAGAGAGGTGCAAAAAGAGGGAAGAGGGGTGCAGAAAGAGGCACGAGGGGTGCAGAAAGAAGCAAGAGAGGTGCAGAAAGAAACAACAGCAGTGCAGAAAGAGGGAAGAGGGGTGGAGAAAGAGATGAGAGGTGCAGAAAGAAGCAACAGAGGTACAGAAAGAGGGAAGAGGGGTGCAGAAAGAGAAGAGGGGTGCAGAAAGAAGCACAAGCGGTGCAGAAAGAAGCAAGAGAGGTACAGAAAGATGCAAGATAAGTGCAGAAAGAAGCAACAGAGATGCAGAAAGAGGGAAGAGGGGTGGAGAAAGAGGCAACAGGGGTGCATAAAGAAGCAAGAGAGGTGCAGAAAGAAACAAAAAAAGTGCAGAAAGAAGGAACAGAGGTGCAGAAAGAGGCAGGAGGAGTGCAGAAAGAAGGAAGAGGGGTGCAGAAAGAGGCAAGAGAGGTGCAGAAAGAGGGAAGAGGGGTGTGAAAGAGGCACGCGGGGTACAGAAAGAAGCAATATGGGTGCAGAAAGAAGCTATAGAGGTGCAGTAAGAAACAAAAGAAGTGCAGAAAGAAGCAACAAAAATGCAGAAAGAGTCAAGAGAGGTGGAGAAAGAAGCAAGAGTGGCTTGCACACCATCAGTACCATTTTAACACCCACATTTAGCAATAAATAACAGGTGACCATTCTAGGTTTACAAAGGACCTCCTACCATGGTGTAACACTTGTCGCTGCATTTTTGGTAACGTTTGAGCCGTTTGAGCTAGAAACAAGGCTTTTTCTGTTCAAATCTGCAGATTAGGCAGCAGATGATGATTTATGTGGCTAATGCAGAAAATGTATAACTGTGCGAAAGTTGGTGCAGCCAAACAGTCACATAATTCCAGTGGCCCTGCTCATACCTCTGACTAGGTCCAGAAGTGCTCCTCAGTGATTCCTTCTTTTTTTGTCTCATTGAGTTCATAGTTTAGCTTCTTTGGAAATGAAGAAGACTAAATCTGAGGTTACCACTCCACAACACAGACTACCATACCAAATAATTACTCTCTGTAACACATAATCCCACTCTATATAATTCCTATACACTAAATACCACATACTTTCTATCCACATAATTTCACTGCACAACGTACCACATAATTCCACTACACACAACCTACATCCACTCCACTCCAAGAAACATTAATAAAACACTTTTAGATTTACAACGCTAATAGCTCTAACTCTTGCAAATGCGAGACCTATTAAATTACAAATGCTTCTTTAACTGGTAGTCGCGTTTGCAGAGTGGTGGAGAAAGGGGGCTGGGCCTCCAACCAGCGCTCAGGAATTCCACTGCAAAGGACTTACAGGCGGTACCTGGAGGGCTACTTGGCTGCCAAAGTCCCTCAGGAGTAAAGTGGAATTCATCCCCCAACCAGTACTGTCCCAGGAGGCGTGTTTGCAGAGTGGTGGAGAAAGGTGAGCGTGGCCTCCGAAGATCTCTTAGCAATCCCACAATGTGGGATTTAGTGGAGGTAACAGGAGGGGTAGTTAGCCACTAAGGTCAACCTTGGGGGCAAACTACCCCTCCTATTACCTCCAGAAAGTCCCACACAGCAGGATTGCTAAGTTCTCATAGCAGGCCACGCCCCCTTTCCCCACCATTCTGCAAATGCACTTCCTGGCACGCTCTTGGATGGGGACTAATGTCCCCTTTGCTGCTGGGGGACCTTAGAGGCCAACTACCCTACCTGATACCTCCAGTATGCCCCAGATAGTGGGATAGCTGACAGGTGGACACAGGCCATGACCCCTTTCTCCACCACTCTGCAAACATGCCTCCTGGCACGTTCTGGGTTGGGGAATTAAGTCCCCTTGAATCCTGAGGGTCCCTGCGGGACTTCATCCCCTGAACAGCAGTGCGCCAGGAGGCACATTTGCAGAGTGGTGCAGGGAGGGGCGGGGCCTCCGGAGAGATGCCGGCTTCTGCTTTTCTTTAAATTATTGTTAGAAGGGGGGGCTGTGTGGCCCCCCTTCTTTTAATATTTTGTGAACCCTGGGGACCCAACCCCCAGGGCCTGACCCATTTTAAAAATATAAATAATTAAATCAGGAAGGTGGCCACGCGGCCCCCTCCTGAGTCTGATTTTGGCTCCGGGGAATGGCCTTGTTTTTTATTATTTATATGGGAAGGGGGTCAGGTGGCCCCCCATCCCTGGCCCACTTCTGGCCCCGGGGACCCAATCCCCTGGGCCCTGGCCAGCCTATATTTTTTATTTTAGAGGGGGGGGCATGTGGCCCTCCTCCTTAGGCCAATTATGGCCCTGGGGACCCATCCCCCAGGGCTGGCGTTCCGTTAAAATAAATAAATAAAAGGGAGGGAGCCAAGTGACCTCCCTCCCGGGTCACTTCTGGCCCCGGGGACCCCATCCCCGGGGCCCGCCCTCACATTGGGGACCGCGGGGGAGCCCCAATGCCCCCGTGATCCCTGCCAGCTCCCTGCCTTCTGTGGGAGCAGGCATTGCTTTTGGACAAGCGGAGCTGCTGACATGCAGCTCCCCTTGTCCAAAAGCAATCTGCTTTGCTTCGTGGAAGCAGAGTTTGCAATGAGCCTGCCCTGTCATTCCAAACTGCAATGTCCCAGGGGTGGGCACCATGGGACATTGCTGGAGCCGGCCCTGGGGCGTGGCGGTCCCCAGGGCCATTTAGGGCTCCAGGAGGGGGGCTGCGTGGCCCCCCTCCATCATATTAAAAGCCCCAGGGAGGTGGTGGTCCCTGGGGCCGGGGGTCTGCTACTGACCCCTGTATGTTATTTATTAAATGCCCTGGGGAGGTGGTAGTCCCCTGGGCAGAATGGGGGCAGGAGCCACCCACACCTAATTTTTTAATTATTGAAGCCCCGGGGTGGTGGTGGTCCCCGGGGTTTGGGGGGCCATGAGGCCCCCCAGCCCTTAATTTCATTGTGCCCTGGGGAGGTGGTGGTCCCTGGGGCAGTGTGGGGGGCAGGAGCCCCCACACTTAATTTTTTTACTATTGAAGCCCCAGGGAGGTGGCAGTCCCCAGGGCTTGGGGGGCCCACAAGGCCCTGGTGAGGTGGTGGTTTCTGGTGCTTGGGGGGGCCCGCAAGGCCCCCACCTTTTTTAATTTGAAGCCCTGGGGAGGTGGTGGTCCCTGGGGCTGCGGGGCCCCCTCGGGCCCCTGCACCATAATAAAACATTGCCCCCAGGACCTGGCCCACCCGGGGGCTAAAAAGAATCGAAGAACGGGAGCCCATGCTTCTTTTTTTAAAAAGATTTCGGCTGTATTTGCCCACCCAGGGTGAATTCCGCCAAAAATATATTTAAAAAAATGCTTTTTTTGACCCTGGGGGTCCCAGTGGGACCACCTGACCAGGCCTAGGCGGGTCAGGGTGTTTCTACCCTGCCCCCTTTTTTTTTTTTAACCTTTTTTCTTGTGACTCGGTTCTACTGAGTCACCAGATGGCTGTCAACACTTACTGGTTTGAAGTATTGCCAGCCAATCAGAATCAAGCTCGTGCTCGGGAGGGTTCGTGGATCCACCGCGATCACCAGATATCGATATTTGTTATTTTTGAATTTCTCAGGAACTACTGAATGGATTTACACCATTTAAAAAAGAACGCTTTCTAAATCAAGACCTACCTTTTTGCCAAATTTGGTGTAATTCCATTCAGCAGATTGGGCTGTAGCTTTGTCTAAAGTTTCAAATGGAAATTAACATGGAGAAAATGTGTTTTGAGACCCCCTTTTCTCTCGGCCCCCGCTCGACGAATTACCCCAAAACGTTCAAGACAGGAGCTGACCTGAGCGACCCATCGGTTTTGAACATTTTGCGAAGATTCATCAAACAGCACCAAAGATATTAGCAAAAAGAAAAAATGCTTTTTGAATAGAAACGAGGTCCTAACTATAACTACCTACTGGCGACTGCCAGTAGGTAAATTATATATATATATATTCACTGAAAAAACCACAGGTTTCAGGGACGTTATAGTTAGTTGGACATTTCACTTGTACAAAACCAGAGAAATTCAGCCGTTATAGTTAGTTTAGCTAACTATAACTCGCGCCCCCGCAATGCACTGCTGATGACGTCACATATTACATCATTCATTACATGATCAGTGACATCACTGTTGACATCACTGATGACATCTCAAATGACATCACTGATGACATCACTGATGACATCATCCAGTGACTGTGTGTTTCTGTAAAGTTTAAATATGTTTTATATATATAAATGCCAAGGTGTATTGAAGAATGAGTGGGTGTATGAGTGTCTGAATGGATAATTTAGTAGGTGCATGACTGACTGTATAAGTTAGTGATTAAACATGTCTTACTGAATGCATAGGTTAGTGACTAAACTGTGTGAATGTCTGTATCAGTCTGTTAGTTGGTGTGTAAGTGGCTGCTTGGGTTGGTGAGTAGCTACATGAGTGTCTATAAGGGTTATTGGTTGGTTGTCTGAGTATCTGTATGGGTGCCTGAGTGTCTGTGTGGGTGGGTGGGGAGTGTGTGACTCTGTGCATAGATGTGTGAGTGGGTGATTCACTGGCTGTATGGGTTCAAGACTGCATGTGTGAAGGGCTATATGGGTGGGTGAGTGTGTGTATGGGTGTGTTGGTGAGTGAATAGATGCCTCAGTGGCACATGTGTGAGTAACTTCATAAGTGAAAGGCAGTATATGTGAGTGTTGGAGTTTATAAATGACTACATGTGAGAGTGAGTGATTGTGAGAGTGGCTGTATGGATGAGTGTTTGATTGTATCAGTGATTGTACAAGAGAGTAAATATGTGTTAGTATCTGTATGAATAAGCAAGGTGGTGTGTGTATAACTGTATAGGTGAGTAAATGGGAGTGTGATTGATTCTTTGCATGACTGACTAGGTGTGTGAGTAACTCTATGGATGAGTGGTGGTGTGTGAGTATCTGTATAGGTGTATGAGTGCATATGATAGTGCTGTATTGATGAGTGACTGCATGTATGAGTGACTGTATGGGTGAATGAGTAGATGTGTGTGTAGACCTAGGAATCAGTGAGTGGGTATGTAGTAACTGGTATTCATGTGTCTATGGTTTCGAAAATGGCAGTCTGTATTTTAGAGTGAGTGTATCAAAGGTTATATTAGGGTATGAGGAGGTGCATCAGATTATCACGTGGATGATGTCATCAGTGATGTCATCAGTGATGTCATTTGAGATGTCATCAGTAATGTCATCAGTGATGTCACTGACCATGTCATGAATGATGTAATTTGTGACGTCATCAGCAGTGCATTGCGGGGGCGCGAGTTATAGTTAGCTGAACTAACTATAACGGCCGAAATTCTCTGGTTTTGTACGAGTGAAATGTCCAACTAACTATAACGTCCCTGAAACCTGTGTTTTTTTCAGTGAATTTCTAAGGTTTTTTAAATGCTAATTTCAAACTATAACATCCCTGAAACCTATGATTTTTTCAATGAATTTCAAAGGATTTTTAAATGCTAATTTCTAACTATAACCTCCCTGAAACCTATGGTTTTTTCAGTGAATTTCAAAAGTTTTGTAAATGATAATTTCTAACTATAATGTCCCTGAAACCTATGTTTTTTTCAGTGAATTTGTAAGGTTTTTTAAATGCTAATTCCTAACTATAACGCCCCTCAGACCAATGGTTTTTTAATTGAATTTCGAAGGTTTTTTAAATGCTAATTTCTAACTATAACGTCCCTGAAACCTATGGTTTAGTCAGTGAAGAGGTAGGACATGTGCAGAAAGAGGAAGAAAAGCACAGAAAGTAGCAAGAGAAATGCAGAAAGAGGCAACAGAAGTCCAGAAAGATGAAGAAAGGTGCAGAAAGAAGCAAGAGATATGCAGAAAGAACCAACAGAGGCGCAGAAAGAGGCCTTGTTGCAAAATCATTCTGTGCCCCCAACTTCTTGCTGACTGATACTGGTGGTAACTGACTCTGACTAACTAGGCCCGGAGCCAGTGCTATGCTGAAAGACACTTAGAATACAGTGAAAACACCTACATACACTAGGGTACAATATGGGTTGGGGTACCCCTGTGATTAACATGCCCTCCCCTGAAAGGCCCTAGTACATAATAGGGCAGGGGGATTAAAACTACCTCTAAGTCAGAGGTGCAGAAAGAGGAAAGAGAAGAGCAGAAAGAGGCAAAAGAGGTGCTGAAAGAGGTACATAAAGAAGCAAGTGAAGTGCAGAAAGAACCAACAGAGGTGCAGAAAGAGGCAAGAGGGGTACAGAAAGAGGCAAGAGGGGTGCAGAAAGAAGGAAGAGAAGTGCGGAAAGAGGCAACAGAGGTGCTGAAAGAGACAAGAAGGGTGCAGAAAGAAGCAAGAGAGGTACAGAAAGAGGGAAGACTAGTGCAGAAAGACAACTGGGGTGCAGAAAGAGACAACAGGGGTGCAGAAAGAAGCAAGAGAGGTGCAGAAAGAAGCAATAGAAGTGCAGAAAGAGGCAAGTGAGGTGCAGAAGGAGGCAAGGAAACTGCAGAAAGAGGCAAGAGAGTTGCGGAAACAGGCAAAAGGGGTGCAGAAAGAGGGAACAGGTGTGCATACAGAGGCAAGAGAGGTGCAGAAAGAGGGAAGAGGGGTACACAAAGAGGCAAGAGGGATGCAGAAATTTGCAAAAGAGGTGCAGAAAAAATAAAGAGCAGTGCAGACAGAACCAACAGTGGTGCAGAAAGAGGCAAGAGGGGTGCAGAAAGAGGTAGGAGAGGTGCAGAAAGAGGCAAGAGGGGTACAGAAAGAGGCAAGAGGGGTGCAGAAAGAAGGAAGAGAAGTGCAGAAAGAGGCAAGAGAAGAGCAGAAAGTGGCAAGTGAGGTGCAGAAAGAGGCAAGAGTGGTAAAGAAAGAGGCAAGATAAGTGTAGAAAGAGGCAAGAGAAGTGCAGAAAGAGACACTTGCGGTGCAGAAAGAGGCAAGAGAGGTACAGAAAGAGGCTCGAGAAGTGCAGAAAGAGGCAAGAGAAGTGCAGAAAGAGGCAAGAGAAGTGCAGAAGGAAGATAGTGAGGTACAGAAAGAGGCAAGAGAGGTACAGAAAGAGGCAAGGGAACTGCAAAAACAGGCAAGAGAAATGCACAAAGAGGCAAGAGAGGAGCAGAAAGATGCAAGAGAGGTGTAGAAAGAAGCAAGAGAAGTGCAGAAAGAAGCAAGATCAGTGCAGAAAGAGCCAACAGAGGTGCAGAAAGAGGCAAGAGGGGTACAGAAAGAGGCAAGAAAATTGCAGAAAGAAGTAAAAGAGGTGCTGAAAGAGGCAAAAGAGGTACAGAAAGAAGCAAGTGAAGTGCAGAAAGAGGCAACAGAGGTGCAGAAAGACGCAAGAGAGGTGCAGAAACAAGCAAGTGAAGTGCAGAAAGAGGCAAGAGAATTGCTGAAAGAAGCACCAGAGGTGCACAAAGAGGCAAGACAAGTACAGAAAGAGGCAGGAGGGGTGCAGAAAGAAGGAAGAGAAGTGCAGAAAGAAGCAACAGAGGTGCTGAAAGAGGTGCAAAGGGTGCAGAAAGAGCAAGAGAAGTGCAGAAAGAAGCAACAGAGGTACAGAAAGAGGCAAGAAAGGTGCAGAAACAGGCAGGAAAGGTGCAGAAAGAGGGAACAGGGGTGCTGAAAGACACAAGAGAGGTGCAGAAACAAGCAAGAGAAGTGCAGAAAGAAGCAAGAGAATTGCTGAAATAAGCAACAGAGGTGTGGAAAGAAGCAAGAGAAGTGCAGAAAGAAGCAAGAGAGGTGCAGAAAGAGGGAAGACGAGTGCAGAAAGAGACAACAGGGGTGCAGAAAGAGACAACATGGGTGCAGAAAGAAGCAAGAGAGGTGCATAAATAGGCAATAGAAATCCAGAAAGAGGCAAGTGAGGTGCAGAAGGAGGCAAGAGAACTGCAGAAAGAGGCAAGAGAGTTGCAGAAACAGGCAAAAGGGGTGCAGAAAGAGGGAACAGGTGTGCAGACAGAGGCAAGAGAGGTACAGAAAGAGGGAAGAGGGGTACAGAAAGAGGCAAGAGGGATGCAGAAATTTGCAAAAGAGGTGCATAAAGATGCAAGAGCAGTGCAGAAAGAACCAACAGATGTGCACAAAGAGGCAAGACAAGTACAGAGAGGGGCAGGAGGGGTGCAGAAAAAAGGAAGAGAAGTGCAGAATGAAGCAACAGAGGTGCTGAAAGAGGCGTGAAGGGTGCAGAAAGAGCAAGAGAAGTACAGAAAGAAGCAACAGAGGTACAGAAAGAGGCAAGAGAGGTGCAGAAACAGGTAGGAAAGGTGCAGAAAGGGAACAAGGGTGCAAAAAGAGGCAAGAGAGGTGCAGAAAGAGGGAAGAGTGGTGCAGAAAGAGGCAAGAGGGGTGCAGAAAGAAGCAAGGGAGCTGCAGAAAGAGGCAACAGAGGTGCAGAAAGATGCAAGAGAAGTGCAGAAAGAAGCAAGAGAGGTACAGAAAGAGAGAAGACTAGTGCAGAAAGACAACTGGGGTACAGAAAGAGACAACAGGGGTGCAGAAAGAAGCAAGAGAGGTGTAGAAAGAAGCAATAGAAGTGCAGAAAGAGGCAAGTGAGGTGCAGAAGGAGGCAAGGGAACTGCAGAAAGAGGCAAGAGAGTTGCGGACACAGGCAAAAGGGGTGCAGAAAGAGGGAACAGGTGTGCATACAGAGGCAAGAGAGGTGCAGAAAGAGGGATGAGGGATACAGAAAGAGGCAAGAGGGATGCAGAAAGAAGCAAGAGGAGTGCAGAAAGAACCAACAGAGGTGCAAAAAGAGGCAAGAGGGGTGCAGAAAAAAGTAGTAGAGGTGCACAAAGAGGCAAGACAAGTAAAGAAAGAGGAAGGAGGGGTGCAGAAAGAAGGAAGAGAAGTGCAGAAAGAAGCAACAGAGGTGCTGAAAGAGGCACGAAGGGTGCAGAAAGAGCAAGAGAAGTACAGAAAACAACAGAGGTACAGAAAGAGGCAAGTGAGGTACAGAAAGAGGCAAGAGAAGTACAGAAAAAGGCAAGGGAACTGCAAAAACAGGCAAGAGAAATGCACAAAGAGGCAAGAGAGGAGCAGAAAGAGGCAAGAGAGGTGTTGAAGGAAGCAAGAGAAGTACAGAAAGAAGCAAGAGCAGTGCAGAAAGAACCAACAGAGGTACAGAAAGAGGCAAGAGGGGTACAGAAAGAGGCAAGACAATTGCAGAAAGAAGCAAAAGAGGTGCAGAAAGAGGTAAGAGAACTGCAGAAAAAGGCAAGGGAGGTGCAGTAAGAGGCAGGAGAGCTGCACAAAGAGGCAAAAGGGGTACAGAAAGAGGCAAGAGAGGTGCAGAAAGAAGCAAGAGAGGCGCAGAAAGAAGCAACAGAGGTGCCGAAACAGGCAAGAGAGGTGCAGAAACAGGCAAGAGCAGAGCATAAAGAAGCAGGAGAAGTGCAGAAAGAAGCAAGAGAGGTAGAGAAATAGGGAAGAGGGTGCAGAAAGAGGCATGAGGGATGCAGACATTTGCAAAAGAAGTGCAGAAAGAAGCAAGAGCAGTGCAGAAAGAACTGACAGAGATGCAAAAAGAGGCAGAGGGGTGCAGAAAGAGGTAGGAGAGATGGACAAATTGGCATGAGAGCTACAGAAAGATGCAGGAGGGGTGCAGAAAGAAGGAAGAGAAATGCAGAAAGAAGCAACAGAGGTGCTGAAAGAGGCGCGAAGGGTGCAGAAAGAGGCAAGAGAAGTGCAGAAGGAAGCAACAAAGGTACAGAAAGAGGCAACAGAGGTGCAGAAACAGGCAGGAAAGGTGCAGAAAGAGGGAAGAGGGGTACAGAAAGAGTCAAGAGAGGTGCAGAAAGAGGGAAGAGGGGTACAGAAAGAGGCAAGAGGGATGCAGAAATTTGCAAAAGAGGTGCATAAAGATGCAAGAGCAGTGCAGAAAGAACCAACAGAGGTGCACAAAGAGGCAAGACAAGTACAGAGAGGGGCAGGAGGGGTGCAGAAAAAAGGAAGAGAAGTGCAGAATGAAGCAACAGAGGTGCTGAAAGAGGCGTGAAGGGTGCAGAAAGAGCAAGAGAAGTACAGAAAGAAGCAACAGAGGTACAGAAAGAGGCAAGAGAGGTGCAGAAACAGGTAGGAAAGGTGCAGAAAGTGAATAAGGGTGCAAAAAGAGGCAAGAGAGGTGCAGAAAGAGGGAAGAGTGGTGCAGAAAGAGGCAAGAGGGGTGCAGAAAGAAGCAAGGGAGCTGCAGAAAGAGGCAACAGAGGTGCAGAAAGATGCAAGAGAAGTGCAGAAAGAAGCAAGAGAGGTACAGAAAGAGAGAAGACTAGTGCAGAAAGACAACTGGGGTGCAGAAAGAGACAACAGGGGTGCAGAAAGAAGCAAGAGAGGTGTAGAAAGAAGCAATAGAAGTGCAGAAAGAGGCAAGTGAGGTGCAGAAGGAGGCAAGGGAACTGCAGAAAGAGGCAAGAGAGTTGCGGACACAGGCAAAAGGGGTGCAGAAAGAGGGAACAGGTATGCATACAGAGGCAAGAGAGGTGCAGAAAGAGGGATGAGGGATACAGAAAGAGGCAAGAGGGATGCAGAAAGAAGCAAGAGGAGTGCAGAAAGAACCAACAGAGGTGCAAAAAGAGGCAAGAGGGGTGCAGAAAAAGTAGTAGAGGTGCACAAAGAGGCAAGACAAGTAAAGAAAGAGGAAGGAGGGGTGCAGAAAGAAGGAAGAGAAGTGCAGAAAGAAGCAACAGAGGTGCTGAAAGAGGCACGAAGGGTGCAGAAAGAGCAAGAGAAGTACAGAAAAAGCAACAGAGGTACAGAAAGAGGCAAGTGAGGTACAGAAAGAGGCAAGAGAAGTACAGAAAAAGGCAAGGGAACTGCAAAAACAGGCAAGAGAAATGCACAAAGAGGCAAGAGAGGAGCAGAAAGAGGTAAGAGAGGTGTTGAAGGAAGCAAGAGAAGTACAGAAAGAAGCAAGAGCAGTGCAGAAAGAACCAACAGAGGTACAGAAAGAGGCAAGAGGGGTACAGAAAGAGGCAAGACAATTGCAGAAAGAAGCAAAAGAGGTGCAGAAAGAGGTAAGAGAACTGCAGAAAAAGGCAAGGGAGGTGCAGTAAGAGGCAGGAGAGCTGCACAAAGAGGCAAAAGGGGTACAGAAAGAGGCAAGAGAGGTGCAGAAAGAAGCAAGAGAGGCGCAGAAAGAAGCAACAGAGGTGCCGAAACAGGCAAGAGAGGTGCAGAAACAGGCAAGAGCAGTGCATAAAGAAGCAGGAGAAGTGCAGAAAGAAGCAAGAGAGGTAGAGAAATAGGGAAGAGGGTGCAGAAAGAGGCATGAGGGATGCAGACATTTGCAAAAGAAGTGCAGAAAGAAGCAAGAGCAGTGCAGAAAGAACTGACAGAGATGCAAAAAGAGGCAGAGGGTGCAGAAAGAGGTAGGAGAGATGGACAAATTGGCATGAGAGCTACAGAAAGATGCAGGAGGGGTGCAGAAAGAAGGAAGAGAAATGCAGAAAGAAGCAACAGAGGTGCTGAAAGAGGCGCGAAGGGTGCAGAAAGAGGCAAGAGAAGTGCAGAAGGAAGCAACAGAGGTGTGGAAAGAAGCAAGGGAAGTGCAGAAAGAGGCAAGTGAGGTGCAGAAAGAGGCAAGAGAGGTGCAGAAAGAGGCAAGGGAGGTGCAGAAAATGGCAAGAGAACAGTAGAAAGAGGGAAGAGGGATGCAAAAAATGGAAGAAGAGTGCAGAAAGAAGCAAGAGAGGTGCAGAAAGAAGCAAGAGAAGTGCAGAAAGAAGCAAGAGAGGTGCAGAAAGAGGGAAGACGAGGGAAGAAAGAGACAACGGGTGCAGAAAGAGACAACAGGGGTGCAGAAAGAAGCAAGAGATGTGCAGAAAGAGGCAATAGAAGTGCAAAAGAGGCAAATGAGGTGCAGAAGGAGGCAAGATAACTGTAGAAAGAGGCAAGAGAGTTGCAGAAACAGGCAAAAGAGGTGCAGAGAGAGGGAACAGGTTTGCAGACAGAGGCAAGAGAGGTGCAGAAAGAGGGATGAGGGGTACAGAAAGAGGCAAGAGTGATGCAGAAAGAAGCAAGAGCAGTGCAGAAAGAACCAACAGAGGTGAAAAAAGAGGCAAGAGGGGTGCAGAAAAAAGTAGGAGAGGTGCACAAAGAGGCAAGACAAGTAAAGAAAGAGGAAGGAGGGGTGCAGAAAGAAGGAAGAGAAGTGTAGAAAGAAGCAACAGAGGTGCTGAAAGAGGCACGAAGGGTGCAGAAAGAGCAAGAGAAGCGCAGAAAAAGCAACAGAGGTACAGAAAGAGGCAAGAAAGGTACAGAAACAGGCAGAAAAGGTGCAGAAAGGAGAAACAGGGGTGCAGAAAGACGCAAGAGAGGTGCAGAAAGAGAAAAAAGGGGTGCAAAAAGAGGCAAGAGGGGTGCAGAAATAAGCAAGTGAGGGGCAGAAAGAGGCAACAAAGGCGCGGAAAGATGCAAGAGAGGTGCAGAAACAAGCAAGGGAAGTGCAGTAAGAGGTAAGAGAATGACTGTTGCTGATAGAAGCAACAGAGGTTTGGAAAGAAGCAAGAGAAGTGCAGAACGAGGCAAGTGAGGTGCAGAAAGAGGCAATAGAGGTGCAGAAAATGGCAAGAAAACAGCAGAAAGTGGCAAGAGGGATGCAAGAAAGGGAAGAAGGGTGCAGAAAGAAGCAATAGAGGTGCAGAAAGAGGGAAGAGGGGTGCAGAAAGAGGGAAGAGGGGTGCAGAAAGAGGCAAGAGGGGTGCAAAAAGAAGCAAGTGACCTGCAGAAAGAGGGAAGACGAGTACAGAAAGAGACAACAGGGGGCAGAAAGAAGCAAGAGAGGTGCATAAAGAGGCAATAGAAGTGTAGAAAGATGCAAGTGAGGTGGAGAAGGAGGCAAGGGAACTGCAGAAAGAGGAAAGAGAGTTGTAGAAACAGACAAAAGGGGTGCACAAAGAGGGAACAGGTATGCAGACAGAGGCAAGAGAGGTGCAGAAAGAGGGACGAGGGGTACAGAAAGAGGCAAGAGGGATGCAGAAATTTGGAAAAGAGGTGCAGAAAGAAGCAAGAGCCGTGCAGACAGAACCAACAGAGGTGCAGAAAGAGTAAAGAGGGGTGCAGAGAGGTAGGAGAGGTGCACAAAAAGGCAAGAGGGGTACAGAAAGAGGCAAGAGGGGTGCCGAAAGAAGGAAGAGCAGAGCAGAAAGAAGCAACAGAGGTGCTGAAAGAGACAAGAAGGGTGCAGAAAGAGGCAAGAGAAGTTCACAAAGAGGCAAGAGAGATGCAGAAAGAAGCAAGTGAGATACAGAAAGAGGCAATAGAGGTGCAGAAAGAAGAGAGTGAGGTTGAGAAATAGGCAAGAAAAGAGCAGAAAGTGGCACATGAGGTGCAGAAAGAGGCAAGAGAGGTATAGAAAGAGGCAAGGTAAGTGTAGAAAGAGGCAAGAGAAGTGCAGAAAGAGGCACTTGAGTTGCAGAAAGAGGCAAGAGAGGTACAGAAAGAGGCTCGAGAAGTGCAGAAAGAGGCAAGAGAAGTGCAGAAAGAGGCAAGAGAGGTGCAGAAGGAAGAGAGTGAGGTGCAGAAAGAGACAAGTGAGGTGCAGAAAGAGGCAAGAGAGGTACCAAAAGAGGCAAGGGAACTGCAGAAAGAGGCAAGAGAAATGCAGAAAGAGGCAAGAGAGGAGCAGAAAGAGGCAAGAGAGGTGTAGAAAGAAGTAAGAGAAGTGCAGAAAGAGGCAAGTGAGGTGCAGAAAGAGGCAAGTGAGATGCAGAAAGAGGCAGGAGAGATACAGAAAGATGTAGGAGAGTAGGATCTGCTTCACAAGGATACCCCCACTTTTTGCTGATGCTTCACTGTTTTTCGACCTTAGTCTGGCTGGGGCCCTGCTAATCAGAACCCCAGCCTAGCTGCTTCCTCTCTAAAATGGTTTCCATGTGCACTAGGCACATCTCTGATTGGAATCTGGAGTGCCCTTGTAAGTCCCTAGTATATGGTATACTATGTACCCAGGGCATAAGTACCTCAGAGGCCTGCCAGGGGCTGAAGCATGTATTGTGCCACCCCTGGAAGGCCAGCCAAAAGGACACCACAGGTCTGCTACTGCAGCCTGGGTAAGGTGGTGCATGCACCCCTTACTGTGATATAGGCTCCCTATATCACTACATACATACACACACATAAACCTATAAGTCACTCCTATGGCAGGCCTTATCAATCCTGAAGGCAGAGTGCGTGGTTCCTATGTGAGAGGGTGCCCCTGCATGAGTTGGGCCCCTCTGCAGCGTTCGGAGACCCTTCTCTGATGCTGTTTGTAGTGCAGCCCGACCATATACTCTTAAGCGCATTATAACCTCGCGTTAAATGCTAACTTTGGGATGGCTGCACGGAAACATGTCGTGTTTGGTGTCAAACATCTTGGAATACTACCCCCCGCCAGTTCTGGCAGGGGGTAGCATTCCACCCTTCTAGAGGGAGAGACATGTACACACCGGTATACCCGGTACTGACTTTCCAGAGCCCTGGCATCACAAAATGGATGCCGCTGCCACAGACACGAGTCTGGCCTCCTGCTGCTGACCGAAACTCCGGCAGGGGAGGCCTGGACAATAGGTTTCCTGTCCCAGGGAGGTGTAACCACCTCCCCAGACAGGATAGTGTGTATTGGGGCTGGGCGGGAGCACTCTCTGGTGCTTTGAAGTCCTGCACTGGGGGCACATTTGGTGTCCCTGTGCATACCCCAGTTCAAACCGGCTCAGGGGCTTCCAGCCCCTGCTCTGGCACGAAACTGGACAAAGGGAAAGGGGTGTAACCGCCCCTCTGCCCTGACCCTCCCATAGGTGGGTCCCCAGAGTATGTCCAACCCCCTATCTTAGTATAAGTATGGGACCCCAGTCCTTAGGACTTTAGATTAACCTGTACGAAACTCTGACACAGAATCCTGGACCTTCAATGCTCTACTTCAAGATTAGAGGACTGAAGAATCTCCCTTGGGGTCAAGGAGTGACTCCCCTGCTTGGCAGGCACCAAAGAAGCAATTGTCTGGTCTGCATCGCTGAAGCTCCTGCCGGACGCCAAAGTCTTTGCATCACCAGAGGTAGATTTCCAGACATCCCAGAGGCTGCCCTGAGTCCCCAGCAAAGCTGAGGCCTGTAGCTGTCGTGGGTAACGTGGAACCGTGACCCCTGGACACCGATCGCATTTGCAAGTGCATCCTCTTCTGGGTCTCCCACAAAGTTGTGCTTTGGGCTTCAAGTAGCCCCAGCCTCCAGCACCGACTGCACCGAAGATCACTGGCCTCCACTCCACGAGTGTCCTGTGAGCCAGCTCCACGTGCGTCGACTCGAGGCTCCTTTACGGTTGCTAGTCTGTTCGCTAGTAGGCCCTCCTGAAGGTCAATCTTCTTCTGCTTGGGCTCCCTAGTTGCTCCAGGCGTGCCCTGACATACCTTCGCTGGGTGAGTCCCACAGACCTTGCTGGTCTGCACCATCATCCTTCTTCCATTTCCACAAGACTTGCCGTTGCCAAGGCTTGTTGGGTCCAATCCGGTCGCCGACAACCCTGCAATCGACAAACGTCGTGGGACAGCTCGAATCCAGCTCCTGATTGTTGTCGACATCTCCTGGACCTCGTGGCTGAAGAGTCAAGATGAAAGTCAACCTACCTGAAGCACTCGACATCGGTGGGCATCTGCTTATCGCCCTCCTGGTCACTGGCTAGTGACCCAGACTCTGTCCCCTCTGCTTTCAGGTTCTTCAGATCTTCGATCCACCTTTGGATCCACCCGAACACTTTCGACTTGGCCACCAGCAGCACTTTGCAGCAGATCGCCATTGAAAACGACGACGAAACCCCACCCCGAAAGACACCTATGCACCCGGCTCCCCTGGGTGAGGTAACTCGAGTACTCCGGTGCTCCCGTGGGTATTGACACTAGAACAGCCTAGTTCTCAAAGGGTTTGCTCCAAGTCCTCCTCTAAGTGTCCCTTTTCTTTAAAATTCCAACCGCGACTTTCCCCATAGAAGTCAACGGCGATTCGCGGCTGTGTTCTTACACTGCACGCGTCCCCCGTGGGTCCCCTGTATCACTACCTTGGGTGGTTCCTTGTGGTCCAAGCACTTCTACAGGCTCTAGGCCCTGTGTCTATCTCAGTCGTGGTTCTTATACCACTTTATTGGTATATGGTTCGGTACGCCCCTAGGGCTCAAACGTGTATTTGTGCTATTACTGTAGATAACTAACTTATAACTTATGTACTTCGAACTCTAGCCTCATAAAGAGACTAGAGGGGTGTGTTTAGCAATAAATACATATATTTTGAATATATACCTGGTGTGGTCCTCTTTCATTTGGTCACTCAAGAGATTATAGACTGGTAAAACAAGCTGCTTTACATTCCTTCAAGACTTAGCCTGAAGGCTGCTCTCCATAGCTACCACTAGGATAGCTTTCAATAAAGGTTGTCTTTAACCTATCTCCAATAAGGGGTTGTTTGGACTGGTGCAAGGTGCCCACTATAATTAGTGGACAGCATATGCCAGGCCAACTTCTCACATTGGTGTGCAGCGTGTGGGATTCCAGCTTGCTATTGTTTTACCAGATAATCTCAATTGAATTGATCAACTGAAAACCACTAAGGGTACCTAAGGTACATATAAATCAAGCTTAGTATACAGTAAGTTCTACTGAACTTAGAGTTGTGTGTTAAGGGATAGCACACCCTTTCTACAACTCAAGAGAGTTTAGTAGGCCACACTAGAGTAGGTACTGCATACACCACACCTCACTAGTAATGTCTTCAAAGCCAGGACCCAGTGAGTCCTTGCCAGAAGCCAGTGGGCTTCTTCCCTCCAAGTATGATAAACTCCCATTCTTGGAATTGAGAGCATTATGCAATACTAGGAAGCTGAAGGCAGGCAAAAGTGCCAGCACCCAACACCTCAGGGAGGTGTTACTGGCTGATGATCTCAGCAGGCCCCTAGGGTCTGAAGGGGTAGGCAGAGAGGGTGGGGCAGAAGATGAGAAAGGGGTCAGGGGTGAAGAAACCCAGGCCCCCCTCTGAAACTGGCCAGGAAGGTGAAAATGACCTTGACCTGGAGAACGCAATTCCTCCTGTGGAGGAGGAGGAGGATCAGAATGACCTCCCCTTTGTCCCCCAGGAAGAATTGTGAGTGTGCCCAGAAGGTCTAGATCTCCTTCTCAGGAGTCTAACCACTCTGACACCTCAATAGGGACCTCTGTCTCCTCTCATAGGAGAGAATCCTCTCATGACAGGAGAAAGAGACTGATTGAGTATGAGCAAGCCCAGCTTGAACTCAGAAAACAGCAGTTGGCTATAGACAGGGAGTCCCTAGATCTCTACAAAGAGAGAAAAAGATGGGACTAGAGTCCCATGGTGGCAGCAATTTCCCCAGAGATAGGGAAAGGTCTTATGACCATAGAAACCTGAGCAAGATTGTCCCTCCCTACCAGAGTGGGGATGACATCCACAAATGGATAACTGCACTGGAGAGGGCCTGTAAAGTACAGAGGGTCCCTCAGGAGCAGTGGGCAGCAATCTTGTGGCTCTCCTTTGCAGACAAAGGTAGAGATAAGCTCCTCACTGTTAAAGAGGAGGATGCTGATAAATACACAGTCTTAAAGAGTGCTCTGATTGATGGGTTTGGCCTAACCACTGAACAATACAGGTTAAAGTTCAGAGATACCCAAAAGGCACAGACTCAAGACTGGGTGGACTTTGTTGATTGTTCTGCCAAGGCTCTGGAAGGTTGGTTATTGGGCAGTAAGGTATGTGACTTCACAGGATTGTACAATCTTATCATGAGGGAGCAGATCCTTAATAATTGTCAAAATCAGCTGTTGCATCAGCACCTGGTGGACTCTGATCTGACCTCTCCCCAAGAATTGGGAAAGAAGGCAGACAAATGGGTCAGAACCAGGGTGAGGCAGAAGGTACAGAACCAAGGTGGTGACCCTAAGAAGCAAGATTCGAAAAACTCTGATAAGGGTGGGGAGAAGGGTAAAGACCAAAAGTCTTCACAAGGCCCCCAAAAATCTTCTTCAGGTGGGGATTCACAGTCTAACAAGGGAAGAGGCCAAAAGAAACCATGGTGCAAGGTCTGTAAGCAAAAGACCCACTGGACCAGTGATTGCACCAAGTCCAAAGACTCTACTCCAGCCCCCACCAATGCCCCTAAGGCACCTGCTCCCCCTAGTGCAGTTACAATTGGTGGAGGGACTACACAAGCCAAGGGTTTAGTAGGGTTGACCCTGGGTAAGGAGATGAGCTCTGACCTAGTCAGAGAACTCACTCAGGCTGTCCTAGTCTGTGATGGAGGCATGGATGTGACCTCCTCTGTGAGTCCCAGTAATCTGGGCAAGTACAGGCAACAGCCCTTAATCAATGGAAAAGAGGCTTTGGCATTTAGGGACACAGGGGCAAGTGTCACCATGGTGACACAAGACCTTGTGAATCCTGGGCAGATTATACTTGGTGAAATGTACCAAGTGACCAATGCTAGCAACGTCAGAACAGACCATACTCTGGCAGTTGTTAACTTCTCCTGGGGAGGGGTAACTGGCCTTAAGAAGGTTGTGTTAAGTGCAGACCTACCCGTTGAATGCTTGCTTGGCAATGATTTAGAAACTTCAGCTTGGGCAGAAGTGGAGCTCAGGACCCATGCAGAAATGCTGGGCATCCCTGCAGATGTGTTTGCTGTGACCAGGTCACAAGCCAAAATGTCTAACACTGAACAGGCCTTGGATTCTGGAATAATGGACCAAGTGCCCTCCAAGAAGAGGAGTAGTAGGGTAAAGGCAGTGCCTTCGCCTTTGGCTCAGAAGGAAGATCAGTCTCTTGAGGGGGATGATCTCAGTCCTGAGGAAGGAACTGTCCCAGAGGAGCTTGAACCTGACCAGGTTGAGTTCTTGGGGACAGGGGGCCCTTCCAGGGCAGATCTGAGCCAGGAGCAGCAGAGCTGCCCCTCTCTTGAACCCCTCAGACAGCAAGCTGCTGCTGAGGCTGCTGGGAAAGCTAGTGGTCCCCATACTGTGTATTGGGATGATGGACTCTTGTACTCAGAGTGTAGAGACCCCAAGCCTGGTGCCACCAGGAGGTTGGTTATACCTCTGAAGTTCAGGGGCTTCCTATTGACCCTAGCCCATGACATTCCCTTAGCAGGTCACCTGGGCCAGAACAAGACTTGGGACAGAATTGTCCCTCACTTTCACTGGCCCCACATGTCTGAAGACACCAAGGAGTTTTGTCGCTCCTGTGTAACCTGCCAGGCCAGTGGCAAGGCAGGTGGTACTACAAAGGCCCCCTGATACCACTACCTGTGGTGGGGGTTCCCTTTGAAAGGGTGGGGATTGACATTGTTGGTCCCATGGATCCCCAAACAGCATCTGGGCACAGGTTTATCCTGGTGGTAGTGGATCATGCCACCAGGTACCCAGAGGCTATTCCCCTTAGGACCACTACAGCACCTGTGGTGGCAAGAGCCCTCCTGGGAATTTTCTCAAGAGTGGGCTTCCCTAAGGAGGTTGTATCAGACAGGGGTGCTAACTTTATGTCTGGATACTTGAAAGCAATGTGGAAGGAGTGTGGAGTGACTTACAAGTTCACCACACCCTATCACCCACAATGCAATGGTTTAGTTGAGAGATTCAACAAAACCTTGAAGGGCATGATTAAAGGGCTCCCGAAAAGCTTAGGCGAAGATGGGACATACTCTTGCCCTGCCTTTTATTTGCATACAGGGAGGTGCCTCAAAAGGGGTTGCCTACAGCCCTTTTGAACTTTTGTTTGGTCACCCTGTCAGGGGTCCATTGTGCTTGGTGAAGGAAGGATGGGAGTTACCTCTCAAGCCCCCAAAGCAAGACATAGTGGACTATGTACTTGGTCTCCGCTCCAGGATGGCTGAGTACATGAAAAAGGCAACTAAAAACATTGAGGCTAGCCAGGAACTTCAAAAAGCCTGGCATGACCAAAAGGCTGTACTGACTGTTTACCAGCCAGGACAGAAGGTGTGGGTGTTGGAGCCAGTGGCCCCAGCAGCTCTCCAAGACAAATGGAGTGGACCCCATACCATTGTTGAACATAAATGTGAGGTTACCAATTTATTAGTCCAAGGAACACCCAGGAGTCCCCACAGGGTTCTCTATGTCAACAGGTTAAAACCATATGTGGACAGGGCAGACATGGGCTTGCTCATGGCTACTGATGAGGGACAGGAGGAAGAGAGTGACCCACTCCCTGACCTGCTCTCACAGAACCCTGATGATGGGTCAGTGGATGGTGTAGCCTTGGCAGGCAGCCTCACTGCCCAGCAGCAAACTGATTGCAGACAGGTGCTCAATCAGTTCAGGCACATATTCTCACTGACACCCAGTCAGACTACCTGGTGCACTCATGAAGTGGACACTGGGGACAGTCTGCCTATTAAAAATAAGATTTATAGGCAACCTGACCATGTCAGGGACTGTATCAGGACAGAAGTCCAGAAGATGTTGGATTTGGGAGTTATTGAACCCTCAGATAGCCCTTGGGCTAGTCCAGTGGTCCTTGTGCCAAAATCTCACACCAATGGTGGGAAAAGAGAGATGAGGTTTTGTGTGGACTACAGGGGTCTCAATGCAGTCACTAGGACTGATGCCCATCCAATACCTAGGGCAGATGAGCTAATAGACACTTTGGCCTCAGCCAAGTATCTAAGCACATTTGACCTGAAAGCTGGCTACTGGCAGATCAGACTAGCTGATGATGCAAAGCCAAAGACAGCATTCTCAACCCCTAGTGGGCATTATCAATTTGTGGTGATGCCCTTTGGTCTGAAGAATGCACCTGCCACTTTTCAGAGGTTGGTGAATACAGTCCTTACAGGTCTGGAAGCCTATAGTGCAGCATATCTAGATGATATTGCTGTCTTTAGCTCCACCTGGGAGGATCACCTGGTCCACCTCAGAAATGTTTTGCAGGCCCTGCAGAAAGCAGGCCTGACTATCAAGGCCACAAAGTGCCAGATAGGGCAGAGTCAGGTTGTGTACCTGGGCCACCTTGTGGGTGGAGGCCAGGTTCAACCACTGCAGAGCAAGATCCAGACCATCATGGACTGGACTGCTCCAACTACCCAGACTCAGGTGAGAGCCTTTTAGGCCTGACTGGGTACTATAGGAGATTTGTCAAGGGGTATGGATCAATAGTGACACCCCTGAATGACTTAACTTCCAAGAAAATGCCCAAAAAGGTTCAGTGGACAGTTAGCTGTCAAAAGGCATTTGATGACCTAAAGCAGGCCATGTGCACTGCTCCCATTCTACAGAGTCCTGATTACTCCAAGAAGTTCATTGTCCAAACAGATGCATCTGAATTGGGGGTAGGGGCTGTACTGTCACAATTGAATGATGAAGGTCAGGATCAGCCAGTAGCTTTTATTAGCAGAAGGCTGACCCCTAGAGAGAAACGTTGGTCAGCCATTGAGAGGGAGGCCTTTGCTGTGGTCTGGGCTCTGAAGAAGTTGAGGCCATACTTGTTTGGTACTCACTTCCTTGTTCAAACCGACCATAAGCCCCTCTCTGGTGCTTTGAAGTCCTGCACTGAGGGCACATTTGGTGTCCCTGTGCATACCCCAGTTCAAACCGGCTCAGGGGCTTCCAGCCCCTGCTCTGGCGCGAAACTGGACAAAGGGAAAGGGGTGTAACCGCCCCTCTGCCCTGACCCTCCCATAGGTGGGTCCCCAGAGTATGTCCAACCCCCTATCTTAGTATATGTATGGGACCCCAGTCCTTAGGACTTTAGATTAACCTGGACGAAACTCTGACACAGAATCCTGGACCTTCGATGCTCTACTTCAAGATTAGAGGACTGAAGAATCTCCCTTGGGGTCAAGGAGTGACTCCCCTGCTTGGCAGGCACCAAAGAAGCAATTGTCCGGTCTGCATCGCTGAAGCTTCCGCCGGACGCCGAAGTCTTTGCATCACCAGAGGTGGATTTCCAGACTTCCCCGAGGCTGCCCTGAGTCCCCAGCAAAGCTGAGGCCCGTAACTGTCGTGGGTAATGTGGAACCGTGACCCCTGGACACCGATCGCATTTGCAAGTGCATCCTCTTCTGGGTCTTCCACGAAGTTGTGCTTTGGGCTCCGAGTAGCCCTATCCTCCAGCACCGACTGCACTGAAGATCACTGGCCTCCACTCCACGAGTGTCCTGTGAGCAAGCTCCACGTGCGTCGACTCGAGGCTCCTTCGCGGTCGCTAGTCCGTTGGCTAGTAGGCCCTCCCGAAGGCCAATCTTCTTCTGCTTGGGCTCCCTGGTTGCTCCAGGTGTGCCCTGACTTACCGTCGCTGGGTGAGTCCCACAGACCTTGCTGGTCTGCACCATCGTCCTTCTTCCATTTCCACGAGACTTGCCGTTGCCAAGGCTTGTTGGGTCCAATCCGGTCGCCGACACCTCTGCAATCGACAAACGTTGTGGGACAGATCGAATCCAGCTCCTGGTTATCGTCGATGCCTCCTGGACCTCGTGGCTGAAGAGTCAAGATGACCGTCAACCTACCTGAAGCACTCGACATCTGGCTAGTGACCCAGACTCTGTCCCCTCTGCTTTCAGGTTCTTCAGATCTTTGATCCACCTTTGGATCCACCCGAACACTTTCGACTTGGCCACCAGCAGCACTTTGCAGCAGATCGCCATTGAAAACAACGACGAAATCCGACCCCGAAAGACACCTATGCACCCGGCTCCCCTGGGTGAGGTAACTCGAGTACTCCGGTGCTCCCGTGGGTATTGACACTAGAACAGCCTAGTTCTCAAAGGGTTTGCTCCAAGTCCTCCTCTAAGTGTCCCTTTTCTTTAAAATTCCAACCGCGACTTTCCCCATAGAAGTCAACGGCGATTTGCGGCTGTGTTCTTACACTGCACGCGTCCCCCGTGGGTCCCCTGTGTCACTACCTTGGGTGGTTCCTTGTGGTCCAAGCACTTCTACAGGCTCTAGGCCCTGTGTCTAGCTCAGTCATGGTTCTTATACCACTTTATTGGTATATGGTTTGGTACGCCCCTAGGGCTCAAACGTGTATTTGTGCTATTACTGTAGATAACTAACTTATAACTTATGTACTTCGAACTCTAGCCTCATAAAGAGACTAGAGGGTGTGTTTAGCAATAAATACATATATTTTGAATATATACCTGGTGTGGTCCTCTTTCATTTGGTCACTCAAGAGATTATAGACTGGTAAAACAAGCTGCTTTACATTCCTTCAAGACTTAGCCTGAAGGCTGCTCTCCATAGCTACCACTAGGATAGCTTTCAATAAAGGTTGTCTTTAACCTATCTCCAATAAGGGGTTGTTTGGACTGGTGCAAGGTGCCCACTATAATTAGTGGACAGCATATGCCAGGCCAACTTCTCACAAAAGAGAGGCAAGAGAGGTGCAGAAAAAATCAACAGAGTTGCTGAAAGTGGCAAGTGAGGTGCAGAAAGGGGCAAGAGAAGTGCAGAAAGAGGCAAGTGAAGTGCAGAAAGAAGACAGTGAGGTGCAGAAAAAGGAAGAAATCTGCAGAAAGAAGCAAGAGAAATTCAGAAAGAGGCAAGAGAGGCACAGAAAGAAGAGAGGTTTGTGCACCATTAGTACCAGTTTAACACCCACATTATGCAATAAGTAACAAATGACCATTCCAGCTTTGCAAAGGGCCTTCCACCACGCTGTAACAGGTGACGCTGCATTTTTGGGAACATTTGAGCCGTTTGAGCTAGAAACAAGGCTTTTTTTGTTCAAATCTGCAGATTAGGCAGCAGATGATGGAATATTTGGCAAATGCGGAAAATGTTTAATTATGTGAAAATTGGTGCAGCTGAACAGTCACATAATTCCAGTGGGCCTGCTCATACCTCCGACTAGGTCCAGAAGTGCTCCTTAGTGATTCCTTCTTTTTTTGTGTCTCATTGAGTTTATAGTTTAGCTTCTATGGAAACAAGGGAGACTAAACCTGAGGTTACCACTCAACAACACAGACTACAATACCACATAATTACTCTCCAAAACACATAATCCCACTCCACATAATTCCTATACACTAAATACCGCATACTTTCTATTCACATAATTTCACTGCACAACATACCACATAATTCCACTACACACAACGTACAGCCACTCTACACCAAAAAACATTAGTAAAAAACTTTTACATTTACAATGCCAATAGCTCTAACTCTCGCAAATGTGAAACCTATTACATTGCAAATGCTTCTTTAACTAGTAGTCACGTTTGCAGAGTGGTGGAGAAAGGGTGCTTTGCCTCCGACCAGCGCTCAGGAATTCCACTGCGAAGGACTTACAGGAGGTTCCAGGAGGGTTTCGTGGACCCCAAAGTCCCTCAGGAGTAAAGAGGACTTCATCCCCCATCCCGTAGTCTGCCAGGAGGCGTGTTTGCAGAGTGGTGGAGAAAGGGGGCATGGCCTCTGAAGACGTCTTAGCAATCCCACTGTGTGGGACTTACTGGAGGTAACAAGAGGGGTAGTTGGCCTCCAAGGACATCCTTGGGGGCCAACTACCCCTCCTATTACCTCTAGTAAGTTCCACACAGCAGGATTGCTAAGTTCTCATAGCAGGCCATGCCCCCTTTGCCCACCACTCTGCAAACACGCTCCCTGGCGTGCTCTTCGATGGGCATTGAAGTCACCTTCGCTGTCGGGGGTCCTTTGGGGCCAACTAGCCTACCTCTTACCTCCAGTAAGCCCCACACAGTGGGATTGCTAAGAGGTGGACACAACCCATGCCCCCTTTCTCCACCACTCTGCAAACGCGCCTCCTGGCACGCTCTTTGTGGGGGATGAAGTCCCCTTGCCTCCTGAGGGTCCCTTGGGGCCAACTAGCCCACCAGGTACCTCCAGTAAGCCCCACACAGCTGGATTGCTGAGAGTGGTCGGAGGCCATGCCCCCTTTTTACACCACTCTGCAAATGCACCGCCTGGCGCACGGTTGCCCGAGGAATGAAGTCCACTTGTGTCCTCAGGTCCTCAGGACACAAGAGGACCTTATCGCACCACCAGCAGTGCACCAAGAGGCGTGTTTGCAAAGTGGTGTAAAAAGGGGCGTGGCCACCTCTTTTATTTTTATTTTTAAAATGGGTCAGGCCCTGGGGGATGGGGTCCCCAGGGCCCACACAATATTAAGAGAAGGGGGCCACACAGCCCCCCTTCTAACAATAATTTAAAGAAAAGCAGAAGCCGGCATCTCACCAGAGTCCTTGCTCCCTCCCTGCACCACCTCTTGATGCTTTGCTGGTGGGGCAGAGAGGTCCTCTTGTTTCCTGAGGACCTCAAGACTAAAGTGGACTTCATCCACCGGGCAGCAGTGCGACAGGAGGCACGTTTGCAGAGTGGTGTAAAAAGGGGGCATGGCCTCCGACCACTCTCAGCAATCCAGCTGTGTGGGGTTTATTGGAGGTACCTGGTGGGCTTGTTGGCCCCCAGGGACCCTCAGGAGGCAAGGGGACTTAATCCCCCAACCCATAACGCACCAGAAGGTGCGTTTGCAGAGTGGTGGAGAAAGGGGGCGTGGCCTGTGTCCACCTCTCAGCAATCCCACTGTGTGGGGCTTACTGGAGGTAAGAGTTAGGCTAGTTGGCCCCTAAGGACCCCCAGCAGCAAAGGGGACTTCAACCCCCATCCAAGAACGCACCATGGAGCGCGTTTGCAGAGTGGTGGGCAAAGGGGGCATGGCCTGCTATAAGAACTTAGCAATCCTGCTGTGTGGGACTTATTGGAGGTAATAGGAGGAGTAGTTGGCCCCCAAGGATGTCTTTGGGGGCCAACTACCCCTCTTGTTACCTCCAGTAAGTCCCACACAGTTGGGATTGCTAAGACGTCTTTGGAAGCCACGCCCCCTTTCTCCACCACTCTGCAAATGCGCCTCCTTGCAGACTACGGGATGGGGATGAAGTCCACTTTACTCCTGAGGGACTTTGGGGGCCAAGAACCCCTCCTGGTTCCTCTTGTAAGTTTTACGCAGTGGAATTCCTGAGCACTGGTCGGAGGCCCAGCCCCCTTTCTCCACCACTCTGCAAACGAGACTACTAGTTAAAGAAGCATTTGCAATGTAATAGGTTTCGCATTTGCGAGAGTTAGAGCTATTGGCGTTGTAAATGTAAAAGTATTTTACTAATGTTTTTTGGAGTGGAGTGGATGTACGTTGTGTGTAGTGGAATTATGTGGTATGTGGTGCAGTGAAATTATGTGGATAGAAAGTATGTGGTATTTAGTGTATAGGAATTATGTAGAATGGGATTATGTGTTATGGAGAGTAATTATGTGGTTTGGTAGTCTGTGTTTTGGAGTGGTAACCTCAGGTTTAGTCTTCCTCATTTCTATAAACTCAGTGAGACAAAAAAAGAAGGAATCACTGAGGAGCACTTGTGGACCTAGTCAGAGGTATGAGCAGGGCCACTGGAATTATGTGACTGTTTGGCTGCACCGACTTTCGCACAATTATACATTTTCCACATTAGCCACATAATCCATCATCTGCTCCCTAATCTGCAGATTTGAACAAAAAAGCCTTGTTTCTAGCTCAAACGGCTCAAACGTTACCAAAAATGCAGCGACAAGTGTTACAGCATGGTGGAAGGCCTTTTGCAAACTGTAGGAGAGTAGGATCTGCCACTTATGTTGCCCCCACTTTTTTTCTGATGTTCACACTGGTTTCTGCCTATAGTCAGGCTGGGTCCCTGCCAATCAGGGCCCCAGCCTCTCTGTTCTCTCTAAACGATTTGGAGTGCACTCTAGGTGCACTAGTGATTGGATACTGTGGTGCCTTATGAGTCCCTAGTATATGGTACCTTAGGTGCCAAGGGCATAGGTACTTCACAGGCCTACCAGGGGCTGCAGCATGTACTATGCCACCCCTGGGAAGCAGACTAAATCTGACACCACAGGCCTGCTACTGCAGCCTGGGTGAGGTGGTGCTAGCACTCCTCACTGAGATATAGGTTCCCTATATCTCTCCTGCACACACATTTAAACCTATCAGTCACCCCTAAGGCAGGCCCTATCAATCCTGAGGGCAGGGTGCTTGGTTCCTATGTGAGAGGGTGCCTCTGCCTGAGCAGGGCCCCTCTGCAGCTCTCAGAGTCCATTCTCTGGGGCTGTTTGTGGATGCAGTTAAACCATATACTCTTAAGTGCATTATATCCTCGCGGTAAAATGCTAACTTTGGAATGGCTGCATCAAAACATGTTGTGTTTGGTGTCAAACTTCTTGGAATACTACCCCCGCCTGTCCTGGCAGCGGGGGTAGCATTCCACCCTTCTAGAGGGATAGAGATGTACCTACTGTGGAAACGCGGTAGAATCCTGAAGAGCCCTGGCATCACAAAATGGATGCCACCAGTCACAGACACTGGGCTGCCCTCCTGCTGATGACCGAAACTCACAGTGGAGGAAGCCCAACAATAGGCATCCTGTCACAGGGAGGTGTAACCACCTCCCAGACAGGGTTTAGTGTATTGGGGCTGGGTGGGTGCACTCTTAGAGTGCTTTGAAATCCTGCACTGGGGGAGCAGTAGGCTCCTCTGTGCATATGCCAGTTCAAACCGGCTCAGGGGCTACCTGCCCCTACTCTGGCGTGAAACTGGACAAAGGGAAGTGGGTGTAACCACCCACTCCCCTGACCCTCCCATAGGTGGGGTCTTAGAGCTAGTCCCTCCCTTCCTTGTTAGTATAAGGCAGGGAACCCTTGAACTTGAAAGTTAGATACCCCTGGATGATGCTCTGAAGAAGAATCCTGGACCTTCGACGTTCCATTACCTCTGGAAGACTGAAGAATCTCCCTTGGAGTCAAGGAGTGACTCCCCTGCTTGGCAGGCACCAAAAACTACAAACAATGGTCGCAAACTACGCCACTCCTGCCCGAGCCCGAGGTCCCTGCAGCCCAAGACATGAATTTCCTGACTTCTCCAAGGCCATCGTGAGTCCCCAGCGAAGCTGAGGCAAGTGGACCCCACGAGTGATGAGGAACCGCAGTCCCTAGGTACCGTGCACTATTGTCGAGTGCAACCCCTTCATGATGTTCTACAAACTTGTGCTTTGGACCACATGTGGTGCTAGCCTCCAGCAGGAATTCCTCCGAAGATCAGAGGCCTACTCTATCCCGAGTGACCGTGGGCCCCTGTTGGAGGAATCCTCCTGAGGCGTCTTCACGATCCCTTGCTGCTGGCTTGTGGGTCCCCTGAAGATTTTTCTACAAAACCAAAGGGCTCCCCTGGTTGCTCCAGGCCGACCCTGACTTACCCTCGCTGGGTGAGTTCCACAGACCTTGCTGGTCTCCACCATTGACTTTTTATCTTCTCCCCGAGACTTGCTGCTACCAAGACTTGTTGGCTCCAATCGGGTCGCCGACACCGCAGTCAGCTGCAGAGTTTGTGGGCACTCCTAATCCAGCTCCTGGTCATCATCGACGCCTCCTGGACCTCATGGTCGAAGAGTCAAGTCAAATGTGAACGACCTGAATCTGTTGACGACGGTGGGCATTCATCTTCCTTGCCCCGAGTCACTGCCAAGTGACTTTGAACACTGTCCCCTCTGCTTTCAGGTCTTCCATCTTCTGAATCCAGGCTTGGATTCCACCGGACACTTCTTCGGACTTCACAAGCAGCAAGTCTTCATGGTCTTCCATTGAAAACGACGCCGCGACCCAACACCAAAGGACACCTATGCACCCGGCTTCCCTGGGTGAGGTAACTCCAGCACTACGGTGCTCCTGTGGGTGTTGGCCCTAGAACTACTTACCCTGTAAGTGACTTGCTTGTAGGTCCTCCCGAAGTGCCCTAAAACTCCCATTTTCCCCGTGCGATCCTCGCACTGACTCGTACAGGGTTCGCATCTGTGTTAGACACATCGCGTCCGACTCCCTTGTAAATCTACCAGTATCCGCGTCCTTTGACTCGTACTGACCGATCGGTGTGTTCGCCTCGAACACGCCAGGGACCTGTAACATTGATAACTCAATCACGTCCTCTCGCATAGACTCGTACAGGACTCGTACCAGTGTCTGAACACCGCGTCCGTCCCCTGTGGGTCTCCATCAACTACCTGGGGTGGTTCTTTGGGGTCCCTCGATCTATATGCTCTAGGCCCCGGCCTAGCCAAGATAAGATTGTGATATTTACTTGTGCTAACTTATTAAGATAACTCATTGACTTGTACATATGTTCCTTACTTCTAATCTCATAAAGAGATCAGTAGAGAGTTGTTTAGTAATAAATACATATATATTTGATATATATACCTGTGTGGTGTCTTTTCGTTTGGTGATTCAAGAGATTGTGTGGTAAAACAAGCTGCTTTACATTCCTCCAAGACTTAGCCTGAAGGCTGCTCTCCACAGCTACCACTAGGATAGCTTTCTTTAAAGGTTGTCTTAAACCTATCTACCATAAGAGTCGAATTGTACTGGTGCAAGGTGTCCACTTTAATTAGTGAACAGCATATACCAGGCCAACTTCTCACATTGGTGGGCAGCGTGTGGGATTCCAGCTTGCTATTGTTTTACCAGAAAATCTCTATTTGAATTACTAACTGAAAACCACTATAGGTACTCAAGGTACATATAAAGTCAAGCTTAGTATCAATAAGTTCTACTGAACTTAGAGCTGTGTGCCAAGGGATAGCACACCCTTTCTACAGCTCAAGCTAGTATCAGTAGGCCACAAACTAGTGTAGGTAGTACAACACTGCACAACACTAGAATGTCCTTAAAAGGTGGACCCAGTGGATCCACCCAGCCTCAGTATAAGGACATGGCTTTCTCTGACTTGAGAGCCATGTGTGCTGCAAGGCACCTGAAGCTAGGACAGAGTCCCTCCACACTACACCTGATAGATCTGCTGACAGCAGATGATCTTAGATTAGCTCTAGGAGCTAATAGGTCTGAATCAGTGGGTGGGTCAATTACAGTGTCTGGGTCGGATGATGAAAGTCAGAATGACCAAGACTCTGTGATTGAAGGGCCAGGTCCCCAGGGGCCTGAAAAGGACAGAGGAATTCTCCCTAAGAGAACTGACATAGTGGAGGACAGGCCCAGGTCCCTTTCTAGGGAATCTGAGCACTCCTATCACTCTGGCAGAGAATCTGTCTACCAGAGGAACTCCTACTTCCCAAGAAGAGAGACCTCCTCTGACAGAATGTACAAACTGCTGCAGTATGAGGAAGCAAGATTTGCCCTCAAAACCAAGCAGTTGGCATTAGATAAGGAAGCCCTGGAGCTCCAGAGAGCTTCTAGAAAAGAGGGGTTAGAACCCCCTGGTGGCAGCAGCAGTGTCCCTAGAGGCAGAGAATATATTCCAGACCATAGGAACCTGAGCAAGGTTGTTCCTCCCTACCAGAGTGGGGATGATATCCACAAGTGGATAACTGCTATGGAGAGGGCCTGTAGTGTACAGCAGGTCCCCCAAAAGCAGTGGGCAGCGATCTTGTGGCTCTCCTTTTCAGATAAAGGTAGAGACAAGCTCCTCACTGTTAGAGAAGAGGATGCTGATGATTATGAAGTCCTGAAGAGTGCACTGATAGATGGGTTTGGCTTAACCACTGAGCAGTACAGGTTGAAGTTCAGAGACACCCAGAAGGCACAGACTCAGGACTGGACTGACTTTGTTGACTGTGCAACCAAGGCTCTGGAGGGTTGGCTGGTTGGCAGTAGGGTTACTGATTTCAAGGGATTGTATAATTTGATCATGAGAGAACAGATCCTTAATAATTGCCAGAACCAGTTGTTGCATCAATACCTGGTGGACTCAGATCTGACCTCTCCCCAAGAATTGGGAAAGAAGGCAGACAAGTGGGTCAGAACCAGGGTGAGGCAGAAAACCCAGAACCAAGGGGGTGACACAAAGAAGCAGGATTCTAAGGGCTCTGAGAAAGGTGGGGATAAGTCAAAAGACCAGAAGTCTTCACAAGGTCCCCAAGAATCTGCATCTGGTGGGGAGTCACAATCCAACAAGGGAAAAGGCCAAAAGAAGCCCTGGTGCAAATTCTGTAAACAGAAAGGGCACTGGACTTCTGACTGTAACAAGTCCAAAGACCAAACCACCACCACTCCTGCCCCTAAGGCAACTGTTCCCCCTAGCTCAGCTACAGGTGGAGGTGGTACTCAGAATAAGGGTGTAGTAGGGTTGACCCTGGGTTCTGAAGTGGACTCTGACCTAGTCAGAGTACCCACTCAGGCAATGCTGATTTGTGATGGAGACATTGACATGTCCTTCCTAGTGAGCCCCAGTAATCTGGGCAAATACAAACAGCAGCCTGTAATAAATGGCAAACAGGCTTTGGCATTTAGGGACACAGGTGCTAGTGTCACCATGGTGGCAGAGGATCTTGTGGACCCTGGACAGATCATCCTGGGCGAAATGTACCAGGTGACCAATGCAAGCAATGTCAGGACCAACCATAGTCTGGCAGTTGTGAATTTCTCCTGGGGACGGGTAACTGGCCTCAAGAAGGTTGTAGTCAGTGCAGACCTCCCTGTAGAATGTCTATTGGGCAATGATCTAGAAACTTCAGCCTGGTCTGAAGTAGAGTTATGGACTCATGCTGAGATGTTAGGCATCCCTGCAAAGGAATTTGCTGTGACCAGGTCACAGGCCAAAATGCATGACACTGAACCAGCTCTGGATCCTGAAACAAAGGACCAGATGCTTCCCAAGAAGATGAGCAGTAGGGTAAAGGCAGTGCCTTCCCCTCTGTCTCAGATCACTGATTCCCCTCTTGAGGGAGGAGGAGCAGATCCTGAAGAAGGAACTGCCTCAGAGGGACTTGAACCTGATCAGGTTGAGTTCTTGGGGGCAGGGGGCCCTTCTAGGGAAGATCTGAGTAAGGAGCAACAGTGCTGCCCCTCTCTTGAACCCCTCAGACAGCAGGCTGCTGCTGAGGCTGCTGGGAGTGCTAGTGGGTCCCATAAAGTTTATTGGGATGAGGCACTCCTATATTCTGAGAGTAGAGGCCCAGCCCCTGGAGCCACCAGGAGGTTGGTAATACCTCAGAAGTTTAGGGGGTTCCTCTTGACCCTAGCACACGACATCCCTTTAGCAGGTCACTTGGGCCAAAACAAGACCTGGGACAGGCTTGTTCCACATTTTCATTGGCCACATATGTCAGAGGACACAAAGGAGTGTTGTCGCTCCTGTGTCACCTGCCAAGCCAGTGGCAAGGCAGGTGGCACCACAAAGGCCCCCCTGATACCACTACCTGTGGTGGGGGTGCCCTTTGAAAGGGTAGGGATTGACATTGTTGGTCCCCTTGACCCTCAAACTGCATCTGGGCACAGATTTATCCTGGTGGTAGTGGATCATGCCACCAGGTACCCAGAGGCAATTCCCTGAGGACCACCACAGCCCCTGTGGTGGCAAGAGCCCTCATTGGAGTTTTCTCCAGAGTGGGTTTCCCAAAGGAGGTCATCTCTGACAGAGATACAAACTTCATGTCAGGATATCTGAAAGCAATGTGGAAGGAGTGTGGTGTAACTTATAAGTTCACCACCCCCAATCACCCACAATGCAATGGGTTAGTTGAACGTTTCAACAAAACCCTGAAGGGAATGATTAAAGGACTCCCAGAGAAGCTTAGGCGGAAATGGGACCTTCTTCTTCCTTGCCTGTTGTTTGCATACAGAGAAGTTCCACAGAAGGGGGTTGGCTACAGCCCATTTGAGCTTCTGTTTGGGCATCCTGTGAGAGGTCCATTATGTTTGGGAAAAGAGGGCTGGGAGTTACCTCTCAGACCCCCCAAACAGGATGTGATGGACTATGTACTTGGTCTCCGCTCCCGGATGGCCGAATACATGAAAAGGGCAACCAAAAACCTGGAGGCCAGCCAAGAATTACAAAAAGCTTGGCATGACCAAAGGCTGTGCTGACTGTGTACCAGCCAGGACAGAAAGTGTGGGTGTTGGAGCCTGTGGCCCCAGCAGCCCTCCAAGACAAGTGGAGTGGCCCCCATACAATTGTTAAGCAAAAGGGAGAAGTCACCTATCTGGTGAATCTTGGAACTCCCAGGAGCCCCCTGAGGGTACTCCATGTCAACAGATTAAAGCCATATGTTGACAGGGCTGACATGGGCTTGCTCATGGCAACTGATGAGGACCAGGAGGAGGAGAGTGACCCTCTCCCTGACCTGCTCTCACAGAACCCTGATGATGGGTCAGTAGATGGTGTTGCTTTGGCAAGCAGCCTCACTGACCATCAGCAAACTGAGTGCCGACAAGTTCTGCAACAGTATAGACATATGTTTAGCCTGACCCCCAGTCAGACTACCTGGTGCACCCATGAGGTGGACACTGGAGACAGTCTGCCTGTCAAGAATAAAATCTACAGGCAACCTGACCATGTCAGGGACTGTATCAGGACTGAAGTCCAGAAAATGTTGGAGCTAGGTGTAATTGAGCCTTCATATAGCCCTTGGGCTAGTCCAGTAGTCCTAGTACCCAAACCTCATACCCAGGGTGGTAAGAAAGAAATTAGGTTTTGTGTAGACTACAGAGGCCTCAATGCAGTCACCAGGACTGATGCCTATCCCATACCAAGGGCAGATGAGCTGATTGAAACTTTGGCCTCAGCCAAGTATCTAAGTACATTTGACCTAACAGCTGGCTACTGGCAGATCAGATTAGCTGATGATGCAAAAGCCAAAACAGCATTTTCGACCCCTGGTGGGCACTACCACTTTGTGGTGATGCCCTTTGGATTGAAAAATGCACCTGCCACTTTTCAGAGGTTGGTGAATAAAGTTCTGGCAGGAATGGAAACTTATTGCTCAGCTTATCTAGATGATATTGCTGTCTTTAGTTCCTCCTGGCAGGATCACCTGGTCCACCTCAGAAATGTTTTGGAGGCTCTGCAGAAAGCAGACCTCACTATCAAGGCCACCAAGTGCCATATAGGGCAGAGTCAGGTTGTGTACCTGGGCCACCTTGTGGGTGTAGGCCAGGTTCAACCTTTACAGAGCAAAATCCAAACCATAATGGAATGGGTTGCTCCAACCACCCAGACACAGGTGAGAGCCTTCTTAGGCCTGACTGGGTACTATAGGAGGTTTGTCAAGGGATATGGATCTATAGTGACCCCCTTGAATGATCTGACCTCAAAGAAAATGCCAAAAAGTTTCAGTGGACAGCTAGCTGTCAAAAGGCATTTGAAGACCTAAAGCAGGCCATGTGCACTGCCCCATCTTACAGAGTCCAGACTACACCAAAAGTTCATTGTCCAAACAGATGCTTCTGAGCTGGGTGTGGGAGCTGTACTGTCTCAACTGAATGATGAAGGTCAAGACCAGCCAGTAGCTTTTATTAGCAGAAGGCTGACCCCTAGAGAGAAACGTTGTTCAGCTATAGAGAGGAGGCCTTTGCTGTGGTGTGGGCCCTGAAGAAGCTGAGGCCATACTTGTTTGGCACTCACTTCATAGTTCAGACTGACCACAAGCCCCTCCTATGGCTTAAACAAATGAAAGGAGAAAACCCAAAACTTTTGAGGTGGTCCATTTCCCTACAGGGGATGGACTATACAGTGGAACATAGGCCTGGGACCCAACATGCCAATGCAGATGGACTCTCAAGGTATTTCCACTTAGTTCACGAAGACTCAACTGGTCAAGGTTAGTTTAGTGTCCCTGCGTTTGGGGGGGGGGGTTGTGTAGGAGAGTAGGATCTGCCTCTTATGTTGCCCCCACTTTTTTTCTGATGTTCACACTGGTTTCTGGCTATAGTCAGGCTGGGTCCCTGCCAATCAGGGCCCCAGCCTCTCTGTTCTCTCTAAACGATTTGGAGTGCACTCTAGGTGCACTAGTGATTGGATACTGTGGTGCCTTATGAGTCCCTAGTATATGGTACCTTAGGTGCCAAGGGCATAGGTACTTCACAGGCCTACCAGTGGCTGAAGCATGTACTATGCTACCCCTGGGAAGCAGACTAAATCTGACACCACAGGCCTGCTACTGCAGCCTGGGTGAGGTGGTGCTAGCACTCCTCACTGAGATATAGGTTCCCTATATCTCTCCTGCACACACATTTAAACCTATCAGTCACCCCTAAGGCAGGCCCTATCAATCCTGAGGGCAGGGTGCTTGGTTCCTATGTGAGAGGGTGCCTCTGCCTGAGCAGGGCCCCTCTGCAGCTCTCAGAGTCCATTCTCTGGGGCTGTTTGTGGATGCGGTTAAACCATATACTCTTAAGTGCATTATATCCTCGCGGTAAAATGCTAACTTTGGAATGGCTGCATCAAAACATGTTGTGTTTGGTGTCAAACATCTTGGAATACTACCCCCCCGCCAGTCCTGGTGGTGGGGGTAGCATTCCACCCTTCTAGAGGGATAGACATGTACCTACTGTGGAAACGCGGTAGAATCCTGAAGAGCCCTGGCATCACAAAATGGATGCCACCAGTCACAGACACTGGGCTGCCCTCCTGCTGATGACCGAAACTCGCAGTGGAGGAAGCCCAACAATAGGCATGGTGTCACAGGGAGGTGTAACCACCTCCCAGACAGGGTTTAGTGTATTGGGGCTGGGTGGGTGCACTCTTACAGTGCTTTGAAGTCCTGCACTGGGGGAGCAGTAGGCTCCTCTGTGCATATGCCAGTTCAAACCGGCTCAGGGGCTACCTGCCCCTGCTCTGGCATGAAACTGGACAAAGGGAAGTGGGTGTAACCACCCACTCCCCTGACCCTCCCATAGGTGGGGTCTTAGAGCTAGTCCCTCCCTTCCTTGTTAGTATAAGGTAGGGAACCCTTGAACTTGAAAGTTAGATACCCCTGGACGACGCTCTGAAGAAGAATCCTGGACCTTCGACGTTCCATTACCTCTGGAAGACTGAAGAATCTCCCTTGGAGTCAAGGAGTGACTCCCCTGCTTGGCAGGCACCAAAAACTACAAACGACGGTTGCAAAGTATGCCACTCCCGGAGGAGCCCAAGGTCCCTACAGCCCAAGACATGGATTTCCTGACTTCTCCAAGGCCATCGTGAGTCCCCAGTGAAGCTGAGGCAAGTGGACCCCACGAGTGACAAGGAACTGCAGTCCCTGGGTACCGTGCACTATTGTCGAGTGGAACCCTTTCACGACCTTCTACGAATTTGTGCTTTGGACCACATGTGTTCCTAGCCTCCAGCAGGAATCCCTCCGAAGATCAGAGGCCTACTCCATCCCGAGTGACCGTGGGCCTCTGTTGAAGGAATCCTCCCGAGGCATTTTTGCGATCACTTGCTGCTGGTTTGTGGGTCCCCTGAAGACTTTTCTACAAAACCAAAGGGCTCCCCTGGTTGCTCCAGGCCGACCCTGACTTACCCTCGCTGGGTGAGTTCCACAGACCTTGCTGGTCTGCACCATTGACTTTTTATCTTCTCCCCAAGACTTGCTGCTACCAAGGCTTGTTGTCTCCAATCGGGTTGCTGACACCGCAATCAGCTGCAGACTTTGTGGAACACTCCGAATCCAGCTCCTGGTTGTCATCAATGCCTCCTGGACCTTGTGGTCGAAGAGTCAAGACAACTGTGAATGACCTGAATCTGTCGACAACGGTGGGCATTCATCTTCCTTGCCCCGAGTCACTGCCAAGTGACTTTGAACACTGTCCCCTCTGCTTTCAGGTCTTCCATCTTCCGAATCCAGGCTTGGATTCCACTGGACACTTCTTTGGACTTCACAAGCAGCAAGTCTTCATGGTCTTCCATTGAAAACGACGCCGCGATCTGACACCAAAGGACACCTATGAACCCTGCTTCCCTGGGTGAGGTAACTCCAGCACTACGGTGCTCCTGTGGGTGTTGGCCGTAGAACTACTTACCCTGTAAGTGACTTGCTTGTAGGTCCTCCCGAAGTGCCCTAAAACTCCCATTTTCCCCGTGCGATCCTCGCACTGACTCGTACATGGTTCACGTCTGTGTTAGACACATCGCGTCCGACTCCCTTGTAAATCTACCAGTATCCGCGTCCTTCGACTCGTACTGACCGATCGGTGTGTTCGCATCGAACACGCCAGGGACCTGTAACATTGATAACTCAATCGCGTCCTCTCGCATAGACTCGTACAGGACTCGTACCAGTGTCTGAACACCGCGTCCGTCCCCTGTGGGTCTCCATCAACTACCTGGGGTGGTCTTTAGGGTCCCTCGATCTATATGCTCTAGGCCCCGGCCTAGCCAAGATAAGATTGTGATAGTTACTTGTGCTAACTTATTAAGATAACTCATTGACTTGTACATATGTTCCTTACTTCTAATCTCATAAAGACATCAGTAGAGAGTTGTTTAGTAATAAATACTTATATATTTGATATATATACCTGTGTGGTGTCTTTTCGTTTGGTGATTCAAGAGATTGTGTGGTAAAACAAGCTGCTTTACATTCCTCCAAGACTTAGCCTGAAGGCTGCTCTCCACAGCTACCACTAGGATAGCTTTCTTTAAAGGTTGTCTTAAACCTATCTACCATAAGAGTCGAATTGTACTGGTGCAAGGTGTCCACTTTAATTAGTGAACAGTATATACCAGGCCAACTTCTCACATAAACCTAAAATGGTCACCTGTTACTAATTGCTAAATGTGGGTGTTAAATTGACTCTAATGGTGTGAAAGCCACTATTGCTTCTTTCTGCGCCTCTCTTGCTTCTTTCTGCATTTCTGTTGCTTCTTTCTGCACATTTTTTTCTGCACTTCTCTTGCCTCTTTCTGCACATATGTGCTACTTTCTGCACCTCTCTTGCCTCTTTCTGCACCTCTGTTGCCTCTTTCTGTACCTCACTTGCTTCTTTCTGTACCCCTCTTGCCTCTTTCTGCACCCTTCATCCCTCTTTCTGCACCTCTCTTGCCTCCTTCTGCACTTCTTTTGTTTCTTTCTGCACCTCTCCTGCTTTTTCTGTACCCCTCTTGCCTCTTTCTCCACCCCTCTTCCCCCTTTCTGCATGTCTGTTGCTTCTTTCTGCACTTCTCTTGCCTCTTCCTATACCTCTCTTGCTTCTTTCTGCACCCCACTTGCCTCTTTCTGCACCCTTCTTCCCTCTTTGTGCATCTCTCTTGCCTCTTTCTGCACCTCCCTTGCCTCTCTCTGCACCCCTTTTGCCTCTTTCTGCATCTCTTTTGCTTGTTTCTGCACTTCTTTTGCCTGTTTCTGTACCCCTCTTGCCTCCCTCTGTACCGCTGTTGTTTCTTACTGCACTGCTCTTGCTTCTTTCTGCACCTCTCTTGCAAATTTCTACACCCCTCTTGCATATTTCTGCACCCCTCTTGCCTCCTGCACCTCTGTTGCTTCTTTCTGCACTGCTCTTGCTTCTTTCTGCACCTCTTCTGCCTGTTTCTGCAACTCTCTTGCCTTTTTCTGCACTTCTCTTGCCTCCTTCTGCACCTAGGTTGCTTTTTATTACCCTTCTCTTCCTCTTTCTGCACTCCTCTTGCCTCTTTCTGCGCCTCTGTTGCTACTTCCTGCACTTCTCTTGCTTCTTTCTGCACTTCTCTTGCTTCTTTCTGCACCCATCTTGCCTCTTTCTGGACTCCTCTCCCTCTTTGTGCAACTCTCTTGCCTCTTTCTACACCTCTCTTCCCTCTTTCTGCACCACTCTTGCCTCTTTCTGTACCTCTGTTGCTTCTTTCTGTACCTCTGTTGCTTCTTTCTGCACTTCTCTTGCCTAATTCTGCACCCTTCGTACCTCTTTCAGCACCTGTGTTGCTTCTTTCTGCACTTCTCTTCCTTCTTTCTGCAGCCCTCGTGCCTCCTTCTACACCTCTGTTGCTTCTTTCTGCACTACTCTTGGTTCTTTCTGCACTCCTCTTGCCTCTTTCTGCATCCCTCTTGCCTCTTTGAGCACCTCTTTTGCTTCTTTCTGCACTTCTCTCTCCTCTTTCTGCACCCCTCTTGCCTCTTTCTGAACCTCTGTTGCTTCTTTCTGCAATTCTATTGCCTCTTTCTGCACCTCTCTTGCTTCTTTCTGCACCTCTCTTGCCTCTTTCAGCACCTCTGTTGCTTTTTTCTGCAGATCTCTTGCCTCTTTCTGCACCTCACGTGCCTCTTTCAGCATCTCTGTTGCTTTTTTCTGCAGATCTCTTGCCTCTTTCAGCACCCCTCTTTTCTCTTTCTGCACCTCTCTTGCCTCTTTCTGCACCCCTGTTCTCTCTGTCTGCACCTTTCCTGCCTCATTCTGTACCTCTCTTGCCTCTTTCTGTACCTCTGTTGCCTCTTTTTGCAGTGTTCTTGTCTCTTTCTGCACCCCTCTTGCCACTTTCTGCACCTCTGTTGCTTCTTTCTGCACTTCTCTTGCTTCTTTCTGCACTTCTCTTCCTTCTTTCTGCACCCATCTTGCCTCTTTCTGCACCCATCTTGCCTCTTTCTGCACCCCTCTTCCCTCTTTGTGCATCTCTCTTGCCTCTTTCTGCACCTCTCTTGCCTCTTTCTGCACCCCTCTTGCCTCTTTCCGCATCTCTTTTGCTTGTTTATGCACTTCTTTTGCCTGTTTCTGTACCCTTCTTGCTTTCTTCTGTACCTCTGTTGTTTCTTACGGCACTGCTCTTGCTTCTTTCTGCACCTCTCTTGCAAATTTCTACACCCCTCTTGCCTCTTTCTGCACCCCCTCTTGCCTCCTGCACCTCTGTTGGTTCTTTCTGCACTTCTCTTGCCTCCTTCTGCACCTCTGTTGCTTTTTATTATCCTTCTCTTCCTCTTTCTGCACTTCTCTTGCCTCTTTCTGCGCCTCTGTTGCTTCTTTCTGCACCTCACTTGCCTCTTTCAGCATCTCTGTTGCTTTTTTCTGCAGATCTCTTGCCTCTTTCAGCACCCCGCTTTTCTCTTTCTGCACCTCTCTTGCCTCTTTCTGCACCCCTGTTCCCTCTGTCTGCACCTTTCCTGCCTCATTCTGTACCGCTCTTGCCTCTTTCTGTACCTCTGTTGCCTATTTTTGCAGTGCTCTTGTCTCTTTCTGCACCCCTCTTGCCTCTTTCTGCACCTCTATTGCTTCTTTCTGCACTTCTCTTGCCTCTTTCTGCACCCCTCTTCCCTCTTTGTGCATCTCTCTTGCCTCTTTCTGCACCTCTCTTGCCTCTTTCTGCACCCCTCTTGCCTCTTTCCGCATCTCTTTTGCTTGTTTATGCACTTCTTTTGCCTGTTTCTGTACCCTTCTTGCCTCCTTCTGTACCACTGTTGTTTCTTACTGCACTGCTCTTGCTTCTTTCTGCACCTCTCTTGCAAATTTCTACACCCCTCTTGCCTCTTTCTGCACCCCTCTTGCCTCCTGCACCTCTGTTGGTTCTTTCTGCACTGCTCTTGCTTCTTTCTGCACCTCTTCTGCCTGTTTCTGCAACTCTCTTGCCTTTTTCTGCACTTCTCTTGCCTCCTTCTGCACCTCTGTTGCTTTCTATTACCCTTCTCTTCCTCTTTCTGCACTCCTCTTGCCTCTTTCTGTGCCTCTGTTGCTTCTTTCTGCACTTCTCTTGCTTCTTTCTGCACTTCTCTTGCTTCTTTCTGCACCCATCTTGCCTCTTTCTGGACTCCTCTCCCTCTTTGTGCAACTCTCTTGCCTCTTTCTACACCTCTCTTCCCTCTTTCTGCACCACTCTTGCCCCTTTCTGTACCTCTGTTGCTTCTTTCTGTACCTCTGTTGCTACTTTCTGCACTTCTCTTGCCTAATTCTGCACCCTTTGTGCCTCTTTCAGCACCTGTGTTGCTTCTTTCTGCACTTCTCTTCCTTCTTTCTGCAGCCCTCGTGCCTCCTTCTGCACCTCTGTTGCTTCTTTCTGCACTACTCTTGGTTCTTTCTGCACTGCTCTTGCCTCTTTCTGCATCCCTCTTGCCTCTTTGAGCACCTCTTTTGCTTCTTTCTGCACTTCTCTCTCCTCTTTCTGCACCCCTCTTTCTGAACCTCTGTTGCTTCTTTCTGCAATTCTATTGCCTCTTTCTGCACCTCTCTTGCTTCTTTCTGCACCTCCCTTGCCTCTTTCAGCACCTCTGTTGCTTCTTTCTGCAGATCTCTTGACTCTTTCTGCACCTCACTTGCCTCTTTCAGCATCTCTGTTGCTTTTTTCTGCAGATCTCTTGCCGCTTTCAGCACCCCTCTTTTCTCTTTCTGCACCTCTCTTGCCTCTTTCTGCACTCCCTTGTGAGAAGTTGGCCTGGCATATGCTGTCCACTAATTATAGTGGGCACCTTGCACCAGTCCAAACAACCCCTTATTGGAGATAGGTTAAAGACAACCTTTATTGAAAGCTATCCTAGTGGTAGCTATGGAGAGCAGCCTTCAGGCTAAGTCTTGAAGGAATGTAAAGCAGCTTGTTTTACCAGTCTATAATCTCTTGAGTGACCAAATGAAAGAGGACCACACCAGGTATATATTCAAAATATATGTATTTATTGCTAAACACACCCCTCTAGTCTCTTTATGAGGCTAGAGTTCGAAATACATAAGTTATAAGTTAGTTATCAACAGTAATAGCACAAATACACGTTTGAGCCCTAGGGGCGTACCAAACCATATACCAATAAAGTGGTATAAGAACCACGACTGAGCTAGACACAGGGCCTAGAGCCTGTAGAAGTGCTTGGACCACAAGGAACCACCCAAGGTAGTGACACAGGGGACCCACGGGGGACGCGTGCAGTGTGAGAACACAGCCGCGAATCGCCGTTGACTTCTATGGGGAAAGTCGCGGTTGGAATTTTAAAGAAAAGGGACACTTAGAGGAGGACTTGGAGCAAACCCTTTTAGAACTAGGCTGTTCTAGTGTCAATACCCACGGGAGCACCGGAGTACTCGAGTTACCTCACCCAGGGGAGCCGGGTGCATAGGTGCCTTTCGGGGTCGGGTTTCGTCGTCGTTTTCAATGGCGATCTGCTGCAAAGTGCTGCTGGCGGCCAAGTCGAAAGTGTTCGGGTGGATCCAAAGGTGGATCGAAGATCTGAAGAACCTGAAAGCAGAGGGGACAGAGTCTGGGTCACTAGCCAGTGACCAGGAAGGCGATGAGCAGATGCCCACCGATGTCGAGTGCTTCAGGTAGGTTGACGGTCGTCTTGACTCTTCAGCCACGAGGTCCAGGAGGTGTCGACGACAACCAGGAGCTGGATTCGAGCTGTCCCACAACGTCTGTCGATTGCAGGGGTGTCGGCGACCGGATTGGACCCAACAAGCCTTCGCAACGGCAAGTCTCGTGGAAATGGAAGAAGGACGATGGTGCAGACCAGCAAGGTCTGTGGGACTCACCCAGCAAGGGTAAGTCAGGGCACGCCTGGAGCAACCAGGGAGCCCAAGCAGAAGAAGATTGGCCTTCGGGAGGGCCTACTAGCCAACGGACTAGCGACCGCAAAGGAGCCTCAAGTGGACGCACTTGGAGCTGGCTCACAGGACACTCGTGGAGTGGAGGCCAGTGATCTTCGGTGCAGTCGGTGCTGGAGGCTGGGGCTACTCGGAGCCCAAAGCAGAACTTCGTGGGAGACCCAGAAGAGGATGCACTTGCAAATGCGATCGGTGTCCAGGGGTCACGGTTCCACGTTACCCACGACAGCTATGGGCCTCAGCTTTGCTGTGGACTCAGGGCAGCCTCGGCGAAGTCTGGAAATCCACCTCTGGTGATGCAAAGACTTCGGCGTCCGGCGGGAGCTTCAGCGATGCAGACCGGACAATTGCTTCTTTGGTGCCTGCCAAGCAGGGGAGTCACTCCTTGACCCCAAGGGAGATTCTTCAGTCCTCTAATCTTGAAGTAGAGCATCGAAGGTCCAGGATTCTGTGTCAGAGTTTCGTCCAGGTAAATCTAAAGTCCTAAGGACTGGGGTCCCATACTTATACCAAGTTAGGGGGTTGGACATACTCTGGGGACCCACCTATGGGAGGGTCAGGGCAGAGGGGTGGTTACACCCCTTTCCCTTTGTCCAGTTTCATGCCAGAGCAGGGGCTGGAAGCCCCTGAGCCGGTTTGAACTGGGGTATGCACAGGGACACCAAATGTGCCCCCAGTGCAGGACTTCAAAGCACCAGAGAGTGCTCCCGCCCAGCCCCAATACACACTATCCTGTCTGGGGAGGTGGTTACACCTCCCTGAGACAGGAAACCTATTGTCCAGGCCTCCCCTGCCGGAGTTTCGGTCAGCAGCAGGAGGCCAGACTCGTGTCTGTGGCAGCGGCATCCATTTTGTGATGCCAGGGCTTGGAAAGAAGTTACCGGGCAGGCCGGTGTGTACATGTCTCTCCCTCTAGAAGGGTGGAATGCTACCCCCGCCGCCAGAACTGGTGGGGGGGTAGTATTCCAAGATGTTTGACACCAAACACGACATGTTTCCGTGCAGCCATCCCAAAGTTAGCATTTAACGCGAGGTTATAATGCGCTTAAGAGTATATGGTCAGGCTGCACTACAAACAGCATCAGAGAAGGGTCTCCGAACGCTGCAGAGGGGCCCTGCTCATGCAGGGGCACCCTCTCACATAGGAACCACGCACTCTGCCTCCAGGATTGATAAGGCCTGCCATAGGAGTGACTTATAGGTTTATATGTGTGTATGTATGTAGTGATATAGGTAGCCTATATCACAGTAAGGGCTGCATGCACCACCTTACCCAGGCTGCAGTAGCAGACCTGTGGTGTCATTTTGGATGGCCTTCCAGGGGTGGCACAATACATGCTGCAGCCCCTGGTAGGCCTCTGAGGTACCTATGCCCTGGGTACATAGTATACCATATACTAGGGACTTATAAGGGCACTCCAGATTCCAATCAGAGATGTGCCTAAGGCACATGGAAACCATTTTAGAGAGGAAGCAGCTAGGCTGGGGTTCTGATTAGCAGGGCCCCAGCCAGACTAAAGTCGAAAAACAGTGAAGCATCAGCAAAAAGTGGGGGTACCCATGTGAAGCAGATCCTACTCTCCTACACAACCCCCCAAACGTAGGGACATTAAACTAACCTTGCCCAGTTAAGTCTTCATGTTCTAAGTGGAAGTACCTAGAGAGTCCATCTGCATTGGCATGGTTACTCCCAGGTCTATGTTCCACTGTGAAGTCCATCCCCTGTAGGGAAATGGACCACCTAAGCAGTTTGGGGTTTTCACCCTTCATTTGTTTTAGCCATAAGAGGGGCTTATGGTCTGTTTGAACAAGGAAGTGAGTACCAAACAAGTATGGCCTCAACTTCTTCAGAGCCCAGACCACAGCAAAGGCCTCCCTCTCAATGGCTGACCAACGTTTCTCTCTAGGGGTCAGCCTTCTGCTAATAAAAGCTACTGGCTGATCCTGACCTTCATCATTCAATTGTGACAGTACAGCCCCTACCCCCAATTCAGATGCATCTGTTTGGACAATGAACTTCTTGGAGTAATCAGGACTCTGTAGAATGGGAGCAGTGCACATTGCCTGCTTTAGGTCATCAAATGCCTTTTGACAGCTAACTGTCCACTGAACCTTTTTGGGCATTTTCTTGGAAGTTAAGTCATTCAGGGGTGTCACTATTGATCCATACCCCTTGACAAATCTCCTATAGTACCCAGTCAGGCCTAAAAAGGCTCTCACCTGAGTCTGGGTAGTTGGAGCAGTCCAGTCCATGATGGTCTGGATCTTGCTCTGCAAGGGTTGAACCTGGCCTCCACCCACAAGGTGGCCCAGGTACACAACCTGACTCTGCCCTATCTGGCACTTGGTGGCCTTGATAGTCAGGCCTGCTCTCTGCAGGGCCTGCAAAACATTTCTGAGGTGGACCAGGTGATCCTCCCAGGTGGAGCTAAAGACAGCAATATCATCTAGATATGCTGCACTATAGGCTTCCAGACCTGTAAGGACTGTATTCACCAACCTCTGAAAAGTGGCAGGTGCATTCTTCAGACCAAAGGGCATCACCACAAATTGATAATGCCCACTAGGGGTTGAGAATGCTGTCTTTGGCTTTGCATCATCAGCTAGTCTGATCTGCCAGTAGCCAGCTGTCAGGTCAAATGTGCTTAGATACTTGGCTGAGGCCAAAGTGTCTATTAGCTCATCTGCCCTAGGTATTGGATGGGCATCAGTCCTAGTGACTGCATTGAGACCCCTGTAGTCCACACAAAACCTCATCTCTCTTTTCCCACCATTGGTGTGAGGTTTTGGCACAAGGACCACTGGACTAGCCCAAGGGCTATCTGAGGGTTCAATAACTCCCAAATCCAACATCTTCTGGACTTCTGTCCTGATACAGTCCCTGACATGGTCAGGTTGCCTATAAATCTTATTTTTAATAGGCAGACTGTCCCCAGTGTCCACTTCATGAGTGCACCAGGTGGTCTGACTGGGTGTCAGTGAGAATATGTGCCTGAACTGATTGAGCACCTGTCTGCAATCAGTTTGCTGCTGGGCAGTGAGGCTGCCTGCCAAGGCTACGCCATCCACTGACCCATCATCAGGGTTCTGTGAGAGCAGGTCAGGGAGTGGGTCACTCTCTTCCTCCTGTCCCTCATCAGTAGCCATGAGCAAGCCCATGTCTGCCCTGTCCACATATGGTTTTAACCTGTTGACATGGAGAACCCTGTGGGGACTCCTGGGTGTTCCTAGGTCTACTAAATAGGTAACCTCACCCTTCTGTTCAACAATGGTATGGGGTCCACTCCATTTGTCTTGGAGAGCTGCTGGGGCCACTGGCTCCAACACCCACACCTTCTGTCCTGGCTGGTAAACAGTCAGTACAGCCTTTTGGTCATGCCAGGCTTTTTGAAGTTCCTGGCTAGCCTCAAGGTTTTTAGTTGCCTTTTTCATGTACTCAGCCATCCGGGAGCGGAGACCAAGTACATAGTCCACTATGTCTTGCTTTGGGGGCTTGAGAGGTAACTCCCATCCTTCCTTCACCAAGCACAATGGACCCCTGACAGGGTGACCAAACAAAAGTTCAAAAGGGCTGTAGCCAACCCCTTTTGAGGCACCTCCCTGTATGCAAATAAAAGGCAGGGCAAGAGTATGTCCCATCTTCGCCTAAGCTTTTCTGGGAGCCCTTTAATCATGCCCTTCAAGGTTTTGTTGAATCTCTCAACTAAACCATTGCATTGTGGGTGATAGGGTGTGGTGAACTTGTAAGTCACTCCACACTCCTTCCACATTGCTTTCAAGTATCCAGACATAAAGTTAGCACCCCTGTCTGATACAACCTCCTTAGGGAAGCCCACTCTTGAGAAAATTCCCAGGAGGGCTCTTGCCACCACAGGTGCTGTAGTGGTCCTAAGGGGAATAGCCTCTGGGTACCTGGTGGCATGATCCACTACCACCAGGATAAACCTGTGCCCAGATGCTGTTTGGGGATCCATGGGACCAACAATGTCAATCCCCACCCTTTCAAAGGGAACCCCCACCACAGGTAGTGGTATCAGGGGGCCTTTGTAGTGCCACCTGCCTTGCCACTGGCCTGGCAGGTTACACAGGAGCGACAAAACTCCTTGGTGTCTTCAGACATGTGGGGCCAGTGAAAGTGAGGGACAATTCTGTCCCAAGTCTTGTTCTGGCCCAGGTGACCTGCTAAGGGAATGTCATGGGCTAGGGTCAATAGGAAGCCCCTGAACTTCAGAGGTATAACCAACCTCCTGGTGGCACCAGGCTTGGGGTCTCTACACTCTGAGTACAAGAGTCCATCATCCCAATACACTGTATGGGGACCACTAGCTTTCCCAGCAGCCTCAGCAGCAGCTTGCTGTCTGAGGGGTTCAAGAGAGGGGCAGCTCTGCTGCTCCTGGCTCAGATCTGCCCTGGAAGGGCCCCCTGTCCCCAAGAACTCAACCTGGTCAGGTTCAAGCTCCTCTGGGACAGTTCCTTCCTCAGGACTGAGATCATCCCCCTCAAGAGACTGATCTTCCTTCTGAGCCAAGGGGAAGGCACTGCCTTTACCCTACTACTCCTCTTCTTGGAGGGCACTTGGTCCATTATTCCAGAATCCAAGGCCTGTTCAGTGTTAGACATTTTGGCTTGTGACCTGGTCACAGCAAACACATCTGCAGGGATGCCCAGCATTTCTGCATGGGTCCTGAGCTCCACTTCTGCCCAAGCTGAAGTTTCTAAATCATTGCCAAGCAAGCATTCAACTGGTAGGTCTGCACTTACCACAACCTTCTTAAGGCCAGTTACCCCTCCCCAGGAGAAGTTAACAACTGCCAGAGTATGGTCTGTTCTGACATTGCTAGCATTGGTCACTTGGTACATTTCACCAAGTATAATCTGCCCAGGATTCACAAGGTCTTGTGTCACCATGGTGACACTTGCCCCTGTGTCCCTAAATGCCAAAGCCTCTTTTCCATTGATTAAGGGCTGTTGCCTGTACTTGCCCAGATTACTGGGACTCACAGAGGAGGTCACATCCATGCCTCCATCACAGACTAGGACAGCCTGAGTGAGTTCTCTGACTAGGTCAGAGCTCATCTCCTTACCCAGGGTCAACCCTACTAAACCCTTGGCTTGTGTAGTCCCACCACCAATTGTAACTGCACTAGGGGGAGCAGGTGCCTTAGGGGCATTGGTGGGGGCTGGAGTAGAGTCTTTGGACTTGGTGCAATCACTGGTCCAGTGGGTCTTTTGCTTACAGACCTTGCACCATGGTTTCTTTTGGCCTCTTCCCTTGTTAGACTGTGAATCCCCACCTGAAGAAGATTTTTGGGGGCCTTGTGAAGACTTCTGGTCTTTACCCTTCTCCCCACCCTTATCAGAGTTTTTAGAATCTTGCTTCTTAGGGTCACCACCTTGGTTCTGTACCTTCTGCCTCACCCTGGTTCTGACCCATTTGTCTGCCTTCTTTCCCAATTCTTGGGGAGAGGTCAGATCCGAGTCCACCAGGTGCTGATGCAACAGCTGATTTTGACAATTATTAAGGATCTGCTCCCTCATGATAAGATTGTACAATCCTGTGAAGTCACATACCTTACTGCCCAATAACCAACCTTCCAGAGCCTTGGCAGAACAATCAACAAAGTCCACCCAGTCTTGAGTCTGTGCCTTTTGGGTATCTCTGAACTTTAACCTGTATTGTTCAGTGGTTAGGCCAAACCCATCAATCAGAGCACTCTTTAAGACTGTGTATTTATCAGCATCCTCCTCTTTAACAGTGAGGAGCTTATCTCTACCTTTGTCTGCAAAGGAGAGCCACAAGATTGCTGCCCACTGCTCCTGAGGGACCCTCTGTACTTTACAGGCCCTCTCCAGTGCAGTTATCCATTTGTGGATGTCATCCCCACTCTGGTAGGGAGGGACAATCTTGCTCAGGTTTCTATGGTCATAAGACCTTTCCCTATCTCTGGGGAAATTGCTGCCACCATGGGACTCTAGTCCCATCTTTTTCTCTCTTTGTAGAGATCTAGGGACTCCCTGTCTATAGCCAACTGCTGTTTTCTGAGTTCAAGCTGGGCTTGCTCATACTCAATCAGTCTCTTTCTCCTGTCATGAGAGGATTCTCTCCTATGAGAAGAGACAGAGGTCCCTATTGAGGTGTCAGAGTGGTTAGACTCCTGAGAAGGAGATCTAGACCTTCTGGGCACACTCACAATTCTTCCTGGGGGGACAAAGGGGAGGTCATTCTGATCCTCCTCCTCCACAGGAGGAATTGGGTTCTCCAGGTCAAGGTCATTTTCACCTTCCTGGCCAGTTTCAGAGGGGGGGCCTGGGTTTCTTCACCCCTGACCCCTTCCTCATCTTCTGCCCCACCCTCTCTGCCTACCCCTTCAGACCCTAGGGGCCTGCTGAGATCATCAGCTAGTAGCACCTCTCTGAGGTGTTGGGTGCTGGCACTTTTGCCTGCCTTCAGCTTCCTAGTATTGCATAATGCTCTCAATTCCAAGAATGGGAGTTTATCATACTTGGAGGGAAGAAGCCCACTGGCTTCTGGCAAGGACTCACTGGGTCCTGGCTTTGAAGACATTACTAGTGAGGTGTGGTGTATGCACTACCTACTCTAGTGTGGCCTACTAAACTCTCTTGAGTTGTAGAAAGGGTGTGCTATCCCTTAACACACAACTCTAAGTTCAGTAGAACTTACTGTATACTAAGCTTGATTTATATGTACCTAAGGTACCCTTAGTGGTTTTCAGTTGATCAATTCAATTGAGATTATCTGGTAAAACAATAGCAAGCTGGAATCCCACACGCTGCACACCAATGTGAGAAGTTGGCCTGGCATATGCTGTCCACTAATTATAGTGGGCACCTTGCACCAGTCCAAACAACCCCTTATTGGAGATAGGTTAAAGACAACCTTTATTGAAAGCTATCCTAGTGGTAGCTATGGAGAGCAGCCTTCAGGCTAAGTCTTGAAGGAATGTAAAGCAGCTTGTTTTACCAGTCTATAATCTCTTGAGTGACCAAATGAAAGAGGACCACACCAGGTATATATTCAAAATATATGTATTTATTGCTAAACACACCCCTCTAGTCTCTTTATGAGGCTAGAGTTCGAAATACATAAGTTATAAGTTAGTTATCTACAGTAATAGCACAAATACACGTTTGAGCCCTAGGGGCGTACCAAACCATATACCAATAAAGTGGTATAAGAACCACGACTGAACTAGACACAGGGCCTAGAGCCTGTAGAAGTGCTTGGACCACAAGGAACCACCCAAGGTAGTGACACAGGGGACCCACGGGGGACGCGTGCAGTGTGAGAACACAGCCGCGAATCGCCGTTGACTTCTATGGGGAAAGTCGCAGTTGGAATTTTAAAGAAAAGGGACACTTAGAGGAGGACTTGGAGCAAACCCTTTTAGAACTAGGCTGTTCTAGTGTCAATACCCACGGGAGCACCGGAGTACTCGAGTTACCTCACCCAGGGGAGCCGGGTGCATAGGTGCCTTTCGGGGTCGGGTTTCGTCGTCGTTTTCAATGGCGATCTGCTGCAAAGTGCTGCTGGCGGCCAAGTCGAAAGTGTTCGGGTGGATCCAAAGGTGGATCGAAGATCTGAAGAACCTGAAAGCAGAGGGGACAGAGTCTGGGTCACTAGCCAGTGACCAGGAAGGCGATGAGCAGATGCCCACCAATGTCGAGTGCTTCAGGTAGGTTGCATTCGTCTTGACTCTTCAGCCACGAGGTCCAGGAGGCGTCGACGATGAACAGGAGCTGGATTCGAGCTGTCCCATGACGTCTGTCGATTGCAGGGGTGTTGGCGACTGCATTGGACCCAACAAGCCTTGGCAACGGCAAGTCTTGTGGAAATAGAAGAAGGACGATGGTGCAGACCAGCAAGGTCTGTGGGACTCACCCAGCAAGGATAAGTCAGGGCACGCCTAGAGCAACCAGGGAGCCCAAGCAGAAGAAGATGGACCTTCGGGAGGGCCTACTAGCCAACAGACTAGTGACCACAAAGGAGCCTTGAGTGGACACACTTGGAGCTGGCTCACAGGACACTCGTGGAGTGGAGGCCAGTGATCTTCAGTGCAGTCTGTGCGGGAGGCAGGGGCTACTCGGAGCCCAAAGCACAACTTCGTGGGAGACCCAGACGAGGATGCACTTGCAAATGCGATCGGTGTCCAGGGGTCACGGTTCCACGTTACCCACGACAGCTATGGGCCTCAGCTTTGCTGGGGACTCAGGGCAGCCTCGGCGAAGTCTGGAAATCCACCTCTGGTGATGCAAAGACTTCGGCGTCCGGCGGGAGCTTCAGCGATGCAGACCGGACAATTGCTTCTTTGGTGCCTGCCAAGCAGGGGAGTCACTCCTTGACCCCAAGGAGATTCTTCAGTCCTCTAATCTTGAAGTAGAGCGTCGAAGGTCCAGGATTCTGTGTCAGAGTTTCGTCCAGGTAAATCTAAAGTCCTAAGGACTGGGGTCCCATACTTATACCAAGTTAGGGGGTTGGACATACTCTGGGGACCCACCTATGGGAGGGACAGGGCAGAGGGGTGGTTACACCCCTTTCCCTTTGTCCAGTTTCGCGCCAGAGCAGGGGCTGGAAGCCCCTGAGCCGGTTTGAACTGGGGTATGCACAGGGACACCAAATGTGCCCCCAGTGCAGGACTTCAAAGCACCAGAGAGTGCTCCCGCCCAGACCCAATACACACTATCCTGTCTGGGGAGGTGGTTACACCTCCCTGAGACAGGAAACCTATTGTACAGGCCTCCCCTGCCGGAGTTTCGGTCAGCAGCAGGAGGCCAGACTCGTGTCTGTGGCAGCAGCATCCATTTTGTGATGCCAGGGCTTGGAAAGAAGTTACCGGGCAGGCCGGTGTGTACATGTCTCTCCCTCTAGAAGGGTGGAATGCTACCCCCGCTGCCAGAACTGGCGGGGGTAGTATTCCAAGATGTTTGACACCAAACACGACATGTTTCCGTGCAGCCATCCCAAAGTTAGCATTTAACGTGAGGTTATAATGCGCTTAAGAGTATATGGTCAGGCTGCACTACAAACAGCATCAGAGAAGGGTCTCCGAACGCTGCCGAGGGGCCCTGCTCATGCAGGGGCACCCTCTCACATAGGAACCATGCACTCTGCCTCCAGGATTGATAAGGCCTACCATAGGAGTGACTTATAGGTTTATATGTGTGTATGTATGTAGTGATATAGGTAGCCTATATCACAGTAAGGGCTGCATGCACCACCTTACCCAGGCTGCAGTAGCAGACCTGTGGTGTCATTTTGGATGGCCTTCCAGGGGTGGCAGAATAAATGCTGCAGCCCCTGGTAGGCCTTTGAGGTACCTAGGCCCTGGGTACATAGTATACCATATACTAGGGACTTATAAGGGCACTCCAGATTCCAACCAGAGATGTGCCTAAGGCACATGGAAACCATTTTAGAGAGGAAGCAGCTAGGCTGGGGTTCTGATTAGCAGTGCCCCAGCCAGACTAAAGTCGAAAAAAAGTGAAGCATCAGCAAAAAGTGGGGGTACCCGTGTGAAGCAGATCCTACTCTCCTACACCCCTGTTCCCTCTGTCTGCGCCTTTCCTGCCTCATTCTGTACCTCTCTTGCCTCTTTCTGTACCTCTCTTGCCTCTTTTTGCAGTGCTCTTGTCTCTTTCTGCACCCCTCTTGCCTCTTTCTGCACCTCTGTTGCTTCTTTCTGCACTTCTCTTGCTTCTTTCTGCACTTCTCTTCCTTCTTTCTTCACCCATCTTGCCTCTTTCTGCACCCATCTTGCCTCTTTCTGCACCCCTCTTCCCTCTTTGTGCATCTCTCTTGCCTCTTTCTGCACCTCTCTTGCCTCTTTCTGCACCCCTGTTGCCTCTTTTCGCATCTCTTTTGCTTGTTTATGCACTTCTTTTGCCTGTTTCTGTACCCTTCTTGCCTCCTTCTGTACCTCTGTTGTTTCTTACTGCACTGCTCTTGCTTCTTTCTGCACCTCTCTTGCAAATTACTACTCCCCTCTTGCCTCTTTCTGCACCCCCTCTTGCCTCCTGCACCTCTGTTGGTTCTTTCTGCACTTCACTTGCCTCCTTCTGCACCTCTGTTGCTTTTTATTACCCTTCTCTTCCTCTTTCTGCACTCCTGTTGCCTCTTTCTGCGCCTCTGTTGCTTCTTTCTGCACTTCTCTTGCTTCTTTCTGCACTTCTCTTGCTTCTTTCTGCACCCATCTTGCCTCTTTCTGGACCCCTCTCCCTCTTTGTGCAACTCTCTTGCCTCTTTCTACACCTCTCTTCCCTCTTTCTGCACCACTCTTGCCTCTTTCTGTACCTCTGTTGCTTCTTTCTGTACCTCTGTTGCTTCTTTCTGCACTTCTCTTGCCTAATTCTGCACCCTTCGTGCCTCTTTCAGCACCTGTGTTGCTTCTTTCTGCACTTCTCTTCCTTCTTTCTGCAGCCCTCGTGCCTCCTTCTGCACCTCTGTTGCTTCTTTCTGCACTACTCTTGGTTCTTTCTGCACTGCTCTTGCCTCTTTCTGCATCCCTCTTGCCTCTTTGAGCACCTCTTTTGCTTCTTTCTGCACTTCTCTCTCCTCTTTCTGCACCCCTCTTGCCTCTTTCTGAACCTCTGTTGCTTCTTTCTGCAATTCTATTGCCTCTTTCTGCACCTCACTTGCCTCTTTCAGCATCTCTGTTGCTTTTTTCTGCAGATCTCTGGCCTCTTTTAGCACCCCTCTTTTCTCTTTCTGCACCTCTCTTGCCTCTTTCTGCACCCCTGTTCCCTCTGTCTGCACCTTTCCTGCCTCATTCTGTACCTCTCTTGCCTCTTTCTGTACCTCTGTTGCCTCTTTTTGCAGTGCTCTTCTCTCTTTCTGCACCCCTCTTGCCTCTTTGTGCACCTCTGTTGCTTCTTTCTGCACTTCTCTTCCTTCTTTCTGCACCCATCTTGCCTCTTTCTGCACCCCTCTTCCCTCTTTGTGCATCTCTCTTGCCTCTTTCTGCACCTCTCTTGCCTCTTTCTGCACCCCTCTTGCCTCTTTCCGCATCTCTTTTGCTTGTTAATGCACTTCTTTTGCCTGTTTCTGTACCCTTCTTGCCTCCTTCTGTACCTCTGTTGTTTCTTACTGCACTGCTCTTGCTTCTTTCTGCACCTCTCTTGCAAATTTCTACACCCCTATTGCCTCTTTCTGCACTGCCTCTTGCCTCCTGCACCTCTGTTGGTTCTTTCTGCACTGCTCTTGCTTCTTTCTGCACCTCTTTTGCCTGTTTCTGCAACTCTCTTGCCTCTTTCTACACTTCTCTTGCCTCCTTCTGCACATCTGTTGTTTCTTTTTTACACTTCTCTTCCTCTTTCTGCACCCCTCTTGCCTCTTTCTGCACCTCTGTTGCTTCTTTCTGCACTTCTCTTGCTTCTTTCTGCACCTATCTTGCCTCTTTCTGCACCCCTCTCCCTCTTTGTGCAACTCTCTTCCCTCTTTCTACACCACTCTTGCCTCTTTCTGTACCTCTGTTGCTTCTTTCTGCACTTCTCTTGCCTATTTCTGCACCCTTCGTGCCTCTTTCAGCACATCTGTTGCTTCTTTCTGCACTTCTCTTCCTTCTTTCTTCACCCCTCGTGCCTCTTTCAGCACCTCTGTTGCTTCTTTCTGCACTTCTCTTCCTTCTGTCTGCACCCCTCCTGCCTCCTTCTGCACCTCTGTTGCTTCTTTCTGCACTTCTCTTGGTTCTTTCTGCACTGCTCTTGCCTGTTTCTGCATTCCTTTTGCCTCTTTGAACACCTCTTTTGCTTCTTTCTGCACTTCTCTCTCCTCTTTCTGCACCCCTCTTGCCTCTTTATGAACCTCTGTTGCTTCTTTCTGCATTTCTATTGCCTCTTTCTGCACCTCTCTTGCTTCTTTCTGCACCTCACTTGCATCTTTCAGCACCTCTGTTGCTTTTTTCTGCAGATCTCTTGCCTCTTTCTGTACCTCACTTACCTCTTTCAGCACCTCTGTTGCTTTTTTCTGCAGATCTCTTGCCTCTTTCAGCACCCCTCTTTTCTCTTTCTGCACCTCTCTTCCCTCTTCTGCACCCCTGTTCCCTCTATCTGCACCTTTCCTGCCTCTTTCTGCACCTCTCTTGCCTCTTTCTGTACCTCTGTTGCCTCTTTCTGTACTTCTCTTGCCTCTTTCTGCATCCCTCTTGCTTCTTTCTGCACCTCTGTTGCTTCTTTCTGCACGTCTGCTGCTTCTTTCTGCACTTCTATTGCCTCTTTCTGCACCTCTCTTGCTTCTTTCTGCACCTCACTTGCCTCTTTCAGCACCTCTGTTGCTTTTTTCTGCAGTTCTCTTACCCTTTCTGCACCTCACTTGCCTCATTCAGCACCTCTGTTGCTTTTTTCTGCAGATCTCTTGCCTGTTTCTGCACCCCTGTTCCCTCTTTCTGCACCTTTCTTGCCTGTTTCTGCACCTCTCTTGCCTCTTTCTGTACCTCTGTTGCCTCTTCTTGCACTTCTCTTGCTCTTTCTGCACCCTTCGCGCCTCTTTCAGCACCTCTGTTACTTCTTTCTGTACTTCTCTTCCTTCTTTCTGCACCCTTCCTGCCTCTTTCTGTACCTCTCTTGCCTCTTTGTGCACACCTCCTACCTTTTTCTGCACCCCTTTTGCCTCTTTTTTCACCTCTGTTGACTCTTTCTGCACTGCTCTTGCTTCTTTCTGCACCTCACTTGCCTCTTTCTGCACTTCTCTTGCTTCTTTCTACACCTCTGTTGTTTCTTTCAGCAATTCTCTTGCCTCTTTCTGAACTTCTCTTCCTTCTTTCTGCACCCCTCCTGCCTCTTTCTGTACCTCTCTTGCCTCTTTGTGCACCTCACCTACCTCTTTCTGCTTCCCTCGTGCCTCTTTTTGCACCTCTGTTGGTTCTTTCTGCACTGCTCTTGCTTATTTCAGCACCTCACTTGCCTCTTTCTGCACTTCTATTGCTTCTTTCTACACCTCTGTTGCTTCTTTCAGCAATTCTCTTGCCTCTTTCTGCACTTCTCTTGCTTGTTTCTGCACCTCTCTTGCCTCTTTCTGAACCTCTGTTGCTTCTTTCTGCACCCCTCTTGCCTCTTTCTGTACCCCTCTTCCCTCTTTGTGCAACTCTCTTGCCTTTTTCTACACCTCTCTTCCCTCTTTCTGCACCACTCTTGCCTCTTTCTGTACCTCTGTTGCTTCTTTCTGCACTTCCCTTGCCTCTTTCTGCACCCTTCGTGCCTTTTTCAGCACCTCTGTTGCTTATTTCTGCACTTCTCTTCCTTCTTTCTGCACCCCTCGTGCCTCTTTCTGCACCTCTGTTGCTTCTTTCTGCACTTCTCTTGGCTCTTTCTGCACTGCTCTTGCCTCTTTCTGCATCCCTCTTGCCTCTTTGAGCACCTCTTTTGCTTCTTTATGTACTTCTCTCTCCTCTTTCTGCACCCCTCTTGCCTCTTTCTACACCTCTATTGCTTCTTTCTGCACTTCTATTGCCTCTTTCTGTACCTCTCTGGCTTCTTTCTGCACCTCACTTGCCTCTTTCAGCACCTCTGTTGCTTTTTTCTGCAGATCTCCTGCCCCTTTCTGTACCTCACTTGCCTCTTTCAGCACCTCTGTTGCTTTTTTCTGCAGATCTCTTACCTCTTTCTGCACCCCTGTTCCCTCTTTCTGTACCTTTCCTGCCTGTTTCTGTACCTCTCTTGCCTCTTTCTGTACTTCTCTTGTCTTTCTGAATCCTTAGTGCCTCTTTCTGTACCTCTCTTGCCTCTTTGTGCACCCCTCCTACCTTTTTCTGCACCCCTCTTGCCTCTTTTTGCACCACTGTTGGTTCTTTCTGCACTGCTTTTGCTTCTCTCTGCACCTCACTTGCCTCTTTCTGCACTTCTCTTGCTTCTTCCTACACCTCTGTTGTTTCTTTCAGCAATTCTCTTGCCTCTTTCTGCACTTCTCTTCCTTCTTTCTGCACCCCTCATGCCTCTTTCTGTACCTCTCTTTCCTCTTTGTGCACCTCTCCTACCTCTTTCTGCACCCCTCTTGCCTCTTTTTTCACCTCTGTTGACTCTTTCTGCACTGCTCTTGCTTCTTTCTGCACCTCACTTGCCTCTTTCTGCACTTCTCTTGCTTCTTTCTACACCTCTGTTGTTTCTTTCAGCAATTCTCTTGCCTCTTTCTGAACTTCTCTTCCTTCTTTCTGCACCCCTCCTGCCTCTTTCAGCACCTCTGTTGCTTTTTCTGCAGATCTCTTGCCTCTTTCAGCACCCCTCTTTTCTCTTTCTGCACCTCTCTTGCTTCTTCTGCACCCCTGTTCCCTCTATCTGCACCTTTCCTGCCTCTTTCTGTACCTCTCTTGCCTCTTTCTGTACCTCTGTTGCCTCTTCTTGCACTTCTCTTGCTCTTTCTGCACCCTTCGCGCATCTTTCAGCACCTCTGTTACCTCTTTCTGTACTTTTCTTCCTTCTTTCTGCACCCCTCCTGCCTCTTTCTGGACCTCTCTTGCCTCTTTGTGCACACCTCCTACCTTTTTCTGCACCCCTCTTGCCTCTTTTTCACCTCTGTTGACTCTTTCTGCACTGCTCTTGCTTCTTTCTGCACCTCACTTGCCTCTTTCTGCACTTCTCTTGTTTCTTTCTACACCTCTGTTGTTTCTTTCAGCAATTCTCTTGCCGCTTTCTGAACTTCTCTTCCTTCTTTCTGCACCCCTCCTGCCTCTTTCTGTACCTCTCTTGCCTCTTTGTGCACCTCTCCTACCTCTTTCTGCACCCCTCTTGCCTCTTTTTGCACCTCTGTTGGTTCTTTCTGCAATGCTCTTGCTTATTTCAGCACCTCACTTGCCTCTTTCTGCACTTCTATTGCTTCTTTCTACACCTCTGTTGCTTCTTTCAGCAATTCTCTTGCCTCTTTCTGCACTTCTCTTGCTTGTTTCTGCACCTCTCTTGCCTCTTTCTGCACCTCTGTTGCTTCTTTCTGCACCCCTCTTACCTCTTTCTGCACCCCTCTTCCCTCTTTGTGCAACTCTCTTGCCTTTTTCTACACCTCTCTTCCCTCTTTCTGCACCACTCATGCCTCTTTCTGTACCTCTGTTGCTTCTTTCTGCACTTCTCTTGCCTCTTTCTGCACCCTTCGTGCCTCTTTCAGCACCTCTGTTGCTTATTTCTGCACTTCTCTTCCTTCTTTCTGCACCCCTCGTGCCTCCTTCTGCACCTCTGTTGCTTCTTTCTGCACTTCTCTTGGTTCTTTGTGTGCTGCTCTTGCCTCTTTCTGCATCCCTCTTGCCTCTTTGAGCACCTCTTTTGCTTCTTTATATACTTCTCTCTCCTCTTTCTGCACCCCTCTTACCTCTTTCTACACCTGTGTTGCTTCTTTCTGCACTTCTATTGCCTCTTTCTGCACCTCTCTTGCTTCTTTATGCACCTCACTTGCCTCTTTCAGCACCTCTGTTGCTTTTTTTGCAGATCTCTTGCCTCTTTCTGCACCGCACTTGTCTCTTTCAGCACCTCTGTTGCTTTTTACTGCAGATCTCTTGCCTCTTTCTGCACCCCTCTTTTCTCTTTCTGCACCTCTCTTGCCTCTTTCTGCACCCCTGTTCCCTCTTTCTGCACCTCTCTTGCCTCTTTCTGCACCTCTCTTGCCTCTTTCTGCACCTCTCTTGCCTCTTTCTGCACCTCTGTTGCTTCTTTCTGCACTTCTATTGCCTCTTTCTGCACCTCGCAGGCTTCTTTCTGCACCTCACTTGCCTCTTTCAGCACCTCTGTTGCTTTTTTCTGCAGATCTCCTGCCCCTTTCTGTACCTCACTTGCCTCTTTCAGCACCTCTGTTGCTTTTTTCTACAGATCTCTTGCCTCTTTCTGCACCCTAGTTCCCTCTTTCTGTACCTTTCCTGCCTGTTTCTACACCTCTCTTGCCTCTGTCTGCACTGCTCTTGTCTTTCTGCATCCTTAGTGCCTCTTTCTGTACCTCTCTTGCCTCTTTGTGCACCCCTCCTACCTTTTTCTGCACCCCTCTTGCCTCTTTTTGCACCATTGTTGGTTCTTTCTGCACTGCTTTTGCTTCTTTCTGCACCTCACTTGCCTCATTCTGCACTTCTCTTGCTTCTTTCTACACCTCTGTTGTTTCTTTCAGCAATTCTCTTGCCTCTTTCTGTACTTCTCTTCCTTCTTTCTGCACCCCTCATGCCTCTTTCTGTACCTCTCCTACCTCTTTCTGCACCCCTCTTGCCTCTTTTTTCACCTCTGTTGACTCTTTCTGCTCTGCTCTTGCTTCTTTCTGCACCTCACTTGCCTCTTTCTGCACTTCTCTTGCTTCTTTCTACACCTCTGTTGTTTCTTTCAGCAATTCTCTTGCCTCTTTCTGAACTTCTCTTCCTTCTTTCTGCACACCTCCTGCCTCTTTCAGCACCTCTGTTGCTTTTTTCTGCAGATCTCTTGCCTCTTTCAGCACCCCTCTTTTCTCTTTCTGCACCTCTCTTGCCTCTTCTGCTTCCCTGTTCCCTCTATCTGCACCTTTCCTGCCTCTTTCTGTACCTCTCTTGCCTCTTTCTGTACCTCTGTTGCCTCTTCTTGCACTTCTCTTGCTCTTTCTGCACCCTTCGTGTAGGAGAGTAGGATCTGCTTCACATGGGTACCCCCACTTTTTGCTGATGCTTCACTGTTTTTCAACATTAGTCTGGCTGGGGCCCTGCTAATCAGAACCCCAGCCTAGCTGCTTCCTCTCTAAAATGGTTTCCATGTGCCTTAGGCACATCACTGATTGGAATCTGGAGTGCCCTTATAAGTCCCTAGTATATGGTATACTATGTACCAAGGGCATAGGTACCTCAGAGGCCTACCAGGGGCTGCAGCATGTATTATGCCACCCCTGGAAGGCCATCCAAACTGACACCACAGGTCTGCTACTGCAGCCTGGGTAAGGTGGTGCATGCACCTCTTACGGTGATATAGGTTACCTATATCACTAAATACATACACACATATAAACCTATAAGTCACTCCTAAGGCAGTCCTTATCAATCCTGAAGGCAGAGTGCATGGTTCCTATGTGAGAGGGTGCCCCTGCATGAGCAGGGCCCCTCTGCAGCGTTCGGAGACCCTTCTCTGATGCTGTTTGTAGTGCAGCCTGACCATATACTCTTAAGCGCATTATAGCTCGCGTTAAATGCTAACTTTGGAATGGCTGCACCTAAACATGTCGTGTTTGGTGTCAAACATCTTGGAATACTACCCCCCGCCAATTCTGGCAGCAGGGGTAGCATTCCACCCTTCTAGAGGGAAAGACATGTTAACTCTGGCTAGCCCGGTAACTTCTTTCTAAAGCCCTGGCATCACAAAATGGATGCTGCTGCGACAGACACGAGTCTGGCCTCCTGCTGCTGGACGAAACTCCAGCAGGGGAGGCCTGGACAATAGGTTTCCTGGCCCAGGGAGGTGTGACCACCTCCCCAGACAGGATAATGTGTATTGGGGCTGGGCGGGAGCACTTTCGGGTGCTTTGAAGTCCTGCACTGGGGGCACATTTGGTGTCCCTGTGCATACCCCAGTTCAAACCGGATCAGGGGCTTGCAGCCCCTGCTTTGGTGCGAACTGGACAAAGGGAAAGGGGTGTAGCCACCCCTCTGCCCTGACCCACCCATAGGTGGGGCCACAGAGTAGTCCAACCCCTAAACTTGGTATAAGTATAGGAACCCAGTCCTTAGGACTTTAGATTATCCCTGGATGAAACTCTGAAACAGAATCCTGGACCTTCGACGCTCTACTCAAGACTAGAGGACAGAAGAATCTCCCTTGGGGTCAAGGAGTGACTCCCCTGCTTGGCAGGCACCAAAGACGCATCTGTCTGGTCTGCATTTCTGAAGCTCCCGTCGGACGCCGAAGTCTTCGCATCACCAGAGGTGAATTTTCAGACTTCTCCGAGGCTACCCTGAGTCCCCAGCAAAGCTGTGGCCCGTAGCTATCGTGGGTAACGTGAGACCGTGACCCCTGGACACCGAGCACATTTGCAAGTACATCCTCTTCTGGGTCTCCCACGAAGTCGTGCTTTGGGCTCCTAGTAGCCCTAGCCTCCAGCACCAACTGCACCAAAGATCACTGGCCTCCACTCCACGAGTGTCCTGTGAGCCAGATCCACGTGCAACATCTTGAGGCTCCTTCGCGGTTGCTAGCCCGTTGGCTAGTAGCCCTTCACGAAGGCCAATCCTTTTCTTCTTGAGCATCCTGGTTGCTCCAGGCCTGCCCTCACTTACCCTTGCTGGGTGAGTTCCCCAGACCTTGCTGGTCTGCACCATCGACGATCTTCATCTTTACCAAGACTTGCCGTTGCCAAGGCTTGTTGGGTCCAATCCGGTCGCCGACACCTCAGCACTCGACAGACATCGTGTACCAGCCCGAATCCTGCTCCTAGTTGCCAACAATGCCTCCTGGACTGCGTGGCTGAAGAGTCAAGATGACCGTCAATGCACTTGAAGCAAGCGACATCGGTGGGCATCTGTCCATCGCCTTCCTGGTCACTGGCTAGTGACCCAGACTCTGTCCCCTCTGCTTTCAGGTTCTTCAGATCTCCGATCCACTTTTGGATCCACCCGGACACTTTCCACTTGGTCGCCAGCAGCACTTTGCAGCAGATCACCATTCAAATCGACGACTGAAACCCGACCCCGAAAGACACCTATGCACCCGGCTTCCCTGGGTGAGGTAACACGAGTACTCCGGTGCTCCCGTGGGTAGAGACTCTTCAAAGTACTAGTTCTCAAAGGGTTTGCTCCAAGTCCTCCTTTAAGTGTCCCTTTTCTTTAATTTCCTGATCGCGACTTTCTCCATAGAAGTTAACGGCGTATCGCGGTTGTGTATTTACACTGCACGCGTCCCCCGTGGGTCCCCTGTGTCACTACCTTGGGTGGTTCCTTGTGGTCCAAGCACTTCTAGAGGCTCTAGGCCTAGTGTCTAGTTCAGTCGTGGTTCTTATACCACTTTATTGGTATATGGTTTGGTACGCCCCTAGGGCCCAAACGTGTATTTGTGCTATTACTGTCTTTAAATAACTTATAACTTGTGTACTTCGAACTCTAGCCTCATAAAGAGACTAGAGGGGTGTGTTTAGCAATAAATACATATATTTTGAATATATACCTGGTGTGGTGCTCTTTCATTTGGTCACTCAAGAGATTATAGACTGGTAAAACAAGCTGCTTTACATTCCTTCAAGACTTAGCCTGAAGGCTGCTCTCCATAGCTACCACTAGGATAGCTTTCAATAAAGGTTGTCTTTAACCTATCTCCAATAAGGGGTTGTTTGGACTGGTGCAAGGTGCCCACTATAATTAGTGGGCAGCATATGCCAGGCCAACTTCTCCACATTGGTGTGCAGCGTGTGGGATTCCAGCTTGCTATTGTTTTACCAGATAATCTCAATTGAATTGATCAACTGAAAACCACTAAAGGTACCTAAGGTACATATAATTTAAGCTTAGAATACAGTAAGTTCTACTGAACTTAGAGTTGTGTGTTAAGGGATAGCACACCCTTTCTACAACTCAAGAGAGTTTAGTAGGCCACACTAGAGTAGGTAGTGCATACACCACACCACACTAGTAATGTCTTTAAAGGTAGGATCTAGAGAATCCTTACCAGAAGCCACTGGGCTTCTTCCCTCCAAGTATGATACCCTCCCATTCTTGAAATTGAGAGCATTATGTAACTTGAGAAAATTAAGGACAGGCCAAAGTCCCACCACCCAACACCTTAAAGAGTTGTTGGTAGCTTATGATCTTAGTAAGCCCTTGGGGACTGAAGGGGTAGGAGCTGAGGGTGGGGCAGAAGATGAGGGAGGGGCCAGGGGTAGCAATACCCCCAGTCCCCCCTCTGAAACTGGCCAGGAGGGTGACAATGACCCTGACCTGGATAACCCAATCCCTCATGTGGAAGATGAAGAGGATTATCAGGATGATGCCCTCTTTGTCCCCCCAGGAAGGATTATGAGTGTGCCCAGAAAGTCTAGATCTCCTTCTCAGGAGTCTAACCACTCTGGCACCTCAATAGGGAGCTCTGTTTCATCTCATAGGAGGGAATCCTCTCATGAGAGGAGAACAAGGCTGATTCAATATGAGGAAGCTCAGCTGGAACTCAGAAGGAAGCAAGTAGCCTTAGACAGGGAGTCCCTAGATCTCTTTAGAGAGAAAAGAAAGTTGGGACTAGAGTCCCATGGTGGCAGCCATGTCCCTAGAGATAGGGATAGGTCCTATGACCATAGGAACCTGAGCAAGATTGTCCCTCCCTATCAGAATGGGGATGACATCCACAAGTGGATAACTGCTCTGGAGAGGGCCTGTAAAGTACAGAGGGTCCCTCAGGAGCAGTGGGCAGCAATCTTGTGGCTCTCCTTTGCTGACAAAGGTAGAGATAAGCTCCTCACTGTTAGAGAGGAGGATGCTGATAATTACAAGGTCTTGAAGAGTGCTCTTATTGATGGGTTTGGCCTAACCACTGAACAGTACAGGTTGAAGTTCAGAGATACCCAAAAGCACAGACTCAAGACTGGGTAGACTATGTGGATTGGTCTGCCAAGGCTCTGGAAGGCTGGTTGATGGGCAGTAAGGTGTGTGACTTCTCAGGATTGTACAATCTGATAATGAGGGAGCAGATTCTTAATAACTGTCAAAATCAGCTGTTTCATCAATACCTGGTAGACTCTGATCTGACCTCTCCCCAAGAATTGGGAAAGAAGGCAGACAAATGGGTCAGAACCAGGGTGAAGCAGAAAGTACAGAACCAAGGTGGGGACACTAAGAAGCAAGATGCTAAGAACTCTGAAAAGGGTGGGGAGAAGGGTAAAGATCAAAAGTCTTCACAAGGCCCCCAAAAATCTTCTTCAGGTGGGGATTCACAGTCTACAAAAGGGAAAGGCCAAAGAAAACCATGGTGCAAGGTCTGTAAGCAAAAGACCCACTGGACCAGTGATTGCACCAAGTCCAAAGACTCAAGTCCAGCACCCACCAATGCCCCTAAGGCACCTGTTCCCCCTAGTGCAGTTACAGTTGGTGGGAGTGCTCCAGCCAAGGGTTTAGTAGGGTTCACCCTGGGTACTGAGTTGGGCTCTGACCTAGTCAGAGAACTAACTCAGGCTGTGTTAGTCTGTGATGGAGGCATGGATGTGACCTCCTCTGTGAGTCCCAGTAATCTGGGCAAGTACAGACAACAGCCTTTAATCAATGGACGAGAGGCTTTGGCATTTAGGGACACAGGGGCAAGTGTCACAATGGTGACACAAGACCTTGTGTATCCTGGGCAAGTTATACTTGGTGAAATGTACCAAGTGACCAATGCTAGCAATGTCAGAACAGACCATACTCTGGCAGTTGTTAACTTCTCCTGGGGAGGGGTAACTGGCCTTAAGAAGGTTGTGGTGAGTGCAAACCTACCAGTCAAATGCTTGCTTGGCAATGACTTAGAGACTTCTGCTTGGGCAGAAGTGGAGCTCAGGACCCATGCAGAAATGCTGGGGATCCCTGCAGATGTGTTTGCTGTGACCAGGTCACAAGCCAAAATGTCTAGCACTGAACAGGCCTTGGATTCTGGAATAATGGACCAAGTGCCTTCCAAGAGGAGGAGTAGTAGGGTTAAGGCAGTGCCTTCCCCCTTGGCTCAGGAAGAAGATCAGTCCCTTGAGGGGGATGATCTCAGTCCTGAAGAAGGAACTGTCCCAGAGGAACTTGAACCTGACCAGGTTGAGTTCTTGGGGACAGGGGGACCTTCTAGGGCAGATCTGAGCCAGGAGCAGCAGAGCTGCCCCTCCCTTGAACCCCTCAGACAGCAAGCTGCTGCTGAGGCTGCTGGGAAAGCTAGTGGTCCCCATACAGTGTATTGGGATGATGGACTCCTGTACTCAGAGTGTAGAGACCCCAAACCTGGTGCCACCAGGAGGTTGGTTATACCTCTAAAGTTCAGGGGCTTCCTATTGACCCTAGCCCATGATATTCCCTTGGCAGGTCACCTGGGCCAGAACAAGACTTGGGACAGAATTGTCCCTCACTTTCACTGGCCCCACATGTCTGAAGACACCAAGGAGTTTTGTCGCTCCTGTGTAACCTGCCAGGCCAGTGGCAAGGCAGGTGGCACTACGAAGGCCCCCTGATACCACTACCTGTGGTGGGGGTGCCCTTTGAAAGGGTAGGGATTGACATTGTTGGTCCCATGGATCCCCAAACAGCATCTGGGCACAGGTTTATCCTGGTGGTAGTGGATCATGCCACCAGGTACCCAGAAGCTATTCCCCTCAGGACCACTACAGTACCTGTGGTGGCAAGGGCCCTCCTGGGAATTTTCTCAAGAGTGGGCTTTCCTAAGGAGGTAGTATCAGACAGGGGTGCTAACTTCATGTCTGGGTACTTAAAAGCATTGTGGAAGGAGTGTGGAGTGACTTATAAGTTCACCACACCCTATCACCCACAATGCAATGGTTTAGTTGAGAGATTCAACAAAACCTTGAAGGGCATGATTAAAGGGCTCCCAGAAAAGCTTAGGCGAAGATGGGACATACTCTTGCCCTGCCTTTTATTTGCATATAGGGAGGTGCCTCAGAAGGGGGTTTGTTACAGCCCTTTTGAACTTCTGTTTGGCCACCCTGTGAGGGGTCCACTGTGCTTGGTGAAGGAAGGATGGGAGTTACCTCTCAAGCCCCCAAAGCAAGACATAGTGGACTATGTACTTGGTCTCCGCTCCAGGATGGCTGAGTATATGAAAAAGGCAACTAAAAACCTTGAGGCTAGCCAGGAACTTCAAAAGGCCTGGCATGACCAAAAGACTGTTCTGACTGTTTACCAGCCAGGACAGAAGGTGTGGGTGTTGGAGCCAGTGGCCCCAGCAGCTCTCCAAGACAAATGGAGTGGACCCCACACTATTGTTGAGCAGAAGGGTGAGGTTACCTACTTAGTAGACCTAGGTACACCCAGGAGTCCCCACAGGGTTCTCCATGTCAACAGGTTAAAACCATATGTGGACAGGGCAGACATGGCCTTGCTCATGGCTACTGATGAAGGGCAGGAGGAAGAGAGTGACCCACTCCCTGACCTGCTCTCACAGAACCCTGACGATGGGTCAGTTGATGGTGTAGCCTTGGCAGGCAGCCTCACTACCCAGCAGCAAACTGATTGTAGACAGGTGCTCAATCAGTTTAGACACATGTTTTCACTGACACCCAGTCAGACCACCTGGTGCACTCATGAAGTGGACACTGGGGACAGTCTGCCTATTAAAAATAAGATTTATAGGCAACCTGGCCATGTCAGGGACTGTATCAGGATTGAAGTCCAGAAAATGTTGGAGTTGGGAGTTATTGAACCCTCAGATAGCCCTTGGGCTAGTCCAGTGGTCCTTGTGCCAAAACCTCACACCAGTGGTGGAAAAAGAGAGATGAGGTTTTGTGTGGACTACAGGGGTCTCAATGCAGTCACTAGGACTGATGCCCATCCAATACCAAGGGCAGATGAGCTCATAGATACTTTGGCCTCAGCCAAATATCTCAGCACATTTGACTTGACAGCTGACTACTGGCAGATCAGACTAGCTGATACTGCAAAGCCCAAAACAGCATTCTCAACCCCTAGTGGGCATTATCAATTTGTGGTGATGCCCTTTGGTCTGAAGAATGCACCTGCCACTTTCCAGAGGTTGGTGAATACAGTTCTCACAAGTCTGGAAGCCTATAGTGCAGCATATCTAGATGATATTGCTGTCTTTAGCTCCACCTGGGAGGATCACCTGGTCCACCTCAGGAATGTTTTACAGGCCCTGCAAAAGGCAGGCCTGACTATCAAGGCCACTAAGTGCCAGATAGGGCAGAGTCAGGTTGTGTACCTGGGCCACCTTGTGGGTGGAGGCCAGGTTCAACCTTTGCAGAGCAAGATCCAGACTATCATGGACTGGAATGCTCCCACTACCCAGACTCAGGTGAGAGCCTTCTTAGGCCTGACTGGGTACTATAGGAGATTTGTCAAGGGGTATGGATCAATAGTGACACCCCTGAATGACTTAACTTCTAAAAAAAATGCCCAAAAAGGTTCAGTGGACAGTTAGCTGTCAAAAGGCATTTGATGACCTAAAGCAGGCCATGTGCACTGCTCCCATTCTACAGAGTCCTGATTACTCCAAGAAGTTCATTGTTCAAACTGATGCATCTGAATTGGGGGTAGGGGCTGTACTGTCACAATTAAATGAAGAAGGTCAGGATCAGCCAGTAGCTTTCATTAGCAGAAGGCTGACCCCTAGAGAGAAACGTTGGTCAGCCATAGAGAGGGAGGCTTTTGCTGTGGTCTGGGCTCTGAAGAAGTTGAGGCCATACTTGTTTGGTACCCACTTCCTGGTTCAGACAGACCATAAGCCCCTCTTATGGCTAAAACAAATGAAGGGTGAAAACCCCAAACTGCTTAGGTGGTCCATTTCCCTACAGGGGATGGACTTTACAGTGGAACATAGACCTGGGAGTAACCATGCCAATGCAGATGGACTCTCTAGGTACTTCCACTTAGAACATGAAGACTTAACTGGGCAAGGTTAGTTTAATGTCCCTACGTTTGGGGGGTTGTGTAGGAGAGTAGGATCTGCCTCACATGGGTACCCCCACTTTTTGCTGATGCTTCACTGTTTTTCGACATTAGTCTGGCTGGGGCCCTGCTAATCAGAACCCCAGCCTAGCTGCTTCCTCTCTAAAATGGTTTCCATGTGCCTTAGGCACATCACTGATTGGAATCTGGAGTGCCCTTATAAGTCCCTAGTATATGGTATACTATGTACCAAGGGCATAGGTACCTCAGAGGCCTACCAGGGGCTGCAGCATGTATTATGCCACCCCTGGAAGGCCATCCAAACTGACACCACAGGTCTGCTACTGCAGCCTGGGTAAGGTGGTGCATGCACCCCTTACGGTGATATAGGTTACCTATATCACTAAATACATACACACATATAAACCTATAAGTCACTCCTAAGGCAGTCCTTATCAATCCTGAAGGCAGAGTGCATGGTTCCTATGTGAGAGGGTGCCCCTGCATGAGCAGGGCCCCTCTGCAGCGTTCGGAGACCCTTCTCTGATGCTGTTTGTAGTGCAGCCTGACCATATACTCTTAAGCGCATTATAACCTCGCGTTAAATGCTAACTTTGGAATGGCTGCACCTAAACATGTCGTGTTTGGTGTCAAACATCTTGGAATACTACCCCCGCCAATTCTGGCAGCGGGGGTAGCATTCCACCCTTCTAGAGGGAAAGACATGTTAACTCTGGCTAGCCCGGTAACTTCTTTCTAAAGCCCTGGCATCACAAAATGGATGCTGCTGCCACAGACACGAGTCTGGCCTCCTGCTGCTGGACGAAACTCCGGCAGGGGAGGCCTGGACAATAGGTTTCCTGTCCCAGGGAGGTGTGACCACCTCCCCAGACAGGATAATGTGTATTGGGGCTGGGCGGGAGCACTTTCGGGTGCTTTGAAGTCCTGCACTGGGGGCACATTTGGTGTCCCTGTGCATACCCCAGTTCAAACCGGATCAGGGGCTTGCAGCCCCTGCTTTGGCGCGAACTGGACAAAGGGAAAGGGGTGTAGCCACCCCTCTGCCCTGACCCACCCATAGGTGGGGCCACAGAGTAGTCCAACCCCTAAACTTGGTATAAGTATAGGAACCCAGTCCTTAGGACTTTAGATTATCCCTGGACGAAACTCTGAAACAGAATCCTGGACCTTCGACGCTCTACTCAAGACTAGAGGACAGAAGAATCTCCCTTGGGGTCAAGGAGTGACTCCCCTGCTTGGCAGGCACCAAAGACGCATCTGTCTGGTCTGCATTTCTGAAGCTCCCGTCAGACGCCGAAGACTTTGCATCACCAGAGGTGAATTCTCAGACTTTGCCAAGGCTACCCTGAGTCCTCAGCAAAGCTGAGGCCCATAGCTATCGTGGGTAACGTGAGACCATGACCCCTGGACACCAAGCACATTTGCAAGTGCATCCTCTTCTGGGTCTCCCACGAAGTCGTGCTTTGGGCTTGGAGTAGCCCTAGCCTCCAGCACCAACTGCACCAAAGATCACTGGCCTCCACTCCACGAGTGTCCTGTGAGCCAGATCCACATGCGACGTCTCGAGGCTCCTTCGCGGTCGCTAGCCCATTGGTTAGTAGCCCTTCACGAAGGCCAATCCTTTTCTTCTTGAGCATCCAGTTTGCTCCAGGCCTGCCCTCACTTACCCTCGCTGGGTGAGTTCCCCAGACCTTGCTGGTCTGCACCATCGACGATCTTCATCTTCACCGAGACTTGCCGTTGCCAAGGCTTGTTGGGTCCAATCCGGTCGCCGACACCTCAGCACTCGACAGACATTGTGTACCAGCCCGAATCCTGCTCCTGGTTGCCGACAATGCCTCCTGGACTGCGTGGCTGAAGAGTCAAGACGACCGTCAATGCACTTGAAGCAAGCGACATCGGTGGGCATCTGTCCATCGCCTTCCTGGTCACTGGCTAGTGACCCAGACTCTGTCCCCTCTGCTTTCAGGTTCTTCAGATCTCCGATCCACTTTTGGATCCACCCGGACACTTTCCACTTGGTCGCCAGCAGCACTTTGCAGCAGATCACCATTCAAATCGACGACGAAACCCGACCCCGAAAGACACCTATGCACCCGGCTTCCCTGGGTGAGGTAACACGAGTACTCCGGTGCTCCCGTGGGTAGATACTCTTCAAAGTACTAGTTCTCAAAGGGTTTGCTCCAAGTCCTCCTTTAAGTGTCCCTTTTCTTTAATTTCCTGATCGCGACTTTCTCCATAGAAGTTAACGGCGTATCGCGGTTGTGTATTTACACTGCACGCGTCCCCCGTGGGTCCCCTGTGTCACTACCTTGGGTGGTTCCTTGTGGTCCAAGCACTTCTAGAGGCTCTAGGCCTAGTGTCTAGTTCAGTCGTGGTTCTTATACCACTTTATTGGTATATGGTTTGGTACGCCCCTAGGGCCCAAACGTGTATTTGTGCTATTACTGTCTTTAAATAACTTATAACTTGTGTACTTCGAACTCTAGCCTCATAAAGAGACTAGAGGGGTGTGTTTAGCAATAAATACATATATTTTGAATATATACCTGGTGTGGTGCTCTTTCATTTGGTCACTCAAGAGATTATAGACTGGTAAAACAAGCTGCTTTACATTCCTTCAAGACTTAGCCTGAAGGCTGCTCTCCATAGCTACCACTAGGATAGCTTTCAATAAAGGTTGTCTTTAACCTATCTCCAATAAGGGGTTGTTTGGACTGGTGCAAGGTGACCACTATAATTAGTGGACAGCATATTCCAGGCCAACTTCTCACACTTCGCGCCTCTTTCAGCACCTCTGTTACTTCTTTCTGTACTTCTCTTCCTTCTTTCTGCACCCCTCCTGCCTCTTTCTGTACCTCTCTTGCCTCTTTTTTCAGCTCTGTTGACTCTTTCTGCACTGCTCTTGCTTCTTTCTACACCTCTGTTGTTTCTTTCAGCAATTCTCTTGCCGCTTTCTGTACTTCTCTTCCTTCTTTCTGCACCCCTCCTGCCTCTTTCTGTACCTCTCTTGCCTCTTTTTTCACCTCTGCTGACTCTTTCTGCACTGCTCTTGCTTCTTTCTGCACCTCACTTTCCTCTTTCTGCACTTCTCTTGCTTCTTTCTACACCTCTGTTGTTTCTTTCAGCAATTCTCTTGCTGCTTTCTGAACTTCTCTTCCTTCTTTCTGCACCCCTCCTGCCTCTTTCTGTACCTCTCTTGCCTCTTTGTGTACCTCTCCTACCTCTTTCTGCACCCCTCTTGCCTCTTTTTGCACCTCTGTTGGTTCTTTCTGCAATGCTCTTGCTTATTTCAGCACCTCACTTGCCTCTTTCTGCACTTCTATTGCTTCTTTCTACACCTCTGTTGCTTCTTTCAGCAATTCTCTTGCCTCTTTCTGCACTTCTCTTGCTTGTTTCTGCACCTCCCTTGCCTCTTTCTGCACCTCTGTTGCTTCTTTCTGCACCCCTCTTACCTCTTTCTGCACCCCTCTTCCCTCTTTGTGCAACTCTCTTGCCTTTTTCTACACCTCTCTTCCTCTTTCTGCACCACTCTTGCCTCTTTCTGTACCTCTGTTGCTTCTTTCTGCACTTATCTTGCCTCTTTCTGCACCCTTCGTGCCTCTTTCAGCACCTCTGTTGCTTATTTCTGCACTTCTCTTCCTTCTTTCTGCACCCCTCGTGCCTCCTTCTGCACCTCTGTTGCTTCTTTCTGCACTTCTCTTGGTTCTTTCTGTACTGCTCTTGCCTCTTTCTGCATCCCTCTTGCTTCTTTTAGCACCTCTTTTGCTTCTTTATGTACTTCTCTCTCCTCTTTCTGCACCCCTCTTTCCTCTTTCTACACCTCTGTTGCTTCTTTCTGCACTTCTATTGCCTCTTTCTGCACCTCTCTTGCTTCTTTCTGCACCTCACTTGCCTCTTTCAGCACCTCTGTTGCTTTTTTTTGCAGATCTCTTGCCTCTTTCTGCACCTCTTGTCCCTTTCAGCACCTCTGTTGCTTTTTACTGCAGATCTCTTGCCTCTTTCTGCACCCCTCTTTTCTCTTTCTGCACCTCTCTTGCCTCTTTCTGCAACCCTGTTCCCTCTTTCTGCACCTCTCTTGCCTCTTTCTGCACATCTCTTGCCTCTTTCTGCACCTCTGTTGCTTCTTTCTGCACTTCTATTGCCTCTTTCTGCACCTCTCTGGCTTCTTTCTGCACCTCACTTGCCTCTTTCAGCACCTCTGTTGCTTTTTTCTGCAGATCTCCTGCCCCTTTTTGTACCTCACTTGTCCCTTTCAGCACCTCTGTTGCTTTTTACTGCAGATCTCTTGTCTCTTTCTGCACCCCTGTTCCCTCTTTCTGTACCTTTCCTGCCTGTTTCTGCACCTCTCTTGCCTCTTTCTGCACTTCTCTTGTCTTTCTGCATCCTTAGTGCCTCTTTCTGTACCTCTCTTGCCTCTTTGTGCACCCCTCCTACCTTTTTCTGCACCCCTCTTGCCTCTTTTTGCACCACTGTTGGTTCTTTCTGCACTGCTTTTGCTTCTTTCTGCACCTCACTTGCCTCTTTCTGCACTTCTCTTGCTTCTTTCTACACCTCTGTTGTTTCTTTCAGCAATTCTCTTGCCTCTTTCTGCACTTCTCTTCCTTCTTTCTGCACCCCTCATGCCTCTTTCTGTACCCCTCTTTCCTCTTTGTGCATCTCTCCTACCTCTTTCTTCACCCCTCTTGTCTCTTTTTGCACCTCTGTTGGTTCTTTCTGCACTGCTCTTGCTTCTTTCTACACTTTTCTTCCTTCTTTCTACACCTCTATTGCTAGTTTCTGCACCCATCTTCCCTCTTTGTGCAACTCTCTAGCCTCTTTCTACACCTCTCTTCCCTCTTTCTGCACCACTCTTGCCTCTTTTTGTACCTCTGTTGCTTCTTTCTGAACTTCTCTTCCTTCTTTCTGCACTTCTCGTGCCTTCTTCTGCACCTCTGTTGCTTTTTCCTACAGACCTCTTGTCTCTTTCTGCACCTCACTTGCCTCTTTCAGCACCTCTGTTGCTTTTTTCTGCAGATCTCTTGCCTCTTTCTGCACCCCTCTTTTGTCTTTCTGAACCTCTCTTGCTTCTTTCTGCACCTCTGTTCCCTCTTTATGCACCTTTCATGCCTGTCTCTGCATCTCTCTTGCCTCTTTCTGTACCTCTGTTGCCTCTTTCTGCACTTTTCTTGCCTCTTTCTGCACCCCTTTTGCCTCTTTCTGCTCCTCTGCTGCTTTTTTCTGCACTTCCATTGCCTCTTTCTACATATCTCTTACCTCTTTCTGCACCTCACTTGCATCTTTCAGCACCTTTGTTGCTTTTTTTGCAGATCTCTTCCCCCTTTCTGCACCTCACTTGCCTCTTTCAGCACCTCTGTTGCTTTTTTCTGCAGATCTCTTGCCTCTTTCTGCACCCCTCTTTTTTCTTTCTGCACCTCTCTTGCCTCTATCTGCACCCCTGTTCCCTCTTTCTGTACCTTTCCTGCCTGTTTCTGCACCTCTCTTGCCTCTTTCTGTACCTCTGTTGCCTCTTTCTGCCCTTTTTGTGCTCTTTCTGCACCCTTTGCGCCTCTTTCAGCACCTCTGTTACTTCTTTCTGCACTTCTCTTGCTTCTATCTGCACCCCTCCTGCCTCTTTGTTACCTCTCTTGCCTCTTTGTGCACCCCATCTACCTTTTTCTGCACCCCCTTGCCTCTCTCTCCACCCCTCTTCCCTCTTTCTGCACCTCTGTTGGTTCTTGCTGCACTGCTCTTGCTTCTTTCTACACCTCTGTTGCTTCTTTCAGCAATTCTCTTGCCTCTTTCTGCGCTTCTCTTCCTTCTTTCTGCACCCCTCCTGCCTCTTTCTGTACCTCTCTTGCCTCTTTGTTCACCTCTCCTACCTCTTTCTGCACCCCTTTTGCCTCTTTTTACACCTCTTTTGGTTCTTTCTGCACTGCTCTTGCTTGTTTCTGCACATCACTTGCCTCTTTCTGTACTTCACTTGCTTTTTTCTGCACCTCTCTTGCCTCTTTCGGCACCTCTGTTGCTTCTTTCTGCACTTCTCTTGCCTCCTTCTGCACCTCTTAGTTAGAGGTAGTTTTAATCCCCCCTGCCCTATTATGTACTAGGGCCATACAGGGGAGGTCATGCCAATAACAGGGGTACCCCAACGTATAGTGTACCCTAGTGTATGTAGGTGTTTTCACTGTATTCTAAGTGTCTTTCAGCATAGCACTGGCTCCGGGCCTGGTTAGTCAGAGTCAGTTACCACCAGTACCCGTCAGCAAAATGTTGGGGGCACAGGATGACTTTGCAACAAGGCCCCTCTGTTGGTTCTTTGTGCACATCTCTTGCTTCTTTCTGCACCTTTCTTCGTCTTTCTGGACTTCTGTTGCCTCTTTCTGCATTTCTCTTGCTTCTTTCTGCGCCTTTCTTCCTCTTTCTGCACTTGTCCTACCTCTGTAGGCATAGTTAGAAATTAGCATTTAAAAAACCTTTGAAATTCACTGAAAAAACCACAGGTTTCAGGGACATTATAGTTAGGAATTAGCATTTAAAAAACCTTTGAAATTCACTGAAAAAACCATAGGTTTCAGGGAGGTTATAGTTAGAATTTAGCATTTAAAAAACCTTAGAAATTTACTGAAAAAAACACAGGTTTCAGGGACGTTATAGTTAATTGGACATTTCACTCATACAAAACTAGAGAAATTCGGCAGTTATAGTTAGTTCAGCTAACTATAACTCGCGCCCCCGCAATGCACTGCTGATGGCGTCACATATTACATCATTCATGACATGGTCAGTGACATCACTGATGACATCACTCATGACATCACAAAAAAGAAGGACCTCATCACCCAACCAGCAGTGCGCCAAGAGGCGCGTTTGCAGAGTGGTGTAAAAAGGGGCTTGGCCTCGGACCACCTCTCTGTAATCCAGTTGTGTGACGCTAACTGGAGGTACCTGGTGGGCTAGTTGGCCCCCAGGGACCCTCAGTATTCAGGGGGACTTAATTCCCCAACTTAGAGCGCACCAGGGGGCGCGTTTGCAGAGTGCTGCAGGGAGGGGGCAGGGCAATCCGGCGAGATGGCAGATTTTTTTATATATATTTTTAGAAGGGGGGCTGTGTGGCCCCCTTCTTTTAGTATTTTTGGGGCCCTGGTGACCCCATCCCCCAGGGCCTGACCATTTAAAAAAAAACACAAAAAAACGGGAAGGGGCCACGCGGCCCCCCTCCTGAGGCCAATTTTGGCCCCGGGGACGCCATTCCCCGGGGCATGGCCTCCTTTTTTAAAATATATTTATAGGGAAGGGGGGCCGTGTGGCATCCCTTCCCTGGTCCACTTTTGGCCCCGGAGACCCCATCCCCTGGGGCATGGCCTCTTCTTTTTAAAATATTTATAGGGAAGGGGGGGCCGCATGTCCCCCCTCCCCAGGCCAATTTCGGCCCCGGGGGCCCCATCCCCCGGGGCTGGCCCTTAGCGTTGGGGACCGTGGGGGGAGCCCCAATCCCCTCACGGTCCCAGCTGGCTCCCCGCCTCCAGCGGGAGCCGGCATTGCTTTTGGACAAGGGGAGCTGCTAACATGCAGCTCCCCTTGCCCAAAAGCAATCTGCTTTGCTACATTGAAGCGAGAGCAAGTTTCCTGCTCTCGCTTCAACGAAGCAAAGCAGAGTTTGCTATGGCAGGGCGGGAGCTGTGCTCCTACCCTGCCATGGCAAACAGCAATGTCCCGGGGGTAGGCACCCCGGGACATTGCAGGAGCCGGCCCTGGGGGGTGGCAGTCTACGGGGCCAAGGAGGGCTCCAGGAGGGGGGCCACGCGGCCCCCCTCCCATAATTTCAAAGTCCCGGGGAGATGGTGGTCCTCGGGGCCCGGGGGTCCGCAATGGACCCGCGCATTTAAATGAGTGTATGCCCCGGGAAGGTGGTGGACCCCAGGGCGTGTGGGGGGGCTCGAGCCCCCCCACACACATTTTAAAAAATAATCAGAGCCCCGCATTTAATTGTCAAAGCCTCGGGAGGTGGCGGTCCCTGGGGCTGCAGGGGGGCTGTGTGGCCCCCACAAATCATGAATGAAGCCCCAGGGAGGTGGCATCCTTGGGGCTTTGCGGGCCCCCGCGGGCCCCCACTACACAATCGGGCATTGCCCCCGGGACCTGGGACACCCGGGGGCTTAAGTACAATGAAGCGCGGGCCCGCGCTTCGTTTTTTTTATTTTCTCCGCTGGATTTGTGCACCCAGAGCAAATTCGGCAGATTTTTTAATTTAAAAAATTGCTTTTTTGGGCCCTGTGGGACTTGTGGGACCCCCTGAGCAGGCCTAGGGGGTCAGGGTGTTTCTACCCTGCCCCCTTTTCTTGTTTTTCACCTTTTTTCTACTGATTTCTTGTGGCTCAGTTACCGAGTCACAAGATGGTTGCCAAAACTTCCTGGTTTGGAGTGTTGGCAGCCAATCAGAAGTCAGCTCGTGCTCAGGAGGAGTCGTGACTCCTCCTCGTTGCTCAGATATATACATTCTTATTTTTTGAATTTCTCTGTAACTACTGAACGGATTTACACCATTTAAAAAAAAGGTCGCTTTCTGAACCACGAGCTACCTTTTTGCCAAATTTAGTGTAATTCCGTTTAGCAGTTCGGGCTGTAGCCTGTTCCAAAATTTCCTATGAAAATTAACATGGAGAAAACGTCTTTTGGGACCACCTTTTTTCTCGGCCCCCGCTTGACGAATCACCCCCAAACTTTCAAGACAGGAGCTGACCGGAGCGGGCCATTAGTTTTGAAAATTTCGCAAAGATTCGGCGACCGGCGCCAAATATATTTGAAAATCAGAAAACGCTTTTCCTAAGGATGCTTTTCCTAAGGATAATAGGTCCTAACTATAACTACCTACTGGCGACCGCCAGTAGGTAATATATATATATATATATATATATTCACTGAAAAAACCATAGGTTTTAGGGACAGTTATACTTAGTTGGACATTGCACTCGTACAAAACCCGTGAAATTCCCCCGTTATAGTTAGTTCAGCTAACTATAACTCACGCCCCGCAATGCACTGCTGATGACGTCACATATTACATCACTCATGACATGGTCAGTGACATCACTGATGACATCACTGATGACATCTCAAATGACATCACTGATGACATCATCCAGTGACTGTGTGTTTCTGTAAAGTTTAAATATTTTTAATATATATAGGGAAAGGCGTATTGAAGAATGAGTGGGTGTATAAGTGTCTGTATGGATGATTTAGTAGGTGCGTGACTAACTCTATAAGTGAGTGATTAAACGTATCTTACTGAATGCATGGGTTAGTGACTAAACTGGGTGAATGTCTGTATCCATCTGTCTATTGCTGTGTAAGTGGCTGCATGGGTTTGTGAATAGCTACATGAGTGTCTATATGAGTTATTGATTGGTTGTCTGAGTATCTGTATGGGTGCCTGAGTGTTTGTGTGGGTGGGGTGTGTGCGACTCTGTGCATAGATGTGTGAGTGGGTTATTCACTGGGTGGATGGTTTCAAGAGTGCATCTGTGATAGACTGTATGGGTGGATAAGTGTGTGTAAGAGTGTGTTAGTGAGTGAATGTATGTCCCAGTGGTACATGTGTGAGTAACTACATATGTGAAAGGCAGTATATATGTGTGTTGGAGTATATAAATAGCTATAAGCGAGAGTGTGTGATTGTGATTGTGAGAGTGACTGTATGGATGAGTGTGTGCTTGTATCAGTGATTGTATAAGAGCGTAAGAATGTGCTAGTATTTGTATGAGTAAGTGAGCTGGTGTGTGTATAACTGTATAGGTGAGTAAATGGCAGTGTGTTTAATTATTTGCATGACTGACTAGGTGTGTGAGTACCTCTATGGATGAGTGGCGGTGTTTGAGGGTCTAAAAAGGAGTATGAGTGCATATGATAGTCCTGTACTGAGTGACCGTAAGTATGAGTGACTGTACGGGTGAGTGAGTGGATGTGTGTGTAGACCTAAGAATCAGTGAGTGGGTATGTAGTTATTGGTGTTGGGGTGTCTATGGTTTTGCGAATGGCAGTCTGTAATTTAGAGTGAGTGTATCAAAGGTTATATTAGGGTGTGAGGAGGTGCATCAGATTATCACGTGGATGATGTCATCAGTGATGTCATCAGTGATGTCATTTGAGATGTCATCAGTGATGTCACTGACCATGTCATGAGTGATGTAATATGTGACGTCATCAGCAGTGCATTGCGGGCGCGAGTTATAGTTAGCTGAACTAACTATAACGGGGGAATTTCACGGGTTTTGTACGAGTGCAATGTCCAACTAAGTATAACTGTCCCTAAAACCTATGGTTTTTCAGTGAATTTGTAAGGTTTTTAAATGCTAATTTCTAACTATAACGTGCCTGAAACCTATGCTTTTTTCAGTGAATTTCAAAGGTTTTTTAAATGCTAATTCCTCACTATAACATGTCTGAAACCTATGGTTTTTTTCAGTGAATTTCAAAGGTTTTGTAAATGACAATTTTTAAATGTATGAATTGTTATATTTATTTTTTTGATACTGATTTACTACATTTTTTTAAACTATTTATTTTTAAATATTTTATTTTTTAAATTACATTGTAATTACATTATACATTACATTACAAAATATACTTTCTCAGAATGAATTACTTTAGTTTAAATACTTTGCAAATAGGCAATAGACTTTTAAGTACAGTAGTTACAGTTGTTGCAATGGGCAACACAATTTCAAACACAATGCAACATTGAGCTCAATGTGAATTTCTAGTTAAATGCAATTAGTTACTTTATGGATTACTTTTCTAACCACAGGACTGGATCCTAGATTCAGTCCTGGGACATCTCCTGTAAACAGTTGAGTAAAAGCGTTTTGGTTACAGTAGTGATTTTTAAGGAATATTATTGTATTTTAAAAGTTGATACTTAGAAACTTTTTCACATAGAATCACCAATGTTATCCTACGGGAGGAAATTCACTTAAGCAGGTAAGTAGTGTTATCGTTACTTTTTCTTACTCAGTGTTGGATCCTAGATCCAGCAATGGTGCATCTCCTGTAAACAGTTGAAAGAATGCGTTTAAGTCATACAGGCGATTTTTAAGGAATATTTGTAGTTTGTGAAAATCGACACTTTGAAACTTTTCTGCTGAAAACCAGACAATGGATTCCTATGGAAGGAAATACAAGTTACTGGTAAGTACGGTTAGAATTACTTTTCAGGGTCAGTGCTGGGCTAAAAGATGCAGCACTGGGTTCTCTCCTGATAACAAGTGAGTAAATCGGAATTCGTAGTTCGGTTGATTTTAGAGGAATATTATAAAGTTCCAAAACTCCACACTTAGAAGAATTTCCAAGTGAAACCAGTCAATGTTAGCCTATGGAAGGAAATTCAAGTTACTGGTAAGTACGGTTAGAATTACTTTTCAGGATCTGTACTGGGCTCAAAGATGCAGCACTGAGGTCTCTCCTGATAACAGGTGAGTAAATCGGAATTCGTAGTTCTGCTGATTTTAGAGGAATATTTGTATGTTTCAAAAATCGACAGAAACTTTTTCAGCAAAAAGCAGGCAATGATATCCTATGGAAGGAAATTCAAGTTACTGGTAAGTACGGTTAAAATTACTTTTCAGGATCAGTACTGGGCTGAAAGATGCAGCACTGAGGTCTCTCCTGATAACATGTGAGTAAATCGGAATTCGTAGTTCTGCTGATTTTAGAGGAATATTTGTATGTTTCAAAAATCGACACTTAGAAGAATTTCCAAGTGAAACCAGTCAATGTTAGCCTATGGAAGGAAATTCAAGTTACTGGTAAGTACGGTTAAAATTACTTTTCAGGATCAGTACTGGGCTGAAAGATGCAGCACTGAGGTCTCTCCTGATAACAGGTGAGTAAATCGGAATTCGTATTTTGGCTGATTTTAGAGGAATATTATAAAGTTCCAAAACTCCACACTTAGAAGAATTTCCAAGTGAAACCAGTCAATGTTAGCCTATGGAAGGAAATTCAAGTTACTGGTAAGTACGGTTAGAATTACTTTTCAGGATTTGTACCAGGCTCAAAGATGCAGCACTGAGGTCTCTCCTGATAACAGGTGAGTAAATCGGAATTCGTAGTTCTGCTGATTTTAGAGGAATATTTGTATGTTTCAAAAATCGACACAAACTTTTTCAGCAAAAAGCAGGCAATGATATCCTATGGAAGGAAATTCAAGTTACTGGTAAGTACGGTTAAAATTACTTTTCAGGATCAGTACTAGGCTGAAAGATGCAGCACTGAGGTCTCTCCTGATAACAGGTGAGTAAATCGGAATTCGTATTTCGGCTGATTTTAGAGGAATATTATAAAGTTCCAAAACTCCACACTTAGAAGAATTTCCAAGTGAAACCAGTCAATGTTAGCCTATGGAAGGAAATTCAAGTTACTGGTAAGTACGGTTAACATTACTTTTCAGGATCAGTACTGGGCTGAAAGATGCAGCACTGAGGTCTCTCCTGATAACAGGTGAGTAAATCGGAATTCGTAGTTCGGCTGATTTTAGAGGAATATTTGCACAATGGTGAAGGAAGGGGGTGGGGCCTGAGGTGACATGTCTGCAAACACACCCAGTGGCACGTTTTAAGTTGTAGAATTAATTCCTCCTCAATCCCGAGGGTCCCTAGGGGCCAACTAGCCCACCAGATACCTCTAGGATGCCCCAGACAGCTGCGTTGCAGAGAGGTGTTCAGAGGCCACGCCCCTTTTTACAACACTCTGCAACACAGCTCTGTGGCGCTTACTGGAGGTACCTGGTGGGCTAGTTGGCCCCCAGGGACCCTCAGGATTGAAGAGGATTTAATTCCCCATCTTAAAACGCGCCACGGGGCCTGTTTGCACACATGTCACCTCAGGCCCCGCCCCCTCCCTTCACCACTGTGCAAACGCGCCCCGTGGTGTGTTTTAAGTCGGGGGATTAACTCCCCTTGAATCCTGAGGGTCCCTGGGGTGCAACTAGCCCACCAGCTACCTCCATTAAGCGCCACAGAGCTGCGTTGCAGAGAGGTGTAAAGGGGCGTGGCCTCAGAACACCTCTCTGCAACGCAGCCTCTGCACATACTGGAGGTTCCTGGTGGGCTAGTTGTCTCAGGGACCCCAGTATTCAAGGGGAATTCGTTCCCCCTCTGCAAACGCGCCAGGGGCGCGTTTGCAGAGTGCTGACAAGGAGGGCGTGGCCTCCCGGCGCGATGCCGGATTTTTTTGGGGATTTTTTTTTTAAAAGGGGGCTGTGTGGCCCCCTTCTTTGTAATTATTTTGGGCCCTGGGGACCCCATCCCCCAGGGCTTGACCCCTTTTATTTTTTTTTTAGAAAAGGTACGGGAAGGGGACCGCGTGGGCCCCCTCCCGTGGCCAATTTTGACCCGGGGACCCCATCCCCCGGGTCATTGCCACCTTATTTATTTTTTTTATTTTAATGGAGGGGGGCTGCGTGGCCCCACTCCTAAGGCCTCCTTAGGCCCGGGGACCCCATCCCCCGGGGCCGGCCTTTATTTAAAAATTTTTTTTTATTATTTTTGGGGAGGGGGCCGCGTGGCCCCCTCCCGGGCCACTACTTGCCCCGGGGACCCCATCCCCCGGGGCTGGCCCCTATCCTTTGGGGTCCGTGGGGGGACCCCAACTCTCCCACGGACCCTGCCGGCTCCCTGCCTCCTGCGGGAGCCGGCATTGCTTTCCACATGGGGAGCTGCTAAGATGCAGCTCCCCATGTGGAAAGCATCGTCTTTGGTTTTGGAAGAGAGAGCAGGTTTCCTGCTCTCTTCCAAAAACCAAAGCAATTTGCTATGGCAGGACGAGAGCCGCGAGGCTCCCGCCCCTGCCATAGCAAACTACAGTGTCCCGGGGGTAGGCACCCCGGGACACTGCAGGAGCCGGCCCTGGGGGTGGTGGTCCCCAGGGCCATCAAGGGCTCCAGGAGGGGCGCGCGGCCCCCTCCCTCCATGTTCAAAGCCCCAGGGAGCTGGTGGTCCCCGGGGCTCTGAGGGTCCGTAACGGACCCCCATATTTAACTCTTTAGTGCCCCGGGAGGTGGCGGTCCCCGGGGCGTGTGGGGGGGCTGGAGCCCCCCCACACAAGTACTTTTTAAATAAAAAAAAGAAGCCCCAGGGGTGGCGGTCCCCGGGGCTTGGGGGGGCCTTAGAGGCACCCCCATTCATTAAAATTATAACCCCCCGCATGCCCCCGGGACTTGGCCCACCCGGGGGCCAATTAAGAAGAAGCGCGGGAGACCGCGCTTCGTTTTTTTTTTTTCGGCGGGATTTGCGCACCCTAAGCGCATCTTGCCGATTCTTTTTTTTAAAAAAATGCTTTTTTTTTGCCCAGGGGGTCCTTGTGGGACCCCCTGAGCAGACCTAGGGGGTCAGGGTGTTTCTACCCTGCCCCCTTTGTGCGTTTTGCGCACTTGTTTCTTTTTTTTTTTCTCAGCGGGATCCGCGCACCCTAAGCGCATCCCGCCAATTTTTTATTATTTTTTAAATGCTTTTTTCTGCCCAGGGGGTCCTTGTGGGACCCCCTGAGCAGACCTAGGGGGTCAGGGTGTTTTTACCCTGCCCCCTTTTTGCTCTTTGCGCACTTGTTTCTGTCCCTCGGTTATACCGAGGGACAAAATGGCTGCCAACACTTCCTGATTTGGAGTGTTGACAGCCAATTAGCATTCAGCTCGTGATCGGGAGGGTACGCGGACCCTACTCAGCCATAGATATATATGTGACTTTACTTTTGATTTTCTCAGAAACTACTGAACGGATTTACACCATTTAAGCAAAAGGCACGACACTGAACCAAGGGCTACCTCTTTGCCAAATTTGGTGTAATTCCGTTCAGCAGTTCGGGCTGTAGCCGCGATGAAAGGATCCTATGGAAAAATAAATGGGGAAAACGTGTTTTGGGACCCCCCTTTTTTCTCGGCCCCCGCTTGATGAATCAACCCGAGACTTTCAGGCTAGGAGCGGAGCGGAGCGCCCCAACAAGTTGGAAGCTTTCGCGAAGATTCGTCAACCGGCGCAAGAGTTATTTCAAATAGAATGTCACGGATTTCCTATGGAAAATAGGTCCTAACTATAACTATCTACTGGCGACCGCCAGTAGATAATATATATATATATATATATTCACTTAAAAAACCATAGGTTTCAGGCACGTTATAGTTAGAAATTAGCATTTAAAAAACCTTTGAAATTCACTGAAAAAACCATAGGTTTCAGGCATGTTATAGTTAGAAATTAGCATTTAGAAAACCTTTGAAATTCATGAAAAAACCATAGGTTTCAGGCACGTTATTGTTAGAAATTAGCATTAAAAAAACCTTAGAAATTCACTGAAAAAACCATAGGTTTAAGGGACAGTTATAGTTAGTTGGACATTTCACTCGTACAAAACCATAGAAATTCCCCCGTTATAGTTAGTTCAGCTAACTATAACTCGCGCCCCCGCAATGCACTGCTGATGACGTCACATATTACATCACCATTGACATGGTCAGTGACATCACTGATGACATCCCCGAAATATATAAAGAAAGCCCCGGGGGGTGGCAGTCCCCGGGGCTGGGGGGCCCCCTTGGGCCCCCCATTCACAATATAAACATTGCCCCCGGGACTTGGCCCACCCGGGGGCTAAATAGTAACGAAGCGCGGGAGGCCGCGCTTCATTTTTTTTAGTTTCACGGCCGGATCCGGCACGCATTTTGCCGATTTAATTTTTTTTAAAAATGCTTTTTTTGGCCCTGGGGGTCCTTCTGGGACCCCCTAAGCAGGCCTAGGGGGTCAAGGTGTTTCTACCCTGCCCCCTTTTCTTGTTTTACGCGATTATTTTTCTGTTTTTGTGTGACTCGGTTCTACCGAGTCACAAGATGGCTGCCAACACTTCCTGGTTTGGAGTGTTGACAGCCAATTAGCATAAAGCTCGTGGTCGGGAGGGTCCGCGGATCCTCCGTGCCTCTAAATATCGAAACTTTTATTTTTGATTTTCTCAGCAACTACTGAACGGATTTACACCATTTAAGAAAAAGAGTTCTTTCTGAAACAAGGGCTACCTTTGTGCCAAGTTTGGTGTAATTCCGTTCAGCAGTTTCAGCTGTAACCGTGTCTAAAGTTTCCTATGGGAAATTGATTTTCCGACCTCTATTTTTTGAATTTCTCAGGAACTACTGAACGGATTTACTCCATTTAAAAAAAGGTCTCTTTCTGAACCAAGGGCTACCTTTTTGCCAAGTTTGGTGTAATTCCGTTCAGCAGTTCGGGCTGTAGCTTTGTCTAAAGTTTCCTATAAGAATTAACATGGAGAAAACACGTTTTGGGACCCCCCTTTTTTCTCGGCCCCTCCTTGCCGAATCACCCCGAAACTTTCAAGACAGGAGCTGACCGGAGCGGGCTACGAGTTTTGAAAATTTCGCGAAGATTCGTCAACCGGCGCCAAAGATATTGAGAAAACAAAAAACGAGTTTCCTATGGAAACTAGGTCCTAACTATAACTATCTACTGGCGACCGCCAGTAGATTATATATATATATATATATATATATATATATATATATATATATATATATATATATATATATATATATATATATATATCTCTCAAAACAATACCCTTTCAGCCATTGAGTGACGCATATATTATGCAAAAAAGAAGTAGAGAACTCTGGGTAGTTCTCAAGTTTAGGTGGAAAGCAGCTCCTGTATAGAGCACTCTCAGCACACTCTAGATCTGCTCACCTCAAATGTCTGCTTTGCTATCAAAGTCTTTAAGCATAGGATTAGCACAGTGCCATCCATGCTGAGATAGAAAGTGACAAAGTCTTTTGCCATTTCTACAGCAAAGTCTTTAAGCATAGGACTAGCACAGTGCTGTCCCTGCCGAGCTGTAAAATGACAAAAGCCATTTACCATTCCAGGCACAGTATTACAGCTTTGAATTGGTAAAATACCAACCAAGCCAACCTGAAATGAGTAAAAGCAACCCCTGAAACAGGGTTTCACTCTAATTAGAGCTCTTCAGAGCGGTATAGCTTTGTCCAGACACAAGGGAGCACCCAGTATAAGTCAAAACAAAACCCTTTCAGGCATAGGGTGACACATAAATTATGCAAAAAAAGAAGTAGAGAACTCTGGGTAGTTCTCAAGTTTAGGTGGAAAGCAACTCCTGTATAGAGCACTCTCAACACCAGCGACTCTCTAGATCTGCTCACCTCAAATGTTTGGTTTTCTATCAAAGCTAGGAAGTAGCAAGGATGCCCCAAAAATATACTAGAGCTCATATGTAAAGTTTCATATTTACTACAAGAACAACTGAAAGATCCATTTATGGTCACATGCCAATGGAAACCTATGTTCAAATACATAATAAATAGAATACATCTTAATCCATATCAGCATTCTTTTGCACAATTTCTGGCTCACAAAATAAATCTGGCTCAACAAGGCAAAAAAACATCTTTCGTATGCACCCCTGTGCAAGAAAATGACAAATTGACCTACCAGTGACCCACACAAACTACTATTTGGAGGGCATGATAATTAACCACTAGGAAAAAAATAATAATCTCCATTTTTATAACACTAACAATGATTGCATGTCATTCACTTTAGCCTAGCACAATCCTTTTAAAAATGGCAAGGAAGTCCAACATATAAAATAGACTGCATGAGTAAAGTTTCAGATTTACTACCTGAACAACTAAAATACTCATTTATGACCACATGCTAATGGAAAGAGATGTCCCAAAAGTGTAACTTCCCATTTTTATTACCATGGAAAACTTTGCTCTCCAACACAAAAAATGGCCAAACGAAATTATACCAAATTTAGCACAAAGTTAGAACTTTACTGAGAAAGCATATTTTGGGATTTGGTGAAAATTCTTTCAGAGGTTATTAAGAAATTAACATTTATAGAGCAGCTCGAGTAGGACATTAAGAGATTAACCCTCAGAAAAGAAATTAAAGCTATCTGGGCTGGAGGGTACCACAAATTCCAATAATAGTTGATTCTGATTGGCTGCAGGAACTTTTTTAATTTTAGCCATTTCAGTACGGCGGATCCAGAGAAGGACCCACAGTACTGGAGCAATCTGATTACAATTGGTGAAAATGTTGTGGCTGTCATTGCAAGACTTCAGCCCACTTCAGGAGGCAGGTTGAGAACACCCCCATGTGGGGTAGTCACAACGAGATTTCCTCTGTATTTAAAAAAGTGACATAAAAAAATAGTATCTGACATGGCACAGAGGGACGGCCATGGGACCTAAAGAGACATTCCTATGTGGTACCACAAGTCTGTCTTGGAACCCAGTGAGGTATCCTGTGAGGGGTTCCAGTATGACTGCATGTATTATCAAATATAAAGCATCCCTACCATGGTATTGTGGATACCAGATCATTGGTTCAAGTACTGGTACCACAATACCAATAGTGGTGAATGAGACTTGAGAGTGAGTGGAAACCATGATGAGGAAGCTTGTGGGTTGAACGAAGACTGTGTGCTGCTGGGAGGGTGGCCACTCACAGGGGTTGACTGCTCATACAGGCTGGCCAAAGGGGATGCACAGCTGGGAGGTTGGCTGCTCAGGGTGGTTTTGTGCAGGGCCTTGCCGGAGATGATGAACTATGGACAACTCCCCTGTGCTCAGCCAAAGGCCATGCACAGCAGCATTAGCTGGCCACCTGTAGGTGGTTGGTAGCAGATCGCCCTTGTAAGGGTTCAGCACAGGGCCCGGACTGAAGATTGTGTGCTGTGGCAGGGATAGCTGCATGAGGGATGGTTACAATTATTGACACTATTTTTCTTTTTTTGGGCAATATGAGACCCACCAAGGTAGCAACCCCAGAAACAATGGGCAAAGCGGTTCACCAAATCTCCTAAAGTTTCTTTCATTGCAATGGATAAAGCTACACCAGTGTTTGTGCTGAAATCATTTCCTCTGCAACTCACTATCATCATATCAGGTTGCTCACAATTTTAAATGCTTTCAGCCCTAGGTAGCAGCTGATGCTACTTAATCCCTATATTTCCAGTCCAAATAATGTCCACTATGGAAAAACCTAGATCCTTGTCAATGCTGCAACCTTTTGTGTACTCCTGAGACCAGTAGACAAAGAAGTGGCCAACTATCCATGTGTAAACCATGATCCTGGTGTCTGGTGTAAGACAGAAAAGGAGCCTGCAATGGAGTTGGAGAGTGTGTGACTTAAAGGGAGCAAAATGTGATTTAATGTGCCAACTTCCTGATTGGTTGCTGCTAGTGATTAAGAACAGTAAGTTAGGCATCAAGTAACTGCCATTTATTTTAATTAATGTGATTGGAAAGCAAGGATTGTTATGCGAAATTCACGTAAAAACCTTTAGCATAATTGTTCAAACTTACCTAGAAATTATGTGAAATAATGTGTAAATATGCGGAATGCACCTCTGGAGCTTTGTGTCAGAATGACACCGGTGCAAAAAGAACAATCGATGGACAGAATGTTGAACAAGTCAAACATTCACTGCAGTATAGAGATCTGGGCCTAAATCCATCTATTTTTGCTCCCCATGCCATTCCAGTTTAGACTCATCCATATGCAAATCAGTCTTGACTCTGCTCCCTATGAGAACAGTCCAGCCCGAACTGCCAGGCCAGGTCCTCTCAGGACTGGAAACAAGCATCCTAGGACCGGTTTTGGGGTTTCAGCCCTCATCATCCAGGCCATCTTGACTCCAGTGGCATGGAGAGCAGGAGACCCACATCTGGGCATACCAGTCCCACTCGGGTGACAAATGCAAAAAAGAAAAATTGATGGACAGAATGTTGAACAATGTAAAAACATTCACTTGAGTACAGAGATCTGGGCCTAAATCCATTGTTTTTTTGCTCCCCATGCTATTCCAGTTTAGACCCAGCCATATGCAAATCAGTCTTGACCCTGCTCCCTATGGGAACATTCCAGCCAAACTGCCAGGCCAGGTTCCCCCAGGACTGAAACAAGCATCCTATGACTGGTTTCGGGGTTTCACCCCTCGTATAGTAGAGTGGAGTGTTGTAGAGTAGAGTGGCATGATGTACAGTGGGGTAGCGTATCGTACAGTACAGTTGTGTGTCATACAGTGCAGTATCGTCGACTGTAGTGTCATGAAATTGAGTGGCATGGAGTGGCGTGGCATAGAGTGTAGTACAGTGTTACCGAATGGCATAGAGTGCTGTACAGTGCAGTGTAGGGATACACAATATAGTATGGTGTCCTACAGCAGCATAAAGTGTAGTAGAGTGTTGTAGAGCGCAGTTTTATAGAGTACAGTAGAGTGTCATAGAGTGGAGGGTGGTACATGGGACTCTCCTACAGTGTATTGGAGCAGAGTGGTGCAGTGTAGAATAGAAAATAGTGTCATGTAGTGGAGTGTCATCTCGAATAGTGCAGTGCTGTGGAGTGTAGTACACTGTAGTGATGTACCAGACAGCGGAGTAAAGTGCTATACAGTGGATTGCGGTCTCGTACAGTGGAGTGCTGTCAGCTGTTAGAGTTTGTGAAAGTCTCGTAAACTAGAATATAGTATAGTGGCATAGAGTGAAGTATCAGGTTTAACAGTGGAGTGATGTAGAGTAGAAAAGAGTGTGGTACAGTGTGCTAGAGTGGAGAGGCATATAATGTTGAAGAGTGTAGTGGCATAGAGTGCGGTTGAGTGAAGCGGCGTACTGTGGAGTGGCATACAGTGGAATAGTGTAGAGTGGTGTGTCCTAGAGAGGAGTGGCGTCCAATGAAATAGTACGCAGTGGAATGACAGAGTGGAGTGGTGTACGCTGGAGTGGCATTGAGTGGAGTAGTGTACACTGAAGTTGTGAATAGTGTGATTGACTGGATTGTTGTACAGTGGAGTGATATAGAGTGGAATAGTATACAGTAGAGCAGGGTACATTGGAATAGTGGTACAGTGGAGTGCCAGAAGTGGAACAGCATAAAGTGGAGTGGTGTAGAGTGGAGTGGCATGCAGTGGAATGGCATATATTGGATTGATGTACAGTGCACTGCTGTAGAGTGGAGTGGCATATGGTGGAGTGGCATAGAGTGGAATAGAGTAGAGTGGAATGGTGCGAGTGGAGTGGCATAGAGTGAAACAGAGTAGTGTGATGAGACTGGAATTGTGTACAGTGAAATAATGTAGAGTGGAGCAGCATAGAGTGGAGTAGAGTACAGTGTAGTAGTGTAGAGTGGAATGGTATAGAGTGGAGTTGCATAGAGCGGAGTGGCAAAGAGTGGAGGGTCATAGAGTGGAATGTGGTAGAGTAGAGTGGTGTAGAGTGGAGTGGCATTCAGTGGAGTGGTGAACAAAGGAATAGCTTATAGTAGAGTGGCATACAATGGAGTGACGTAAACTGGAGTGGCATAGAGTGGGATAGCATACAGTGGAGTGTTGCACAGTGGAGTTGAGTACAGTGAAATAGTGTAGAGAGGATTGGCTTACAGTGTAGGCATTGGCATAGACAGGAGTGTTGTACATAGGAGCAGATAAGAGTGAAATAGCAAACAGTGGCGTGGTGTAGAGTTGAGTGTGGTAGAATAGACTGGTGTATAGTGCAATAGCGTACACTGGAGTAGGGTAGAGTGGAGTGGCATAGAGTGGAATAGCATAGAGTAGAATTGCATAGAGTATAATAGCGTAGGCTGGAGTGGTGTGGTGTACAGTGGAATGGCATAGAGTGGAGTGTTGTATAGTGCAATACCATAGAGTGGAGCGTTGTAGAGTGGAGTGCCGTACAGTGGAGTGGGGTAGACTGTACTGGCATACAGTGTAATAGCATACTGTCATACAGTGGATTTGCATGCAGTGGAATAGTGTGGAATGGATTGACATACAGTGCAGTGAGGTATAGTGTAGTGGCATGGATTGGAGTGGCATACAGTGGAGCAGCATACAGCGAAATAACATGCAGCGGAGTGGTGTACAGTGTAGAGACACAGAGTGTAGTATGGTAGAATAGACTGGTGTACAGTGCAATATAGTAAACTGGAGTGGGGTAAAGTGGAGTGGCGTAGAGTGGAGTGAGGTACAATGCAGTGGTGTACAGTGGCATAGAGTATAGTGTGGTAGAATAGACTGGTGTACAGTGCAATATAGTAAACAGGAGTGGGGTAAAGTGGAGTGGTGTAGAGGGGAGTGAGGTACAATACAGTGGCGTACAGTGGAATAACGCAGACTGGAGTCAAATACAGTGGAGTTGCATAGAGTGAAGTTTTGTAGAGTGGAATATTGTAGAGTGGAGTGTTGTAGAGTAGAGTGGAATACAATGGAGTGGGGTAGACTGTAGTGGTGTAATAGCATACTGTGGAGTGGTTTACAGTAGAATGTTGTAGAGTGTAGCGGAGTACTGTGGAATACTGTAGAGTTTAGTGGCATAGAGAGAAGTGGGGTGTAGTAGCATATGGTGGAGTACCGTCCATGGAGTGGTGTAGTTTGTAATAATGTTTAGCTTAATGGTTTACAGTGTGGTGACCTACAGTGGAGTGGCATATAGTCGGGTAGCGTGGAGTGGCGTGGAGTAGAGGGTCATAGTATTATTTTTAAGTAGCGCAGTAATTAGCAAGTATTACTGTGTTACTCCATAGACTTTTTTGTGCATATTTCAATATGTTATAAAATCGAGAATACACTATATTTGTAAAATATTGTATATTTTTTTATGTAAATATATTTTTACAAATTTTCTTTAACTGCCATTGTACTCCATCCTGAGGCAATACCACAGTATTTTGTGCATTTTTCCAAAATATATAGAAATGTATGTATATTTTCCCTACCAATCGCCACTTTATTAAAGTGGCACTAGGTAGGGGAAAACATCAAACCGAATCCTTAACTAAATATAAGGGTGAGATCCAGAACACAGGAAAGTGGACCTAAGAACAACATGGCTGCCTTTAATGTTTGTAAAGGTAATCATTAGCCAATCACATTATGACTTATCATCACTAGGTGCCACCACTGTATTTCCACGAAATACTGCAAAATACCATGAAATTTCATGTAAGTACATCAACTACAGATATCAATCAATCAATCAATCAATCAATCAAAAAAGCTTTATTCGATTTTTGATACAGAAAAATCATAAAAGCTTACATGCATAATAATAAAAATTGTTAAAAAGATAACCATACTTTAAAAACATCCACCATATTACAATATACATTTAAAATTTTTAAAACTTTATCCAAAATACATTTAGGCTAAAAACGTCTAGCAGCAACAGTTTGTCTTCCATTTCATATAAGTATCCTAACTAATTAATTTCATAGTTTCATTGCAACAACCTTTTATGTAATCAGTAGTTTATTAAAATAGAGAATATAAGTCTCTCAAGTGGCTTCCTAACAGAGTCCAGCCTCAATTCGTTTTCTGTGATTAATCGTGCTCTTCAGAAATGATACAATATTATTAGTAACTATCTCATTATCTAAGTACTGGAGAGCAATAAACGCTGGATGACACTGCCTCAATCCCCATATTTTTAATTTTGGTTTGATCCACCAATTCCTTAATTCCAGATAAAATTTGCAAAATAGTACGACATGTATAGTCGATTGGGGCGAAGCCCCATCACAGGGGCAATTCAATAGATTTGGTGACCAGTCATTAATCAAAGGAAAACTAACCAAGCGGTGGAATACACTCAACCTAAAACGTGTAAGTACAAATCTGTCGTAACCGCGTGGACTAAAAAGCAAATATGGCTGGATGAAAGGAGAAATACATATCTGTTGATTCAATTGGACAGTTGTTTTTACTGCCTCACTCGTGAGTCTAATTACTTCCAAGTGATGCATACATTGTTTTTTAAGATCGCTTTTGGAAATCTTGCTCATTGTCTGGGGATTTTGATAAAATTCTGGTTCTCCTATGTCATCCATAAATTCCTTTAAATATCTTAACCATCTTATCTCAAGAGTATGTTACAAATTTAGGCTGTCCTGTAGTACAGACTGGTTAAAGGAGGATTTTTGTGAGGTCCAGATCCTGTGCCACAGCATGACCGGTTGCACCTTTATAATATCTGAAATATATGGCAGACCGAGTTCCGTGTGGCAGATAAATGTGGATGTTGTTTTCGGAACTGCTAAAAGATACCTTAAAAAGGCGTTCTCCACTTTCTGTATTTCGGAGACCTCACAATGGCCCCATATCCCTGCCCCATATGTGGCTGAGGTTATACACTTCGCTTTGTATATTTTTATTAATTCATTTGGGGGCCTCTTTCCCAGTTTTTGTGCAAACTTTACAAGTGCCGTTGTAGTTCTCATGAATAAAAGCTTTCTAGTAATAACAGCTTGACGCCATGAGCCTTTGTCATCAAATAAAATTCCTAAATAGGGGTAGGTGGGGGTTGTCATCAGTTTCTTATTATTTAAAAAGATATCTTTCTGCTTTTTGCCTCCTTTTCCACAATTCATCGCATAGGTTTTAGTAACATTAATTTTAAGATCCAGATTTTCCATAAAACCATTATAGGAGTTGAGTGCTCTTTGCAGAGCTAATGGGGTCCTAGCCATTATAACGGCATCATCCGCGTAAAATAACACGGGAATCGGTCGTTTTTCCACCTGCAGTAAATCCTGGCACCCTTCCAACATCGCTTTTTCTAGTCCATTGGTGTATAGTGTGAAGAGAAAGGGTGCCAGGACACAGCCCTGTCTTACTCCTCTCTCCACCGCAAAAAGCTCTGTGCACTCTCTGTTAGGTCCATAGCGGACTCGGGCTTTAGCGTCCGAGTAGAGTGCTTTTAAAAAGTGAATTATTGGGACCTCGACCCCTATTGATTCTAAGATTCTCCATAGTTTCTTGTGGGATACACAATCGAAAGCAGCGGAGAGATCGACAAACGCCAAGAATATTATCCCCTTCTTTGCTTTTGTATATTTCTCTATTACAATAGATAAATTTAGGCCCTGATCAATGGTGCTCAAACCCTCCCTGAATCCAAACTGAAGGTCTGATAAAATATTTTTATCCTCCGCCCATTGTTGTAGGCGGTTGAGAATTATTCTGCTGGCTACCTTCCCCAATGAATCTAATAAAGAAATGGGTCGGTAGCATGCTGGATCCTGTCTGTCCCCTTTCTTGTAGATTGGTACCATGGTCGATTCAGTCCATGTTTCAATTATCCCTTTTGCACTAGCAGCATTTAACACACATGTCAATAATGGAGCCCAGAGTTCGATGTTATGTTTAAAGATGTCTACGGGGACCCCATCAGGCCCTGGGGCCTTGCTGCCCTTGCTAGCTTGTAGAGCTTCACAATCCCCTTTAAGGCGGAAGATGGTTGAGAAGTGGTTCACCCACTGTCTTTCGTCGATTGCTACTTCGATAGAGGGTGTTGCTTCTGCACACAGGAATGGGGATCTTACCACGCGCCAAAAAGCGCAACTATCTTTATTAAGGCTTGCGTTAAGCAAATCTACCCAGGATTTTTCTTTCATTTTTCTTTTCCGTAATTTTACTGCATGGGTATATGCCTTCCTGCACTGCTTTATTTCGCCTATATCTCTTTCCTTCTTATGCAATGTTCTTTTTAAATCCGAGTGTGCTTTAGTACAGTCTGAGTCAAACCACCCCTTTTTTCCCCTAGACCCATGTTTTATCTCAATTTTCAGGGAGTTTTTTATTACTTCGGTAATCTGAGCAAAACCACTGAGGACCTCCTCCTGATTTGTATTTTTGTTTAAACAATTCATTATGGAATCTAGCGTTTTCATAACCACCAGATTTGTTATTTTTTCATGATCAGCCTTTTCCCACTTTAAGGAATAGCCATTCGTTTTATCCATAAGTAGTTTTGGGGCCATCAGCACCCTTTCATTACGGGAATTTTGCATTGTCATTTTGAGAAATATTTTCAAGCTCAAAGGGAAATGATCACTGATAGATATCTTGTGTACTTTAAAACCTCTCACACAACACGAAAAACAATTTGAGAATAAAATAAAATCAATAATGGAAATAAAACCTCTACCATTAAAAGTCTGTGTAAACGGGATGGGAGGTGCCCTTAGAACGTTAACAAAGCCTAAATCTAACAGAAAAAGAATCTCATTTAGTGCGTTTCCCAATGCACTATGTGGAAAGTGGAAGAGGTTCCTATCTTCCTCGTCCACTAAACCACATATTACTTCTTTATTAAGTGAACATAAGGTAGTATTAAAGTCCCCACCCCAAACAAACATCGTAATCTCCAAATTTGAATTCTGGATTTTCTGCAATGTGTATCTTAGCTGCCTCAATATGTCCACCACTTGTTCCTTTGCGGCGTTATTATAAAAATTCACTAAGGTCGTTGTGTTACCCTTATCCAGTTTCAAAGTAATAATTTGATAGTTGGGTTCTGAGGCGGTAAACAAAATTTCCCTTATTGATAGCATATTTGAAATGTGTATCGATAAACTTCCCTTAGGCCTCCCCTGGGTTGATGGAATAGCAGGTGTGTGGTATGTTTTATAACCTTCTATATGCAATTCCTTTAGGGACCATGTCTCTTGCAGACAAAAGATGTCAAATTTTCTTATAAAATCTAAGAAAAGATGATTCGTTAACTTGGAGGCTAGGCCCGCTATATTCCAAAAAGAATTTCACTTATACCATCATTCATTGGTGGAGCCCTACACAATGTTCTGGTTAAGTTAGCAGACACACTGACCTTTTCAGGTTCACAATCTACACCTTGACTATTGGTGATGGAAGCGCTAGGTATAAAAGCACTGTTTGATTTGGCTTAGCTTTTTTCAGTTATGTTTTCGGCATTAATCGAGCATGATTCATCAAGACTCAATTCAGCTTGCCCCTGTTTATCAGGTTCCTGTTTATCCCTCCCAAAGATCTGAGGGTTAGAGAATATTGGTGTTACTAGATGGCCCAGTCAATCAATTTCCTCCAGGGATGGGAGGATAGCAAAGCGATTTTCCACCGGTATACTATATACAGACTGTGTGCTATCCTCGGTATGTATTGCTTGTTTACGATGACCAGTAATTGTACTAGGGCAACTTCTCACTGAGCAAAGATATGGCTGGTAAAAAAAGCTAAGTGGTAAAATAGTAATGCCTGCCCCAGGTGTGTTAATGATCCTCCCCACTGTCAAAATCTTTTCCACAAACTGGGGAGTATGAAACGTCAAGACCACACAATCTCCTCGTAGGCTTTTCCTATCGTTGCCTACCCATCTCACCCTATGAGCCATTTTAAATTCCCTGAAGAGTTGTGCCGTAGGCCCTGCTCTCAAACCTAACCAGTGCAGTGATTTGTTTCTTAACATTTCCCATGTCTCCACCTCCTGTGTCCCTAACCTGGGCACATTCGCCAGTACTACTGTGTAAGGTGTGCAGGCTGGGGGCAGATCTAAGGTGGGGGGTTCAGAATGGATAATCTTTCCATCAGGCGGCCTATTAATTTGATCCCGGGGAAGTACATTATGCTGTTTAGGGAGTATAGAACCTCCCTTTGCTGCCAAGGTTAACTCATTTTGCAGGGAAGCAGGGTTGTGTGGAGGGTTATTCATTTTAAACATACATGCAGGGCGAGGCGGTTTAATCTTAGGTTCATTCGGTTTCCTCCGCTGAATTGTAGCTAATTGATCGCTTAATTGCTCTGACGATTCAGAAGCGTCTAAGGAGCTAATTGCTTCGGCGTTACCGCTTGATCTATGTTCTGTCTTGGTTTGGTTATCTACCTTCCTCCCTCCCACAGTTTTTTGGATAGAAGCCTCCACCTGGGTCAGCCTTTCCTCTATGGTCGAAAAAGAACCCCTCAGAAAAAGTTCTAAATTTTGTATTAGGTCTATCAGCATGACCAACTCCCCTTTCTGAGTTTCGGTTTTAGCCTTCGAACCTTGCACTTGGGTTTTCCTTACTACAGCCTTTTTTACTCCAAACACTCTTTTCCCAGGTTTATCTGTAGTGACCTTATTTGACCCGTCTTTTTTTAATATTGCCTCCCCCTCGCCTATTTTATTTTCCAATTTATTACTTGTCTTCTTTTTCCTCTTTTGCGGGGGATGAGTAAAAGAGTCTGGATCACTTAGTATTGTTTCGGTTGCTGCCACAAGGATGCAGCCATTATGGGATGATACCGCCTGTGCTTCATCACCTTGTGCAATCCTATTATTTGGACTTGTTAATACAATTGGCACACCATTTGCTAATGACTGCTCCACTGTAGTTATTTGCTTCTCTAATGCCCCCATTGCCCCTGTCAGATAGCTCAATAGCGTTTGACTTTTAGGCACTTTTACTTCGTTCCCCCTCTTGATATCATCTGCAGTGGCCTTTCTTTTCCCCATTGTATTAATTACACGCCTCCAGATATAATTCTATCAACAGTGTGCTCATGCAGTATAAAGGCACGTATAACGTAAACAGTTGTTACCGTGTGTCCAGAGTCTATTCAAACATAGCCAAATCGGTCATGGGACCAAGAGAGTGGGCCCAGCCCGGCCTCCGACGGGCGCGGACGGGCCCGCCCTTGGCCCGGGCTTAGCCCGCGCGCGTCCCGTGCTGCGGGAGCCCTCGATCAGTTTTCAGTGCCTCCAGGCACTAGATGGTGACGCGGTGGGCGGGCAAGGGCCGCAAGGCAAGCTGGTTGTTGCGGTCCTCCGGGACTGTGCAATGCGGGAGATGAGGCTGGAATATGGCAGGAGCGAGACCCGCGCTGCGGGAGCCCTCGATCAGTTTTCAGCGCCTCCAGGCGCTAGATGGTGACGCGGTGGGCGGGCAAGGGCCGCAAGGCAAGCTGGTTGTTGCGGTCCTCCTGGACCATGCAATGCGGGAGATGAGGCTGGAATACAGCAGGAGCGAGACAGATATCACTAAGTTAAAATGCTGTTTAAGCTAAAATATATTTACCCTACTTACCCTGTAGTACCCAAAAGGATCATCTGTGCACCACAATGTATAATCAAGCCAAATTTCACTAAAATACGTCTGACTGTTATCATTTTACACATGAGTACGTAGTCTATGGGAAATACATTAATGCCCAAATGCATTTTGGGACCCCCCTTTTTTAGTCAGTTATCCAATCACATAATGACTTGTCATTGTTAGGTACCACCGTATTTCCATGAAATACTATGACATTTCACAAAAGTACAGCAAATACAGATAACACTAAGTTAAAATGCATTAAACCACAGAAAATTCCTACCCAACTTATCCTACTTACCCTGTAGTACCCAAAAGGACCATCTGTGCACCATAATGTATAATTCTGCCAAAATTCAGTCAAACCTGTCCAACCATTTTCCTGCTGCAAGTGAGTACCAAGTCTATGGGAAATGCATTGATTCCCAAATGCGTTTTGGGACCACCCTTTATTCTTTGCACCTCCTTGATCTATCTCCTCAAAACCTTGCATACTCTGTCAATGTAGAAACAGGAATAAGTCTTTAAAGTTGTGTGGAGATTCGTTGAATGGGTGCAAAGTTATTAGGGATGAAAAATCAGAGGAATTTATATTTCTGGTGTCTCTAACTACAACTACAGAGTGGCTAAGGCCACCACCAGTTAACAGAAACATATATTTAACAATTAATCCACAACGTGTATAGGGTTGGTGAATTTTAACAAACAGACATTCCCTAAGCATTATCAGCCCATACCATCATGATGCATTCAGAACAAGCTATATTATGAGATGTCTGCACAACACTTACATACCATTGCGTATCTCAAGCGGAAGGCCATATGAAAAATAATTGAAATAAAGTCTCCCATAAATCTCGCATTCAAATTTAAAAAGACCATCATTCTCTAAGTGTTGTCCGCCCACACCATCATGGCGCTTTAAAAACAAACTCAATGGTGCATCCAAAAAAGCGACACTATATTTAATACATTTTAAATGAACAATTACATCAGTTATTGCTCATTATTGTACCACACAGTGCCATATTAAACATGCTCAAATTGAAATTTTTGAATGTGGTCCAACTTTGGACAAAGAGGACTCTACATATTTGATGGCCAACTCCCAATGCAGTGTTAATTGTAACTACTAACTGTGTCACATTCAGGCATAGTACACCATGAAAAACATTATAGTTCAAGTTAAAACTATCTAAGAGGCTGAATTTTCTGGACCTAAATGCCCCCTCATACTTTATAGTTTAAAGCTCAATGTAGAGATGATAACCTTCTTATATAAAATGCTAGATGATTTTATACCTGCATGAAAAGCAAAACAGGCATATTACTTCATCAATATGCTTTATCCCAAAGAAGCACCATGTTGAAATTGTTGTCCTTATGTACACTTTAAACGGGAAGCACTCCTTAAATATAAAAAAAGACAAATAAAGTCTTGCACCAATCACTAATCAATTTACAGGTCTGTAAAACTCATAACACGTGTGTGCAAGTGTTGGCCTTCTTGAAACCGCAAGTGTAGTGCTCAAACTCAAGGACGTATTGACCATCATAGGGAGAATCAAGTTGAAGGCAACTGTAATAAAATAGGTTCTTTGAAGGAGTCAAATATAAAACTATGCTGATAAAATAATACCTAACCATATTTCTCATAGTTCTCTCTGCAGGAAAAAACATGGTGTATTATACCTCAAAACTTTGTGTACATCTTCCAAGAAGGAACCTTATCTTTAAAGAAACCCATATGTCCACCAATACAATCGCCAAAGCAAAGAAATGTGTCAGCCATCTTTAAATGGCATATTTTAATTGAAACTTTGTAATAATCTTATAGATTTTCTCCTTTTTAACTGGTGTGTCCACCTATTTAAAAAAGCACAGAGTTCAAATCATATTAGCCATCTTTAAGGAGGTAAAGGTGAGAACTATATGACCCATTACACACTTTTTTATATGAAACTAGCATCACCACAAAAATAATCACAAGGACAAACAAGCGTGTCGACAATCTTTAAATCATATACTATAAATAAGGCTTTAAATATATGGTATAGTGTAACTTCTTTTTAACCAGTAAATACACATATTTACCAAAGCAAAGAATCCAAAAAGTGTTGAACATTTTTAAGGGGCCAAGATTATAACTATTCTATCTATACCACAAATTATACAGTAAGAATCTCCTATCCAGAAAATCGATTGCAGCAATGGAGACATTGTTAATTAGACCAGTACCCTGAACTCGCTCTTTACAGACAAATTAAAACGCAAAGACGTCAATTGTACATAAACATTACTACTCAAAAAACATTCAACGCCTCATAAAAAGTTATCTCAATACTTGATCAAAGGAAACCTTTGCAGTTTAGTTTAGTAAAAGTGTCCATATACATGTTTAGAAATAAATCATGTAAACATTATGTCAGCTTTTCCATGATCATGCAGACTGTAGAGTAGGTCGACCATCCTGAAGTATGTCAATCTAGAAACCTATGATTTTAATCTTGAGTAACAAACTACAAGAAGTGATGATATTCATTTTTTTATTTAGCCCAAACTCACCAGATCTCAAATGGCAAATCCATTTTGCCTCATATTGTTTCGGGCACCGTTCCCTGTCCCCTCCTCTTGCATCACTAGGTTTATTATCAATCCAATGAAATAAAAAATGAAGGCTACCCATCATTGGCAATGCAATTATAAGATGCCAGTAAATGTGTATTGATTTTGTTCCAGCATGCTCTTATGTATTCCATAATTCGAGATCATAGCTCTCTAGTTGTGCTACCCACATAGATCTTATTAGACCCACATATTTAGTGCAAAAATTAATAAAATGTCTAATTTTGTCGGTCTGATTAGACTTGTATTTGAAATAAGATAACCTTTTGATCCCAAATTTACATACAGAACACGTGGTACAGGTAGAAAAAAACAAATGGTTGTTCTGGTGTCCAGATCTTATTAACATTTAATGGGAAGAAAAACTAGGACTTACAATATCTTTAATGGTACAGCCTTTTCCATATGTAATTAGAGGTTCTTTTTTAAATTATTTTTATTGAAGATTTTTGAATTATAAACAGCATCTATAATACATATATAATTCATACACGAATGAGGATAAATACTTCCATATTTTAACTTCCAGAATTTACAAAATCAAATTACATTCTTACTTTAAAGCGTTTTTTCCCAACATATATATATTTTGAGTGATCTCTCAATAAGGAAGGGAAAAAGGGACCAACAAAGAAAAATCAAATTAAAACAAGCCCCAACAATTGTCCAGATATATTTTATCCAATGCCGATCCATTTTCGGGAATCAGAACCTAGATTAGGTTTGGGATTCTTTCCAGTTATAAATTGGGTCACAGATGCGTTTCCCCAAAATTCTCCCTCTTTTACCCCGCCGCTCATAAATTCCCCTCTCAAGGTTAAACATCGCGAGTAATCTGGCTAGCCAGAGTTGGAAAGTTGGGGCAGTTTGATCTAGCCAGGCTGCAGCAACACATATTCGGAGAACTGCCATAGCTAAAAACATAAAACGAAAATGCGGGACTTACCCCTGGGAGTTATTGATCCCAAGAAGTATTAGGGTTGGGGTAATTTTAATTTTGATATCCAGGGTGTGTTCACAAAAGGCCGTAATGGAAGATTTTATTGAGTCAAGCCGCGGGCAGGTGGAGAACATATGGACTAAATCCGCTTTTAATAAATTACACCGTGGGCACCTAATTCCCGCCTGTCCTCCCCATTGTGCTATCTTTGCCGGGATATAGTAAAGTGAGAATAGCATCTTAAAGTGCTGTGCCTGAAGCCCAGCCGAGCATAGCACAGTCTGCCCCAACTCTAAAGAATCAAAAAAGTTATCCGGTTCAGTGCCCAACCTATCTTTCCATTTTTCACCATGCTTTTCTAAATCATCATGCTTCAGTGATGTAAGTTCACAATAAATTCCTTTTATATTACAACCCTTGCTGCTTCTTATAACATCTATGACTTTATTATTACAAAAGCCATTACCGCCACCCAACTTTTTACCCAGGAAGCTTCTAATTTGAAGATATTTAAAAAAATCTTTGAGCTTAACCCAAATTTGTCCTGGATATCCTTAAATTGGAGCATTCCCTCGGAGCCCATCAAGTCACCCACTTTCACAAGGCCATGCCCTGCCCATTCTGCCATAATCTGGTCTGAAAAAATTTCCGGGAGCATGGGGTTACCATACATCTGAGTATAAAAGTTCATTCTGCCCAAACCAATCTTTTTCTTAAAGGCAGCCCAGATTTTAAAGGCTGCTAGCATGGTCTTAAACTTCGTTCTTTTATAATAGCTCGGCTCGCTAAATTTCAGAAAGCACTTTGCAGCATCCTTACCCACCAGTTATTATGTTCCAGCATGCTCTTATGTATTCCATAATTCGAGATCGTAGCTCTCTAGTTGTGCTACCCACATAGATCTTATTAGACCCACATATTTAGTGCAAAAATTAATAAAATGTCTAATTTTGTCGGTCTGATTAGACTTGTATTTGAAATAAGATATCCTTTTTATCCCAAATTTACATACATGACACGTGGTACTGGTAGAAAAAAAACTGGTGTCCAGATCTTATTAACATTTAATGGGAAGAAAAACTAGGACTTACAATATCTTTAATGGTACAGTCTTTTCCGTATGTATTTAGAGGTTCTTTGTGAAGCACATTCTCTATGTCTACAGTTGAGAGGACATCCCAATATTTGTTCAAAATTTTGAAAATGTGCTGACTCTTGAAAGACTATGCTGTGATAAAGACAATGAGATTTGCTGTGGGAACTATTTCATCCTCTTCTTGGTCCACCATAAAGCTTTTGGATTATCACTCTCTGTCATTCTTTTGATCAGAAAATCAAGATTTTGTTCACATTCCCCCTTTACACTACGATTTCCTATGAACATTAGAACCCCATCCCCCTGGGCAAAATCCTTTTTATCTGGGGGAGGGGGCATCCCCAGGGGCTTGAGAATTTCTCCCATCTCTCTGATGAGAGCAAATAGTTTGATTGTTTCCCTGCCCCCAGGTGCACGCAGGTAAATAGTATTTGATCCCGCTGTAAGAGCCGAGTAATAATCCGCTCCCGCAGGGAGCATATTGGTTCTCGACTCCCAGCAGCACAGAGGATGGGTGCTGGATGGAGATCAGGCAAGGGTTGGGGGGGCTTGGAGCTATTCATGGGGCCTCCAACAGATTGAAGAGAAATGGGTGCCCTGGGAGCCCCTGCCAGGGGAGCCTATAATGACTGGAGGGGCCTGGGGTTCCTCCACAGCCCCCCAACTTATTTGAAGATGTGGATGTGCTAAGTGGGCACAGGAGCATCCATTGTAAAATAAATTGCAGGCTCTTGCCAGTTCCTGGTATGGGTGCTGGCTGGGGAGCTGGCACAGGGCATGGGGGCCTTGGGGCTCCCTCAGAGGCCCTCTACATTTGCCATGTTGTAGGTCCCTGGTGGGCACCAGGGTACCCAAACAAAAATAAACCAAAAAAAGAACTGCTCCTTGCAATGGGCACACCCAAATGCCTATAAACATACTATAATTTTCTTTTTCTTTATGGTTGTGCTCCTAGAAGGGGCAGGGGCATTACCAACCATTTTTTAAATGTATTGAAGTAAGTCTCCTGGGTCATTGAATCCATGACCCCAGGATAGCTTACCATATTTTTTAATGCACTTGGAGGAGTAGGAGAATGCTTTCTAGTTGGAGTGCTGGGACCCATTGTGGTGGGTGCTAGGGTTACATTTTGTAACCTGAAAAAGGTAAAAAACGACTCAAAGACATGTTGATTTGTTTAGTAATGCCTTATTAAAAACATTTTATGACATTCAATATCATTAAACATTGTAACGTGTGAATTTTGAAAAAATACATTTAATTATCACTATTTGTTGCTTTTTTACGAAGACAAGAGGTTTTCTCACATAAATTAATGTGCTGACACTTTGATAAAGTCAGAGGCCTACATTTATTATTTTGGTGGTCTGACCCTTTTTTGACAAAGTCAGTAGGACTGCCTACTTTAAATGACACCCTTTATATTGTAGCATCACAAAGTCAGCCATGCAGCCATACACGCCTGCAGGGGGGAGGGTGTCCTCAGGGTGCTGGGTGCCAACAGGGGTTGGTCCCACACTTCTCACAGCCAAAGGCAGTGCGCATCAATGGCCAGCTAGGCCCTGCACCAAAACCCACGCTGCGCCTGGTGATGGACATCTTAGCTCACATTAAAACAAGCATAGAATTTAGCTTCAAAAAAGGTTAAAGAAATGTTTTGGTTAGGTTTTGCAATATCTTACTTTATATTAAAAACAACTTTGACATTCACTGAAAAAAGGTTAAAAGAATGATATAGCTAGGTGAAAATGTCAATTAAAACCAGTAGCGGCTCGTGGAGGGAGTGCTGCGGGGGGGGGGGGGCGGGGGAGGGGCAGGGTGGGGGGGTAGTAAACTATGGAATACGGCCGAACAGAGTTAAGTAACTAAATAAATAAATAAAACGAATTACATTGCGCGCGCTGCATGCCATTTGCAAAGCAGCGCACCCAATGTAATTCGTTTTATTTATTTATTTAGTTACTTAACTCTGTTCGGCCTCCACATTTTTTAACCTCTGAATTAATGCTTATTTACTTCGGCCTGCTATTCAGGAAAATTTTGAATTCAACAGCCCATAGTTCAACAAAATGACATTGAAGAGTTACTCACTTTTGTCTTCAATACAAAACATGGCACCCATGTGGCTCATTAGAACTCTGTGGTAAAGCTGTACTTGATCACTTTGTTGTTAACTGACAGGCTACTGGGGTTGAAAGTACATGTCTAAATGTCAGACTGTTTACTGAAGTGGATGAGGAATATATTTTAGAACTCATAGAAAATGTTTTCTCATTTTAGCTTTTTAAAGCACTATCCATAAATTCAAAGACAAAAAGAGCCTCTCATCTTGTTCATTTTCAAACTAAATCCTTTAAGTTTTACACTTCGATTCCATTGCTATAGCTTCAGTTGTGCCATACTTCTGTCATAAATATAGAATGTTAGTGCCCTAGCTGCTCAATAGACCACTGTTGAAATTACAGGCAAAAACTGGGGATTTAACTGACAGTTTGCTACTGTTATTGAAAGTATGTGTTTTAGGCTGCAGGTGAGAATATTTTACTTACATGGATGAGGAAAATATTTGAGAACTCATAGAAAATGTGTCTTCATTTTAGCTTTCTAGAGCACTTTTTCTATGACAAAAAAGAACCCCCTCATTTTGTTCATTTCTAGCGTAAATACTTTAAGTTTTACATATTTGATTCCGTCAAGAAGGCTTAATGTGTGGCAAACATTTATAGAGCAGCTCGAGTAGGGCATTAAGAGATTAACCCTCAGAAAAGAAATTAAAGCTATCTGGGCTGGAGGGTACCACAAATTCCAATAATAGTTGATTCTGATTGGCCGCAGGAACTTTTTTTTCAATTTTAGCCATTTCAGTACCGCGGATCCAGAGAAGGACCCACAGTACTGGGGCAATCTGATTACCATTGGTGAAAATTTTGTGGCTGTCACTGCAAGACTTCAGCCCACTTCAGGAGGCAGGTTGAGAACACCCCCATGTGGGGTAGTTACAACGAAGTTTCCCCTGTATTTAAAAAAGTGACACAAAAAATAGTATCTGACATGGTACAGAGGGACGGCCATGGGACCCAAAGAGACATTCCCATGTGGTACCACAACACTGTCTTGGAACCCAGTGAGGTATCCTGTAAGGTGTTCCGGTATGACTGCATGTATCATCAAATATAAAGCATCCCTACCATGGTACTGTGGATACCGGATCATTGGTTCAAGTACTGGTACCGCAATAACAATAGTGGTGAATGAGACTTGAGAGTGAGTGGAAACCATGATGAGGAAGCTTGTGGGTTGAACGAAGACTGTGTGCTGCTGGGAGGTTGGCCACTCACAGGGGTTGACTGCTCATGCAGGCTGGCCAAAGGGGATGTACAGCTGGGAGGTTGGCTGCTCAGGGTGGTTGTGTGCAGGGCCTTGCTACAGGTGATAAACTATGGACAACTCCCCCTGTGCTCAGCCAAAGGCCATGCACAGCAGCATTAGTTGGCCGCCTAGAGGTGGTTGGTAGCAGATCGCCCTTGTAAGGGTTCAGCACAGGGCCTGGACTGAAGATTGTGTGCTGTGGCAGGGATAGCTGCATGAGGGGTGGTTACAATTATTGACACTATTTTTCTTTTTTTGGGCAATATGAGACCCACCAAGGGAGCAACCCCAGAAACAATGGGCAAAGAGGTTCACCAAATCTCCTAAAGTTTCTTTCATTGCAATGGATAAAGCTACACTAGTGTTTGTGCTAAAATCATTTCCTCTGCAATTCACTATCATCATATCAGGTTGCTCACAATCTGAAATGCTTTCAGCCTTTGGACGCAGCTGATGCTACTTAATCCCTATATTTCCAGTCCAAATAATGTCCACTATTGAAAAACCTAGATCCTTGTCAATGCTGCAACCTTTTGTGTACTCCTGAGACCAGTAGACAAAGAAGTGGCCAACTATCCATGTGGAACCCATGATCCTGGTGCCTGGTGTAAGACAGAAAAGGAGCTTGCAATGGAGTGGGAGAGTGTGTGACTTAAAGCGGGAAAAACGTGATTTGATGTGCCAACTTCCTGATTGGTTGCTGTTAGTGATTAAGAACAGTAAGTTAGGCATCATGTAACTGCTATTTATTTTAATTAATGTGATTGGAAAGCAAGGATTGTTAAGTAGAGTTATGCGAAATTCACGTAAAATCCTTTAGCATAATTTTACAAACTTTCCTAGAAATTATGTGAAATAACGTGTAAGTATGCAGAATGCACCTCTGGAGCCTTGTGTCAGAATGACACCTGTGCAAAAAGAACAATTGATGGACAGAATGTTGAACAAGTAAAACATTCACTGCAGTATAGAGATCTGGGCCTAAATCCATCGTATTTTTGCTCCCCATGCCATTCCAGTTTAGACTCATCCATATGCAAATCAGTCTGGACCCTTCTCCCTATGGGAACATTCCAGCCCGAACTGCCAGGCCTGGTCCCCCCAGGACTGGAAACAAGCATCCTAGGACCGGTTCTGAGGTTTCACCCCTCGTAAAGTAGAGTGGAGTTTTGTAGAGTAGAGTGGCATGATGTACAGTGGGGTAGCGTATCGTACAGTACAGTTGTGTGTCATACAGTGCAGTATTGTCGACTGTAGTGTGATGGAATTGAGTGGCATGGAGTGGCGTGGCATAGAGTGTAGTGCAGTGTTACAGAATGGCATAAAGTGTTGTACAGTGCAGTGTAGTGTTACACAATATAGTATGGTGTCCTACAGCGGCATAAAGTGTAGTAGAGTGATGTAGAGCACATTTTTATAGAGTACAGTAGAGTGTCATAGAGTGGAGGGTGGTACATGGGACTCTCCTACAGTGTATTCGAGCAGAGTGGTGCAGTGTAGAATAGAAAATAGTGTCATGTAGTGGAGTGTCATCTCAAATAGTGCAGTGCCGTGAAGTGCAGTACACTGTAGTGGTGTACCAGACAGCGGAGTAAAGTGCTATACAGTGGATTGCCATCTTGTACAGTGGAGTGCTATGTCAGCTGTAAGAGTTTGTGAAAGTCTCATAAACTAGAGTATAGTATAGTGGCATAGAGTGAAGTATTAGGTTTAACAGTGGAGTGATGTAGAGTAGACTAAAGTGTGGTACAGTGTGCTAGAGTGGAGAGGCATATAACGTTGTAGAGTGTAGTGGCATAAAGTGCGGTTGAGTGAAGCGGCATACTGTGGAGTGGCATACAGTGGAATAGTGTAGAGTGGAGTGTCCTAGAGAGGAGTGGCGTCCAATGGAATAGTATGCAGTGGGGTGACATAGAGTGGAGTGGTGTATGCTGGAGTGGCATAGAGTAGAGAAGTGTACACTGAAGTTGTGAATAGTGTGATTGACTGAATTGTTGTACAGTGGAGTGATATAGAGTGGAATAGTATACAGTGGAGCAGGGTACATTGGAATAGTGGTACCGTGGAGTGCCAGAAGTGGAACAGCATAGAGTGGAGTGGTGTAGAGTGGAGTGGCATGCAGTGGAACGGCAAAGATTGGAATGCTGTACAGTGCACTGCTGTAGAGTGGAGTGGCATACGGTGGAGTGGCATAGAGTAGAATAGAGTAGAATGGAATGATGAGAGTGGAGTGGCATAGAGTGAAACAGAGTAGTGTGATGAGACTGGAATTGTGTACAGTGGAATAATGTAGAGTGGAGCAGCGTAGAGTGGAGTAGAGTACAGTGTAGTAGTGTAGAGTGGAATGGTATAGAGTGGAATTGCACAGAGTGGAGTTGCATAGAGTGGAGTAGCAAAGAGTGGAGGGTCGTAGAGTGGAATGTGGTAGAGTAGTGTGGTGTAGAGTGGAGTGGCATTCAGTGGAGTGGTGTACAAAGGAATAGCTTATAATAGAGTGGCATACAATGGAGTGATATAAAGTGGAGTGGCATAGAGTGGGATACCATACAGTGGAGTGTTGTACAGTGGAGTTGAGTCCAGTGAAATAGTGTAGAGAGGATTGGCTTGCAGTGTAGTGGCATACAGTATATTGGCATAGACAGGAGTGTTGTACAGAGGAGTAGATTAGAGTGAAATAGCAAACAGTGGAGTGGTGTACAGTGCGGTGGTGTAGAGTTGAGTTTGTTAGAATAGACTGGTGTACAGTGCAATAGCGTACACTGCAGTAGGGTAGAGTGGAGTGGCATAGAGTGGAATAGCATAGAGTGGAGCGTTGTAGAGTGCAATACCATAGAGTGGAGCGTTGTAGAGTGGAGTGTCGCACAGTGGAGTGGGGTAGACTGTAGTGGCATACAGTGTAATAGCATACTGTCATACAGTGAATTTGCATGAAGAGGAATAGTGTGGAATGGATTGGCATACAGTGCAGTGAGGTATAGTGTAGTGGCATGGATTGGAGTGGCATACAGTGGAGTAGCATATAGCGAAATAGCGTACAGCGGAGTGGTGTACAGTGTAGTGACAGAGTGTAGTGTGGTAAAATAGACTGGTGTACAGTGCAATATAGTAAACTGGAGTGGGGTAAAGTGGAGTGGTATAGAGTGGAGTGAGGTACAATACAGTGGCGTACAGTGGACTAACGTAGACTGGAGTCAAATACAGTGGAGTTGCATTGAGTGGAGTTTTGTAAAGTGGAATATTGTAGAGTAGAGTGTTGTAGAGTAGAGTGGAATACAATGGAGTGGGGTAGACTGTAGTGGTGTAATAGCATACTGTGGAGTGGTTTACAGTAGAGTGTTGTAGAGTGTAGCGGAGTACTGTGGAATACTGTAGAGTTTAGTGGCATAGAGAGAAGTGGGGTGTAGTGGCATATGGTGGAGTACCGTCCTTGGAGTGGTGTAGCTTGTAATAATGTTTAGTTTAATGGTTTACTGTGTGGTGACATACAGTGGAGTGGCATATAGTCGGGTAGCATGGAGTAGAGTGTCATAGTACTTTTTTTTAAGTAGCACAGTAATTAGCAAGTATTACTGTGTTACTCCATAGACTTTTTGTGCATATTTAAATATGTTATATAATAGAAAATACACTATATTTGTAAAATATTGTATATTTTTAATTTTTTTATGTAAATATATTTTTACAAATTTTCTTTAACTGCCATGGTACTCCATCCTGACGCAGTTCCATGGTATTTTGTGCATTTCTTCAAAATATATAGAAACGTATGTATATTTTCCCTACCTATTGGCACTTTTTAATAAAGTGGCACTAGGTAAGGGAAAAATATCAAACCTAATCCTTAACTAAATCTAAGGGTGAAATCCAGAACACAGGAAAGTGGACCTAAAAACAACATGGCTGCCTTTAATGTTTGTAAAGGTAATCATTAGCCAATCACATTATGACTTATTATCACTAGGTGCCACTGTATTTCCAAGAAATACTGCAAAATACCATGAAATTTCATGTAAGTACATCAACTACAGATATCACTAAGTTAAAATGCTGTAGAAACTAAAATATATTTACCCTACTTACCCTGTAGTACCCAAAAGGATCAGATGTGCACCACAATGTATAATCAAGCCAAATTTCATTAAAATAAGTCTGACTGTTTTCATTTTACACATGAGTACGAAGTCTATGGGAAATACATTAATGCCCAAATGCATTTTGGGACCCCCCCTTTTTTAGTCAATTACCCAATCACATAATGACTTGTCATCGTTAGGTACCACCGTATTTCCATGAAATAATTTGACATTTTGTAAAAGTACACCGAATACAGATAACACTAAGTTAAAATGCATTAATCCTCAGAAAATTCTTACCGTACTTATCCTACTTACCCTGTAGTACCCAAAAGGACCATCTGTGCACCATAATGTATAAACCTGCCAAAATTCAGTCAAATCTGTCCAACCGTTTTTCTGCTGAACGTGAGTACAAAGTCTATGGGAAATGCATTGATTCCCAAATTAGTTTTGGGACTACCCTATTTTTTTTGCATCCCCTTCATGTATCTCCTTGAAACTTTGCATACTCTGTCAATGTAGAAACAGGAATAAGTCTTTAAAGTTGTGTGGAGATTCGTTGAATGGGTGCAAAGTTATTAGGGATGAAAAATCAGAGGAATTTATATTTCTGGTGTCTCTAACTATAACTACAGAGTGGCTACCGCCACCACCAGTTAACAGAAACATATATTTAACAATTAATCCACAACGTGTATAGGGTTGGTGAATTTTAACAAACAGACATTCCCTAAGCGTTATCAGCCCATACCATCATGATGCATTCAGAACAAGCTATATTATGAGATGTCTGCACAACACTTACATACCATTGCGTATCTCAAGCGGAAGGCCATTTGAAAAATAATTGAAATAAAGTCTCCCATAAATCTCGCATTCAAATTTAAAAAGACCATCATTCTCTAAGTGTTGTCCGCCCACACCATCATGGCACTTTAAAACCAAACACAATGGCCCATCCAAAAAAGCAACACTATATTTAATACATTTTAAATGAACAATTACATCAGTTATTGCTCATTATTGTACCACACACTGCCATATTAAACATGCTCAAATTGAAATTTTCGAATGCGGTCCAACTTTGGACAAAGAGTACTCTACATATTTGATGGCCAACTCCCAATGCAGTGTTAATTGTAACTACTAACTTTGTCACATTCAGGCATAGTACACCATGAAAAACATTATAGTTCAAGTTAAAACTATCTAAGAGGCTGAAATATCTGGACCAACATGCCCCTCATGTAGAAGGCAACTGTAATAAAATAGGTTCTTTGAAGTAGTCAAATATAAAACTATGGTGATAAAATAACTCCTAACCATATTTGTCATAGTTCTCTCTGCAGGAAAAAACATGGTGTATTATACCTCAAAACTTTGTGTACATCTTCCAAGAAGGAAACAAATCTTTAAAGAAACCCATATGTCCACCAATACAATCACCAAAGCAAAGAAATGTGTCAGCCATCTTTAAATGGCATATTTTAATTGAAACTTTGTAATAATCTTACACATTTTCTCCTTTTTAACTGGTGTGTCCACTTATTTAAAAAAGCACAGAGTTCAAATCATCATATTAGCCATCTTTGAGGAGGTAAACGTGAGAACTATATGACCCATTACACACTTTTTTATATGAAACTAGCATCACCACAAAAATAATCACAAGGACAAACAAGTGTGTCGACAATCTTTAAATCATGTACTATAAATAAGGCTTTAAATATATGGTATAGTGTAACTTCTTTTTAACCAGTAAATACACATATTTACCAAAGCAAAGAATCCAAAAAGTGTTGAACATTTTTAAGGGGCCAAGATTATAACTATTGTATCTATACCACACATTATACAGTAAAAACTCCTATCCAGAAAATCGATTGCAGCAATGGAGCCATTGTTAATTAGACCAGTACCCTGAACTCGCTCTTTACAGACAAATTAAAACGCAAAGACGTCAATTGTACATAAACATTACTACTCAAAAACATTCAACGCCTCATAAAAAGTTATCTCAATACTTGATCAAAGGAAACCTTTGCAGTTTAGTTTAGTAAAAGTGTCCATATACATGTTTAGAAACAAATCATGTAAACATTATGTCAGCTTTTCCATGATCATGCAGACTGTAGAGTAGGTCGACCATCCTGAAGTATGTCAATCTAGAAACCTATGATTTTAATCTTGAGTAACAAACTACAAGCAGTGATGATATTCATTTTTTTTATTTAGACCAAACTCACCAGATCTCAAATGGCAAATCCATTTTGCCTCATATTGTCTCGGGCACCGTTCCCTGTCCCCTCCTCTTGCATCACTAGGTTTATTATCAATCCAATGAAATAAAAAATGAAGGCTACCCATCATTGGCAATGCAATTATGAGATGCCAGTGGATGTGTATTGATTTTGTTCCAGCATGCTCTAATGTATTCCATAATTCGAGATCGTAGCTCTCTAGTTGTGCTACCCACATAGATCTTATTAGACCCACATATTTAGTGCAAAAATTAATAAAATGTCTAATTTTGTCGGTCTGATTAGACTTGTATTTGAAATAAGATATCCTGTTGATCCCAAATTTACATACATAACACGTGGTACTGGTAGAAAAAAAACTGGTGTCCAGATCTTATTAACATTTAATGGGAAGACAAACTAGGAATTAGAATATCTTTAATGGTACAGTCTTTTCCGTATGTATTTAGAGGTTCTTTGTGAAGCACATTCTCTATGTCTACAGTTGAGAGGACATCCCAATATTTGTTAAAAATTTTGAAAATGTGCTGATTCTTCAAAGACTATGCTGTGATAAAGACAATGAGATTTGCTGTGGGAACTATTTCATCCTCTTCTTGGTCCACCATAAAGCTTTTGGATTATCACTCTCTGTCATTCTTTTGATCAGAAAATCAAGATTTTGTTCACATTCCCCCTTTACACTACAATTTCCTATGAACATTAGAACCCCATCCCCCTGGGCAAAATCCTTTTTATCTGGGGGAGGGGGCATCCCCAGGGGCTCGAGAATTTCTCCCATCTCTGATGAGAGCAAATATTTTGATTGTTTCCCTGCCCCCAGGTGCACGCAGGTCAATAGTATTTGATCCCGCTGTAAGAGCCGAGTAAGAATCCGCTCCCGCAGGGAGCATATTGGTTCTCGACTCCCAGCAGCACAGAGGATGGGTGCTGGATGGGGAGCGGGCAAGGGTTGCGGGGGGCTTGGGGCTATTCTTGGGGCTTCCAACAGATTGAAGAGAAATGGGTGCCCCGGGAGCCCCAGCCAGGGGAGCCTATAATGACTGCAGGGGCCTGGGGTTCCTCCACAGCCCCCCAACTTATTTGAAGATGTGGATGTGCTAAGTGGGCACAGGAGCATCCATTGTAAAATAAATTGCAGGCTCTTGCCAGTTCCTGGTATGGGTGCTGGCTGGGGAGCTGGCACAGGGCATGGGGGCCTTGGGGCTCCCTCAGAGGCCCTCTACATTTGCCATGTTGTAGGTCCCTGGTGGGCACCAGGGTACCCAAACAAAAATAAACCAAAAAAAGAACTGCTCCATGCAAGGGGCACACCAAAATGCCTATAAAAGTACTATAATTTTATTTTTCTTCATGGTTGTGATCCTAGAAGGGGCAGTGGCATTACCAACCATTTTTTAAATGTATTGAAGTAAGTCTCCTGGGTCATTGAATCCATGACCCCAGGATAGCTTACCATATTTTTTAATGCACTTGGAGCTGTAGGTGAATGCTTTCTAGTTGGAGTGCTGGGACCCATTGTGGTGGGTTCTAGGGTTACATTTTGTAACCTGAAAATGGTGTAAAACGACTCAAAGACATGTTGATTTGTTTAGTAATGCCTTATTAAAACCATTTTATGACATTCAATATCATTAAACATTGTAACGTGTGAATTTTGAAAAAATAAATTTAATTATCACTATTTGTTGCTTTTTTACCAAGACAAGAGGTCTTCTCACATAAATTAATGTGCTGACACTTTGATAAAGTAAGAGGCCTACATTTATTATTTTGGTGGTCTGACCCTTTTTTGACAGTCAGTAGGACTGCCTACTTTAAATGACACCCTTTATATTGTAGCATCACAAAGTCAGCCATGCAGCCATACACGCCTGCAGGGGGAGGGTGTCCTCAGGGTGCTGGGTGCCAACAGGGGTTGGTCCCACACTTCTCACAGCCAAAGGCAGTGCGCATCAATGGCCAGCTAGGCTCTGCACCAAAACCCACGCTGCGCTTGGTGATGGACATCTTAGCTCACATTAAAAAAAGTATAGAATTTAGCTTAAAAAAAGGTTAAAGAAATGTTTTGGTTAGGTTTTGCAATATCTTACTTTATATTAAAAACAACTTTGACATTCACTGAAAAAAGGTTAAAAGAATGATATAGCTAGGTGAAAATGTCAATTAAAACATATGATGTTAAACAAACAAAACCACTGAAATTTCCAAGTTATAGTTAGGTCAAGTAACTGAAACTCATGACGTAAAGGAGGAGCACAGGCATTATGCCACTGGCTAGTGGGAGTAAAGTGCACAGAGCCCTATAGCCTGTGAAAATAAGGTTCAGCAGAAAGACAAAAAAAATTATCTAAGGTGACTCTGAAATTTCCAAAACAATATATACATATTCATATTATATTTTCAACTTCTTCAAGACCATGCACATTTCTTGAACACAGCAGAATGGTTTTAGACCAAATAATGAAAAGCAGGATTACAAAGTAAAGTTCTAGCTTTCTACCAAATTTGGAGTAGTTCCATTCAGTGTTTATTTTTAGTATTTTTAATGGGAATTAACATGTGAAAATTACATTTTGGACCCCCCTTTTTCTCTGCCCCAGCTTCATGGATCACCCTGAAACTCTTCAGGAAGAAGCAGAGGTGGATGAATTTTTTTGATAGATTTGTGAAGTTTCATCAAATGGCGCAACAATTATACACATTATGCCTCAAACTACTAAAAGCCCACACCTCCCCTCACATTTTTAAACCTCTTAATTAATGCTTATTTACTTTAGCCTGCTATTCCGGAAAATCTTTGAATTCAACAGCCCATAGTTCAACAAAATGACATTGAAGAGTTACTCACTTTTGTCTTGAATACACAACATGGCACTCATGTGGCTCATTAGAACTCTGTGTGTAAAGCTGTACTTGATCACTTTGTTGTTAACTGACAGGCTACTGGTGTTGAAAGTACATGTTTAGTCTAAATGTCAGACTGTTTACTGAAGTGGATGAGGAATATATTTTAGAACTCATAGAAAATGCTTTCTCATTTTAGCTTTTTAAAGCACTATCCATAAATTCAAAGACAAAAAGAACCTCTCATTTTGTTCATTTTCAAACAAAATGCTTTAAGTTTTACACTTCGATTCCATTGATATAGCTTCAGGTGTGCCATACTTCTGTCATAAATATAGAATGTTAGTGCCCTAGCTGCTCAATAGACCAGTGTTTAAATTACAGGCAAAAACTGCGGAGTTAACTGACAGTTTGCTACTGTTATTTAAAGTATGTGTTTTAGGCTGCAGGTGAGAATATTTTACTTACATGGATGAGGAAAATATTTGAGAACTCATAGAAAATGTGTCCTCATTTTAGCTTTCTATAGCACTTTTTCTATGACAAAAAAATACCCCCTCATTTTGTTCATTTCTAGCGTAAATACTTTAGGTTTTACATATTTGATTCCATCAAGATGGCTTAATGTTTGGCAAAGTTTTGTCATAAGTACAGAATGTTAGCGCTCTAGATGGTCACCCTTAGAATGTGCTAATTTCTGTCACCTTCTTAAACAGGCTTTCACTACATTTATTTCAATAGGTAACATGTCCCAGACTCCTGTAATGGCTGACACAGCATGTTGTCCATGTTGTGTCCAGCCAATCAATGGGAAGCCCCTTTGGAATCCACCATTTGCCCCTTGAGGTCAGGATGTGCTCACCCTGGCCTCATATATTTTTTATTTCATTTTAAGGATTCAAGAACCATGTCTCTGAATCCTCTAATGGCTTCCACGACATATTGTTCAGGTTGTAGCTGCCAAAAAGGATTGTCTAAACCTCTTTGAAGTGGCCAATCAGAGAATATCTGGTCACCAACAGTCCAGATATAACTAACTTTTTAACCCGTTCATGACCTACTTGAGTGTTTCTTGAAACCTGAATTTGTCAAAAACAGCTCAAAGGATTTACACCAATTAATAACATGCACGCCTTTTAAGTAAAGTTTTAATTTTCTGCTAAATTTGGTGTAGTTCGTGTCTGCCTTTTTTTCTTTTTCTAAGCGCGCCACTACGAACAAAAAATATATTTTTTAAACCCTCTCAGGACATTATGAGGCCCTCTTTTACTGGAGCAGTGAATAATAAATGAACAGCTCCTGCCCCTCATTTATCATTCTTTTCTTTTAACTTTATTTATGTTTGCCCCTATGCCCACCCAGGGCACCGACAACATGCCAAATGCAGAGGGCTGCAAGATGAGCTGGAAGGCTCTGGCAGTCCCTGCCTGCTCCCCAGCCAGCATGCTTTGTGGGTGCTGGTGTGAGCTGGCTACTTTCCTTACACTGAGTGCCCCCCATACCTATCGGTGCATCCCCAATGAAGCCAATTTAGGGGGCTGTGAGGGGGAGCCTAAACGACCCGATGGACCCTGCTAGCTCTCTAGCCAATAACTATAGTGGGTGCAGGTGCGAGCCAGCTATTTTCTTACAGTTGGTGTCCCAGATCAAACCCATGGGCACCCAAAATGTAGCTAATGTGGGGGGAGTCCCAAGGCCCCTGCTGACTCCCCAGCTAGCACCCTTCATGAGTGCCGGTGGGAGCTACCTGCATTCCTTTGCTCCTGCCCAGGTGGGAGAAGCTTTTTTCTCTGCTCTTACCAGGCAGGAGCAAAATTGTGTTCCCTGAAGTTTACATTCCCTTCACGCACTCTCCCGAGCAGGGAATAAAAGTGTCTGGAGAAGGGGCCCCCAGTCCACTCCTTTGATTGGGCCAGAGGGACAGGGTCCCCAAGGCTGAGCTGCGGCTCGGTAGGGGGGTCTGATGCCCCCTCCCCTACAATAACACTAGCCCCAGTTGATAGGTTTTGCATGGTCTCCCCAGCCTTCTGTTGCTGAACCCGTTTCTATTGGCATTAGGACTCTGTGCAATTTTGTCCTGCTAACCAGTGGTAAAGGTATTGTTTACTCTCCCTAAAACATGGAACAATAGGCTGACACTGGATTGGCACATTTCAATTTACATATAAGTCCCTAGTAAATGGCACCACATGTGGCCAGGGCCTGTAAATGAAATGCTACTAGTGGGCCTGCAGCACTCATTGTGCCATCCACTAAAGTAGCCTTTAAAAACATGTCTCAGGCCTGCCACTGCAACCTGTAGTGCAGTCTTAAACAGTCATTTTGTCTTGGCAAAATAAACCTTTTGCCTGGCCTAACCCTTCCCTTTTTTATATATATGTCACCCTAACAAAGGGGAGTAAAGGGAAGGCAGGCCCAGGTGTGGGCTGCATTTGCCTGTGACAGGGCAGGCATCTTCTGAAGTCAGGAATGGACTGGATACAGCCCTGAGGCTACCCTTTGTAGCTCAGGTAGCTCTGGGTACAACTCCATAGGCCATCCTGCTCAAGAGGAGGAATACCATTCGGCACACCCAAAGTTCTTTTGTCCCTGTCTGGAGCGAATACACATCACAACATAGGAGAGCCATTATCAGTCAGCTGCCCCTGGACATTGGCCAAAAGGCACATTTGGTTTAGTCATAAAAACTTTCTAAAATGCCATTTTCACAATAATATTTTAAAGCCTGACATTTCGAATCAAATCAAATCAAAATAAGCTTTATTCAAAATCACATAGTGAGTCATAAAAGCTACAAAAATATAACAATATCAAGTTAAAAATTGATTAAAAGATAGTTAAAGCGCATGGATAAAAACAGGCAGAAACATCCCTTGCTAAACAGTAACATTTCTAAATCTGCGTCCTATGTCTTATAACAGCCATTAAAAACCTTGACAACAAAACACATATATACAAACTCAGAAGCGATTGCAGATAAATAAAAGCTGGTCAATATTGCACAAAACCAAGTTGTTTTAACTAAGGCTTAATAAAGCATTTTCTCAGATCTAAATAGAATTTACAAAAAAAAGAGAATGTGGATAGTGCTCTGCATGAAGACATTGTCGCAAGGGCATTTCACAGGCTCGTGCGACCAGTTGTTAATAATAGAAAGATGGTTAAATGGTGAAAAATGTGCAGCTGAAACCGGGTCAGCACAAATCTGTGGTGCTGATTATACACATTAGCTAGATAAGGTTGCATGTCATAACTAGTCAAGATCAGCTGGTTCTTCAGAACAGAAGGTTTCATTATCTCAGTGGATAGTCTCAATTCCTCGAGAGTTGATAGGGATTTCAATTTGAGTACTTTCCTTTGGATGCTAATTAAGAGCTCGGGGTGATCAAAAAATTCAGGGTGGCCAATATTAACCAAAAAGTTGTGAACAAATCTGAGCCAGGGGATTTTAAATGCAGTTGAAGTTTTAAGACAGTCCTCTACAATGGAACGGTTGAGCACAGTGTATTCGGAAGACCAGATCTTATGCCCGAGCAAAACTGGCTGGATCTTAATCACATCTGCTAAATAAGGAACTCCCAATTCAGCATGGCAGACAACTTTTCGGGAGGGCAAGGAGATTCCTAAGGAATGCATTTTCTGCAAACTGAAGTAAGTCAGCATTCGGGTATCCCCAAAGCTCGAACCCATAGGCGGCAGTTGGTCTACATTTGGCCTTATAAATAGTCATCATTTCCTTAGGATGTTTTAAACTCAATTTCCTAGCAAAGTTCAGCAAGGCCATGGTGCTATTGACAAATTGGAGCCTCCTAGACTTAATCGCACCGGTCCAGTTCCATCTTTGTTAAATAAAATGCCTAGGCATGAAAATGTAGGTGTAGACAAATTATTAGTTCCCTTCGATAAAGAAGTCACGGCAATTTATTGCTCTATTCCCAAAGTTTCATTACAAAAATGTTGCTGATGTTTATTTTTAAACCGATATTCTGCATAAACTGGGCAAATTCATCTCAATTAAATGCTGTAGACCAAGAGGAGTTTGAGCCATAAGTACAGCTTCATCAGCGTATAAAAGTGCCAGGATAGGACGGTGCCCAACTTGGGGTAAATCTGTGCACTTACTTGCAAGGGTACTGCCTAAGCTGTTAAAATGGAGGTTAAACAAGATGGAGTGAGTACGCAGCTTTGGCAAACTCCTCTTTCGATGTTAAATGGCTGGGTGCATTAATCATTTAGGCCATATCGTACTCTGCCCCATCCAGATGCGTATCGATCCCTAAGGAAGTTCACAATTGAAGGGTCTACGCCCATGCTGGCCATGATTGACCATAATTTGTCATGCAACACAAAGTCGAACGCAGAAGATAGGTCTAGGGATGCTAAAAACACACTACCTTCTTTAATGTACACATATTTCCCTATGAGTTGGTTCAGGTTTATGGCCTGCTCTATAGTCCCCACGCCTGGTCTGAACCCATACTGCAAGTCTGAAATAATACTGTTGGACTCTGCCCAGTCCTGTAATCTTCCTAGAATGATGCGTCCTGCCACCTTAATATTGAGCTGGGCTATTACGGTCTCCCTTCTTGAATATAGGAACTATAAAGGACTCAGGCCATGTGCTTAGGAATCCTTCACTCTGACAAGCTCTCAAGAGCAGAGTAAAAAAGGGCCCGAAGGTTGTTGTTAGATTTAAACAAATCAATGGGGATCTCAATAGGGCCCTGCACTTTGCCGCCTTTGCTAGCCTTCAGAGCCAGAACTACCTTGTCTAGAGAAAAGTCGGCGTAAATCTGGTTAGGCGGGGATGGAGCTGTGGTGGGGGTGCTCGTGGGAGCTGTTATAGAAGGGACAGTGGCAGTGTCATCCTGTATTGAATAGAGGTTAGTGAAGTGTGTTAGCCATTCGGCCTATGTAAAGGCTATCTCAATACGAGGGCTATCAGCTGAATTTAAAAAAGGAGAGTTAATAATGCGCCAGAAGGTAGTGTTGTCATTCGTCAGACTAGCCCTGACATTTTCATTAAAGAGCATTTTAAATTACAATTCAAATAAGTGGAAAAAGTATGTCTCTAGCTGTCCCCAACTGAAGTTAAATGTAAATAATTGTAGTAAGGTAACCCAGTGTTAGTCTATGGGAGAGCTAGTCTCTTGCTTGGACAAGTGTTGTTATTTAATGATGTTAGGTTGTAACTTTCTGTTATTAATGTTGTAAACATTTTAAGGTAGAGAGCAGTGCATGTAGTTGATGATTTACAGTCTCATAGTGAGGGTGCCCATTATGGTTTGTTAAACTATCCACAACTGTCCAATTCAAAGTTTGGGGTTTTATTTTGTAACCATAACTGATTTGAAAGCAATCTCATAGGTGGTTTTAAACATATGCTGAGGTGTTTTCAAGCAAAAGAAAGCAGAGCCTTCACTTTCACAAAGTTTTTCTGTGCATATCTGGGGGTTTATGACAATATACTACATCCATCTTCGATTATGCAAGACCTGCTGTGCAAAGTCAAATGTAACGAAGAGGGTGGTTTGGATGGAGGGTCTGCATCCCAGATATATTGAATATCGAGAAGTTCAATGTCAAAAAGGACAAAACCAATTTCTCTTAGTTCTCGAAATGTATTAAATATTGCTGTGGCTCTGTTACAGGAGTCTCCTCTAGGTAGCATGAAAGCAATGAATTCAAAACAGCAATGGATAGAGGACTATTTAACTCTTTAAGCAAGTGGAAATCCCCAAATCCCTCAAGTTAGAAAAACCAGAAACATTTTACTGTCAGGTGATCTGAATATAGCACTGGATCAATTATTAACTAGAGGTTGTCCCACAAACATTAGTGACAAAAAGGAGAAACATGATGCAAGATAATTAATGGGCATAGTAGGTTTAGTACAAAATTGAAGGGTAGTTAACCAAACAGTTGCCACTCATACTCGTCTACATTTCTGAAAACTATTCTAAAATTTACTGCATTCTATGCTAAAAAAGTGTTGGAAAAAACACCCGATCTAAAGTTGGGTTGTGTGCCTATATCAGATCATATCATGATATAATGATCTTAAGCTTTAAATCTGCTTGTTTTTTATTGATTATTTTCCTATTGAAGGATGCTGCACTGGTAATAACTCTAAATTACCGTAAGTAGTTTTTAGAGAGAAAAGAAGAATTTTTAAGAATGGAGATATGAGAAAAGACAGAGAAGGTATGTTTGGTTAATATTCCAGTGAGTGCATATATTTAAGGAAAAGGGAATTTGAAAACAAATGTGAGAGTCCAAAGCATATTGGCTTTAAAGAGACTATGCGGTGCCCTAATGAGTTTTTGTCTTATTTGGGAAATTAAAGTAGTAAAGTTTCTAATAAAAATGTGTTGTAGAAATTGCAGCTTTAAAAGGTGCAATTTACATATGGAACCTAACTAACAAGGGACATGTGATTTCAGTAAGTAATCTGAATACATTCTATTATCTAAGGACTTCAGAACCATCTAATTATTTGCATTAAAATCCATATTTTAGGTAATTTTGAGATCCAATGAATGAACATGAATAAGAATTCAATGTGACAATTTATAGATACGGGTTCCGTTTGATTAACATTTTGCTAACCCTGGGCGAAGTACTACGCTACCCTTGCGTAGTTTGCGAAGTTTGTGCTACTTCACGCTACGCGAATTGCACGTAGCACAGTGCAAACACGCGTAGCATAGCGGTCATTTTTTGCTTGCTCGCGGTCCTCAACGTCAAGTTGGCGACCGCGAACAAGCAAAATGACATCCCGGCGAGACTTTTTCCTCGTTCGCGAGATTCTCAATGTGGGGAGGTCAGGTTTCTCATTGCGGGTGGTTGCATCTGCTCGCGACCGCTCGCGATGAGAAACTACCAGTTCACGTTGAGAAAGCTGCCACTCGAGTAGAAATCTACTTGAGCGACAGAAAACGACCGCTTGTACTGTGCAAGATGCGGTTTGCACTGATTGCACAGTGCGGACAAGCATCCAGCACTGTGCAATCAGTGCGAACAGCATTTTGCACAGTGCACTATGCAGTTCGCGTAGCTACACGTAGCTCGCGTAGTGCGAAGTGCACTTCGCGTAGCTACGCATAGCGCTACTACGCAAACTATGCCCAGGGTTACATTTTGCATCCGCTTGCGTTACTTTTTTGACGCAGCCACAATGCGAAAGAAATTTCAGGATTTACCTACCACACAAAATCATATTTGCATGGCTTAGTTAAAACAAGTAACGCAAGGCAGCGCATAGAGCTACCTTGCCTTACATTACGACTTGGAAGCATCCTATGGGTGGAGCATGGGCATACCCGTGCATCCACTCATGGATTTTGATGCTAACCCAGATTTTCTAAAGACTGTAAAGTAAGCGGATGCAGTAAACTTGCTCCGCTTGTGGATTTGGCGGAATTCGGGCACTCCGCGGAGAAACACTGAATTCCTGAATTCCGCCATTCGGGCATGAAGCAGAGTTTTTTTTCCATTCGCGTGCTCAAGTTTTTTTGGGGCGTTCAACCACGAGCAACAAGACTTTCGGGCTGCTTGGGAGTATGTGTGAGACTTCTGACACCGCTAGCGAGGTTCCGCGAGACTTCACATTCACTCGCACAGCTTTCGTCCGCGACAGCACCAATTTAGCGCCCTTAGTGCTGATTGCAAATGGAGCGGTCAAGCAGCTTTTCTGCTTGAGAATGCAGCTGAGAGGCATTTAGAGTGGATTTTCTTCTCAAACTGGTTGTTGGAGTTGTTATTTTTGTGCAAGAAGCCATTTTTTTAAAAACGTTTTTTTCAAACCAGAATGAGGTGCCCCAGAGACTCCAACTTCCTGTTCCTGTCCAGCATGCTCCTCCCAGTGCTTTCTCCTTCTCCTGGTCACTTTTCATTGGGATTTAGAGCTGGAAGGATCTCTCTCCTTTTCTGCAGCATATATACCAATAGATTTAAGGACTTTGTTTTTGAGATAGCACAAGTGAGTTGAAAAACTGGTGTATAAGGGTGTAGTTTGTTTGACTGGGAGCATGCACCTGGATTTATTTGTACTTTTATTCAATTTTCAAAATTTATTGTGGTGGGTGGCCTGCAGTTTTAGTAGGGGCCTAGTTATTTTTTTGCATGAAAGTTATCTTCTTTTGTAAAGGAACAATGTTGCACCGTTCAGTACATTTTCTACTCCATGTTTTTTAATAAGTTTGCAATATTGATAGATGTAATTCACTATGTGGTCTAGTCTGCCAATGGGCCTTCCAGCTAGTAGGCCCTATACTATTCATGGGTGCATGAAACAACTGTTTAGGTGGTGTCTGTAGAATTGAAACATCATTTAGCCCATGGATGGCATTGGATTAAAATACAAAATGTGTTTTTGTGGTATTTCACTTTTGTTTTCCTGCAAACAGTGTTTAGGTAGGGTAATTCCTTTGGAGGATGTGTGTTGTTGTGAACATTTTTAGCCCTGTTAGTTTCCATTTTTGGCATTGCTGAATTAATGCTGTGTTCTCTGTGTTACCATGCCTCCTTTGTCTAGCCAGTGTGTATGTGTGTTTGGCATAGGCCACCATTTGCCTTTGTTGCACATGCCATGTGGCTAGTAGCCATTTTGTATAGTCAGTGTCCACCCTAGGCCTGCATGTGTTCTTTGTTTTCCAGGACTCCTACTTGTTGTTGTCCTGACCATGTGGCTGGCAGCCATTTTGTATAGCCAGCCAGTGTGCTTTCACCGTAGCCCTGCATTTCTTCTTTGTTTGTGGCAATGCCTCCTTGCTGGTTGTTGCTGTAGTGACCATGTGGCTGGCAGCCATTTTGTGTAGCCAGCCAGTATGCTTTGCCTTAGGCATGCATTTCTTCTCTGCTTGTGACCATGTCTCCTTGTTAATTGCTGTTGTTGTCTGACCATGTGGCTGGTGGCCATTTTGTGTAGCCAGCCTGTGTGCTTTCCCTATAGGCCTGCATGTCTTCTTTGCTTGTGGCCATGCCTTCTTGCTGGTTGTTGTTGTTGTGACCATGCGACTGGCAGCCATTTTGTGTAGCCAGCCAGGGTGATTTTGTGCCATAGGCCTGCATGTCTTCTCTGTTTGTGAGTGACCAGACCTTCTTGCTGGTTGTTGTTGTTCTGACCATGTGGCTGGTGGCCATTTTGTGTAGCCAGCCAGCGTGCTTTTGCCATAGGCCTGCATGTCTTCTCTGTTTGTGTCAATGCCTCCTTGCTGGTTGTTGTTGTTCTAACCATGTGGCTGGCGGCTATGTTATGTAGCCTGCCAGTGTGCTTTTGCCATAGGCCTGCATATCTTCTCTTTGTTCCCCATGCCTCCTTGCTTACTGTTTGACCATGTGGCCATTTTGCATAGGCAACCAATGTGCTTTTGCCATAGGCTTGCATGTGTTGATCTTCTATCATTATGTTGCGGCCATGCCTTCTTGCTTCCTGGTTCACCATGTGGTCAGTCAGTGGCCCTTTTGTGTAGGTAGCCAGTGTGCTTTTGCCATAGACCTGCATGTCTTCTCTTTGTTCCCAATGCCTTTTTGCTCTGTGTTGTTGTTGATGACCATGTAGCAATGGCAGGCAGCCATTGTGTGTGTCCAGCCAGTGTGAACTTTTGCCATATGCTTGCATGGATGGTTGAGCAATGAGATAGAAGTTTAATAAATTAAAATGCTTGAAGATAATGTCACTTATTAATATTTTTTTATTTTCATTTTTTTCAATTTAGTTTTTAATTTCTTTTTTTTTTATATATTTTATATTATGTTTATTTTTTTTTTTTTTAGATTTTTTTTTACCATTTTCATAACATCTGGTATCAATGAATCAACCCCATGTCTGCTATAGGTGCACAACAGCATTCATTGTGTAAGGATTATTCTATTGTCATTTGTCAGCTTCACCTCCAAGTGCCACATCCTATGTGATGCACATAAAGCAAACTTCTGTATATTTTGTTGTTTTTGTTATTGTTGCTCTTTCTTGCCTTCCTGAGTGTACACCATGAAAGTTTAAGTTGATGTCATTTTCCGTTTTACGAATGAACACTGTATTGCTCATTATTATAATAACTTAAGTAACCACACTAAATGATATTGTTTGTTTGTACTACTACTTGAACTGCAACAATGCCACGTATCACTGATGTTTTTCTTGCTTGTTTGCTTTTAGGTGCAGAAGAGAAGAGATATCACCCACAGTACTGCCAGACAGAAGGCCTCTGCACGACGTGACGCGTGACTGACTACAAAACACGTCATCTTTTCAGCTTGTTGTGAAGCTAAGTGCCACTGCCAACTGACAGCTTCAAGATGGCCCCAAAGAAAGGTGCTGCCAAGAAAGTGGCTAGTGGGGAGCAGAAGAAGCAGATTTTCACCACTGCCATGCTGACCGCAACCTTTTTCAGGAAAGTTGAGCCTGACGTAACCGCCTTCGGCAATCAAGCTGAGAGCAGCACTCCTGCATCAACAGCACCACCCCCCAACCTAAGCCCAGGACCATGTCTGTCAGTGAGGCCGACGAGTAGTATTGTTGTGTTGGATTTGTCCCTTTCGCAAAGTAGTAGACAATTTTTTCAGGAAACATTGCAAAGTGGACCGCAGCTGCAGCCAGCAATGCTGCATTTGTTGGAGCAGAACAGGAGGTTGAGCTTCCTTCAGAGCAAAAAGTTGAACCTTCTCTTTTAGAATCATTGGCTCCCAGATCTCCAGCAAGGAAAAGAAAGGGTACTATAGCACTATCTTCTCCAAGCACCACTTCTGATGATGATGATAGGGACATGGAGTGGACCTCGACAGAGACCAGGAGATAACAGGAGAGGCAAGGGAAAAGAAAATTTCCAGAAAGACTTACGGGAGAGGATGAAGAGGAGGATGACAATGACGAGGTAGTCATGATGGAAGATGACACAGAGTAATCTGACATCCCTTTTCAGCCAGCTCGAAGGGATGTGGCACAGGTAGCACCACCACCAGCTCCCATATTTGCAAAGCCCCAGCTGAGACCTGCACCAACCCCTGCCTCAAGAGAACCATAGAGGCAATTGATGACATGCCCACCTACCTCTAGTTCTTCTTCAGCAATTGGTAGTCACCCGGTAAAAAAGTTCTCCTCCCCAGTTTGGGGCTTTTTTACAGTTAGCAAAGAGGCAGAGCATATTGCAGCACGCACCCTTTGTCACACAAATGTTCGTCGAGGTAAGCCTGGTATACATTATGCTACTGGAGGCCAGACGACCCATATAAAAAAAACAGCACACAATCAAGTGGGAGCAGCACCTTAAAAAAATTGCTGAACATGGTCGTGGTGATGGGGAGAGCCGGGGAACATCAGCTACAAGTCCAATAATGGGGGAAGGTGATGATGATGAGAAAGAAGAGGGTGATGTCTTCTTGCAAAGCAGCCCTGTTCCCAGCAGTGTGCCAGCAGATTCACCCACCTCAGCGACTTTACAATGGCACAAGAAGACTCAGGATGAGGTGATGGAGACACCGCGGCATACAGTGACTGCCCCACCACCACAACGCACATTGAGTCTACCACTTGAATCTATTTCTCAACAGACGCCTGTGTCAGTACCCCAAGAGAAGAAGAAAATCCAGGTTACTATTACAGGCATGTATAGGCAGGAGGGGCCCTACGAGCGAAACCACCCAACCACACATTTGTACAATGGGAAGCTGGAAAATTGTTAGCGCTGGACCTCCTCCCTTTTTCTTTTGTGGAACTAGTGGGATTCTTAGAATTTGTGGCAGCCATCTGCCCAAAATGGAAGGTAACAAGTAGGACCTATTTTGCCAGAGTGGCTGTTCCAGTGCTGCATCACGATGTACTGCAGTTGGTTGGGCAGGTTTTGCAGCAAAATGTTGTTCACACCATCCACCTGATGACAGACAAGTGGACCAGTTGTCAATTGACTGATTACATGGGCATCACTGCACACTCTATCTCTTTTGCAGGGGTAAAGCAAAAGATATCTTCAGGTCTTGGCCCTGAAGAAAGTTTTAAGAGCGTTGGGCAGCATGCAACAGTGGCCATGTTTACGATGGACAAATCGCATACATCTGTAAACATCTTGGAGGAATTTAACAGCAAGGTGTATGAATGGCTGCGACCCAGAGGTCTTAGAATTGGATTTGTTGCCACGGACAATGGCAGTAACATAGTCAAGGCATGTCAGAGAGAGGCTGTTTCAGAGACCAGTGTTTGGCCCATTGCATCAACCAGGTGGTGCAAGACTTCCTCAAAAATAAACACATAATCAGCAACATACTGACCACCTGCAGAAGAATCTGCACCCATTTCAGCCATTCTTTTAAAGCCCGGAAGCAGCTGCGGATTATTCAGCGTAATAATAGAGCATCAGTTAAAGCCCTGATACAGGAGTTGCCAGCACATTTGAACTCCACCTTTTACATGCTGCAACATCTGTTTGAGCAGTACATACAGATCAATGACTATGTCATTCAAAGAGGAGGGGATGCAGTTGGGAAAGCTATGACCACGGATGCGGACAAATGGGGCCTAGTAAAATTCCTGATACAGATGCTACTCCTTTTTGAGGTTTTCCCACATGAAGTTAGCAAGGGGGACAGTACGATGGGCCAAACTATCCCATTGTTGCATCTTTTACAAGACCAGGTAAAGAAGGTGTCTGAAAGGTTCTCCCCTGCAGGTGTGAATGAAAGCACAGAAGCACACGCCTTGGTTGAGACCTTAGTCCTGAGCTTGGCTTCTAATATAAGACTGCAACAAGACATCATCGAGTCCAAAGAGTACATATGTGCCACACTACTTGATCCATGGTACAAAAAAAGTCTGCCCACTTTCATCCCTTTTTCTGAAGGGGATGTTTTAAAATATAAGAGGTAGATTGTAGAGCAAGCTGGAGACTTGGAAGAAGAATGGCTGGAACTTCGAGTCCCACCTCACAGTTCTGGGGTGGCACCTTCAACTTCCAGAGAGGGCAGTCTTGTCTCACGGCAGACAGCAACACCGGCAACCAGAGCACCAGCAACAACAGCAAAAGAAGGAAAGGACCCAACCTCTGCATTGTATTGGTTTCAATTGGCAGGGTTCAAGTCCAGTGCAGAGGCAATGGCAAAACAGTTTGAGCACATGGCAGCACCAATGACCATCCACAGGATGTTCCAGGAGTATCTGGATGATCCAAAAGAGGTCTATGTGGATCAAAATCCATTGACGTGTTGGTATGGGGAGCTGCACCAATGGCCAGAGCTCAGCAGGCTGGCAATAAAGTATCTGGTTGTCCTATTGCCAAAGTGTCTGCCGAAAGTGTGTTCAGTGCAGCTGGTGCGGTCTTCACAGTGAGAAGGACTTGTCTCTCACCTCAAAATGTGGAGGGATTGACTATGATCAAAAAGAACCAACATTTTATACCACACAATTACACCATTCCTGAAACAGCAGCACAGGAGGAGGAAGAGGATGATTGGTTTGAAATTGAATCAAAGGTGTTAGCTGACCAACTTCTAGGTGAGCCACCTGAGTTTGAGGATGAACTCTACTTCCCAGACTAAATATGCCAGTGCCCCCATAGAACTTTAAAAATGTTCTCATTGAAATTAGTTCTTTCTTTGCAAAAAAAAAATTAGCTGGAGGAACATTATTATTTTAGTGTCAGATCTATGCTGCCCCACATTTTTTATTAGTCACATATATATTGTCGGATTACAGTTGGACCAGTATGCATTGAAGATGCCTCCACAATTCCTTCATGACATTGGGGACAGTGCCAGTCCCCCTCACATGCCTAATGCCTATTCCTTTTTGCATCACTTCGTACTAGAATGGCTGCACCTTAATATTATTTATTATCCTACAAGACTGCCTGCCAAGACCAAATTCCAATGTGTTGCCTGCATCAAAGAGGATTGAATACCTATCTGAACTACCCGTGCTTGGATTGGATGATGTAACTTAAACTACTGCAACAGTGACTGACTTATTGTGTGAGTGATGATTTAAGTTGAATGGTGATTCATATGGCGGCAGACACTGAGGGAGGGTGTGTGTTGAACTGTAATATGGGAAATATCTTGAGATGATTATTGATGTGCATTGTTTGGGGCTTAAGTGATGGGCGCTCATTTTATATCCCTGTAAGTGATGATTAGCCCTTTTACACTTAGCCAGATTTACTTAATTGCAGGGTGTTCACATTTTTTCTTGTTCTTCAGAGACTAGAACAGTCCCTTTAGTTAACAAACAAAAACCTATGCAAAATTCTACAATTCTGTTTCATTCTCTACTTCTTCTTCAACAGCAGTGCCCTGCACTCCACGTCTATCTACGACTGGAGGAGAATCATAGAAGAACTCAGAACAAGAGCTGCAGGAATACCTCTTCAATAGCTTGAAGCAAGAAATTATCGAGTATACTATCCACTTGAGTTCAAATGTAAACCAAGAGTCTGAGGCCTAGTACTCAGCTGTGTGGAAGAGAGGTGTGTTTGTGAGATGCTGCTCTGTGTGTGTGTGTGTGTGTTTGTGTGTGTGTTGGAATTGTGGCAAAAGTGATACTCTGAGTCCCCCTTTAGTTTTTTTGTGCTGCCTCTGAGTCTTCTTGATACACTTCTCATGAAGCTTACCTTCCTTCTGTCCTTCTCCTTGACTCTAAAATACAGTTTCTCCTTTACAATCCGCAGGCCTTCTTCTAGTCTCCTTCATGAATGAAAGGTGAAAGCTGGCTGAGCTCAACAACACTCCTGCTTACCTACCGGACCAGTGCAGACAGGCCCCAAAGAGTGGGCATTCCCAAGGAGAATGCAGATGCACCACCCAATTTTTCAATACTGTATCATTTTTCTTTTAACAATCGTATTAACTAAGAGAAGTGGGTGGATAGGTTTACTCCCCAGCCTAGAAAACAGAACATTTAGATATATGGTAAATTAGGTTTCAGGAGCAGAGGAACTGTTTGCAATGCATGAATCTGTACTCTGTCATACTCATTCCTTTGTTTCCTTCTAACAACAGATTGATGGCAAATGATGTGCTGCTGCTTATTGCCCAGATGAATGTTGGCCTTGTGTTGTAATGTTTGTCTTTGTCAAACCTTTCCCCAAATTCCATTACCCATCCATTCATCAAACCCCTAACACTCTTCCCCCAAGCTGTGTGATTTATTGAGCTATGTCTTAAATGACACCATCAATGGATCAAACACTTGGTGGGGCAGATGTGGTAAAAGCAACACCAATTGACTGTAGATTCTTGTAAGCAGCAGCCCACACCATCCCATTACCAGCCCATGTACTAAAAATTATCCATATTTTTTTAGATATAGAATGAAGAACATCAGAAATCAGCATCATCATCATTCAGGCCTTGTGTTGCCTAATCATAAATGCCTAACCTAAGCTTATCAACTCCAGACTTTGAGTCCATTTTTTATAACTTGAGGATTCACAAATAATCCTGCTAGCTCCACATTAGCCAAATCTTACTAGTATTGCTATTTTTTCTCTTTTGGCAAAATCAGGCATTCTTATTGTGTCATCACATAGTACTGAGGTGGTCTCAATTCTTTGCAAATCTTTGATAAATATATAACCCACTTTCTCAGTCTTTCTACTTCCATTTAGTTGCCTACAATGGATAATCAATCAATCAATCATTCAGATCAATAATACAGTTGGAGCTCACCTGGGTGGAAGTGCAAGTGGGACTTCGCTTGTGAAGTTGTGATGCCTCCCCTGTTATTGCTGCATGTATATTCAGGTAAGACAACTATTATGGAAGTAATTTAACTTAGTAAGAAATAAACTAATTGCTACTGTTTATGATCTAGATAGTTCAGAACTTCGACACAATATAGGTCATCATGGCAGTATTCCCTATAATGGTCAAGATAGTTAGAGGAGCATAAGCCTAGACTCTATAACTAAGTGCTATGCTCTCTCTTAAGTTACAAGCACATAAACAGGCTGCTTAAAACTACTTGAAGGCAGCAGTGCAAAGTAAAATAAACTGCTTCAGGCATACATTTAAATTAGAAAAAATAGTTTACCCCTCCATTTATTTATTTACAAAGCAACCCACCCTCTCCAACCACACAACATGCCCACCCTTCTCACAAACAAAACTGACCCTAGCCCCAAAACTCAAAATTTCCAGGAAAGTCTCTCCAGTCCCAACTCCCTTCACAGCCTCTCCAACCAGCCCCAACAAACAACAAATCCCTCCCACCAAAACAAATGTTTTTAAACAGGGCTAAAAGAGGGCATTATGGACGTCGGTCCGGAGCTGATCCATGCTCTGCTCCATCGAGGTGAGCCAGCACTCAATGGTGTCCAGCCGCTGCAGAATGCGGTGCATCAATGGCCTGTTGCCATTCTGGTGGGGGGTGGCAGTAGTTGGCTGGCGGAGGTGCCGGCGATGAGATGGCTGAGAGTCTGGAGGCTGAGGGGGACTGTGTGCACTGGGGCCCGGCTGTTGTGCATTAATTTCTTCCTCCTCCTCTTCCAGGACCACCTGCCACCAGTATACCTGCTGGATATGCTCCAGCCTCTGCTGCCGCACACAGGCTGCTGTCTCCTGCCTGTTGGGGGGTCCAGCTGGACCAGCAGGAGCAGCTAGATTGAGAAAAAACAAAAATGACAAATTGTAAATAATGCTTTGTGCAAACAATTGTTGTAAATAACTGGGTGGCACAGTAGCAGGACAGTGCTGGTCCCCTAGGGCCACTGGAATGTATTTGATGTGATTATGATTAGGAGAGTCACAAGGTCAATTTTATGTTTTACCCACACATGTTGCCAAACATAAAAAGCATTGACTGTGTGGCAAAAAAGTAACAGGCAGGGAATAACATCACAGGGTTAAAAAAAAACAGTGATTTGATTATTTTTTTCTAAAGGCTTTTCAAGTAACTATAAAGAGAGTCAGACACTTTGAGTTGAAAAATAAATGACTTCTCAATGATGAGTATGGCATTATGCACTATGTGAATTACAAGTTGTGTGTGGTGCTAAAATAATGAAGCCATGCTCATTGCTAATCAGTGTCTCTGCTAGTTTGCTACTGTCTGCAGCTGTAGTTGACAATTATCTATTTTTAATTCCAATGGCCCTGCTCTTCGCCAAATGCATTTCTCTTTCTAGCCTGTCTCTAAAGAGGCAGAGGAATAATAAAAAGGGTACTATGTCAGTCACACACCTCGTGTATGAAATGCGGATATTAATATATTATCACGTCTGCCGTAGACGTTGAGGACAATGAATCTAATGGAGTGCACTACAGGTAAAGAAATGGATTATATAGATTTTATTTGACACATTCATCACTGTGTATCCCATATGCCAAAATTGATATCAAATCATGCACTTACTCCCACTTTACTCTGTGGCCTCGCCCACCACCACATATTTCTAACAAATTAATTTGCTGGACAGTAATCAAGGAGAGGAAACTTGATTTTCTCTACTGCAGGGGGTAGGGTAGAGGGATAAGACAGGTATGGTAGAGCTTTTGTTTTATATATTAGAGGGGCCACTACACTCATCATCGATTCATCATCTTTGGCTTATTCAGTCATGGCTCAATTCAAAAGGGAAAAGCCTGAACAAGTGAAAATTAAATCTGTTATGGGAAACCATGATATATGATCTGGAATCACTTCACATGGGTATCGCATGATTAAATGTGGCACATGCCAAGAATGGATTTTCCAATTTGGTAGGCCGGGACGGAAGAAAAATAAAGTAGTGTAGTACTAAGAGGAGTGAGTGGGCGAAGGGATAACATCCCTTGTGTTTTCGGCTGCATTGCATTGAAAACATTATAAATGCCACATTAACTGAAGCAGACGCATATTACACAGCCAACACTGCAGTCACAAATTGATTGCCCCATACTGCACTTCGGTCATAGTGGCCAAAAAAGCCATGGGTGGGGAGGGGGGATGATGAATGATAGGTAGGATAGATCTGGCTCACTTAACAAATACAGCGAGTCAAGGACGTAGAACAAAGAATAAAAATAAATAAATAACCCCAATTAGAACCATATCTTTAAATGATAGTGATAACCCTACATAAACCAGGAAAGCAGAGTAGGTGAGCAGCAGCACACTCCTCATGAGAACTGAAGAAGAGCTGCCTTGCTTATTCATCCAAACAATCCAATTCATTCATCCTTTCATTCTAATTCACCCATAGCCACCATGATTAAGCTTTACTTTCTCCCATCCAGTCTTTCACTATAATTTCGAATACATTATCCACCCATTCAATGCATAGCAACCCTTTCGTCAATCCACCCTTTCACTCCTATACCATGTAGTTTCTTTTAAGTTACCTTCTGTTCTTTCATGTCTTCCTCAAGCCATCAAAGCTCATTATGTGAGATGTTGCTGCAACACAGATAGAAGAGGCCATAGTAACTCAACCACCCCTGTGGCTGGTAAAGTTGTAGGTGTTTCATCTCACGATAATTTTTGATGATGACGAGCGACACCATAGCACTGCTAGTGAGCAGAGTAATTGCAAGAAATTCTGTCACTTACCAGTCCCCGTCCCTGCTGCCGCTTCTCCCTCTCCAACTGACCCATCGCCGTCTCCTCCTGCAGCGGCACTCGAGCCGGCATGACTGATGTTCTATGTGGCTAGAAGAAAATGTTACACATAATTTAGATCCCAGATAGGCAACCCCAAATACAACAGCAATGCAGCACTACAGCTCAGTTAGCATATCAATATCTTCAAAATATCACTTTGGGAATTGGGTTGGTTGGTTCACAAAGTTAGAAAAGCCAGGCGTGGAATAATGGTCAATGAAAGACATATGGTGTTGGAAGGCAAATGCAATGGGAGTGGGACCTCGTACTTTTTTCCCAGCCTTGCTGCACTGTCATTGGAAACTGCTGGTATACTGTTGCTATAAATGAACGGGTCTGCAGAACTCTACATTGGAGGGGGCGGTCCATGATGACCATGGCCACTGTCTCATGAACTGAACAGTGTTAGAGCTAGGCATAAGCAGGAAAAGGAAAGCCTTCCGAACAAACATACATGGTGATTTTTATCTAAAATACTAGCTTACTTGGGCCTGCTATCTGAAGCTTCACAAATCACGATAGATAGCACCAACATTCCAATAGACCATACCCCAAGATTCTACGGTTCTACCCTAAAAAGCACACAACAATCATAAAAGGACTTACTGGGATCAGCAGAGCCCTCAGCAGTGGCGCTGGTGGTCGGTGCCGGCTGACCAGTTTCTCTTGGACCCGCAAATCATCCCTCTTCTTGCCCTTGGGAGCTGATGAAAGAAATTAAGAAGATAATAAAAAATAGATAGTCCCTAAAACAGGCCACCTATAGTACTACTAGTTTTGCCTCGAGTCTATCGCCTGTCAATAAATCTATATTCCAAATCTCCTTAACAAAAACTACATTTGGAACTAATGTATTGCAGAGAATGATTTTTGATTCTATCTATTCCCTTTTCTCAACACCCTTGATGCGCCAACTCAGTTTCCCTTTTTTGCAATGCATAGATGCATACTTCACATCATCACTGTGAATTCAATTGAATTACCTGGAACTGTACAAGCTTCAAAAACAAAGTCACAGAGAGAACGTGCTACTCAGTGATTCACTATGGTGACTGGAGAACAGTCTGCAATGGCTTCTTAATTAATCAGCCAAAGCGAGCATCTGATGAATGTGATTAGGTAGCGGCACCTGCCTAGCAGAAACTAGAAACTGGATCACACAATAATATACCAGCGTAAACTTTACTAAACATATCTTACCTCTGAGTGTGAGCAGCATGCTATTCGGTATTTTTTTTAGCATTGTAGAACACAAACACACCAAATACTCACCAAGCCCCGGAATCTCGACGCCAGGCAGGTTAAGTGGGTCCTGTTTGCAGTCGAGAATGTCCACCCAAAGGTGCGTCAGTTGGTGGGTGGTGCGCCGAACATGGCTGGTGCTCCGCACTCACTAGTGAGCCATCCCCCTGCACCGCCGACGCTCGTGAACGGTGTACCCACTACCGAGCCTGCCGCATGCTGCCAGCATAGAGGGGAGGTGGCACTGCACAAAAAAGCTAGTGCTTCCACCTCCTCCTCTCCAAAGATCGCCTGGTGCTGCACACATTGGCGGCAGGGCCGCCCGCAGGGAAATGGCCCCTCTGCCGTGGCGCTGGGTGGGGAAATAATAATTAAGAAGAATAATGAAGGGAAAGTAAAGAAGACAGATATAAGGAAAGAAGGGGAAATTTACACAAAAACATCAAATACACACACACACTATTATAAAAAATAAACATTAGGGGCAGAAAAGTAATAAAGGAGGAGGATTAAAAAGATTAAGTAGAGATTAAAATTTAGGCCCAGCACCATAACAGTGAGCAGAAAAACAAGATTGCCGTACCCATGCATACCACATGGTGCTGTTCGTGTGCGATTTAGAACGTGAGTGCATTTCAGGACCGCGTAGTGCCGTTCACACGCGGTTTTGGAGCACTTGGATACACTCTGCGTTTGCAATGTAATGAGAACAGACGAGCCGGCAAACTCCGCCCGAAAGAGTAACTCCGCACAGCGGAGTTTTTTTTACGACTGCGGATTTCTGAGTAGTAGGACTCCACGAACTCCGCCCACCCCTACTGTAAAGGTGAGTTTGCACCAAAGTGAAACATCTACCCGAGGCTGCTGTAACGGGGAGAAATATCTTTATTTCTCCTTGTTACATCCTCTTTGCACGCATTCTGCAAAGAAGAATATGTTTCTGAAGATAGTTTTCGTGCAGGAAGATACCCCGTCCTGCAAAACATTATGCAGACCTTAATGCAACCACCCTTGTGATATGTCACAAGGGTGGCTGCGTAGGCACCACTCAGCCAGAAGTGTGACAGCAAAAGGAGAGAGCAGAAGTGTGCCATATCTTTGTAAATATGGCACATTTCTGCTCTCTCCCCTTCACGCAATGCAACGCAAAAAGTTCCCTTGCTGTGTTGTGTTGAGTGAACGTTTAGTAAATCCGGGCACATATGTGTAAAGAAAAATGGAGGAAATGTACCGCACGGTGTCTTTACAAATCCATGAGACAACATTTTGTGAATGTTTTCTCGCAACGTCTGAATGACTGGAAGAAATATGGTATAAGACTTTTTCAGATATTCTAAAGGTTCCTGTGGATACTATTAGCTTGTCTCTACAAAAGACGTGTTTCAGATTGTTTTGTGCAGAGTTGTAAATTAGAAAGTGGAAGCTGTTGAACAGAGATTTGTGATGGAACTGTCAGGAGAAATAGGAAATTATAAACATATAATGGTGCGCTGTGATAGAGCATAAGGATTTCTGGATACAATATTTCAACTCAAATTGCAGTGACATAAAATTGAGATCGGCACCATCCAGTGAAGATATAATTTTATTACAGTTCCTGTGAGGGAATTCTTGAGTTATTGTTGACTTTTATTGATTCAGCCAGCTATTGGAATAGCTAAAACCATTTTTGCATAATGAAGTGTAAGAATCATAAGGTTGGTGACTGTATTAATGAACTCCAAATCTGGTTCCCTTTGAAAGACTCACATTCTCTCTGAGAAACAGAATTAAACATGCTCAAGAATGTCGAGGGACGTCATATATATTAACAGTAATAGAGTTCTTTATTGAAAGATTATGTACTCACAAAAGGATGGGACACCCAGTTTGCTCGTAACTATATTTTCGTTTTACTGAATTTATAAATGTATGTATTTAGGTTTCAATAAAATATATTTACATGAAAATGCACATCACTGACGCTCAGCAGTAGTAAGACTAACTTGTGGCAGCATTAAAGTGCTTCATACCCTGAGCATTAATGACTCTTCGTAGCTTAACAAAATGCAGACGGAAAAAAGTACATTTTACCCACATTTTACCAAAGAAAGCGTGCAATCATATAGCTATGAAAGAATGTAATTTTATGCCATGCTCAATTCTGTGGCTAATATGAGACACAAGCAGTAATACTTGCTGTGCATAGGTATAATTAAATATTTGCTTTTCTCAATTTGACTTAAATGCTACTATTCTGTGAATGTTATTGTGAGTGAGTGGGAAAGGCCGAGTGAGTGAGTGAGTGAGACATACTCTCGTAAATGGAATCCCATGTATACATTACCTTGTTGAGTGTTGCTTGCATTGCGAATGTTAGAAGAGATGTGTTTACTTCTTTCCTCAAAGCCAAAGGCCCAGATTTACAAAACTGTCACACAACTCAGCTCAGCACCCGAAGTTTCTGTTCTGCATTGTGTGACAAGGAGAAAGCAGGAAACCATCATATCTACTAAGATATGGCACTATCCTGCGCTCTCCCTAACATTGGTGCACAATTAGGCTGCCAGGTGACACATACACACACACACACCTTTGTGCCATTGTGCAGAGGAGTCTGCATGAGTCTAACAGAGGTTTCTGTTCCAGCAGGATAGCCTTTCAGTACAAAATACTGTGCCTAGACAAACTTTGAAATGTTTCCAACGATGGCTGTATTCTGTACAGTGCAGCACACATGCTAGGAAAAGTTAAGATAAATAAAAGCAATTCTCCTTTTTAACACCTGCTTTCAAATGGCATTACCTGTTTTCAAATGGAATTATTTTTGGGGGCAAAACCCTTTTTTGTTAGAATATAGGACCTCAAGTCAAAATCCAAGGTTGCCTACAGGAATGCCCACGTACCACCCATGAAATGCCCCCTTGATGCACAGTAACACAAACTTTATTACTTTCAGGCAACTTTCCAGGACAAATAAGTTTTGCGCGTATAAGTAAATCCCCCCAAACATCTGCACAGGCTTTTGTCACTTTTGTGTTGCAAACCATTGCCAAATGTTCCAGAATAATTCATAAGTGGTTTGTCTTAATGTGACCATCAGCAGGATTTGCATTCCACAGACAGGACAATGAATTGCAAACTAGTCTTCAACTTTGAGTTTATAGCATGTTGAGAGAATGTAGAGTAAAGTTTGGTTGGTGGTGCTTAGGGAACTGCCTTTGGCCTCTTGTATTTTTTTGTTGCTGAGGTATCAGAGTTTTTTTAATGGAAGCAGCGGGTTTGGACACTTGCAGAAAGCTTCTCCATTATCATCATGGTAGGAATGAATGATTCTAAAGGGTTTATGATAACCAGCCTTCTGATTGTCTGCGGAATTCCGGCTCTATAAGAGGTAACCGAGGTTGTATTTTTGTAAATCGCGTATGATAAAATAGGTAGAAGTTACGAGTATTTGTTAGTTTGCAAAGGAAATATGTCATGTGATTAAGTCTGCGATCGTCAACTGAGTGATCTGTGCATTAAATTTGAAACATGCTGCGTCCGTTATAACTGTCAGGCCTGGCATCACTAGGATATTTTACAGCCATCATGCACACATTCAACGGTCCATGCATAAATGTAAATATTGTGACATTTGAAACCGCCTCTTCAAAGTATGAAATCTATGTTTGTCGGTTTACTTGATAAGTTTGTAAACCTCACTGTACCTTCTCAGAATGATATTTGTGAGTCAATATGTTGCACCAGAATTAATGATGTGAACCTATTATCCGCTTTGGACGACCTGGTAATAACAAAGTAGTCTGCCCATGCTGAGGTAATACTCCTTGAAATGTAGCTAGTTGATCTGGCCGCAGCTGAAGTAATGTGAATAGTAGCTATTGATGGTTTGAATAACATCACAGTTCCCTGAGACCCCCTGATTCACTTTTCCATTTGGTTACAGACAGAGGTAAGTTAGAATATTTCTTTAAAATGCCTTTGGGCAGTAAGCCTGAAATTAAAAAATGTACCTCTAACAGTGGTACTCGATAGTGGTAACAAATAAAAAAATACATATTCTTCAAATGGAGACTATAAAAGACTGAGGAATTAAAATAATGTTTCATTTTCATGTCATTTTATTTGTCAGATCGGATGAACAACCATCCAGGGAGAACAGTTATAAAAAAACTTCATTTCCACAATAGATAGTTAAAGCTAAAATTAGCGAATTCAATTTAACAATCGTCAAATATTTACTAATTTGTCTCATATTACATTCTTAATGAAATTTAAAATCATTTCAGCACATTTGGTCTCCTTTATCTGTATCGAACATAATAAAAACTCATGGCAAAAATTAGTTAATCCTACATCACAATCATTAAAACATTAGCTGCTTTGTCTCACATCAAGTTAATAATGCAAATGTAAGAATGTTTCAGCACAATTTTCAATTGCCAAGCAGCCGTCAAATACTTCGAAATCCCAAACACTACACAGGGCCTAGTATTGTATTTACAAATTCTAAAAGCTTCAATGTAATTCCTTATGCCCAAGATCCAGCACAATGGTTTCGCCCATTTGGATTTTTTTTCTCTTCTATGCATCATAAAATAATAGAAAATGCCCCTCCGTCTCATCAGAATGCTGGAATTAGACAGAGCTTCCTTAATTGATTATCAGTCAGCCAAGTATTTGTAAATGAGTCTAACGGAGAGTATCCTTCCGAAGCTTAAGGTAGAGAGAGCTGGCCAAAAAAGGGTAAATGTTTTCCATCATTTTTTTGAATTTATAATCCCATTTTATTGTTATAAATTCATTTGTCAATCTTCCTATTGTGGGTAAATTGTGCATTTTTCTACAGCCCAGCACCAAACACTTTCCTTCACAATTCTTTTATCACTTGGACAGATAGAAGATCTAACCCAGTACTCACCTACTTCAAGTTCTGTTAGTGCGTTTTTTACATATTTCAGGAATCTTGGATCACTGAGCTCTGTCTAAAACATCCTGAAGATCCAATCTGTATGTGGCTAGTTCCTCTGAAGCCCAGAGCCTGATCCAATATAAAATTGGTTTCAGCTTTGCATGCGCATCTATAGGTTTCAAAGAAAGATCACTTTTTAACAGTAGTATCGGGGCACTTTCGGGCAGCTTTAATAATGATCGTATAAAAGTACTTTCAGCTATCCCAAGATTATTCAATGTACAGTGCTGTTAGACTTGGCATCTTTTGGAGTGTTTCCCCCGAGTTTTTGCTTTCTGCCCTCCCGGTTTTGACTCTGTTTTTGCTGGTGTAACGTTTCTGCGCGCTTTTCGCACTGCTGATCAGTGGTAAAGTGCTGGTGCTCCTGTGGTAAATTGTGTTATGATTGGATGTGTGACTTACTTGTCAGTCCCCAGTAAAGGGCACTGCGGGTGCCGGGGCTTGTGAGTCAACCGCTATTCGTGGGCCTGCAGCACGGATTGTGCCACCCACGCACGTAGCCCGAAAAAGGTATAAGTGAGTGAAGTTTGGTATGCCTAAACTCAGCGTCTAAAGACGCAGCCTTTAGCGAGGGTGCCCTTTTCATTCTGAGTTCATAAAGGCCACTTTTAGAAAGTGGGTATTATTTTGCTCGGTCATCCCGTGTGCCTCTGCTGGAATGTGGATTGCCTGTCTGGGTTTTGGACGACAGATGGCTAGGAAGCAGGGTGGCTCCCGATAGTCTAGGTAGGTCAGGAAAGAGCTAAATAGACCTGGGCTGCGATGGCGGGAAGAGGGAGGAGATTTCCTCGCACCTCAAAGGGCCTGGTCTGCCTCTGACAAAGCCGTCTCCACCTCCTGCCAGGAATTCACACCAGAGAAGGCCGAACTGGTTCTGGCCAGGCACAGACACCCTCTGCCTGGAAGAACAAAGGATTTTTGTGTACAAATACTGGGGCCCAGACCCCTGAACTTTAGAACTCATCTGGAACAAGAAGACTGCCAAGAAGAAGCTGCGAAAAGGAACGACTGCTTTGCTGGGTGCTTTGCGGGCTGACCTGCAGTGGCTACTTCTGTCTTGGGCAGTGAAAGGCGTGGACTGGACTTTCTGCAACCTAATTTGTGAGTCTCTCCAAGGGCTTGAGGTAGAGCTTGCCCCCTGTTCAAGAAGTCTCAGGCACAACAAAGACTTCAAGCTCTTCTGCCCTCAGCACTGGGGACTGTGTGTTTTGTGCTGCAACAGAAGAAAAGCAACTCGATGACGTCGACGATGCCGCTGCCGACTCCGTGTCCCGAAGACACCGCAGAGGGCACCGCCGCAATGCCGCACCACGACCCTGGTCTCTCCAACGACACCACTGACGCCATCACCGAGCCGCTGCTCGCACCGCGACCTGTGGGCCCTGCACTCCGCACCGCCTTGCTTCACGCCGAAGCTTTGGCATCGCAGAGGGCACCGCCGCAATGCCGCACCGCGACCCTGGTCTTACAGACGACGCCTGCTGACGCCATCACCGAGCCGCTGCTCGAACCGCGACCTGTGGGCACTGCACTCTGCACCGCCTCGCTACACGGCGACGCCGTGGCCTTCCTGACGCCGCCACTTCCCGCCGAGATTGACGCCGCTGCTTGCACCATGGTTTGGGGGCACCACTCGTAAGTTACACGATGCACCGCCCTCATCCCACACCGCAGCCTTGGCCCACCGACACCGGTGCCATCGACTCCCACTCGTCAACCGACGACAGCGCTTCAGCAACGACGACACCGCTGCTTGCACCATGACCTGCTAGCACCGTGACGAGCACCGCCTCCATCTCGCACCGCGACCCTGGTCTCACCGACGACGCCATCTGACGCTGCCACCAAGCCGCTGCTCGCACCGCGACCTGGGGGCACCGCACGCCGCACCGCTGCCCTTCGCCCCCCAGCACCCAACGCCTGTTGGCGCCAGCACTCCTGATCCCATCAGAAAGGGGCTCGACCTGCAACGCGAGTGACTTCAAGGGCCCCATCGCCCTGCATCTCTGAAAGGTACTGTTTGCGGGTCTTCCCGACACTGTAGCTGGCCTGCGACCCCGCGGTCAGCCAGAACTGTTTTTGGATTTGTGTGTTCACAACGCCGTGGTAGCCCGGACGGAGCTATCCACACAAGGAACTCTTTTTTTTAATCAGCGTATTTTTGAACTGTGAACTTTTAAGTATAGTATTGTGGCTTTTTATTGTTTTTGGTCTTGTTTTAATTATATAAAAATATTGGATATTTTTCTAAACTGGTGTGGTGTCCTTTTGTAGTGCGTACACTGTATTACTTTTGGTTAGGTGCAAATGCTTTACACACTGCCTCTAAGATAAGCCTGGCTGCTCGTGCCAAGCTGCCAAGGGGATGAGCAGGGGTTATTTTAGAAGTGTAACTCCCTTATCCTGACTAGAGTGGTGGTTTTTGCCTGGCTTTGGTCCACGCCCTAGCCTACCAAAAATCCCATTTCTAACACTGGTTGTCAGCGGTGAGGATAGGACTTGCGTTTGCACTTGACTTACAGTGATTGGTGTGCACTACTACCATATCGCAGACCATTACGTGCCACATACTAACCCATTTTCTTTTTGGCCGATTTTTGTGATCTTGCTAGGTGAACTTTCTGCTTCATCATGCCGGAATCAATAGCATCATCCGTTGCATCCATGGACATTGCCTTTGAGGAGGTTAGGTTGGAGCTCTACACTGTTCGGGAATTGAAATCCGTTTGCAAAAACCTAAAATCCCAATTCAGAGGCCTCACTAGAAAGGACCAGTTACAAAAGGCGCTGAGGGCCTGGGTAGCAGCCAGAGACGCAAGTGGGCAATCTGGTGACCTTAGTGGAGAGGCGGGGGAGCCTAGTCCTAGGATGGATGTGCTTTTGGGAGGGGGGGAACCCTTCCGACCAGGCAGCAGTGGCCTGTCCCCAGAGGAGCTGGAGGACAGGCGGGAAGCAAGGAGAGCCGCCACGGAGCTAGAAAAGATTAGATTGGCCATGGAGGAGAAGAGAATGCTATTGGATCATGAACGAGGTCTTAAAGAGCTGGAGCTGAGGAGTAGGCCCGGCTCGGATGGTGGCAGCAACTCGTCAAGGCAGACAGACCAAATCGTACACATCCCTAAGAATGTGGGCAGAGAGTTCAAGAAGGGGGATGACATACAGAGTAGGGGTGGGCGGAATTTGCGTAGTCGCGCTACGCAAAGCTCCGCAAAATGGTAAAAATCTCCGCGAACACGCAAAAGTTCCGCGAACACGCGGAATTGCTTGTTCCGCCCGTTCGCGTTGCTTTTTTCCTGTTCGCGAACGCTGTTTGCGTGCTCGGGGAGAAATATCTCGCGAACACGCATTTTGAAAGCGCAAACAAGCAAAAAATTCCGCAAAGCTGCGGATCGCGGAATTTTTGGTAATTCCGCGTTCTCCGCGGAACGCGAAATTACCCAAATTCCGCAAATTCCGTGAGCGGAACGGAATTTACCGCCCAGGCCTAATACAGAGGTGGTTTCAGGGTTATGAGGCAGCGATACACATGAATGGGGTCCCTGAGGAGAATTGGGGAGCAGGATTGTGGTCTCTGTTTCCAGAGGAAGCCAGGGATACTTTGACAGCTTTGGGTAAGGGGCCTAACCTCACCTATGCTGATATGAAGGAAGCCCTCCTCACTAGGTATGGTTTCACTCCTGAAAAGTACAGGGATCAGTTTAGGTCCTGGAAGAAATCTGATGCCAACACGTGGCTAGAATGTGTGGATGGGTTTTGTCGATCATTGGATGGCTGGGTGAAGGGCAGTAATGTGACAGATTTTAAGGGGCTCTACAATTTGATTGCGTGGGAGCACCTGTCCAGTCTATTTTTTGCAGATCTACGCCAGCACCTAGTAGATAGTAAGCTGACTGACCCCAGGAAGCTTGCTATGAAGGCAGACCGCTGGGTGAGTACCAGGGTCCACAAGAAAGCGTTTGGGGGAGACTCAGCCAAAGGTGGGCAGGGTCCCCAGCCAAAAAGTGGGGGGGACAAGGGTAAAACACAGGAGTTCTCGAAAGGGCCCCAAAATAACACCCAGGGTAAAGGTTCCCATCCTCCCGGAGATAAGAAGCCAGGGGTCTCGACAGGAAAGCCTGCAGAGACCGGCCCCCGCAAGTGTTTTGCATGTGACCAGGTGGGGCACATGAAGGGAGACCCCAGGTGCCCAAAGGGGACACAGCCACCCACCGGTGGACCGTCCAAAGTATTGGCTAGCATAGCGCTTGGGGAGGAGGAGGAGTCCCAACAGGAGGGTGGGGACCCCGCAGAAATGACCCTCGTCTCACTAGGGGACAGTGAGATGGTCCCAGGAGCCCAGGTGCCCCCCTAACACAAAGAAATACAGCACCTGGGTGACCATCAACGGGAAAAGGGTAGAGGCTCTCAGGGATATGGGAGCCAGTGTGACCTCAGTCCGGTGTCACCTGGTCCCTGAGACGCAGGTAGACCCCGGGGCATTCCACCAGGTGATTGCAGTCGACAATTCAGAGCGCCAGTGTCTGGTGGCACAGGTTCCCTTCGAGTGGGGGTGGGTCTCAGGTCCTTTAAGGGTAGTTGTGAGCCCTTCCATGACTGTCGATTGTCTGCTCGGTAATGACCTGGAGCAGTCCTTATGGAAGGATGTTAAGCTCAGGTCCCACTTGGAAATGCTGGGGTTGCCAGAGTGGGCCTGCGTGTCCACTCGGTCGATGGCGGCCAAAGAGGGTGATCAGAGGGACCCGGAGTCTGAAACAGTGGCCCAGGTCCCTGCCAAGAGAAAGGGCAAGGGGCGCGGGAAACCAGCCCCTGAAGTTCCCATGGCCCGGGAGGAGGCGGACCTCGAGGGGGACGCCCTGGTGCCTACAGGGGAGCAGTTAGCCGAACTGGGGGACATCTCTGAGCTGACCCATTGGCAGCAAGAAGGGGGTCCCACCAGGGAGGAGTTCTGCCGGGAGCAGAAAGAGTGCCCTTTTCTGGAGGGTCTGCGGCAGCAGGCCGCAGCCCAGGCGACTGGTGATCAGTCCGGATCACATTGGATATATTGGGAGAATGATCTCCTGTACAGCGAGCCTAAGGTCGCGGTACCTGGGTCAGCCGGTGTGCTGGTGGTACCCCAGCGCTTCTGGACCTTCCTACTGGGTCTGGCTCACGACGTGCCTTTGGCAGGACATTTGGGGCAGGACAAGACCTTTGACCGGCTTGTCACCCACTTCTTCTGGCCTCAAATGCGAAGGCAGTCGGATGTGCATTGTCGGTCTTGCCAAACTTGCCAGGCCAGTGGCAAGAGTGGGAGGAAGGTCAAAGCTCCTCTCCAACCGTTCCCTGTGGTGAGGACACCCTTTGAAAGGGTAGGGATGGACATCGTGGGGCCACTGGACCCCAAGACAGCCATGGGCAACAGGTACATCCTGGTCTTGGTGGACCATGCCACCCGGTACCCGGAGGCAATCCCTCTCAGGACAATGACGGCGCCAGTGGTGGGCCGGGCATTAATGGGGATCTTTTCCCGCATAGGGTTCCCCAGAGAGGTGGTTTCCGACAGGGGTACTAATTTCATATCGAAGTATATGACATCCCTGTGGAAGGAGTGTGGTGTTATGTACAAGTTCACCACTCCTTACCACCCCCAAGGTAACGGTCTGGTGGAAAGGTTCAACCAGACCTTGAAAGGCATGATCAAGGGTCTCACTGAACCCATGAGGCGTAAGTGGGACGTCCTCTTACCATGCCTTCTCTTTGCGTATAGGGAGGTACTCCAGAAGTCTCTCGGGTTCAGTCCCTTCGAGCTTTTGTAAGGTCACCCCGTGCGGGGACCTCTAAGCTTGGTGAAGGAAGGCTGGGAGGCCGCTCCCAGGAAGACACCCCAGGATGTGTTCAGCTACATGGCCTTCTGCAACCAAACTGCCCGCTTCAGGAAACTCGCTCAGGCGAACCTCAAGGCCAGCCAGCAGGAAATGAAGAAGTGGTATGACCAGAATGCCACTCTGGTCGAATTTCAACCTGGACAGAAAGTGTGGGTCATGGCCCCTGTGGAACCTTGTGCCTTGCAGGACAAGTGGACAGGGCCCTTTGAGGTGGTGGAGTGCAAAAGTTAAGTCACCTACCTGGTGGATTTGCAGGCTCCTCGGAACCCGTTACGGGTCCTCCACGTGAACCGCCTCAAACCCCACTTCGAGAGGTCCGAAGTGAGCATGCTCTTGGCGACGGACGATGGGGAGGAAGTGGAGAGTGAGCCTCTCCCGGACCTCCTGTCTGCCCAAGAGGGGGATGGGTCGGTAGATGGTGTGACCCTCTCCCCGGCCCTGACCGCTGAGCAACAGAGCGAGTGTCGCCAGTTGTTGGGGCAGTTTGCCCCACTGTTCTCCTTGACCCCAGGTGTTACTCACTGGTGTACCCATGACGTGGATACAGGTGACAGCCCCCCGGTGAAACACAAGATTTACCGGCTGGCTGACCGGGTCAAGGCCAGCATCAAAGAGGAGGTCTCGAAGATGTTGGCGTTGGGGGTGGTTGGGCCGTCCAGCAGCCCATGGGCCAGCCCCGTGGTCTTGGTCCCGAAGGCAATGGCACCCGGTGCCGCCCCAGAAGTGCGGTTCTGTGTGGACTATCGGGGGCTCAATTCCGTCACACGGACGGACGCACACCCCATCCCCCGAGCTGACGAGCTCATCGACCGGTTGGGAGCGGCCAAATTCCTGAGTTCGTTCGATTTGACGTCAGGGTACTGGCAGATCGCTCTAACCGAGGGAGCCAAAGAGAGATCAGCATTCTCAACCCCGGACGGGCATTACCAGTTCCGGGTGATGCCCTTCGGATTGAAGAATGCCCCTGCCACCTTTCAGAGGTTGATCAACCAGGTGTTGGCCGGGCTGGAGGAATTCAGCGCCGCATACCTGGATGACATTGCGGTGTTCAGCTCCAGTTGGGACGAACACCTACAACACCTGAGGGAAGTGTTGAGGGAGCTGCAGATGGCAGGCCTCACGATTAAGGCCAGTAAGTGCCAGATCGGGCAGGGTTCGGTGGTGTACTTGGGACACCAGGTAGGGAGCGGCCAGGTGGCGCCCCTACAGCCCAAGATTGACACCATTCTGGCTTGGCAGCCCCCCAAGACCCAGACAGAGGTGAGGGCCTTCTTAGGACTCACCGGATACTACAGGAGGTTTGTTAAGGGGTATGGCACCATCGTGGCCCCCTTAACTGAGCTGACGTCCAAGAAGCAGCCGAAAAAGCTGATCTGGACTGAGTCCTGCCAGAAGGCGTTTGATACCCTGAAGGCCGCCATGTGCACGGCCCCCGTGCTCAAGGCCCCCGACTTCTCCAAAGAATTTGTCGTGCAGACCGACGCGTCAGAGCATGGAGTGGGAGTGGTGCTCTCACAACTGAACGAAGAGGGCGTAGATCAGCCGGTAGTCTTCCTTAGCAGGAGACTACTCCCCAGGGAGCAAAGGTGGAGTGCCATAGAAAGGGAAGCTTTCGCTGTGGTCTGGGCACTGAAGAAGCTGAGACCACACCTGTTTGGGACTCACTTCCGGGTTCAGACCGACCACAGGCCCCTCAGGTGGTTAATGCAGATGAGAGGGGAGAATCCAAAACTGCTGAGGAGGTCCATCTCCCTAGAGGGAATGGACTTCACGGTGGAACACTGTCCTGGGACAGAACACACCAAAGCAGATGGCCTGTCCCGGTTCTTCCGCCTTAGTGAGGAGAACTCCTAGGCATGTGGGTAGTTCCCCCTACTTTCAGCTGGAGGGGACGTGTGTTAGACTTGGCATCTTTTGGCGTGTTTCCCCCGAGTTTTTGCTTTCTGCCCTCCCGGTTTTGACTCTGTTTTTGCTGGTGTAACGTTTCAGCGCGCTTTTCGCACTGCTGATCAGTGGTAAAGTGCTGGTGCTCCTGTGGTAAATTGTGTTATGATTCGATGTGTGACTTAGTTGTCAGTCCCCAGTAAAGGGCACTGCGGGTGCCGGGGCTTGTGAATCAACAGCTACTCGTGGGCCTGCAGCACGGATTGTGCCACCCACGCACGTAGCCCGAAAAAGGTATAATTGAGTGAAGTTTGGTATGCCTGAACTCAGCGTCTAAAGACGCAGTCTTTAGCATGGGTACCCTTTTCATTCTGAGTTCATAAAGGCCACTTTTAGAAAGTGGGTATTATTTTGCTCGGTCATCCCGTGTGCCTCTGCTGGAATGTGGATTGCCTGTCTGGGTTTTGGACGACAGATGGCTAGGAAGCAGGGTGGCTCCCGATAGTCTAGGTAGGTCAGGAAAGGGCTAAATAGACCTGGGCTGCGATGGGGGAAGAGAGAGGAGATTTCCTCGCACCTCAAAGGGCCTGGTCTGCCTCTGACAAAGCCGTCTCCACCTCCTGCCAGGAATTCACACCAGAGAAGGCCGAACTGGTTCTGGCCGGGCACAGACACCCTCTGCCTGGAAGATCAAAGGATTTTTGTGTACAAATACTGGGGCCCAGACCCCTGAACTTTAGAACTCATCTGGAACAAGAAGACTGCCAAGAAGAAGAGCCGGAGAAGCTGCGAAAAGGAATGACTGCTTTGCTGGGTGCTTTGCTGGGCTGACCTGCAGTGGCTGCTTCTGTCTTGGGCAGTGAAAGGCCTGGACTGGACTTTCTGCAACCTAATTTGTGAGTCTCTCCAAGGGCTTGAGGTAGAGCCTGCCCTCTGTTCAAGAAGTCTCAGGCACAACAAAGACTTCAAGCTCTTCTGCCCTCAGCACTGGGGACTGTGTGTTTTGTGCTGCAACAGAAGAAAAGCAACTCGACGACGTCGACGACGCCACTGCCGACTCCGTGTCCCGAAGGCACCACTGAGGGCACCGCCGCAACGCTGCACTGCGACCCTGGCCTCACCGATGACGCCGCTGATGCCATCACCGAGCCGCTGCTCGCACCGTGACCTGTGGGCCCCACACTCCACACCGCCTTGATTCACGCCTGTCTTGTGGATTGTTACCTGCCTTGTTATGTTGGCCTAGGCCTGGCTGCCATGCTGCTTTTCTTTGCGCACGTTACACTGAGCCGGGCCTTCCTCGCCCTTTGCTCGTGCCAAGTTCTTTTGCACTGTCTGCATTTTCTGTTGTTCACCTTTTGGGCTCAGTCTGCACAAACATGTACAAGGTCGCATAACAATGTATTTCGGTTCTTCCTGATATGGCCAGTCTCGCGCACCCAGACATAACATTATGTGCAATTGCCATGAAGAATTTGATATGCTTTTAATACTGTGGTTTACTAGCGCTTAAACACACTTGGAGAAATCCCTTTCAGTGAGAAGAGCTATGATGTCCTGCTGATGTAATTCTGCATCTAGAGACTGAGGTATGGGGGTTCGCTAGTCAAAGCCCAGAGGTCTTCTATTATTATAATAAACTATCTTACTGCAAGGGAGGGTGGTAATGTTATTTATACGTTTATCCACTGAGCTCTGAGATGCTTTCCCGTTTGTATTCTATGGAATTGTAACCATGCTGCTTATATTAGTCATATGCATTATGCTATTAGTACTGACACGTGTACTGTACATTAGAGCACGTAAGTTGGAATAAACATTTTAACCTATCCAGTGTCTCTTCCTACGCACCTTGTGGACAAGTACGAGTGAGTGGCGAAAGAGTGTTCTTGCTTCTGTGAGTCCTGAGATAAAGATACCGTGTTCTGGGTTGTCCAAACATTAGTACTTGGGTGCTAATGGGATGCTAAGCTAGTTGGGTTGGGGTTTTTGGGTGCTACGGTATATGGTGGCAAACCACTGTATTCCGGGGTCCCATTTTCCTGTGCATAGCTCTGTGTATGTGCAGAAACCTTATGACATGGCGCCCAACGTGGGGCAGCTTATCTGCGAGACGCTTGAGTAGTACTTGTGCTTGTCCACAAACCCCTCGCGTACGCTTCCGGAGGCGTATGTGACGGTGATACCTCCTATATTGAATGTTTTATAGGTTCTTTCAAGCTTGATATTATTAAAAAGGTTAGTTAATAGACCCATTTTTGTGCTCCCTGTTAGGTTGTCGAATATATCTGTTTAGTCATGGCTGGTGTGGCGATTGCTGCACATAGTCGAGGGGCACTCCGAGACCACTTACGGGTGTATGGAGTGCCTGATACAGGGATCGATTTGGTCTTTGTGGTTCAAGCCGATCCGGCTTACCACTTTGAGGTGTTTTACACTTGGATCACTTTTGAAGCGGTGGAGGCAGATGATAATCTGTTTCATGAATATAAGCCCACCGCTATTCCTGCTGCCTATCGACCCTATACCACTCTTGAAGTACCTCTCACGGCTTGGCAGCACCGTGTTTGGTTCAATGGCGCCCTACCACAACCAACTACCGCAGTTCGTTTAGGCCCCTTATCAATTCAGGGGGCCACTTGGCCTGTATTGGCCGGGTATACCCCGCATCCAAATTATCTGGCATTACCGATTGCGGAACTGCGCACTATGCATACCGAATTGGTGCGAGTGCATCGAGCCTTAGTGACATACGTTACAGGTAGCCTCCATGGAGCTGCTCCTGTAGTCGCAGGCCAACCAGCTATTGCAGCTGGAGTGACTATAAGTCCTGTCATGGTAAATTCTGTGATGGGCAAACGTCCACAAAATAAGGACGACTATCCTTACTGGCTTGCAGAAAAGTTCGATCAGATAGAAGCAGTGTTTCCACATACATCCCCAGTAGATAAACACCGCATCCTCACGATAAGTTTGCCAAAAGACATAATCCCGATTTGACATCATGTGAAAACTGGGGTAAGGTATTCGCAGCAGTTTATTCAAAATGTTTTGGAACTCCTTCCATGACGGTTCTACCCTCTGTAATTAAAAAAGTACAGGATGAACATGGCCCTGAAGCGGCTGTGGAATTAGGGATGAGACTAGTGGGAGTGTTTGATGTAGTAGCTGAGCTGATCCTTGGAAATGTCAAGGGCGATGCTATGAACTTTCAAGTAGCGAATGCTTTGGCTTTAGTCCCAGAGTTGGACAGGCCTCGCGAATTACCGAAAATAATAGCCCGGGCTTATAAAACAATTGGAAGAAATAGCCTAGGCAACAAGCCTTTTGTAAAAATGCAAACTCAATCGCAAACACAAGTTATACAAACAAAAAGTGCATCTGAGAAAGATGATAAACCAGTCTTCACTAAAAAGAGTTGGAGACAGAAAAACAGGGTAAGCAACAAAAGAAGCCGGGGTCAGAGGCGCTTCCCCAGTTTCGGTTTCTTCTGAACGTACTTATGATTTACGTGATAGGTCAAGGATTAAATCACCAGAAAGGTTTCAGAGCTCTGATACGCGTTCTCCTCGTTCTTCACAGGCCCAGACGTCGTCACAGGCTGGTGGAGGAGGACGGCAAGATAGAGGAAGGGGCCGAGAGGCTCCCCAGGAGCGAGACCAACCTCGACAACAAGTCAGAGGGAAAGCAGAAGATTTTCATCTTCCTCGACCGCAATTTCAGAAGAAAAGGTTGCCGCTGTCACAGCGAAATATGCCTCAGACCGTGAGAACGAGACTCCAGAATTGGACGTGGGCAGTGACCCTCCTAGACAGCGCCGCGGAAGTTACCATAGTGCGGGAGGCGCTACGTCCTCATATGGAGGCGACAGCAACTGAAACATTCGTTACTGTAGAGACAGCTGACACGAGAGTGGCACCCCTGACAGACTTTACAACATAGTCATACAAATTGAAGGTGACATACCGCGTGAAATAAAAGGGATTTTTTGGGAAAATCTAACCTCTTCATATGACATTTTGTTAGCAGAGGTGGATTGGCCACCCCCATTCGTATTAGCTGCACATAAAGGAGAGGAGGTAATCCTTCCAAGCTTTTCAAAGCATGTCCCAAAAGACAAAGCTGAAGCACTTGCAGCTGAGTGGGCTGTGTACCTGGCACCAGCGTTATACCGCAACCATGTGGGATGGGATGAAGAGTCACCTCCCCATGCAATACCTTTGCGGTCACTACCGCAGCCACAACCCCAATATCCCATCAAACGGCAGGCAAAAGGCCCTGTCTCCGAAATTCTGACACAGTTGGAATATCAGGAGTAATTGAACCATGCGTATCACCTATGAACAATCCCTTTTCGTGGTTTCTAAACCCGATGGATCGTACCGCTTAGTTTTGGATTACCGGCATTTAAATACTCATTGTCGGAACTTTGCGGTGCAAAATACACACAGTTCTGCGCTTGTAGACAGTCTTGTTCGTAAAAAATACAAAACGACACTTGACCTTTCAAATGGTTTCTACACGCACAACCTAGCCCCGGAGAGTGGTCAATGGACCGCATTCACATCCGGTGGTAAATTATTCCAGTTCCGGCGATTACCCATGGGCTATAAAAATAGTCCAGGTATATTCGCCGCCCGTGTTGTTTCTTTGTTAAATGACATTGATCAAGACGCATGTTCGTACGTTGATGACATCTATCTGACAGACGACGAGTTATATCAGCATCTGTCCCGTGTGGACCGCATTATTCTTGAATTTGCGGAGCAGGGTTACAAATTTAACTTTGCTAAGTCACACATTGCTGAATTTACCGTTCTGTTCTTGGGCTATGAGCTCAATAACGAAGGTAAGGGCTTAGCCCCCATTTCTTGGAAAAATGTGCACATTTGTGCCCCCCAAATACTCTGAAGAAACTTCAGTCTTTGCTGGGTTTCTTGAATTTCGGGCGTACTTACATTCCCGAATATGCCCAGCGTATCAAGCCTTTGTATGCTTTGATACAACCTACTTATTCAAGGTCTTGCTGGCTGCCTGAGCATACCTCAATTTTGCAGTCTTTGCAGACAGACCTATTGGAGTCTAAATATCTTTTGACTCGTGATAACCACACAAACCTGGTGATTAGAATAATTCCGGGGCGGTGGGTTTCACCTATTTAACCTTTAATGAAGGTGATACAGTACCTATCGCATACAAGTCACATCTGTACACTTCCGCTGAATTGCGCTTTACATCTGTTGAAAAAGTTCTGACTGCAGTGCAAATGGCGATTCTAAAAGAACGCGCACTGGCACAGGGTAAGCGGATTCTGGTGGTAACACCCTGTCCTGCCCTGGAGGCAGTAACAAAGGCAAGTGTACCGAACTCAAAAGCAATGCATCCCCGTTGGATACAATGGGCTACATCTTTGACGTCTTCGGACGTCACTTTTGTTTTTGATTCTTCTCTTCAGACTCAGGAGTTTTTGCAGTATGAATTCGCTCATCCTCCTCCTTTGTTTTTATTACCGCTTGAGGATTACAAATGTGTGATCTACACCGATGGTTCGGCGCAACCGGCCACTGGGTCCAAGCACGCTTATTCTGCTGCATGTGCTATTGTTGCGGGATCCTTTGTGGATGGCAAGTTCAAATCCACTGTAGTGCATACTCGCACACTTGGAGATAGTACCGCACAATTGGCCGAGCTGCATGCATTGCTACTTGCACTTGAGTTCGCTTCTCAGGATGAGACAACTCTTATTGTATGTGATTCCTTCTATTGTGTACAATCTTACAATGACAATCTGTTTTTCTGGTCGAAAAACGACTACAAGGACGCAAAGGGAGCACAATTAAGCATAAAATGCTTTGGGTTCGAGTGGCAGAATTGCAACAACGTCTGCCCCTCACACAGGTGGTTCACACCTTAGGCCATCAGCGGGTGGGCGCACACGCTATTGGTAACGATCTGGCAGATGAAGCTGCCCGTTCAGCAGTAGTCACGTGTTCAGTAGCAGCGGTTACCAGGTCCATGTCTAAAATAGACCCTGTTATATTAGCAGCTATTGCTGCAACCAAGGAAGGTAATAATTACCCTACAGGTTTTCCTTCCAAGTATTCTTACACATTAAGTCCCGATCAGGTTCCTTATGTAACTATACCTGACGTTGGAGACCGGCTGATCCCCAACGCGGACCGCAGGAGTGCCTTGATATCAGCTGCACACGAAGGCATGGCTTCTGCTCATGCAGGTGTGTCAGCTACGGTTTCCATCTTGCAGCAGCGTTATTGGTGGCGTGGGTTATATAAAGACACCCGTGCTTTTGTGCTTTCTTGCGACGTTTGTCAACAGATTAAGCCTTCCACGGTAACACGTCCACCACAAACACCGCTCTGCATTGCTAACAGACCCTTTGGGTGTGTTTACTTGGATCACTGCGGTCCATTCTCATCAGACACTGCTTATAAATACATCTTAGTGGCGGTGGACTCGTGCACACGGTTTCTCTGGGTCTGGCCACAACGGAGTGCTGACGCCCGAAATGTAATCAGGGATTTGCGTGTCTTTGTGGGAATTTTCGCATGCGGCACCTTCCATTCGGACCAAGGTCCAGCGTTTGCCTCTAGGGCCTACAAGGATGCAATGGCTTCGCTTGGGGTGCGGGTGAAATTTTCGTCTCCGTATAGGCCTGAGGGCAACTCTATCGTTGAACGAATGAACCGTGACTTAAAGCAATCCTTAACAGCTAGGGTTTTAGGTACTGGCAGGAACTGGCTGGCCCATTTGTATACCGTTCAGCGTGCACTTAATAATCTCCCTAGAAGACCTCTGGGTGGGCGGACCTCATACGAAATGCTCTTTGGCATAAGAATGTTTGTGCCTGACCTTGAGGGTCCAGACATCGCGGCGCAATCCGCCAAGTTTGATGTAGATAACCATTCGGCTATGTTACAGGACTTACAGGAAGCCCGAGACAAACTTGCAACTACACATTTACCTTCAGCCACAGATCCTGCGTTGCAGATTCCGGTAGCCGGCTGGCTTCCGAAAATTGGAGAACTGGTTCGAGAGAAGGTTGAAAACAAAAAGGAATTTGGCCCCTCTTTTCGTGCACCGGTTCCAGTTCTTGGCCTGAAGGGAACACGTACAGTCATTTTACCACCGCTTCCTGGTCGCAAAGAGAACAGATACATCTCAGTTGAAAATGTCAAGCTACAGCGCCTGGCCGATCCTGAATAGTGTCACACCAGCGGTCTCTTGTCCTGCCATTTATCGGACATATGTTCATAGTCCATCTGCACGAACTATCGCTGATGCTGTAATTGAGATGGTTGATTTGCCTGAAACTATGATTGATCCCCAACTCTCCACCAATATCAACGAGGACGAGTATACTTATCCTGCATCAGAATCGGTGGCACATCAACCAACAACGCCACTAAGCCCGACTCGTTATTCCTTTGATTCGGATTCCACATCTTCAAAAGTTCCATCCAAGTTCAGTATTTTTATATCCTGGTTTAGAGACAATTTTTGATTCCCCCTGGACATACATCTGGTTGGTACTTTTCTTGATATTTTTGTTCATGTCCATTGGCTTTGTCACAGTGTTTTTTCTACTAATCAATGGTCACTATTTACCTGAACGCTCTGCTGTAGACTATGTTTCTGGAACTTTGGCTCCTCATTCCTCGTCTCACATCATGAAGCGTGACCACACATTTGTGAACATTTCAGCTTTCCCGTTGCTGATGGCATCGTATGGGATGCAGTGAACTATCAAATCCATGGTCCGACGGAAATTATTAATGTACCTAATGTCCTTCGTGTTTCAATGGGTGATGTAGTACAAAATAATATTCATTCTGATGATTGGGATGTGCATGCCGTTGAAGCATTGTTTGCCGATTTAAAATATTATGCATCTTTTAATGCTGAAGATCTATATATGAATTCTGCTAATTATGCCGATTTGTATTGTTACCAACATTGGGGTAATCATTTTCTTCATAAGCCCAGTGCCCTGCGAAGTTCTGTTAACTATACCCAATGGGAACATTGTCCAAACCCCTTGCCAGGTAGCTCTCAAACTCTTCGAAATAAGTTTAATTATTTCACTGATTTTAATCGGTCGAACCCTGCATCCTATTATTTTAGACTAAATAACACATCAACTCAGAAAATTATGTTAACACACACCAAATTGCTTTATTCAGGTTCCTTTCTAAGTGCCCTAGCTGTGGGTGGTTATGAGTACTGGGATAATACAGTGGATTTAAAATCTATTTGGGGCTCCAAGCCATGGCAGGTACAGGGAACCGAGGCGTTGCATCGTGCTTGCCTCATCCCTACCCAAATTATGTTCCTAAATGCTTCCATCTATCAGACTACATGTTGGGGCTTAGCAACCACTAAACAATTGAATACGCCATCAATACCATCCCTGTCGAGTTTTCCAAATGAAAGCTCACGATTCAATATGTCCCTCGTGTCCCTGCAGGCAATGTTACAAAATAATTCGTTTAATGTTTCTGAGCTGGTTCAGTCACCCTGGTTAGTATGGCCTATATCATCTAATGCATGTCAAATGCGTTTCATGATACTGGTGCTAGCTACACACAGAATAGGCCTGATCCGAGGTTTACTGATGCCCGTACTGTCACTACATACTCTGTTGGTAAATTATGCAAACAATGGCTGCAACATTCGTCCCTTGATTCTGTTAAACAACATTTGTCCCTCCTTACAGGCAATATTGATCTGTCCGACTTTGTTTTGGGACCTCGTGGTCCCCGACCTAAGAGATTCATTTATGAAACGTATAATGAACTCTGGAAGCTATCACAAATGGAAGCTGCTTCCCGTCTTCGGGAAATAGATCAAGCAAATATGGAAAAGGTGCTCGCTGTTGTTGACAATAGTATTAATACCCTGTCTTCTCGCATTTACACTTTAGAGAATATTGTGTCCTCTGTTGTTGATATTGTACAAGATGATGTTTCTGTGTTATATCATGGTCAGAATCAATTGCGCTCAGTTATGCAGTTTGCATGGACTTTACAAACACTTAAGTTAGGTAAAGTGCCTTGGCATTTTTGAACACCTCTGCCTTATTTCTACCTTTTAACTTAACTGACAAACAGCAATTTATGTCCATGAAGGATGCAACTTACACTCTATTACATATCGAAAAAGTGGATCCTTTGCCGTTCTCTGTTGCAGAACTCGATTCTGCTGTATGGCTAGTCCATGGGGTTATAGCTTTACCATTTTCCTTGTTTGAATTTGACTCGTGCATGAAACATTATCCTGTGGGCGTTACCGGCCATTGGGCAGTGCTTTCCTGCATGAACTCTGGTCCTTGCCTTTCATGTATAAATGCCTTTGGGACGGCAAGGAAGTCTTTCTCACGGGGAGTACTGCGACTCGACTATAGGCCATTCGCTTATTTGTAAACACATTAAATTGCATGGCTCATGTAGCGTTTCCTCTCCTAATCTTGCTTGTGTGCTGAAAGGTATTCCTGCTCCTGTTATTTCACCTACTTTCACTCTCCTTTCCAATGGTAGTTATTTACTTTTAAATAACGAGAACTGTTGTGGCCTGCAGGCTGGCATTCCTTACATTGTAACAGTTTCGCACAGGGTTGTCTGCTGCAAAAATGTGCTTTTTCCTCCCCTCATGGCACGGTTGATATCTCTATTTGGCCTTCCATCCCTACCATGGAAGCAGATTTCAATAGACTGAGCAGAATAAAGGCACTATTATTAAACGAGGAAGTTATGCTCACGTCCGCCCGGGAGACATTCATTCTCCAGGTGGCGAGTACCCACAGTGAAATACAGGCCCTTTTAAACACTAATCTCCCCAACATTTTGGGAGTTAATACATCGTATTTTTAACGCATCTAACACTGAAGGCCTAGTGCACTTTTTTAAGGTCGTGGGGTCGGGCTTGGTGTCCTCCTTCCAGACTATTTTTGGTGTCATCCCGGCTTTCATACATTCTATATTTTCCAGTGTTTTTGGCGGTTTCCCATTGATCCTCGCTTTAGCGGCTGGTGTCTTGCTCTTAATTTGCTTTCTGCGCAATGGCTGCTCCCCGATGGGACCTGCTCGATCCAGAACGCCTCCAGCTGCTCCGTGAGCGCCTTTGGCCGGTTTTGGTGTCTTGCCATTGGCGACACTGAGTGTGTCATATACTCTTTCATTTCGCTTTGCGTATTTCACTTGCGTGCAACCTGTGATGACTTGTGTCCGCTGTCCTTTCACCTGGACTCTGGATTATTGCCTCTCCAATTCGTCATTGTCTGTTCCGGATTTTGTTCAGTTGATGGGTCCCTTAGAGGCCCATGAGCAGGACTGTTCCGTCGCTGGCTGTATGGCGCGTGCGGCTGCACTGGGGATTTTGGCGCAATGGGATATCTGGGCGGCTGCCCAGGATCTCCTACAACGAAGCTGTTTCAATTATCACGCAAGCTGTCCCGCATTGCTTCTGGATGCTCCCTTTGCTGAGGAGCATTCCTGCTCTTTTGAACTCATGGATTGGATGGCATCTATGTTTTTGACGATTCCAATGATGAACTCTTGGAGGGTATGGCTTTTTCTGCACTTTCACTTTCATGGATTGACCTGCCCTTCGCCATTTGGGCGCTCCCTGTGCTCCGACGTCTATTTTTCTCCTCTGATGGGCCTCTGTCCTGGCCGCCGGACTGTCCAGGGAGGGTGTCTTGTGGATTGTTACCTGCCTTGTTATGTTGGCCTAGGCCTGGCTGCCATGCTGCTTTTCTTTGCGCACGTTACACTGAGCCGGGCCTTCCTCGCCCTTTGCTCGTGCCAAGTTCTTTTGCACTGTCTGCATTTTCTGTTGTTCACCTTTTTGGGCTCAGTCTGCACAAACATGTACAAGGTCGCATAACAATGTATTTCGGTTCTTCCTGATATGGCCAGTCTCGCGCACCCAGACATAACATTATGTGCAATTGCCATGAAGAATTTGATATGCTTTTAATACTGTGGTTTACTAGCGCTTAAACACACTTGGAGAAATCCCTTTCAGTGAGAAGAGCTATGATGTCCTGCTGATGTAATTCTGCATCTAGAGACTGAGGTATGGGGGTTCGCTAGTCAAAGCCCAGAGGTCTTCTATTATTATAATAAACTATCTTACTGCAAGGGAGGGTGGTAATGTTATTTATACGTTTATCCACTGAGCTCTGAGATGCTTTCCCCGTTTGTATTCTATGGAATTGTAACCATGCTGCTTATATTAGTCATATGCATTATGCTATTAGTACTGACACGTGTACTGTACATTAGAGCACGTAAGTTGGAATAAACATTTTAACCTATCCAGTGTCTCTTCCTACGCACCTTGTGGACAAGTATGAGTGAGTGGCGAAAGAGTGTTCTTGCTTCTGTGAGTCCTGAGATAAAGATACCGTGTTCTGGGTTGTCCAAACATTAGTACTTGGGTGCTAATGGGATGCTAAGCTAGTTGGGTTGGGGTTTTTGGGTGCTACGGTATATGGTGGCAAACCACTGTATTCCGGGGTCCCATTTTCCTGTGCATAGCTCTGTGTATGTGCAGAAACCTTATGACACGCCGAAGCTTTGGCACCGCAGAGGGCACCGCCGCAACGCCACAACGCGACCCTGGTCTCACCGACGACGCCTGCTGATGCCATCACCGAGCCGCTGCTCGCACGTGACCTGTGGGCACCGCACTCTGCACCGCCTGGCTACACGGCGACGCCGTGGCCTTCCTGATGCCGCCACTTCCCGCCGAGATCGACGCCGCTGCTTGCACCGTGGTTCGGGGGCACCGCTCGTAAGTTACACGACGCACCGCCCTCATCCCACACCGCAGCCTTGGCCCACCGATGCCGGTGCCATCGACTCCCGCTTGTCAACCGACGACAGCGCTTCAGCAACGACGACGCCGCTGCTTGTACCGTGACCTGCTAGCACCGTGACGAGCACTGCCTCCATCTCGCACCACGAACCTGGTCTCACCGACAACGCTATCTGACGCCACCACCGAGCCGCTGCTTGCACCACGACCTGGGGGAACTGCACGCCGCACCGCTGCCCTTCGCCCCGCAGCACCCGATGCCTGTTGGCGCCAGCGCTCCTGATCCCATCAGAAAGGGCTCGACCTGCAACGCGAGTGACTTCAAGAGCCCCATCACGCTGCATCTCTGAAAGGTACTGTTTGCAGGTCTTCCCGACACCGTAGCTGGCCTGCGACCCCGCGGTCAGCCAGAACTGTTTTTGGATTTGTGTGTTCACAACGCCGTGGTAGCCCGGACGGAGCTATCCACACAAGGAACTCTTTTTTTAATCAGCGTATTTTTGAACTGTGAACTTTTAAGTATAGTATTGTGGCTTTTTATCGTTTTTGGTCTTGTTTTAATTATATAAAAATATTGAATATTTTTCTAAACTGGTGTGGTGTCCTTTTGTAGTGCGTACACTGTATTACTGTTGGTTATGTGCAAATGCTTTACACACTGCCTCTAAGATAAGCCTGGCTGCTCGTGCCAAGCTACCAAGGGGGTGAGCAGGGGTTATTTTAGAAGTGTAACTCCCTTATCCTGACTAGAGTGGTGGTTTTTGCCTGACTTTGGCCCACGCCCTAGCCTACCAAAAATCCCATTTCTAACATACAGTGGCATCAAAGCTCTGAGCAGTAAAGAGCCACACATGATACCTGGGTTCTGTATATTTCAAGAGCTAGTGATACTGGCTTAATTGTTAAGCATTCTGCAAGCCTAGCAATCAGTGTGCCTCTCTGTTTACCAATAATATGCGTTTGGTATTTGTTCACTGCATGCATGTGAATCAGAAATTCTAACTCTAACACCTAAATAATCATATTCTATGACCCTCTCCATTCTATGTGAATCTAAAAAAGTTTGCCCCGTGACCTTGTGTAAGGATTCAATGCCATGACCTCAGTCTCCAGGAGATTTATCTCTAACCCATGATTACTACAGAATAATTCAAGCCTCTGGAGAAGCATTTGGAGCCCTTACTCTGTTTTAGAAATGAGCAAGGTGTCATCTGCATAAAGCAGAGCAGGATCCTTTCTCCCAGACATAATCAGAGAATCATTCTCACATTTAAGTAAAAAATGTATCCAGCCATTTATAAAAAGCAAAAAGAGGGAAGACGCAAGAACACATCCCTGTCGATTCCCCTTTTTGATGTTGACATTGTCTGTTAGTTCACCGTTTTGGCCCCACTGGATCTGGGTAAAGTTATCTGATTGCAGCCACCATACCATATCGATCAGGGATGGTGGTATCTCTAGTTCTGCTAATACATGCCACAGTTTCTCCCTGGGGACCCTCTCAAAGGCTTCCTGAAGGTCGAATGCCACGCAAAGATTTACCCCATTGATTTCAACCACCTTCCATTTGATGAAAAGGAAATGAAAGACAGGGCTGACTGTGCTAGCTCTAGATCTAAACTCAGCCTGGAATGGACTTAATATGTCTTTTTCAGACATCCAGATCATTAGCCTGTTGAGAATCTGTCTGCAGAATATTTTCTGTAGGTTATCTATCAGGCTAAGGTGGTGGTTGTTGCTAGGTACAGTTGGATTTACCTTCATGTGAATGGGGACTATCTCTGCTCCTTCCCATGTGTCAGGTATTGGTGCGCTTTTGTCTATGGTAGTTGATAAGACATTGACGAATGAGTCCCAAACAGTTGGTTCAGAATTTGACAAATCGGCCAGGACTTTATCAAGTCTTGGAGCCCTAGCTTTTTTTGGGGCATCTACCTCATTAATTATGTCATTCACAGAAAAAACTATGCTTGCAGCTGCTATGTTTTTTCGATTCACGTTTGGCTGTATCTCCGATCCATTGTCTTCTGGGCGTTCATTATAAAGGGCCTCGAAATGTGTAGCCCATTCAGTTGTCTGGATGTAAACTTCTGGTCTCGTTGGTTTCTTCTGGCCAGCGTGGGTTAGTATTTGCCAAAAAGCTTTTGTATCAATATTTCTAGCAGCCTGTTATAGCTCTCTATGTCCCTTTTAATTTTTGCCCTTCCACGACTATCCTGATATAGTTTCCTCATCTGTTTAATTCTATCCCTGTTGCCTAGTTTAAGCACAATTATTAAATCAGTTTCCCTAGCTCGGCAATCAGAGTTGAACCACTCCCTATGGAGCAATTCCTATCTACCCTACAATGGTTTTTGAAGAATGTCTTTAAATTCCTAAATAGCATATTATGACTTTCCAGCATTATGAAAAGATTGTCTATTTTGTTACAAAAATTTCTAGGATGGTTACATTAGTCTCGTATGACTGTTTCACTCCCATTAGACCACTAATAATATTGATCCATTTCACAATCTTCCTATTGTTGGTCAGCGGATGGAGAATCAAACAGTCATGGCCGGTCTCATGTCACGTGCTGACATGCATGTCAATCCTTTCTCCCCAGAGCTGTAAGTCTAGATGTATGTAGTCTATATTACTCCTATAAGAACCTCTTTTAAAGGTTGGAGTTGCATCTATGTCTGATGGGGGGCGCCCATCGCATGCACGAAGACTATGACATAGCGAAATGTCAATGAGTTGTAGAGCAGACCTGGGAAAATTAGGTTTATGAGGAGCAGTCAATTGCGGGAAGCCCCAGTGGGTATCTTTGTCTTTCCCCACCTCTCTAAGCAACCCAGAAAGCTCAAAGGTTATGTTAAAATTTCCTCTTCCTATGTGTGCTGAATATTGCAGCACACATGGAAAGAGGAAAAATGAGAAATAAAAATATTTCTCCTCGTTAGGCCTGCGCTGGTGAGGCATAAGCTTTTAGCGCTGCCCAGGTTTACTGATTAAGTAAATCTGGAGCAGCATCAAACTCCATGGATGTTGCATGAGTAAGCCCGCCGCAGTGCCCATGGAACGCCTCCATGGTGCAGAGTAAGGCAACACAGCGACTTTCAATGCCTTGCCTTACTCCATATCTATAAGGCCACTCAAAGCCACGCAAAGTGGCTTTGCAAGGTTTCATAGATATGACTGAGAGGTTTGTGCTGCCACAGCATCAGAAAAAGCGACACCCTGGCGGCGCAAGCCTCTCAGATATATGCCCGAATACTTTGCTATACATACTTAGTGGACTGTCAATCAGAGACAGGGTTTCTGATTGGGTGGATTTGCTAATGCATCTGTTGCATATGTTAAACAAAACAATAGGCTTATGATCTTTTAGAATGATCTTACTTGCCATCTAATCTGGTGAAGCAGTTGGTATTATCCTTAGGTCACATGAGAAGAATCATTTTGTCCACACGCACAATCCCCCTGATGGTCTGCCTGGCCCCCTTTCTCATCCAAGACTTAAAAATGTGTGTAAATCATGCTATGATATTTCTCAATAGCCCAAGTATCTCGAAAAATATAAAAAACAAAGATGTCTATGAAAAATCTCTTTCGGCTTCTTTGACTCTTAGCCGAGAAATATTTCAACTCATCATCGATACCATCCATAGTGTGGGGAAATCAAGACTTATGGAGCTCCTAGAGACATCTTCTGCTGTGACTAGGAGTTTAATAGAATTCATTCTAGTGCCATCCGAACCTTCTCAGTTTCCTAGGCTTCTTATATGTTTGAGGTGTAGTTAGGTGAAGAACTTTATCTAAGAAGATTATTTCACCTTAGCAAACATGAGTATGTGTACTATGGCTAATCATTGCAATTCATTGAAGCAGTAACTTTTTAGCTGTAAGTGTGACAAATTTGGTATCAAAGAGGTTGTATTGGTCACTTCCTTTTCTATAGCCTTTTCATTTGCCCTCCCTCAGTCCAAAAGTCAACAAGGCAAAGGGTAATGTTAATTTTCTAATTAATTCTGGGTTTAAAACTGTGTTTTAAATTGTGACAACACAAATGGGCTCAGATTTCTAAAGAATAACACTCAAACCAATGCAGCAACTGAATGTGCTGATTAGTATTGCATGAATGGGAGAGAGAAAGACAGCACTATATCTACAAAGAGTTGGTGCTGTTCTGCTTTCTCCTTGCACTGGTTCACTTTATGCTGCCATGTGCTAATGTAGACACTCTTGCACTGTATGCAATGGTGTCAGTGTTGTGGTCAGCATAGTTTTTGCAAAGCTTTACTGAAAAGGCAATTTTTTCTGTATATGTGTGCTTCCGAATGCAGCAGACTTGCAAAGAGGGAAAAACCTGGAGAAATAGAAATTATTTCACCTCGTTACACCAGCCTCAGAGAGTTGCAGGATTGTGGCACAAACCAATCCAATCCAATCCAAACAAGCTTTATTCCACATATTAGCCATAAAAGCACAATACAAAAATATTTAATAAAACACCGAATAGGATATAATACAAAGCCTGAATGGGGAAATAAATTAAGCCAGAATAAAATCTATTATGATAAAAACATTTAAAAAAACATTAAAAACTCGGATAATAAAAATCATCAGCGTTTTTTAAGTTCCATTTTAAAAGGGGTACAAATGTCAGGCCACAATTGGTTAGTACAGACACTTGATTCTGCCTATTATCTACTACGTTTGCTGGATAGATTATATCTTTCCTCATTCATATGCAGGTACACAAAATCTAATTGAACCTTATTTGGAGCGAAGGGAATATGATCTTATGGCCCACGACCACCCCAAATATTTTGCCATCGCTATAACACTGGGAGTAGACGTGTCAGTACGTAATATTCTTTCTGCTTCATTGCACCTTCTGGTTCCTAATAGTTTGCAAATTGGTGCCAGCCAGGCGCGACGTGGGGCGACATATCCTACACAGGCAAACAATAGGTGGGCCAACGACTCTTTGCTAGCCTGGCATACAGGGCACAAATTATCACCATATTTAGCCTATCTAGCAGTGAAAGCTCTTAATGACAATGAGCCCACCCTAAACTGGAAGTATAACTTCCAGTCATGCGGTTTTGTAATTAAATCCCAATATTTAATTTCCAGGAAAATTCCAGTCAGGGAAAACGACTTACTGTTTCTCAATTTATTGTATATTACCATTTCCCAGTATTTTTCTTTTAAAATCTTTTTCGTGGGAAAGGGGGAACTTGTTGGATCATTCCACAGTGCTATCATGCCAATGCTTGATAAAGTGTCTCTGACCTCCCGTAGCCATTTTATTTGATGAAAATTGTCTGCCTTTATAATATCTTTAAAGCCAGCAGCATACAATGTCAATTCTGGGGTGGTCCAAATTCTTCGCCAGTATAAAAGAGGGTGTAGTTTTGCTATGCCTGCAACTGATTTCCTACCCAGGTCATACAGTAATGGACACATTGGGATACTCTGTGGGAGATTGGTGATTTTTCTTAAGAACCTGTTTTCAACTTTAGTGAGCTTAGTCAGGTTCTCACAACCCCATAGCTCTGACCCATAGAGGGCTGAGCTGATGACTTTCATGTTGTATATCTGGAGTACAGGACTGATTGGCTTTGAAAATGAGGTGTTATGTTCAGAGTATAGCACTCCCGGCAGTTGCCGGTGCTTTAAGGCTGCCAGATCAATTTGATGATTCTATTTCAAGTCATCCTGAATATTGACCGCTAGGTAGGTAAACTCATTGACTTGCTCTAGCAGACGGTCATTACTTTGAATACCCCCTTTGAATGCTCTGTACGGGTTAAAAGACATAAGTTTCGTTTTCGACACATTAACTTTCAAGCCCCGTTTGGAGCAAAACTCCTCAAAAATTGACAGGGCTCGTTGGAGACCACTCGGGGTCTTGGAAATGATTAATGTGTCGTCTGCGAACATTAATATAGGGATTTTTTCACCTGCTAATGTTGGGGCGTCAGTGGCGATAGATCCCATACACTTCACTATTCCGTTGATAAACAAGGAGAATAGCGTGGGTGCCATCACGCAGCCTTGGCGCACGCCTCTCTCAATTGGAAAGGGACTAGTGACATTGCCCTGCGAACCCCATCGGATTTTGGCATGGTTATTCTCGTGCAGTCTAATGATAAGGGTTAGTAATTCGGATGGCATCCCCATTTCTTGCAGAGTCACCCATAATTTGGTACGGGGAACAAGATCAAATGCTGACTTGAGGTCAACAAAAGCAGCATACAAGCTACCCTTGCCCAGAATCACAGTTTTCCAATGTAACAAGACAAACCGGAACACCTGGTCAATGGTGCTGGTAAAGGCCCGGAAGCCGGCTTGCAGTGAGGATAAAATACTATGTTCTTCAATCCACTCTTGGACCTTGTTGAGAACTAGCCTCCCCATTGCCTTCTGCAAGGAATCTATTAGGCTGATGGGCCTATAGTTTCCTGGGTGAGATTTGTCCCTTTTTTTAAAAAACGGTATAATTTCGGCCCCTTTCCATGAGTCGGGGACTGGCGCACCCTTGGCAATAACATTAGCTAACAGAAGAATATACCGGCACCATCTTGCCTTATCGTGAAGGAATACGTCCCCAGGGATACCGTCTGGGCCAGGTGCTTTCCCGACAGATAGTGATCTAAGTGCTACATCGACGTCAGCCCTGCTAAAGGCCTCGTCTAGATAAAACAAATGAGTAATCTCGCACAAATCTTCCTCAGATAAACCCAGGGCATATTGGGGTTTAAAATGATTAACCCAATCTTCCTGTGATACATGATTTTGTGGCTGTTGGGGTTGCCCTCCTCGGTCCCATTTTAATATATTCCAAAAGTACTTGGGGTTACTCGAGGCACAAGCCTCTCTAAGGTCCTGCCATCTTTTGTCATCCCAGATTTTCTTGGCCTTTATCTGGGTACTCCTATAGTTATGCCTAGCTGCTACGCACTGCTACTGGATCACCTGCTTTGATAGCTAGCCCTAGAGTTACACGTGCAACTCTACATTCCTTGTTAAACCAATGTCCGGCTTTCCCGGTTTACAGCCTTTTTAGGCTTTCCCTGCTTAATAAAGTATGTACGCAAAAGGGCAAAGAATTTGTTATGGATTTAGATGATGAGCTCGGGAGCCACTATGTTTGCTGCACTAGCCTCAAGCTCTGTTAAGGCACAGTCCATATCCTCAGTGATATTAGCTAGGAGTTTGGGCATCTCTAGTATCTTCACCCATTTTAAGCGTCTCATGTCATTAGTGGGGACGATATCGCATGAGGACAGTTCATTTCCTAATTGGGCAGGTACCTTATGTCTTGTTAGTTCCAGGGTCACACACAGGGGGTTATGATCGCTTACAAGCCGGTCCCTGACAATCATATCTCCAAGGGCGTGCCATAGTTTCAAGCTAATTAGTATGTAATCTATTTGACTAGCACTATGCCCCTTGTTAAATGTGTTAGCCCCGAGTCTATCTGATGGCAATCTTCCGTTTGCTGCCCGCAAACCCTTTTCCAGAAAGATAGAATTAATTTGGATGGCCACATCCGTCCACTTTTATATAGGTTCAAGCTCCAACTTTGGGATGCCCCACTTGGCATCTTCCTCTTCTGCAAAATAACACTCCTCATTTACAAGGGGCTCAAACGACGAGTTAAAGTGGCCCGCTACTAGGACATTGGATTCTTCTGAATATAGGTCAAGAAGATCGTCGAGAGCCGCTAAAACTTCCGACTTCTTGCCTCTAGTTCCTCTCACGTAGACATTATAAATGTCTACGTTCCTTGTGAGCCCAAGGTCAATCTAATCGCCTGGATGTCATAACTCTGGGTCGGGAGCACCTGGATGTTAAAGCCTAGTTCCTGCCGCACCCAAATTGTCAATCCCCCTGATGGATGCCCTTTTGCTCCTCTAATGGCTGGGATGTAATAATTTAAGTAGCCTGGGCAGAAGAAGGGAACCTCTGCCCAGGTTTCCTGAAAAAGGCAGATGTCATAGCACTCGATAAAGGCATGCGATGTTCCAGGACAACAGGGAATCCCTTAGGGGAGTTGGGCAAGGTGACGATGGCCCACTGGATCTAATAGAAGATATGCAGCCTACCTCCATCTGGCCATCTATCAAAGATGGAGATGCAGAGGTGGTCTTTAGAGATCGGGCCGGACCTGTATTAAACAGCTTGGTACTGGGAGGGCTACCCCTGATGATGGAGCTGGCTATAGGGGATCCTTGTTGCTTTTGGAGTGGCACTCTCTTGAGTCAGTCATTAGTGTCCAAAGTGGAACTTCCCAGCTGGCTGGTGTGCGACTGCCTGGGGGAAAGTGTAATCTGGCTACTCGGAGGAGATCGTCTGAACTGAATGGATGACAGTCCTGGGGAAATGGTTCGAAACTCCAGAGCAAAAAGGTTTTCAGCTAGATCTGCCCTGGTCAGGGTAAGCTCAATAGAGTCTAACTGGTAGGCTGGAGAGGTGAGCCTGCGAGCCTTAATGATGTCTTCCCTTATCACTGAACGGCATCCCCTGACATACCATATCCAATGAATGGCTTTATTAGTCAGGGAATCCGCATTCTCTGTGCCTTTATTGATGTCATACTTGGGCACGTTCACCATAAAGATTCTATGGCTACTGGGTGGGTTGGAGGTGTTCTGTTCGAACAACCTGGTTTGGGAACTACACTGAGGATGTTGAGTTTGAGGGGGAGTGTTTCTGTTATGCATTGTCCGGTCCCTCGCTGATGCTACCCTATGAGGATTATTGGGATTGCTTACAATAGGATGTGGCAGGCGCTTGAACATCGCTGATGGTGTCATTAATTTATGGATCCTAGCCATACCAGAAGGAAAGGGAGGGCCATTGGAGTTAGTGTTAGTGCCCGTGGCAGGGGCAACTGATAGAATTTTGGGATTGATGGCCTGGCAGCGCACTGGGAGATGACTTGCCGTGGTGTTAACTCTCCCTCTACGGGATAAATCTTCTGATGATAGGAGCTTAACCATAGAGGTTAAGTCCACAATCATAGTTCTCATAGTCCCTACTTCCTGCCATAGCTTGTTAACTAGTTGGATCATGTCCTGATACTCTGCGTTAGTCCCTGGCACTACCTCTTTAGTATTAGCTGCAGGTAACTGTGGTAACTGAGCAATCTGGGGCCTTTCTTCCTTGTCTACACTAGTCAGATCCAACAGAGGCAGAAATCTGTTTGTACATACGATTGTAGGATCTATATGTTGAGGGTTAGACCCAGACAGGCTAGTAGGCGAGTGAACTACTCCCGTTGTGTCACTCTTTCCCGCATCATTAGGAACAACTGGCCTTTTTTTGTGTGATTTGCGAAACATAGCAGGGATAGCGGGATGACAATTTGGGCTTCCATTAATGGACTGGGTTGGTCTAGGTGGGGACTTGTCACTGGCAGTTTGTGCATTAGGTGCTGTCTCTAATATATCCTCACACTCGCTAATGAGGGTGTCAATACGGTCTAGGACACAATTACTACCTGCGTTCTTGTGCAACTTCCTGGCCTTTTTCCCTTTGTTACCCCGTCCAGTTACAGTGCCCCCACCCCCACCCCCACCCCCATCCCAGCTTCCTTCCATAGTCTTTCTTTTCCCCATACTTCTTGGTTGTGCAACCAACCCAATAATGGCTACTTATGCTTCCAAAGCTATGCCAGATTCATGCTTAACATCAGAGTAAGACTTAACATATGTACACTTAGCAGGGTGGGACAGTACAAGACACTTAAGATCAGAAAGTTCAGCACAGCCAATCCGCCAGAGATTCTGGATAGGGGGCAGTAAATATGGTCAGTTAATCAGTACCTTAAAATCCAGAAGTCTGGGAAGGGTCCATATGACAGACCAACTACCAGGCAGCAGGCGAAAGAGGGGTGGCCCTGCCCTGCCTCTTCCTGTCAATGATGGGCAAGGACGGGCCCGCCCTTGGCCCGGGCTTTGCCCACACACGTCCCACGCAGCGAGTAGCCCGTGCTGATTATAAGCGCCTCCGGGCGCTTGCAGAGTGACGTTGGCGCCTCCCTGGCACGGTGCTTCCTGGGGGCTAGAGTCCCCCTGATGGTGTCAGCGGGTCGGTGGCGGCAGGTTGCGGGCAGCGGGAAGCCAGTGCTGATTATAAGCGCCTCTGGCTGCTTGCAGAGTGACGTTGGCGCCTCCCTGGCACGGTGCTTCCTGGGGGCCAGAGTCCCCCTGATGGTGTCAGCGTGTCGGTGGCGGCAGGTTGCGGCAGGTTGCGGGCTCCCACGCAGCGGGAAGCCCGTGCTGATTATAAGCGCCTCCGGGCACTTGCAGAGTGACGTTGGCGCCTCCCTGGCGCAGTGCTTCCTGGGGGCTAGAGTCCCCCTGATGGTGTCAGCGGGCCGGTGGCAGCAAGTTGCGGGCTCCCGGGCAGCGGGAAGCCCGTGCTGATTATAAGCGCCTCTGTGCGCTTGCAGAGTGATGTTGGCGCCTCCCTGGTGCGATGCTTCCTAGGGGGCTAGAGTCCCCCTGATGGTGTCAGCAGGTCGGTGGCGGCAGGTTGCGGGCTCCAGGGCAGCGGGAAGCCCGTGCTGATTATAAGCGCCTCCGGGCACTTGCAGAGTGACGTTGGCGCCTCCCTGGCTCGGTGCTTCTTGGGGGCTAGAGTCCCCCTGATGGTGTCAGCGGGTCGGTGGCGGCAGGTTGCGGGCTCCCGGGCAGCGGGAAGCCCGCGCTGATTATAAGCGCCGCTGGGCGCTTTCAGAGTGACGTTGGCGCCTCCCTGGCGTGGTGCTTCCAGGGGGCTAGAGTCCCCCTGATGGTGTCAGCGGGTCGGTGGCGGCAGGTTGCGTGCTCCCGGGCAGCGGGAAGCCTGTGCTGATTATAAGCGCCTTCGGGCACTTGCAGAGTGACGTTGGCGCCTCCCTGGCGCTGTGCTTCCTGGGGGCTAGAGCCCCCCTGAAATGTGTCAGCTGGTCGGTGGCGGCAGGTTGCGGGCACAAACCGATTTCTACAGTTGTAGATATGGATTTGCATCAAAATCCATGGGTGGATGCACAGGAATGCTCATGCATCACCACTGAAATGCCTCCTTGAACAGTAATGCAAACTCAAGCTCGGGCTTTCCCATCTGGACATCAATTAGCTGTATCTAAGTGCAGCAGCTGCTACCCCATGCTTACCCTTTGGTACTCGTGGCACTTCCCTTACCAACCTTCTTCTCAGGATGTTTTGTAAACAACTGTAGAAAATGAAAGTAAACATGCCTCCAAGAACTGCTACTTTATCTTGAATTCAGTGCACACTCTTCTAATAACCTCCCAGCAGCAACCAGAAGACTGTTGAATGACTGTGCTTAGGACAAGAAGTCAACATCCTGAAGGAAGTAGGTGAGAAAGGGAGCATGATGACACTTTCCAAACCCCCAGCATTTTTTTTTTTTTATTATCCTCGTTTGCCTCTTCCAGAAAAAGGGGGGAAAAACCATTCCACTTGCATCAGTGAAATGAAGAGTATCATGCCCTTCTGTACATTTGTGCTGGAAGCAAAGGGAGAGGAGAGAGGAGACACCTGCTTCAAAGTTGTATCCACCCTGGTTAAAAGAAGCTTAGTCTTACCGCCTCGACTCCCTTGCTATGACTCCTCTGCCATCCCTCGTGAGCCGAAGCACAAATTGGGAAGTAAGAAAGGAGATCCAAACGACCAGCCGTACTAGGCAGATAGGGCTTAATCATTGGATATCAACATTCATTTGTTGCTCACACCACTCGAAAACAGGAGACCAAAACTTATGCTTTTTAAAAACCTTCATATCCAGACTGGCCACATACTTAACAGAAGACAACCAATCAGAAAACCTGGGAGGGGAGACCGATTTCCACTGCTTACAAATTTCTCTGCGTGCTAATAGCATAGAGTAAAAAAACAGCCTTGACTTATACTCTGTATATCCTGCAAGTGAGTCTTCACAGCCCAAAATAATCGAGAGAGCGCTTACCTTAATGTCAGACCCCAACATAGAGGACAGAGCCTTACTCACGTCAAACCAGAAAACCTGGATCTCAGGGCAATCTACAAACATATGCACGTCGTCTTCTTTCAAGCTACTGCACTTTGGGCAAGCCACGTCACCTCCTCTCCCGAACTTTGACAGCCTCTGTGGCGACCAGTATGCTCTGTGGATGGAGAAAAGGTGATTTCTCCTTAGGTGCGCAGGTTTTACAATTTAAAAAAGCGTAGACATTGATACTTGCCACTTATTTTCCAATGAAGAATCCGGCAAGCATCGTCCCCATAATTCCGCGGGTAATGTAAAAACTCCGTCTTCCAACTCAACCAGCAGCCAGTAGATCGTCGCCAACTCTTTTTTATTAGATGTCTCATCCATAAGTCTGTCCTCCAGCTCATTTGTATTTCCTATCCTCAGACGTGAGTCATGGAACCAACTTTGCATTTGTATATATTTAAATCTCGATATTTGTTGACAGGACAGGAGGTTGCACGTCTCCCAGCTAATTAGTTGCGCATCCACTGTAATATGATTCCAGTTCATTAGACCTGCCTCTCTCAATGGTCTGGCCAAAGCATCTTTTGCCCATTCCGGTGAGCCTGGTGAGTCCCAGATAGGGGCCATAGAACTATAATATGATATTTTAAGCGCTTTTCTGACCCTATACCAAGTTTCAGCTAGGCCCCTCAGGATCTGGACTGTTCCCATGAGGCACAGGGTCAGACTGATTTGCATATGGCCATGTCTGAACTGGGGTGGTGGAGTGAGCTAAAGAATGATGATGGATTAAACCCAGATCAGTTGACTGGGGGTGAGTGTTTGATTGGCTCAAACGTTCCGTCCATCATCCCCTTTTGTATCGCTTTGGTCGCCCTAAGTTGGCGGGGGTATGCCCAGACGTGGGTCCCTTGCTCACTTTGCCACTGGATTCAAGCAAGCCTGGCTGATGACGGCTGAAATGCCAGAAACCGGTCCTAGGATGCTTGTTTCCGGTCCAGGGAAGACGTGGCTTGGCAGTTCGGGCTGGACTGTTCCCATGAGGCACAGGGTCAGACTGATTTGCATATGGCCATGTCTGAACTGGGGTGGTGGAGTGAGCTAAAGAATGATGATGGATTAAACCCAGATCAGTTGACTGGGGGTGAGTGTTTGATTGGCTCAAACGTTCCGTCCATCATCCCCTTTTGTATTGCTTTTGTCGCCCTAAGTTGGCGGGGGTATGCCCAGACGTGGGTCCCTTGCTCACTTTGCCACTAGATTCAAGCAAGCCTGGCTGATGACGGCTGAAATGCCAGAAACCGGTCCTAGGATGCTTGTTTCCGGTCCAGGGAAGACGTGGCTTGGCAGTTCGGGCTGGACTATTCCCACGAGGCACAGGGTCAGACTGATTTGCATATGGCCATGTCTGAACTGGGGTGGTGGAGTGAGCTAAAGAATGATGATGGATTAAACCCAGATCAGTTGACTGGGTGTGAGTGTTTGATTGGCTCAAACGTTCCGTCCATCATCCCCTTTTGTATCGCTTTGGTCGCCCTAAGTTGGCGGGGGTATGCCCAGACGTGGGTCCCTTGCTCACTTTGCCACTGGATTCAAGCAAGCCTGGCTGATGACGGCTGAAATGCCAGAAACCGGTCCTAGGATGCTTGTTTCTGGTCCAGGGAAGACGTGGCTTGGCAGTTCGGGCTGGACTGTTCCCATGAGGCACAGGGTCAGACTGATTTGCAAATGGCCATGTCTGAACTGGGGTGGTGGAGTGAGCTAAAGAATGATGATGGATTAAACCCAGATCAGTTGACTGGGGGTGAGTGTTTGATTGGCTCAAACGTTCCGTCCATCATCCCCTTTTGTATCGCTTTGGTCGCCCTAAGTTGGCGGGGTATGCCCAGACGTGGGTCCCTTGCTCACTTTGCCACTGGATTCAAGCAAGCCTGGCTGATGACGGCTGAAATGCCAGAAACCGGTCCTAGGATGCTTGTTTCCGGTCCAGGGAAGACGTGGCTTGGCAGTTCAGGCTGGACTGTTCCCATGAGGCACAGGGTCAGACTGATTTGCATATGGCCATGTCTGAACTGGGGTGGTGGAGTGAGCTAAAGAATGATGATGGATTAAACCCAGATCAGTTGACTGGGGGTGAGTGTTTGATTGGCTCAAACGTTCCGTCCATCATCCCCTTTTGTATCCCCTCAGGATCTTCAGCCTAACTTTCTTGAAGTATTTGGGGTCAGCATATTTAAACATAAAACCTTGGCTGCCTCCTGACTCCTGACTTGCTATAACTCCCAACAGTCTCCCAATTTCAGATAGTGTGGGTGTATTTAATAGCATTTTCCCGTTCTTTAATAAAAAGCCCAAGAATAAAAAAGTAAGTCTGGCAAAGCTAAGCCGCCTTTCTCCACCCTCCTTCTTAATTTCTTCCAAGCTATTCTTGGGCCTCTGCTTGACCAAATAAAACTACTAATTTGGCCTTGCAGCTTTTTAAGCATTTCACTTTCAAAGGGAAGAGGGATGGTGTCGAACAAGAATGTTAGCTTGGGGAGGATCATCATTTTTATTAAATTAACTCGACCTAAGTGAATTGAAGATGTGCCCAAATTTTTAAAAGACCACTAATCTCTTTTTTGCTTTTTCCAAATTTATTTTTGTGAGTTTGGAAATATCCTGTCGGATCATAACCCCCAGATATCTCATTACTCCTTTTTAACAAATTCCCCTGGGTCTAAATTCCAAGTCATAATTTCGGTCTTGCTTTTATTTATGTCATATCCTGATACTTTTCCAAAATCAGCTGTTAATACCATGGTCTGACTTAAGGTGTTTTGGAGATTGGTTGAATAGATAACAATGTCGTCTGCATATAAACCTAATTTCCTACTCCATCCCTGAAATTGGAATGGTATAATCTCCAAATCTTCCCTTATTTTGCTGGCCAGGGGCTCTATGTATAGATTAAACAAGAGTGGTGATAAAGGGCACCCCTGCCTTGTGCCTCTACCAATAAAAACCGGGGCCGTCAAAGAACCATTGATCAATAGTCTGGCTTTTGTTGAGCTATATATTGCTTCCAATACTCTACAAAAATTCTGACCCAGGTTGGCTGCTTTTACCACCGCCTGCAAAAATACCCAGTTTAACCCGGTAAAAAGCTTTAGTAGCATCTAAAGCTATGACCGCGAGTGGCAGCCCATAGGTAGAAGCAAGATCTATTGATCCTATCAGAGAAAAAGTTAGCTCCTTTAAGAACCTTCCACGAATAAAGCCTTTTTGGTCCGGATGGATCAACTCCGCTATGCAACTGTTCAATCTATCGGCCAGTACCTTAGCAAAGATCTTATAATCACAATTTAATAAAGATATCGGCTGATACGAATCACAGTTAGTCGGACATTTACCAGGCTTCAAAATTAGGGAAATATTCGCCTCAGTCCATGAAGCTGGCATTTCTGCCCCATTAATAAAAAAGTCATTAAAGATTTCTAAAAGTATGGGTTTTAATGTATTAGCCAAGACTTTGTAAACTTCAAGGGGTAGACCGTCAGGGCCTGGAGCTTTCCTTTCTTTCCTTGTCTTAATACTAAATAAATTTCCCCTTCCTTAATTTTCTGGTTCAAAAGCCTGTTCTTTTCATCATTAAGGAACTTTCTTGAATTCTGTTCTAACCAAGCTCCAATTTCATCCTGAGAGGGATTTTGATCTTCCTGGTACACCCTACTGTAATATTTATGAAAGGCCTGCTCAATCTCCTCATCATCCCGAGTAAGAACATCTGTGTTATCGCATTTGACCTGGTCAATTCTGTTCTTCACCTGCTCTTTTTGCCTTCCAGGCCAACAATTTACTGCAGCCTTCACTATATTCAAAATGGGCCAACTTACTTGCGTCCCATTTTTTCTCACTCTTTCATGCAATATTGTAGCCAGGCTGGCTTTTACCGCCTGCAATTTTTGCAATAAGTTCTTCCTGGCGTCTTCATCTATAGTAGGGTCAGTCAGATCTTTCTCTAAAATCCGAAGCTGTTTCTCTGCTTCTGACACCTCCTCGTAGTAACCTCGCCTTCTTCCAGCCGCTATTGTCCCTAATCTACCTCTAAGAAAGGCTTTATAGGCATCCCAGATAATACCACGTGAAGCTGACCCTTGATTAAACTGAAAAAACTCTTCTGTTTCTCTGGCCAGTATCGCTATCACCTCCTCATCCTGTAAAATAGTGCGGTCTAGGCTCGATCTAGATTGGGAGGCTTTATCATATAATTTTAAATGTAGGATTACTGCCGAGTGATCAGACAAATGAATACCCACATGTTCAATCTTGTCAATCCATTTGGTCAGATTGCTATCAGTAAGAAAGTAGTCTATCCTAGACTGATGTCTGTATTTTTGATTATAGAAAGTGAAACCCTTTCTTTGTCCCGCCTTTTGCCTCCAAAAATCACAAAGGCCCAACTGGATCATAATTTGTTTAATAAGCATTGACATTTTTGGATTAACACGGGCTCTACAGCGTGAAGTCCTGGCTAAGTTGTGATCTAAAACTGCATTAAAATCTCCCGCCATAATAATTGGACCTGAAGCATCCACTAATTCCGCTAATAGATCCCCCAAGGGGGTAACATCATCCTGATTGGGACCATAGTATCCCACTAAGGTAAAAGCATGACCTGAAACCTTTGCCCTGACTACTAACCATCTTCCAGTTTTATCCGAAATATGGGCCTCGAAAACCACCTGCGAACCTTTCTTTGCTACAATGGCAACGCCTTTGTCACAGCCAAGTGAGATGTACAAGCTACTTTGGAGACCCATCTTTGGCGCCTAAAAGATCTAAGCCCTCCTTTTCTGGTAAATGTGTCTCCTGTAATATCATAATCTGGGCCGGGCAGTCTTTTAGATATTGTAAGATTTTGTCCCTCCTCCCTCGTACCCTAAGACCATTCACATTCCAAGAAAGAATTTTTATTACTTCTCTTCTCTTTTCACCCATCAATCTTGGAGGTAAAAGAGATTCCACACAAGGGTCAGTGAGGAAAAGAAAGGGCAAAACTTATCAACTCTGATGGAAAAGAAAAAAGTTTTAAAGGCATCTGAGGTTTTTTTCTTCATTTTTTCCCACTGCTCCCCACCCTGTGCTCCCCTCATACCTCCCCTCCCTGGAAAACCCACCCCAACTACTACATGGCTCATAGCCATATGGGTGTTCCCCCCTTGGAACGAACATGTGTAAGGAAAAAAAATATATATATATTATTTTCACTGTAATTAGAGTTTACCTGTAAATATTACTTATTAAAGACCTTACTCAGCATTAATATATACACATAAGTTTGGCTATACGAATAGAAATGCTTAAAAACCCGTAAATAGAAGGCCTAGCTCCCTGATTGGAGACTTTTAATGAATTCATCTAGTTTTTCTACAGAGTGGAAGATATGCATCTTATTATTTAGCATAACCTTTAAATAAGCGGGGAATCTTAGCTGAACTGACGCGCCCAAACGTTTCAGACTATCGATCCTTTGCCCCATCTCCCATTGCCTATTAGAGGTGGTAGCAGAGACATCCGATCTTATCTCATACCTGACTCCATCCACCTCAATAGATCTCATCCCCAGGGCTTTTGAAAGAATTTTCTCTTTTAATGAATAAGTCAGGAAATTTAATAGAATTTTCCTGGGTTTATGTCTATTTGCGTTGAGTCTAAAAGGAGCTCTGTAAACTTGCTGTAAGTCTCTTGCTATTTCCTCTTCTGATTCTTCCAGCTGTAATTTATTCTTAGTGTTACAGCAAACAAATGATGGACGGAATGCTGACAATGCAAACATTCTCCCCCAGTCAAAAGATCTGGGTTAAATCCATTGTTCTTTTGCCCACTACGCCACCCCAGTTTGGACCCAGCCATATGCAAATCAGTCTTGACCCTGTGCCCCATGGGAACAGTCCAGACCGAACTGCCAGGCCAGGTCCTCCCTGGACCGGAAACAAGCATCCTGGGACCGGTTTCAGGGTATGTCACCCTTCTTCAGCCAGGCTAGCTTGAATCCAGTGGCTCAGTGAGCAAGGGACCCACGTCTGGGCATACCCATCCCACTTAGGGCGAAAAGTGTTACAGCAAACAAATGAGGGACGGAATGCTGACAATGCAAACATTCTCCCCCAGTCAAAAGATCTGGGTTAAATCCATCGTTCTTTTGCCCACTACGCCACCCCAGTTTGGACCCAGCCATATGCAAATCAGTCTTGACCCTGTGCCCCATGGGAACAGTCCAGACCGAACTGCCAGGCCCTCCCTGGACCGGAAACAAGCATCCTGGGACCAGTTTCAGGGTATGTCACCCTTCTTCAGCCAGGCTAGCTTGAATCCAGTGGCACAGTGAGCAAGGGACCCACGTCTGGGCATACCCATCCCACTTAGGGCGAAAAGTGTTACAGCAAACAAATGATGGACGGAATGCTGACAATGCAAACATTCTCCCCCAGTCAAAAGATCTGGGTTAAATCCATCGTTCTTTTGCCCACTACGCCACCCCAGTTTGGACCCAGCCATATGCAAATCAGTCTTGACCCTGTGCCCCATGGGAACAGTCCAGACCGAACTGCCAGGCCAGGTCCTCCCTGGACCGGAAACAAGCATCCTGGGACCGGTTTCAGGGTATGTCACCCTTCTTCAGCCAGGATAGCTTGAATCCAGTGGCACAGTGAACAAGGGACCCACGTCTGGGCATACCCATCCCACTTAGGGCGAAAAGTGTTACAGCAAACAAATGATGGACGGAATGCTGACAATGCAAACATTCTCCCCCAGTCAAAAGATCTGGGTTAAATCCATCGTTCTTTTGCCCACTACGCCACCCCAGTTTGGACCCAGCCATATGCAAATCAGTCTTGACCCTGTGCCCCATGGGAACAGTCCAGACCGAACTGCCAGGCCAGGTCCTCCCTGGACCGGAAACAAGCATCCTGGGACCGGTTTCAGGGTATGTCACCCTTCTTCAGCCAGGCTAGCTTGAATCCAGTGGCACAGTGAGCAAGGGACCCACGTCTGGGCATACCCATCCCACTTAGGGCGAAAAGTGTTACAGCAAACAAATGATGGACGGAATGCTGACAATGCAAACATTCTCCCCCAGTCAAAAGATCTGGGTTAAATCCATCGTTCTTTTGCCCACTACGCCACCCCAGTTTGGACCCAGCCATATGCAAATCATTCTTCACCCTGTGCCCCATGTGAACAGTCCAGACCGAACTGCCAGGCCAGGTCCTCCCTGGACCGGAAACAAGCATCCTGGGACCGGTTTCAGGGTATGTCACCCTTCTTCAGCCAGGCTAGCTTGAATCCAGTGGCACAGTGAACAAGGGACCCACGTCTGGGCATACCCATCCCACTTAGGGCGAAAAGTGTTACAGCAAACAAATGATGGACGGAATGCTGACAATGCAAACATTCTCCCCCAGTCAAAAGATCTGGGTTAAATCCATCGTTCTTTTGCCCACTACGCCACCCCAGTTTGGACCCAGCCATATGCAAATCAGTCTTGACCCTGTGCCCCATGGGAACAGTCCAGACCGAACTGCCAGGCCAGGTCCTCCCTGGACCGGAAACAAGCATCCTGGGACCGGTTTCAGGGTATGTCACCCTTCTTCAGCCAGGCTAGCTTGAATCCAGTGGCACAGTGAGCAAGGGACCCACGTCTGGGCATACCCATCCCACTTAGGGCGAAAAGTGTTACAGCAAACAAATGATGGACGGAATGCTGACAATGCAAACATTCTCCCCCAGTCAAAAGATCTGGGTTAAATCCATCGTTCTTTTGCCCACTACGCCACCCCAGTTTGGACCCAGCCATATGCAAATCAGTCTTGACCCTGTGCCCCATGGGAACAGTCCAGACCGAACTGCCAGGCCAGGTCCTCACTGGACCGGAAACAAGCATCCTGGGACCCGTTTCAGGGTATGTCACCCTTCTTCAGCCAGGCTAGCTTGAATCCAGTGGCACAGTGAGCAAGGGACTCACGTCTGGGCATACCCATCCCACTTAGGGTGAAAAGTGTTACAGCAAACAAATGATGGACGGAATGCTGACAATGCAAACATTCTCCCCCAGTCAAAAGATCTGGGTTAAATCCATCGTTCTTTTGCCCACTACGCCACCCCAGTTTGGACCCAGCCATATGCAAATCAGTCTTGACCCTGTGCCCCATGGGAACAGTCCAGACCGAACTGCCAGGCTAGGTTCTCCCTGGACCGGAAACAAGCATCCTGGGACCGGTTTCAGGGTATGTCACCCTTCTTCAGCCAGGCTAGCTATTCTTAATCAGCTTTACAACATACGATTTAATATCGTCCCCTCTCTGCCTTCAGGCACCTTCAAGATCTTCAAGTTATTTCGTCTTTGAAAGTTTTCCAACCTTTCCACTCTGTCCAGACCCTCCTTTTCAACAGCCTTTAATTTGTCAATCTCAGCACAGTTTGCCTGCACAGTTTCTCTGAGCTCTATGACCTCCTTCTCTAAGGTTGATGTTCTACCACTAAGGTCATCAATCTTTTTTTACATTATTTTGCAAGCCTTCTTTATCTCTAACTGGTTAGACTCAGATATCTCAAATCTGTTCTTAATTTCCTCTGATAGTGCTGCTAGGAGTGCACCCACTGACAGATCTTCCTTGGTCGGGTGACTTAAAATCTGTTCACATTTTCTTTTCCTGGTCAGTGTTTCCCTGCGGCCCTCCTACTTCATGACCTATCCCCTCAAGGCAAACTGGGGACTCTTCAAGAGATGTTAGCTGCCTCTCGGCCTCGTTCTTAGACCCCGTCATCTTATCTTCACCCAAAATTAATATTTTTGGTAGAACTCTGAAGTAGGTTTTAAGAAAGGGAGTGATTTTAACTTTAAGAGCTTGCAATTTCTTCTTTTGTACGTGCTCTTGTGAGGTTCTCTTATGATTTGTTTTGGAAGGGGGAAGTCGATTTCTTCACTGTCGTGAAAGGGGTTTCACAAACCCCTGCTTTTTTTCTCTTATCAACTTTCTCACCCTCCTCACACTCCCCACACTCCCCGACCTCTTCCTTCCTCCCTTTCTCACCCCCTTCGCCTCCTATCAGGTTTTCGAGAAGTCTCTCTACCCCTTTGAACCTCACCTTCTTCCCGACTGTCGCCCTTGACCTGCGTTTCTATTATGCTCCGCAAGGCATACCTAGTCTTTGCTTCTGCTAACCCACTTGCCGGCACGCCTCCCAAAACCCCCTTCCTCCTACCTCCTTTGATCTCCTTCTTTATGCAGCTGGGCCGGGGCAGCGCGGTGTCCTTTACTTCACCGAGTGCACTCCTTGCGCTCCTCAACTCGCAACCTTCACCCAGAGCGTCGCGTCCCCTTGTGCAGGCACCACTGTCCTCTGCACTATCTTCTACACTATGCGGGGCTTCGCCTCCAGCCCCCCGGAAGGAAATTTTTGCCACGGCTCCTCTCCCTCTGCGGAGCTCCAGGGCCGCCCTGCGCCAAACCTGCTCCGGCGCCGTATTGGCTGGAGGAAAGCACCACCTTGCATTCCGAGCCGCCACCCCACCTTCTCTCTCACCCTGAGGCCGGACACTTCAAAACCAGCGAGAGCCAGAGACTGTGCCGTGGGGAAATCCAGGTAACGGGATCAACAAAACCAGTCAGGTAAAGATAAATATCTCTTTATGAGGCAATCCGTCTCATCTCTCTTTTTCAAACGGCACACAAACTTAAAGCATTCCGATCCTGTATTGCATTCCTCTACTAAATTACACGGACATTCTGGGAGCCCACCCGCGACCTGCTACTCGCCGGCCGCCATGTTTTCCCTCATGGAGCTTTGATCACCCCCAGCATTTTTGTTGAATCAATGTAAATGTTGGTATGAATTGACATGGAATATACTCAATTTTCAGAATTATCAGTGCAGACTTGATCTCTGTTGGGAGCTCACATCCTCCAACAAATATATCCCTGAGAGGAGGATCCCACAATTTATTTCCAAATTTCAAGGAATCTGCCCTCTTGAAAGATTTTTTTCTCATACTTTCAAGATAGGCGACATGATGCATGATGCAAAGCATTCCTTCTTGACAGGCTATGCTGTTTTTTGACTAAGTTTGCCCTAGTGTCTTAGAGGGGGATTTTATATATAGTTCACTTCTACATGCAATAGTTACACTACTGTCTCACCATTGCATTCCCTAGAGAGTAGATATCATGTTACTCACAGCAGCATGCTAAAGCCAATTCTAAGCAGACCACAGAGACTGAGGGGTGCAGTAAACATGGGACATAGCAGTACATTCTGCCACCAGTCTGCCATCAATCAGGATTTGTAAAGCGTGCCAATTCACCCTTGAGGCTATCCAGGTGCTGAAGTGCTGCTGAAGGGCTCATTTGAGCAGCCAAGTTTTGAGTCTTTTTCTGAATTTCAGCTGGGACGTTGCGGCCCATAGGTGAAGTGGCAAGTTGTTCCAAGGTTTTACGGTGAGGTAGGAGAAAGAGCGTCCTCCATTTCTGTCACGGTCCATGCGGGCGGAGGTGGTGGGTGGGCAAGGCAGAGGGAGGTGGAGAGGATGTGTCTGCAGAGGAGGTGGAAGTTGAGACTGTGGTTGATGTATGCTGGTCCTTGATTGTGGATGGTTTTGAAGGCATGGATCAGTATCTTGAACTGGCACCTCTTCTGGAAGGGGAGCCAGTGGAGCTTCTTGTGGTGGGGCGTGATGTGGGTCTGCTTGGAGAGGTCTAGGATGAGTTTGACCACTGCGTTCTGTATCATCTGCAGTCTCTTGAGGAAGTGGGCTGTGATTCCTGTGCAGAGTGCATTGCTGTAGTCCAGTCAGCTGGTGACCAGGGTGTGTGTGATGGTGCATCTAGTGTCGATGGGGAGCCACTTGAAAATCTTTTGGAGCATGCGGAGGGTGAGGAAGCAGGCAGATGAGACTGCGTTGATCTGTTTCCTCATTAAGAGCTTACTGTCCAGAATGATGCCAAGGTTACAGGCGTGGTGGGTCAGAGTTGGTGAGGGTCCTGGCTCGGGAGGCCACCAGGCATCGTTCCATAGGGAGGTATTTCCGAAGATCAGCACTTTCGTCTTGTCTGTGTTGAGTTGTAGGCTGTTGTTTCTCATCCAGTCAGCGATGTTTATAATGCACCTGCAGAAGATTGTCAGTGTAGCGGAGGGGTCTTCTGATGAGCTGGGTATCGTCGGCATAAGATATGATGTTTAGTCCATGCGATCTTACGACGTTGGCCAGGTGTTGAACAGGGTAGGGCTGAGGGACAAACCATGAGGGACATCACAGATGATGTTCTTAGGTTCAGAGGTGAAAGGCAAGAGGCATATTCTCTGGGTTCTTCCTATGAGGAAGGAGGCGAACCATTTGAGGGCGTTTCCTCGGATTCCGAAGTTGTGCAGCCTTTTGATCAGGGTGTGGTATGATACCGTGTTGAATGCTACTGAGAGGTTGAGGAGGATTAGGGCGGCTGTTTTTCCTTTGTTGAGAAGGGATCTGATGTCATCTGTGGCCATCAGTGCCGACATATAGGTGCTGGCCATAGGGGGGAGAAGATTGTGCACAGATATTAGCCCATGAGGGCAAGCAGACAATGCAGTGACTTAGTAGAAACAGAAGAAGGATGTGCCAAATATTTGACGTCACTGACTCCTTGCAACATTCAGTAAAGAAATACAAGAAAAACTCAAGCCATCACTCTTAAAACAAAAAAAACAAATGTTGGAGGCTGTTTCAAGCCATGGAGAGCTTTTGTGTTTTTGAAGGACGCAGGACCCAATAAGGAAGAGGAGGAGTTAGTACTGGGGTATAGGGTGCGCATTCTTTGACTTGCAAGACACTCTCTATGCAAGGTTTCCATCTTTGCTGGAAAAAATATGGTGCATCCCTATGACTCAAGTTGGTAGGAAGAGACTGCCTCTTCCCCAGCTGTAAATGAATTGTTGGTGCATACATCAGCTATATATATATTATCTACTGGCGGTCACCAGTAGATAGTTATAGTTAGGACCTATTTTCCATAGGAAATCCGCAAGATTCTATTTGAAATAACTCTTGCGTCGGTTGACGAATCTTCGCAAAATTTTCAAACTTTATGGCCCGCTCCGGTCCGCTCCTACCCTGAAAGTTTCGGGTGATTCGTCAAGCGGGGCCGAGAAAAAGGGGGTCCCAAAACATGTTTTCCCCATTCATTTTCCCATAGGAAACTTTAGCCACGGCTACAGCCTGAACTGCTGAACGGAATTACACCAAATTTGGCAAAGAGGTAGTTCTTGGTTCAGAAAGAACCCTTTTTGTTAAATGGTGTAAATCCGTTCAGTAGTTCCTGAGAAAATCAAAAGGAAAATCACATATATATCTTTGGCCGCGTCGGAGTCGCGCACCCTGAGCGCACCCTGCGCGCACCGTCCCGATCACGAGCTGCTTGCTAATTGGCTGTCAACACTCCAAATCAGGAAGTGTTGGCAGACATTTTATGCCTCAGTAGAACCGAGGCACAGAAACAAGTGTGCAAAACGCACAAAGGGGGCAGGGTAGAAACACCCTGACCCCCTAGGTCTGCTCAGGGGGTCCCACAAGGACCCCCTGGGCAGAAAAAAGCATTTTTATTTATTTTTAAACGGCGGGATGCGCTTAGGGTGCACGGATCCCGCCGATTAAAAAAAAAAAACACAAGAAACAAGTGTGCAAAACGCACAAAGGGGGCAGGGTAGAAACACCCTGACCCCCTAGGTCTGCTCAGGGGGTCCCACAAGGACCCCCTGAGCAGAAAAAAGCATTTAAAAAAAAAAATAATAATAAAAAAAAAAACGATTGTGCCGCAGGCCCCGCCTCCTTCCTTTACCACTCTGCAAACGCGCCCCCTGGCGCGTTTGCAGAGGGGGAACGAATTCCCCTTGAATACTGGGGGTCCCTGGGGGTCAACTAGCCCACCAGGAACCTCCAGTATGCGCCAGGGGGCTGCGTTGCAGAGAGGTGTACAGAGGCCACGCCCCTTTACACCTCTCTGCAACGCAGCTCTGTGGCGCTTTTGGAGGTACATGGTGGGCTAGTTGGACTCCAGGGACCCTCAGGATTCAAGGGGACTTAATTCCCCAACTTAAAACGCGCCACGGGGCGCGTTTGTACAGTGGTGAAGGGAGGGGCGGGGCTTCAGGTGACATGTGTGCAAACAGGCCCCGTTGCGCGTTTTAAGATGGGGAATTAAATCCCCTTCAATCCTGAGGGTCCCTGGGGCCAACTAGCCCACCAGGTACGTCCAGAAAGAGCCACAGAGCTGCGTTGCAGAGAGGTGCAAAAAGGGGCGTGGCCTCTGAACACCTCTCTGCAACGCAGCTCTCTGGCGCATACTGGAGGTATCTGGTGGGCTACTTGGCCCCTAGGGACCCTCGGGATTGAGGAGGATTTAATTCCCCATCTTAAAACGCGCCACGGGGCCTGTTTGCAGACATGTGACCTGAAGCCCTGCCCCCTCCCTTCACCACTGTGCAAATATTCCTCTAAAATCAACCGAACTACGAATTCTGATTTACTCACCTGTTATCAGGAGAGACCTCAGTGCTGCATCTTTGAGCCCAGTACTGATCCTGAAAAGTAATTTTAACCGTACTTACCAGTAACTTGAATTTCCTTCCATAGGATATCATTGCCTGCTTTTTGCTGAAAAAGTTTCTAAGTGTCGATTTTTGAAACATACAAATATTCCTCTAAAATCAGCCGAACTACGAATTCCGATTTACTCACCTGTTATCAGGAGAGACCTCAGTGATGCACCTTTGAGCCGAGTACTGATACTGAAAAGTAATTTTAACCGTACTTACCAGTAACTTGAATTTCCTTCCATAGGCTAACATTGACTGGTTTCACTTGGAAATTCTTCTAAGTGTGGAGTTTTGGAACTTTATAATATTCCTCTAAAATCAGCCGAACTACAAATTCCGATTTACTCACCTGTTATCAGGAGAGAACCCAGTGCTGCATCTTTTAGCCCAGCACTGACCCTGAAAAGTAATTCTAACCGTATTTACCAGTAACTTGTATTTCCTTCCATAGGAATCCATTGTCTGGTTTTCAGCAGAAAAGTTTCAAAGTGTCGATTTTCACAAACTACAAATATTCCTTAAAAATCGCCTGTATGACTTAAACGCATTATTTCAACTGTTTACAGGAGATGCACCAGTGCTGGATCCAGGATCCACCACTGAGTAAGAAAAAGTAACGATAACACTACTTACCTGCTAAGTGAATTTCCTCCCATAGGATAACATTGGTGATTCTATGTGAAAAAGTTTCTGTCAACTTTTAAAATACAATAATATTCCTTAAAAATCACTACTGTAACCAAAACGCTTTTACTCAACTGTTTACAGGAGATGTCCCAGGACTGAAACTAGGATCCAGTCCTGTGGTTAGAAAAGTAATCCATAAAGTAACTAATTGCATTTAACTAGAAATTCACATTGAGCTCAATGTTGCATTGTGTTTGAAATTGTGTTGCCCATTGCAACAACTGTAACTACTGTACTTAAAAGTCTATTGCCTATTTGCAAAGTATTTAAACTAAAGTAATTCATTCTGAGAAAGTATATTTTGTAATGTAATGTATAATGTAATTATAATGTAATTTAAAAAATAAAATATCTAAAAATAAATAGTTTAAAAAATGTAGTAAATCAGTATAAAAAAATAAATATAACAATTAATACATTTAAAAATTGTCATTTACAAAACCTTTGAAATTCACTGAAAAAAACCATAGGTTTCAGACATGTTATAGTTAGGAATTAGCATTTAAAAACCTTTGAAATTCACTGAAAAAACCATAGGTTTCAGGCACGTTATAGTTAGAAATTAGCATTTAAAAACCTTACAAATTCAATGAAAAAACCATAGGTTTTAGGGACAGTTATAGTTAGTTGGACATTGCACTCGTACAAAACCCGTGAAATTCCCCCGTTATAGTTAGTTCAGGTAACTATAACTCGCGCCCCCGCAATGCACTGCTGATAACGTCACATATTACATCACTCATGACATGGTCAGTGACATCACTGATGACATCACTGATGACATCATCCATGTGATAATTTGATGCATCTTCTCACACCCTAATATAACTTTTGATGCACCCACTGTAAATTACAGACGGCCGTTGTCAAAACCATAGACACTCCAACACCAATTACTATATACACACTCACTGATTCTTAGGTCTACACACACACATCTACTCACTCACCCGTACAGTCACTCATACTTATAGTCACTCAGTACAGGACTATTATATGCACTCATTCACCTATATAAACACTTACACACCGCCACTCATCCATAGAGGTACTCACACACCTAGTCAGTCATGCAAAAATTAAGCACACACCCATTTACTCACCTATACAGTTATACACACACCAGCTCACTTACTCATACAAATACTAGCACATTCTTACGCTCTTATACAATCTCTGATACAAGCACACACTCATCCATACAGTCACTCTCACAATCACACACTCTCGCTTATAGCTATTTATATACTCCAACACACATATATACTGCCTTTCACATATGTAGTTACTCACACATGTACCACTGGGACATACATTCACTCACTAACACACTCTTACACACACTTACCCACCCATACAGTCTATCACAGATGCACTCTTGAAACCATCCACCCAGTGAATCACCCACTCACACATCTATGCACAGAGTCGCACACAGCCCACCCACACAAACACTCAGGCACCCATACAGATACTCAGACAACCAATCAATAACTCATATAGACACTCATGTAGCTATTCACAAACCCATGCAGCCACTTACACAGCAACAGACAGACGGATACAGACAATAACCCAGTTTAGTCACTAACCCATGCATTCAGTAAGATACGTTTAATCACTCACTTATAGAGTTAGTCACGCACCTACTAAATCATCCATTCAGACACTTATACACCCACTCATTCTTCAATACGCCTTTCCCTATATGTATTAAACATATTTAAACTTTACAGAAACACACAGTCACTGGATGATGTCATCAGTGATGTCATTTGAGATGTCATCAGTGATGTCATCAGTGATGTCACTGACCATGTCATGAGTGATGTAATATGTGACGTCATCAGCAGTGCATTGCGGGGGCGCGAGTTATAGTTACCTGAACTAACTATAACGGGGAATTTCACGGGTTTTGTATGAGTGCAATGTCCAACTAACTATAACTGTCCCTAAAACCTATGGTTTTTTCAGTGAATATATATATATATATATACCACAATGAAACTTTGACCCACTTGTGCTGAGGCACTGTCATCAGAAATGATAACACATGGAGATGAGCCACAAATTCACATTTTGGGGAAGAGATATAGAGCTTGGCTCCAAGATGGCTGCATCTCCGTGAGGATCCTTGTGCAGAGCTAAATATCCATCATAGTCCTACATTCAGTGGATGAACAACAGCCCAATCTGGATGGAAGATGAGGACCGAGAATATAACAACATAGCAGGTGTCTGGTCTGTTTGTCGATGACTGCCAAACAACCAATGACTGGCAGGGGCTGAGAGCCAAACCAATTCTCCAAAATGGCAGCTCAGTTTCGACTGTATGCGTCATATAGCCAAGAGTCAGAGGTGTGGGTTGCGCCTACTGGAAACCATGAATCATCTGCAGCCTGTATGCAGCCCTACAATAGGAATGCTCAGAGTGTGGCTTATCCTAATCCTGGCTCTGATATTTGAGGCAGAGCCACGTAGAAATGCTGTGCCTGGAGCGCTTCCGATTGGGAAGCACGTGACAAAATTGGCGCCTTTCTAGGACAACAGAATCTGGCCCAGATTCTGCACTAGCAGGTGCCACACTGCCTGCACAAGTGCCCCGACAATGGCAATCAGTAGGGGTGGCTGGGAGCACCCAGTGCAGAGATAATGGAGGGAGCCCACCCCCAGGGGCTTAAAGAAATTATCACAGGACATACTGGGGGGTCAAGAACAAGTAGGTTCACAGGGAAAGGGGTGTGTCTCACCCAGTGTACTAAGCTATAACTAGATGCCTTATTAAGACCCCCTGGGCCCGAAAAGAGATTTATAGAGAGACTAGACCCTGGACCAATGCACTGCACCTCTGCCTTAAATACCTCTAGGACCTGGACTAGGGGAGGTGAGCTAGGCATTCTCTTTTGAGTCTCACCATGTGGACCCCTGCAACTGTTGGCCACAACTTCAACACGTCCTGGGAAAAAGGGTCATCCATTCAAGCAGACATCGGCTCCTGGAGTGTGTTCGTACTAAAACACGTGCTTCCCTAAGTTGAACCAGTGGATATTATTTACTCAGGCTTTGGGGAGGGCCCCTCTTGACATCAGCCTTATCACTGACTCTTGACATGCAGGTTGTCGGTCTGACAATGGGAGAAACAATGGGCAAAGGCAACCTGAAACAAGCAAAGCTGGCCTTCTACTTCAAACGTCTGCTGGTTGATCAGAGAGAAACAAACTATCTCACACAAAATAACATCTCCTCCTCTTCCCGGCAGCGGTCTAGGCTGTACGTCAGGAATATCTACCCTTAACGCATAGGCAAAGGCAGGCCAGATTACCATACACCATGGTCTATCCAGCGAGACTAAAAAGCACTCATCAAAAATAAGTCACAGATCTTTTTGATTTTACACAGCTCCAATCCATTAATAAAACAGCTACTGTTGGAGGAATGTTGTAGGAAAGTACCTCTTTTGACATGGTTAGCCCCCACTTTTTTGCTTCATGCCCGATGTGATTTCGATCTGTAAGTGCACTGGGTCCCTGCTAACTAGGCTCCCAGTGCCAGATCTCTTTCCCAAAACTGTACCATGATTGGCACAACTTCAGCAACCCCAACAAGTCCCTAGTATATGGTACCCCTAGTACCTAGGGCATTGGTACTGAAGAGGGTCCTCTGGGGCTGCAGCACCAATTTTGTCACCCCAGAGACCCTTCACCAAGACTATTCAAACTGCATTTGTAAGCTGCGTGCCTTGGTGCAGTGAAAACTGAAGGGTGACATGGCACACTGCCCTGTGTGCTATGCCCCATACACTCCATGAGGTATAGGTAAGTCACCCCTACTGCAGGCCTTACAGCCCTAAGGCAGGGTGCACTATATCCCATGTGTGGACATATCTGCATGAGCAGATATAACCCTGCAATATCTGAGCCTGTCTTGGATATTGTAAATGCACAGGGAAACCATAGACATTACCTGGGCTGGATACTTGTCATTATGAGCTTTCCTATCTCCATGATGGACTCACTGTACCCTAAGATGTTTGGTACCAAACATATTGTCTTAATAAATCCTCACTAATGACAGTGATGGATTTATTAAGAAATGCACATGGGAGACCCTTTAGAGGGTCCCCTGATAACCTACCAAGCACTGGTGTGGTCTCTGACTAGTCCTAGCCAACCTGCCACCACCAGACATGTTTGTTACCTCCTGGGGTGAGAGCCCACACTATCAGAGCCCCGAAGCAAAGCCTGCTCTGGGCAGAGGTGCTTCACTCCTCCTCCAGGCTGGAGTGGTTTTGTAGAATGGGAAGCTTAAAAGTAGTGCAAACCAGGCTTCCCCAGATAGTGGGGGATGCCAACCCCCCTGTCCTGTTCCACATTCGGTGGGAGCACAGGTGGGAAAATTAGTAAGATTGGGAGATGTGCCCTCACTCGGCTAGCACCACCACTATGGAGGGGCAGGCCATGTGGACACTACTTTTCCAAATCCTCCATTTTGAGATGGCAGGAAAATAGCCTATCAGGGCTAGGGTAGTGCCCCTTCCCACAGGAAGTGGTCACTTAGAGGGTGTAGACACCCTTAAGGTAGGTAGCACATTGGCTACTAACTGCCACCTCCCTTTAACGACCCTAAATTTAGTATTTAGGTGGCATCCTTGGACCTTAAACCTTAGATTGATGGACATATAGAAGAAACAGATGAAGAAGAGCTGCTGCCCGAGAACTGAAGCCATACTACAGAGAAATTAGCGCCGTACCCTGCCTGCTGCTTTAAGGAATCAACCATCGTGGTGTGCTGCCTCACGTTGCCACTGTGAGGATTCTAAGAAACCTGGAGCACCTCCAGCCTTTGACAAATTGCCAAGAACCTCCCTTGGAGCAGAGGTTCTGCTCCCCTGTGACACCACTGTGGCAACAAATGATGGACGGAATGCTGAATAAATCAAACATTCTCCCCCAGTCAAGAGATCTGGGTTAAATCCATTGTTCTTTTGCTCAACATGCCACCCCAGTTTGGACCCAGCATATGCAAATCAGTCTAGACCTCTCTCCTCTTGGAAACAGTCCAGTCCGAACTGCCAAGCCAGGTCCTCCCTGGACCGGAAACAAGCATCCTGTGACCGGTTATGGGGTATTTCACCCCTCATCAGCCAGGCCAGCTTGAATCCAGTGACACAGCAAGCAAGGCACCCACGTCTGGGCATACCCATTACACTTAGGGCAACAAATGCTGTGGCAACAAATGATGGACAGAATGCTGAATAAATCATACATTCTCCCCCAGTCAAGAGATCTGGGCTAAATCCATTGTTCTTTTGCTCATTACGCCACACCAGTTTGGATCCAGCAATATGCAAATCAGTCTTGACCCTGCTCCTCATGGGAACAGTCCAGCCCGAACTGCCAAGCAAGGTCCTCCCTGGACCAGAAATAAGCATCCTGGGACAGGTTTCAGGGTATATCACCCCTCCTCAGCCAGGCTAGCTTGAATCCAATGGCAGAGCAAGCAAGGACCCATGTCTGCGCATACCCAATCCACTTAGGACAAAAAGTGCTGTGTCAACAAATAATAGATGGAATGCTGAATGATTCAAACATTTTCCCTGTCAGAAAGGGGGGTCTCTAGTTGGCAATGGTTTGCACCTTTGTGCAAGTAGGGACCCTTCTTCCTAGTAAGGGTAAGGGGGATACACTTCTAAAATAACCCCTGCTCACCCCCTTGGTAGCTTGGCATGAGCAGGCAGTCTTATCTCAGAGGCAGTGTGTAAACCATTTGTGCATGCACACAGTAACACGGTGAAAACACTACAAATGGACACCACACCAGTTTAGAAAAATAAGCAATTCTTTATCTAAACCAAACAAGACCAAAAACGACAAAAATCCACAATACAGTTCTTAAAAATATGCAGGTTGCAAGAAAACCTTCAAATTGTAGAAAATATCCACAAAACACAGTTCCTCCGAGTCTGTAGCTCTGTTCGGGGCTATTGCGATGCTGAAAACGACAGAGTCTAACTATTCCAGCCGACCACGTCGATGCGGGTCAGCTAAGGCACCGACAGACTCGAAGACAGTACCTTTCTCGTTCAAGGTAACACGTGGGTGCGAGTCGGTCGGGGCAACGGTTGCGGTCGCGTTGCAAAGATGGAAGCGGTGCAGGGTGCGGTGCACTCACGATGCGGTGCAGGCAGCGGCTTGGTACCGATCGTCCAGACGGAGTCGGTGAGACCAAGGCTTATGGTGTGGGGTTAGGCGGTGCTCGATGCGGTGCTCGCAGGCTGTGGTGCAGGCGATGGAGCCGGTCGATGTTCGGGTCGGGCAGCAATGGTGTCGGTGATGTCCAGGCAGGGTGAGACGAGGCAGTGAGGAGTGCGGTGCCCAAAGGACGCGGTGCAAGCAGCAGCTCGGTGACGATCATCCAGACAGCATCGGTAAGATGAAGGATGTGATGTGAAGTGCTGCGGAGCCTTCTGTGGGGCCTTCATGACAAGGCATCCTGTGACGGACTCTGTGACAGAGTTGGTTGCCCTTTTCTTCTGCGGCGACTGAAACCAGCGGTTCCAGAGACGGTGCCCAGAAGGATGGTGAGGTCTTTTCTGTTCCTGAGACCTCTTGAACAGGGGGCAAGCTCCACTTCCAAGCCCTTGGGGATACTTTCTCAAGTAGGATACACACACAGTTCCTCTCTTTGGCAGAAACAGCTACTGCAGGCCAACCCCAGACGGCACACAGCAAAGGGGCAGTACTCCTCCTCCAGTTTCTTCCAGCTCTTCTCCTTGGCAGATGTCCCTCTTGAAGTCCAAAAGTGATCTAAAAGCCTGGGGTCTGGGCCCCACTTTTTAAAGCACAAATTCCTTTGTTCTCTGGAGGCAGAGAAGCTCTTTGCCCAGCCAAAACCAGTTCTGTCCTCTCTGGTGCAGCTGCTCGGCAGTAGGTGGAGACAGCATTATCCAAGGCAGACCAGGCCCATACAGGTGTGGAAGAAATCACCTCCCCTTCCTCTGAGTGCAGCCCAGGTCTATTCAGCCCAGCCCTGACTCACCCTGGAAAGGCAGGACACACCTCAACCCCCAAAGTGGCTGTCTGAACAGAATGCATATCCCCAGCCCCTGTCACTCCAAAGCCACACAGTCAATACACAAACCTAGCAGAGGCACACAGAATGGCTAAGCAAGAAAATACCTACTTTCTGAAAGTGGTATTTTCAAACACAGAATGTAAAAATCATTTTTACCAAAAGATGCATCTTTACAATCTGGGTTCAGGCATACTAAACTTTAGCTTCCTATCTTGTCCCAATGGGAAGTTATATTTAGAAGATGTTATAAATAAACTCCTATTCTATCCTATGGGACAGATAGCCTTTCAATAGTGAAAAATGAAATTGGCAGTACTTCACTATCAGGACAAACCACACACATCAGAGCATGTCGTACCTTTCACATACACTGCACCCTGCCCACAGGGGTACCTTGGGCCTACCTTAGGGGTGATTCACATGTAATAAAAGGGAAGGTTAGGGCCTGGCAAGTGGGTGCACTTACCAGGTCTACATGGCAGTACCAGACTGTGCACAAGCACTGAAGTGGCAGGTCTGAGTTACATTTATAGGCTGCTCATGTGGGTGGCACAATCAGTGCTGCAGACCAACTAGCAGCATTTTATTTACAGTCCCTGGGCAAACACAGTGCACTGTACTAGGGACTTACCAGTAAATCAGATATGCCATTCATGGAATCACCAATCCATAACAACAATTTACAGAGGGAGCACTTGCACTTTGGCACTGAACAGCAGTGACCACCAAAAACAAAGTCCAACACACAGCAAAATAACAGGAGGCAAAGGCAAAAATACAGGGGAAATCCACACCAATGATGCCAGGTCTAATACTCCCCCAGTCAAGAGATCTGGGTTAAATCCATTGTTCTTTTGCTCAATACGCCACCAAAAGTTTGGACCCAGCCATATGCAAATTAGTCTTGACCCTGCTCCTCATGGGAACAGTCCTGCCCGAACTACCAAGACGAGTCCACCCTGGACTAGAAACAAGTATCCTGGGACCAGATTTGGGGTAAATCACCCCACATCAGCCAGGCTAGTGGGGTGATATACCCCAAATCTAGTGGGACAGCAAGAAAGTGACCCACGTCTGGGCATACCAATCCCACTTAGGGAAAAAAGTGCTGTGGTAACAAGTGATGGGCTGGACTGTTCCCATTCCCATGGGGAGCAGGATCAAGACTGATTTGCATATGGCTGGGTTTAAACTAGGATTGCATGGGGAGAAAAAAAACTATGGATTTAGGCCCAGATCTCTGTACTGGGGTGAATGTTTGACAATAATCAACATTCTGTCCATCAATTCTTCTTTTTGCATTTGTCACCCTGAGTGGGACGGGTATGCCCAGATGTGGGTCCCGTGCTCTCCATGCCACTGGAGTCAAGATAGCCTGGCTTCTGAGATGTGAAACCCCCAAAACTGGTCCCAGGATGTTTTTTTTCTAATCCAGGGAAGACCTGGCCTGGCAGTTAGTGTTGGACTATTCCCATGGTAAGCAGGGTCAAGACTGATTTGCATACAGATGGGTTTAAACACGAATGGCATGGGGAGAAAAAAAACAATGGATTTAGGCCCAGATCTCTGCACTGTAGTAAATGTTTGACATTGTTCAGCATTCTTTCCATCAATTGTTCTTTTTGTATTTGTCACACAGAGTGGGACAAGTATGCTCGGATATGGGTCATGTGCTGTCCATGCCACTGGAGTCAAGCTAGCCTGGCAGATGAGGGTTGAAACCCCAAAACCGATCCCAGGATGCTTGTTTCCAGTCCAGGGAAGACCTGGCCTGGCAGTTTGGGTTGGACTGTTCCCATGGGGAGCAGGGTCAAGACTGATCTGCATATGGCTGGGTTTATACTGGAATGGCACGGGGAGCAAAAGAAACGATGGGTTGAGGCTCCGATTTAGGCCCTGATCTCTGTACTGGGGTTAATGTTTGACATTAATCAACATTCTGTCCATCAATTCTTCTTTTTGCATTTGTCACTCCGAGTGGGAGGGGTATGCCCAAACGTGGGTCCCGTGCTCTCCATGCCACTGGAGTCAAGCTAGCCTGGCTCCTGAGATGTGAAACCCCAAAACTGGTCCCAGGAAGCTTGTTTCAAGTCCAGGGAAGACCTGGCCTGGCAGTTAGGGCTGGACTATTCCCATGGTAAGCAGGGTCAAGACTGATCTGCATATGGCTGGGTTTATACTGGAATGGCACGGGGAGCAAAAGAAACGATGGGTTGAGGCTCTGATCTCTGTACTGGGGTGAATGTTTGACATTGTTCAACATTCTGTCCATCCATTTCTCTTTTTGCCCCTTTGAGTTTTTTGTAACCATTTATTGAATCATACTACTTGCGCTGTTTTTCACTGTTTCTTACACTTTTTCACGTGTCATTTGCGCCGTTCACTTCCTGCACAAGTACTGATGTGCACACCAATGTTTGGGCTGCACCTACATACAATGTAAATAGTGCGGATACTTCAACTGTTTTCATTATTTTCTAAATATAGACCGCTTTTTAATTTTTTTCATAAACCATTGATGTCTCCTTGTTTCCTTTCATCTGTAATTGTTGTTCATGCTTTACATAATTGCCTACGAATATTACCTGTTGAGACGTTGTTGTCCGTTACACAAGACAAAAATCTAGGCATGCCCAGGAACAATATTCCATGGAAATATGGGTGCCCTTGCGTAGTGTTGGATGTCTATTTCTCCACAGGGCCACCTAGATTAATGACATTATGTGTGTGGTTCATTGGGTGGGAGCACTATATGTTTTTGTCTACTACCAGATTAAAATCACCATCCCAAATCACCGTTTGGGAATTTAACATCACACATTTGTGCCATACCTGTTGTAAAAAGCCAGTACTGTCTTTGTTTTTCCTGTTTGTATTAATAAAAGCGATGTTCATGTCATGCACAACCACCTGTACGAGGTAGAATCTGCCCTGCTGGTTGTTTATCTCCCTAATGAGAAAGATGTCGACCCCTCGGCTAACCAAAATCTCTGTGCCATGAGCATATGAAGAATAGGCAGACTATGCTCTATTACTGCTCTATTTATTTGCTGGTTTTGCGGCCAATGAGGCTGTTTGGCGTGTTTCTTGGAGCATGGTTATAGCTCTGCCATGTTGATCTAAATATGCCAATATGCGTCTGATTATATGTGAATTTTCAATCCCCTAACATTCCAGGTTAGTAGCCGGGTTTGAAGTCTTCCTCTACTCATCCCACTTCTTGTTGTTATGCTTGTCTGTGTAAGTGTCTTAATGGTTTATTCATGCCAACATGGTCAGTGAGTCTGAAGTAAAACACTTTCCCGAATGTAGCATGTGCATCTGTAGCAACCCCAATGTGCCAGTAAACTTTTGGTTGGTTCCTTTCTGATGATATGGGTAAGGACTTGAGGAGGTAGGCCCGGCCTGGTGACATTGTGGGGGATGGGGACAGGGTACTGCTGACCTACTGGCCATCGCATAGGACCGAGCTCCATGCCTGCGAGCAGAGAGGCCCCACATCTGTCGCCTGATAATACACTCGGAGTGTGTCTCAACTCCTGGGGACAGATGAAGGGGCCCTTAAAACCCTAAGCTTTGGAGCTGGACTAATTAGCAGGAGGCCAGATGGGCCCCAGGGAGGCATTTGAGCATTACCCTGGGCACAGCCTGGATTAAGGATGCCCAGTGGCTCCCATCACCATGTACGAAGGGGGCAGACCTGACATTGGTCACTAGCCTCTGCTGCATGAGTCACAGCCCTAGGGACCCGGCTCAGTGATTAGAGAGGCCTGTAGAACTGATGGATGACTGGGGCTCGGTGCCTCTTGGTGGACCTGGGTGCCCCTGCTTGGCCCTACCTCTGTGCACTAGAGACCCAGTGATGAGTCATCAGACTTGCCCTTAAATATGGTGTAGGTCAGAACACTGTTCAAGTGAGTGGGAATTACTGCCCCTGTGACTGTCCCAACTAGATTGTGCCTGTAATCTCAGGAAGGAGTGCTGCTGCCGGGGCTTTGACTGACTGAGACCTGTGGTTAGATGCACCTATGCCCCTGAGAGCAGATCCCAAACTGCTGGGAAGGAACCCTGTGGTGTGACTGAACTGCAGAACCGCACCACAGAGCACAGTAATGGGTAAACCCAGGGTGAGAGAAACTGGTGCAACCACGGGATTGCAGGGTATAACCACGACAGATGACAGGTTGCTTGGAAATGGCGCGAAGCAAGTATCCCCTGCTCTCCAGCTGACACAGGACAAAATCCATTGTGGACTCAAAAGCCTACCTGCAGACACAGATAGGCAGTGTCTCAGAAGAACTGTTGCGGCCGACGATTGTAAACTTGTAGATACGGTCAAGGAGACAGAGGTGGTAGACGATGAGCTCAGACCAGCACAGCAGTACCTGCAGAAGCAAATAACGGACCTCACTGAATGTGTGAAACCTCTGTAGAGTTGAGCGGAGGACGCCCAGGGCCACAACTGGTGCAATAAAGTACAGATTGTGGGTCTGCCTGAGGAAACGGAGGGTAATGACATGGTTGCTTACCTGGAAATCTGGATGTATACTCAAGTGGCCACTAAGGAATTTACCCCCTTCTTTGCCCTCAACCGTGCGCACCGAGTTCCTGCAAGGCCCCCTGCTCCTGGTCGCCTGCCAAAACCAATGGAGGCCAGGCTGCTAAACTACCAGGATCGTGATATCTTGCTTCAGAAACCTGCATGATTGGCCCCTTTTGAGTAGACAATGCATTGGTGAACATGTTATCAGATTTCACTGCAGCAGTGCAGGCTAAAAGAGCATCCTTTCTGGAAGTTCAGCGAGAACTGCGGGAAGCCGGCCTCTAATATTCCCTCCAGGTTTCCTGCTAAACTGAGGGTTTTGCTGGACAGAACAGTGCATATTTTCCTGAACCCAGTCAACACCTGGGCGTGGATGGACAAGAACAGTGCGTAGGGCATCAATGGCAATGCACCGGAGCGATGATCTATCCAGCACTTGAGGCGCATGAGACATTGGGATTAGTCTAATGCAAGCCATGATCGGGGTCCAACGAAGGCCCAGGTGAAGACGGACAAGGCAGCTCACCTGCGAGCATAACTCAGACTCCAAAGCAGGGACTCACTCAGATAGACAATCTGTGGGCTTCACCTCAGATGACATGTTGATGGGTAAGCAGTGTATGCCACTTGTGACATCGCCGATGGTGGACAAACTGCTTTGAACATGCGCCTGCATGTTGATAAGATGGACTCACGGGATGGTAATACATGATGGATTGCAGGGTGTCCATTTGCCATGGGACTTTTAAGACACTACTGAGCGACTGTAATGTGACTCATTCGACTGTGAGCCACGACTGCCTGGCACCCCTACAATGTTGATGTTATTGTTTTCTACCTTGCTGTGGCTCTTGTTATTGGTTGGGGGGACCCTGGTCTTTCAGTACTGCTTAGGCTGCCTTGTGAGGGGGGCTGTGCAGGTTTGGGGGGCCTTGATTTATTCCCCTCACCATGTTCCCATTGTATGTGAGACATGGCTGGCTAGGGGAGGAGGAGTTGGGTCAGAGTGGATGCTAGTGCGCACTGTTTGTGTGACTTATCCACCCCCACACACACACCCATATCCACTGATCTGTGGGTATTGGTTTGATGTTACACTTATTTTTCATCATGCCTAAGTTTGGGCAGCTGGCCATTGCCAGACTGCTCTGGGGCTGGGAAGTTGGAGATCTGTTTGCCTGTTATGTGGGTAAGATGATGCCTAGACAAGTGCTGAATAGACAATGGCGTTTCGACCCAGGTGAATAAGGGTCATCATCAGGACTGGGTTATTTTACGTTGAAAGGTGCTGGAAGGGGTCACAAGTGACTGAAGTAGGAGGGTAATTCTGATGAGGATGGTGTCCAGAGTAGATCGGATCAACAAGTTCGGTAAGAAGGAGTAAATCCTGTTAAACAGCCGGTATAATCATTAATCCTGGGGCTGCAAGAATTGTTGAGGTGAAAGCGGACATTGAGGTACAGGCGACCCGCTCGCAGGGAAGTCCAAGGGCTGGGAGAGGAACCGGAGTGAAGCCGATCTGTAGCTGAATCCGAAGGCGGATTGAGTCCACTATCGCACTTCTCAGGATTCACTTCCTCTGAGCCACGGATCGGCTTCACTCCGGTTCCTCTCCCAGCCCTTGGACTTTCCTGCGAGCGGGTCATCCTGTACCTCAACGTCTGCTTTCACCTCAACGATTCTTGCACCCCCAGGATTAATGATTATACCGGCTGTTTAACAAGATTTACTCCTTCTTACCGAAATTGTTGATCCGATCTTCTCTGGACACCATCCTCATCAGAATTACCTTCCTACTTCAGTCACTCGTGACCCCTTCCAGCACCTTTTAACGTAAATTAACCCAGTCCTGATGATGACCCTTATTCATCTGGGTCGAAACGCCGTCGACTATTCAGCACTTGTTTAGGCGTCATCTTGGTTCCAAAAAAACAGCAAAACACCTTGTACAAAGTCTTATCTACTGTTTTTGTAACCATTTTATTACCTTTTGTGCCGTTGCTCACTGTTTTTTCAATATTTTCACTTGTCACCTTGCGCCGTTCACTTCTCCACAAGCATTATTGTGCACAGCGTACTTTGGGTTACCATTTAAATAATGTAATGTAATGTAGTGCTGATACAACTACTTTCACCTCTAAATATACAGACCAATTTCTTGGTCCTTCCTTAAATCCATGTGGTCTCCCTTCTCTGTGCAATTGGCATTGATCTGTCATATATTATACTTGTCTGTTTACGTGAATTCCGGTTGAGACATTGTTGCCTTATATAACATATTTACCCGGCCTCAACTGGACCATCGGGTTTTCCTCCTCTTTCGTTGCGACAAAATTACACATGCCTAGGGGTAAGTGGGAAGAAATCATGTTTATACATGTATTTTGCGAGTATTTTCCGTGCCGGATATGAAAAATATTACTGCAAACATGGATTAGCATTGATTTTTTTACCGCTTATTGATACTTGATCAGTATATGTACCATTGTATCTGATTTGTCTGGCCTAACAACACAATATGTATTTGTGATGTGATCTGTGTGTTGTACTTTTGTGTAGTCTATCTGAACTGTCTGGGTATGAGTGGTCCTGAGCTTTCAGGAAGCACTAGTTACTCACATTGATGTCTGTTGATGACTGGTCATGTGTGTACGCAAACACATGCCACAGTGTCACACATTAGGGTTAGCATTGGTGGTATGTGTCCCTACATGTGAGTCTCTTACATCCAACATTGCTGTGATGTCTGTGCTAGTTAGATGGTCTTGCTACACACACGTACTTGACCAACAGGCAGTCACTACTTGTCTATGATATTTGCAAAGAAGCATGCAATGTGCAGCTATGACTGCACATTCACCTTTGAGTATATGAATAGCTAGAGGCACAGAGGGGCACATTGATGACAGTCTGTGCTAAGGCACTCATGGCTTTATTTTCAAAAGATGTGTCTATGCATTTCCTGCTGTGCTATGCATGACATGGTCTATGACCGGTGTGTAATGAGCATCTCCATTGTCATCATTTCAAAAAATGCTAAACAAGGCGTTACATGGTGTAAGTATGTTCTTGTGCAAGCAACATCACAAGATAAGTCTAGCATGACAGCAATGAGCAAATATTAGCTGTTATGGACAATTATGTTATGGCTGGACAGATACCATTGTAAGTAAATTTTGGTATTGTGTCATCACATATTTTTAATACCCTAGGGGGCCACAAGATCTCACAGGGACAGCTCAGATAATGCATAGTTAAATGTGTGTGACAGATAGCAGAATGGAGTGGAAACTTCCTAATTATGCACAGATCAACAGGCCCCACTCAGCCATGTACAAGCATGTTGAAGACACAGATTCACATGTGAACATGTCATTGTTACTTTGGAACAGCAAAGCTGCACTTTGCATGTCACTATCCTTGCAACACCAAAACTAGCGATACCTGTAAACACAAGCAGTCCGCATGGCCTGGAGATCATGCTGTGCCTTTGTATGAGACCCAGGTGTCTAGACACAGATAGTGCTGAGTTACAGCAGACTGACATGGATGACGATGCTTGCGTTGTGCGTGAGATGGTGGACCCAGTTTCTTGCCATTGTTGCGTCAGCAATGAACATTACCTGATGACAAGGATTGTCATGTTATTGTTTTGACATCGCTGACATGAGAAGTATGCATGGTGCAACTTGTTGTGTTGATCATTGAAGGTGCTACTGATAATGTACAAAGGTTGGTGTGCATTTCAGGACACACTATCAAGGCTCACCTGACGTTTCCATGGGAACGAGAGACAGGAGACTGAAGAATATATCGCAACTTCCCTCTACCACCAATCCGCCCAACAGTGTCAAAGCAGAACCAGTTTGCAGGGGGAAGAGGGGAGACAAGGGGAGGAGAAAGCTGAAGAAGGTCCCTCTGCGTGGCGTGGCATCAAGGTTACGTCACTGGAGACTTCTGTGATCCTACAAACAAAGGGTTCGTCAATACACTACTCTGACAAAACTGTAAGGCAAGACAACAAAATGATTACCAATAACATAACAAGGAGTCTACCTGATTTGTTCCCCTTTTCCACTTGTGTCCACTAAAGCGTATTACAGGAATCAACAATTAATTCTACCTGGACAAATATAAAACAGAGAAAAAGAATCACCAAGGTGGCTTGCTATTCTGTATGTAATGGCCTTTATGTATTGGTGCTTACCAGTGTAATGAACCAAGAAAGAATAAAACTGTAGCCCAAAAAGAAATATAACCAAGGCTGACTCTCCGTACAGCCAGAGTGGTGAACAAAATATGCAAAAAGTGCGGGCCACAACAACCGTATCTCTTTTACACTCAGGAGAGAATAAGGATGCCGGCTGAGGAGAATTGCAGCCAAGAAGGACAGCATGTAAGGTAACTCCTTATGTCAGGAGTATCATAATGCTGAAGACCTTCGTTTATTTGACCAGGAACGCACTGATATCACGTGACCCCTTAACTGTAGGAGCTCGTGAACAATAAGCAGAGACTTGAAACACATAAGTAATTTGCCAAAACAGAAAAATGCAGATGCTCATGTGGGCCACAAGAACCCCTTCATACAAGTGCTTTAGCCGCTTTAGCAGGTGTATAACATTCAAGCAAGCGCAAGCGCGTTACCGCCTTATTCTGTGGTTGTGCAGTGAGATAGGCACGGCCCAATGAGTGAAAGCTGATGAAGGCAACGGGGCAGAGAAGCGGCCCCCACTGAGTCCTGCTGAGCCGAAGAGTCGGGGCAGAGGAGCGGCCCCCACCGAGAAAGGTAGAGCAGAGGTGTCCGGGTGGTGACGAGGGCCCGACACGAAGAGACCGGGAACTGGGCGTGTGAGTGCTGGGAGCAGTGACCCGGAAGTGAAGCAAAGCCCCGGACGGGAAGGGAAACGCTCGCAAGAACTAGAATGCGAAGCGTCCTTTCCGTCCACATGGGCAATTTATGTGGGCGGGGCTCCGCCCCTGCAGCCGACTGCGGCAGGGACGGAGCATTTATGACACACACACCAAGAGGAGACTGGTGTAACAGGGGAGACATCCTATCTCTTTGAATGGCCTCTCAATGTCATTAAGCCTGAGTAGGTTGCGCTGTCCGTCACTGTCGAGGGTGAGGCCCATCTATTCTACAAGACTTGGGATGCAGGGGACATGTGAGTAGGCAAATAAGAGTGTCCACTTGCGTCCCCTGTATCAGCAGTTTCAAATGCATAATTAGCGTTCAATGCTGTACCCTGGCTTGTATGCTCTGGACTGACCAAGGATTATGCTGGCTGAGTCAGTGACTCAGAGAGGGTGTTGTGATTTGAGGCCTGCTGTAGTATTGAAGTTTTGGAGATGGTTGTGTGTGAAGCAGAGGAGGCCCAGGGGTTGTATCTGCACATTATCCGGAAAAAGACTGCTTGTACCTAACAGTTTTCCATGAACAATATGGATTGTGTGAACTGCTTGCCACTGTTACCATTCATGAGGCAAACGTGTGGTGCAGCCTATCATCAATACATGTTAGGGAGCTCTTTGGTGTATGTTGGATTTCCATGGATGCTATTGGAACAGATATTTCTGTCAGGCATACTCCTGACTGGGGTGGAGTGTCTTGGTGTCCACACTGTACTGTTACATGAACCATACATGATAGCCGGCCAGTTTGCACAACACCATTTAATGATGAGAATTTGTACATTGCTTGAGAGATGCCACATTGTGTGACATTAACATTTCTTCTTAGAAGCATGACTGTCTATGTGTTCAACTGTGCCTGAGAAGTGGGGCTATTTAGAGTGTTGTAGTTGTGCTGAAGAGCAAACGTACACACATCATACAATTGACATGTGTGAACGTGTATTCATAATCCAGATCTAGGTGGTGCACCTTCTGGGGGCTATGATGATTAATTTCATGACCGTATGACCCAAAACAATGTCCATTCCTGTTGTAATATGTTGCATGTTGTTGGTATGTTAGTGCTGTACTGATTGTATTCCCTGTAGCACTTCACTCATGTGTATGTCTGTTCTCTGTTTTGGTTGTGTGAACATACAGATAGAGTTATTGGATGAGGATGTACCCCATTCTACCCCTTCATTGCCATGAGGCAATCTTGTTGTGTTGCATGTGACATCGACTATTTATTCACATTGCCTTGGGAGGTACATGGTCCTACTTACACGTTGTTGTGTGCTGCTGTCTTGACATTTGTCCCATGTCTGGCATATATGTCATTGCTTGTGCTTATGTGACTATAGCATTCACAGATCATTGCTGTGTTGTAGAATGATACATGCACAACGAATGACGCATTTCATGTGCCTTTGATCATTACAATGGCACATATGTCAGCTTTTGAGTTATTCACATTTGCTGTTGTTGTTTCACTGTGTGTGCTTGGTGTTTGAGGCATTCCCATTACTGTATTGACACACACGTTATTGTATCTGTACTATCATCTGTATCATCATCCTCCACACCCAGAAGTGGATGCAGTAGAGATCTGCATTGTATATTTGATACTGTTGTCACTTACCTTTATTCCTGTGTCATTGAATTCACAGATATATTTGATTACACATATTATGATGGTTTCTAGCTATGTGGGCACAACTACAATTACGCATCAGACATACAGTGTATGTTTTATTACGCTCTTGTATGTCAATAGACATGTATGTGCTCCTGGGATGACACAACACACACATATTGATTCTAACTGAGGGACCATACACATTAATTTGCTCATATGCCCAAAACGTTGTTCCATCCCCAATCTTCGTTTAATTGATGTTCTGTCCACTGCTATATGTAAGAGCTGTGTGTCACAGTTTTTTAGTTACCTTTCACTTAATAGATATATAAACTTCTGAAATCATCAAACAAGCATACAAGACTTTTGTGTAGTGATATTTTATTTTAAAAAGTAACATTGAGTGTTTTTTTAAAGAAAAATCCATGTGATGGGATATTTGTTTATTGTGATTATGTAAAAAAATGTCTGATGATTTGAGCCCTTCTTGCTGTTCCAGCAGCAGAAGCTGTGGTTTGTCTAGCATCAGCCTCTTCGTACTGGCCATCCTCTGGATTGTCCTGGTCCTCCTGGTCTTCATTCAATGGCGTGTTTGTGTGTACAAAAATATTGTGCAGAATGCAGCAGGCCATTATAATCTTGCAAACAAGCTCAGGACTGTACAGGAGTCTGCCCTCGATATATCTAGGCACTGGAACCTGGATTTAAGGACTCCAAAGATCCGTTCAACAATGCCCCTTGTGCGTCCCAGTGCAACGTTGTAGTCTCTCTCGGCCTGTGTGTGGGTCACTTTGATGGGCGTCATTAGCCATGGCGAGAGTGCATATCCTTGATCACTGAAACAGATAAAGGAGAGATGTGTCCATTAGTATTTGTGCCTGCTGTGTTTGCAGAGTAGCTTTTATGTGTGTGTGCATTATGCAACTTTGTACATTCTGCTTTGTCACGTGGAGCTTCCGCAAATTAACCTGCATCACTGAAATTTACTGGCTTATACTTGACAGTTTACACATCAGCATGTTGTCATTGGCCAGGTCCTGTGTGTTACCTCCATGTTATGACTGTCAGGATGTATGGGTTACTCATAAAGAGATTTGAGCTTCTTTACAGGCCCGTTACACCACCTGAACATCACCTGCGCACATATTTTGTGTGGTGCACTATTGGCGCATGTGCCTGGTGAAGCAACCACCTTGACTTTTTTAAGATTACTATGTTGGAACATCATCTAGATACCTCATTGGGAGTGATTGTGCTGAGGATAGCTGAGAGCAAAAATCCTTGTCTGCTAAACGTTGAAATTATTGTGGGTTATTTACATCCAGCTTGCCCCCAAGGTGGGTCAGTGTTTGAGTGACATTGGCACTGCTACCTGGTGCACTTGACTTACTGGCACATGTGGAGACAACTTACATATGCATTGATGTCCTTGTGCATGAGTTAACTTTGACCCTGCATGTATGCATGTTGGGGTAAAACCCAAGCCAACCCAACCCAAGCCAACGGACCACGCACGCAACCTGGGCTTCATCCTGGACTCCTCCCTGTCGATGACCAGACAAGTCAACGCCGTCTCATCTTCATGCTTCAACACCCTGCGCATGCTCCGCAAGATCTTCAGATGGATCCCCACTGAAACCAGGAAGACCGTCACCCAGGCACTCGTCACCAGCCGACTGGACTATGGGAACACCCTCTACGCCGGAACCACAGCCAAACTTCAAAAAGACTCCAGCGCATCCAGAACGCCTCCGCACGACTCATCCTGGACATCCCCGACACAGCCACATCACCGGACACCTGAAAGACCTGCACTGGCTCCCCGTCAGCAAGTGAATCACGTTCAGACTCCTCACCCACGCACACAAGGCCCTCCACGACCTGGGCCCAAAGTACCTCAACGACCGCGTGACCTTCTACACGCCCACACGCCAGCTACGATCAACCAGCCACGCCCTCGCCACCGTACCATGCATCCGCAGAACCACCGCCGGAGGAAGATCCTTCTCCTACCTGGCAGCCAAGACCTGGAACTCCCTCCCCACTCACCTTCGGCGAACCCAGGACCATCTCTCCTTCAGGAAGCAGCTCAAGACCTGGCTGTTCGAGCAGTAACTTACCCCCTCCCCCAGCGCCTTGAGACCCTCCCGGGTGAGTAGCGCGCTCTATAAATGCCGTGATTGATTGATTGATTGATCAATATTGCTGTGTGTGTCTGTTCCCAATCAACACACATTTTGTTTGTCTAAATTGGTGCATCAGATTGCTACACCTCACCAGGGGAGTCATATGGATGCACAACATGTAGTGAGATTGTGATTTCGATTGTTTGTATGCTCTTCCTTTGCATGCTCTATACTGCAACAACACAGACTGATGTTTAATCAACTTTGGTGATTGTTTGTGTGCAGTGGGTGCTCACTTCATACAGCAATACTGGCTAACCTATGATGCAGGAACCAATGCTGCATGATGCATGGCTGACTGTGTTTTTGCATGTCAGCTGATTGTGCACCACCACAAGTAAGAGCAAGGTGATCTGTCATCTTGTTGTACATATGGCACATGTGTTTATTTCAGGATGGATGCAGCACAGCAGACACATATGTTCTGTGTCATGTGCTGCATTGTTTAATTTCAGTTTTTGTCTGATGAGTTCTGCAAAAGCTATATTCAACGGGTGCCATAGTGGTTTGTGAGAGATTTTGTAGGCTACTCCCTTGTTGGGCTGTCTAACATATGTCTTGATTGTTTTGCATTGTGGGCTTATGTATATTGTTTGGACCTGTTACAAGGTATGTCGTATTACATTTGCCACCTGTGCATTCTACCATATTTGATCTACATGCTTCTGTACTTGTGGCATGTAGTGTGTTCAGTTTGTACTTACCAACAAGCAGTCCATTCCATATGTGTCATTCTCAAACTGCTGGTTGATGATTGAATTGCGGAAGATGTAGGAGTCATGCACACTCCCAGGAAACTTTGCTACAACATTGATGAACAAGCCCAGGTGGTCCACGATTGCCTGAACGTTCACTGAGTGTGTGTGCTTCCTGTTCCTGTATGTATGTGCAGTGTCTGCAGGAGGCACAAGTTGCACAAGGGTGCAGTCAATTGCCCCCAAAACATTTGGAAACCCAGCAATGTGATAGAAGCCTTGCTTGTTGTCAAGCTGTTCCTGCACAGTGTTGGGGAGGTATAGGTGCTGCGGCATCAGGCTGTTAATGGCATCCAGGACAGTTGGGAGGAACCTGGAGAAGGCTGACTGTGAGACTCCACCCACTCTGGTAGTGGTTGGTTGGAAGGTACCAGAGGCCAATATGTGCAACACTGGTAGTACGTTTGTCTGCGGAGGTATATTAGTACAGCGCTGTGATGATGCCTGCCACCTTGGCACTATCTGGGTGAGTATGCATAGGATGGAGGTCCTTTTTAGCCTATAGTGGGCTATCACATCCTCTGGCCGGAGGTCTATCAGGGTTATCCGTTGTCGGTACACCCACTCTCTTCTGTGCCGCTGCCTCTGTGGTGGTGCTGCTGGTGGTGGTGGTGGTGGTTATGGTCTTCTTGGAACTCCAAGCTGCAAGAGGAGTACCTCCATGGCATCAATAGGTAGGCAAATGAGGGTCTGGGTTAGTCTCCCTTATATACAGGTGTGTTTGCACCATTTTTTAGACCAGCTTTTTTCTGGTCTTAAAAACCAGCTGCTAACTGACCTTAGCTGCATTTTTGGGGAATTATCGCTGGACCGAGAAATCATTGTAAATATCGCAAAGTGGGGTTAGCAGCTATTTTTCCATGGGAACGCCCACCTTGCATTTCATTTTCGTTAAGTGCCGCTAACAGAAGTGGCGAGTCTAAAAAATCTCGTTTATGCCGGAATAATGCCCTAACTGCAGTTAGTGGCAACTTGTAAATACGGCGATAAAAATTGACACTAAGGTGGCGTTAAGTTCTTGTACATATGCCCCTAAATGTCCCAGAATAAAGATTGCTGCTAGATAAGAAGAACACATTTTCTGTCTAGTGGGGGATTGCTAATAACGATTCCCAAAGGTGGAAGTACAGAAACTCGCACTGCAAACATTGAAGTTCATTAAAAGGAAAACATAATTATTTGTTAACTGCTGTTCAGTTAGGACATGCCCCGGGGGCACGTCAACGGCTTAATGCGACAAGACACAGTGATCATGCACCTTGGAGCATTGACATAAACAGCCCCCCAGTGCAACACCCCCCTTCCTCGGATAAGTTCAAAGTGGAATAAAAGCAAGCGCACTGCTGTTTCTTTATTAGTGCTTACCTCTCTTGAAGTTCCAGCTTAGTGTGGGAGACTGAGGAAGACAACAACACAGAGGCCAGGGTCAGACTGGCAGCATTGTGAGTAAAGCGATTTCCAGCTCCTCAACTGCTCCCAGCCTCACTCACTGCCCGCAGTCGCCATTTTAGATGCTGACTCCATCCCTTCTTCTCCTCCTCACCCCAGCTCCCCTGCTCTCCTCGAAGGCCCAGGTGGTGTGTAGTGCATGCGCTCAGTGTAGGAAAGAAACTTTGTGCCAACGTGAACCTAACCAATACTTGAGCTGCTCTCAGCATGAGATAAGCCCCAGGATTGGTTTGAGCAGGCTAACCTACCACTCCTTTTGAGCCTAGGTCTCTGTGCCTGCAATACCTGGCAGGTTAACGCCAGCTGTGCGTTGTGCAGTGTGAAGTGCGCATTTCTAGCTGGGTGTCGCAAGACTGCCGGCCAATCTGACATGTGCACTGGGCAGCCAGCTTCAAAAATTACCCCGATCCTGCTGCTGCCATCAGCCATGCCCCACCCTGAAACTCCGACACTCGCCGCAAGAACAGCGCTTGCATGCCTGACTGCCTGTGATAATTATAAAGTAGTAACAATTGTATGGTCTAAAGGGTGGGGGAGAGTCACCACAAGCGGGGTGATGCTCCTCCGCCCTTTACAAGGTACCGCCCCTGGGGGTCATTTTAGATACAGTGCCCTGGGGGCCCAACTGATGCCGGGCCTAAATTTTCTTCACACAGCACGGTATCATTTTAGGCCAAGTGCCTGTTTGTTTTTAGGTCGAGCCTGGGCAGCGCATGTGCTGCTCTGCGAGGCATGCTGTTTTGAGTTACGGCATAGAAGCTCCGCCCATTTCCCGCTCATATTTTCAATTGGCTCCTGTTACTGTCCTTTTGAAATCATTGTTTTTCATTCGTGAATAGTTTTAGTAGTCCTTCCTTGGTACCGGCTTGTCTGCATTTGTATCCTCCCATAATGACTGGACTTTTTACTTGTGTTGTTACATGGTCTGCTTCATCTAGTGGGTGAGCACTGTTTTCTTTAATGATCTTCCCTAGTCGCAGAACACCGCCACCCTTTATATCATGTCATTTACTCATGTATTTTTTCATTTCCAGTGTGGTCCGCTTTAACTATACCGGCTGCGCTTATTTATTTAATTTATGGCGCAGTCCCCTTTCACTTTAGCAGCTGCTCTTATTTATTTATTTAATTTACTGCGCTGGTCACTTTCACTTTAGCGGCCGCACTTATTTATTTATTTAATTCACAGCGTGACCACTTTCACTTTAGCGGCCATGCTACAAAAGCTTTCTTTCTTTATTTATTTTTATTACACTTTGTGTAAAAGCACCCCATAGGCATTTTCACTTTAATGTTGGCCGCACCCCTTTTCGTTAGACGCTGCACCCACACATGTGGTCTGGTTCCTGGCGCACATATCCTTGGCTGCAGCGCTCAGAGACCTTATACTGCTGCACATAGAGGAAAAAAATTAGAGGGAACATTGGTCTATATAGGTGTTATACACTTTGTCAAAATACGCAGTATTCGTGGTGTGTCCATGGCGATCGTGAAGTCGTCACAAAAACCAAAAATATCTTGAAATAAGATGATTAATGTACTTTTTAAATAAATAGAAGAGAAATACAACAATACGTGGTGCACCATGCAGATGTAATGTCAATATCTAATTATAGAAAAAAAATACAACATTTATACATGTTTACCTAAAGAAATAAAATAAAGGTACTATAGACATTAAAGTTAATTAATAAAATCTTATAAACCTTAGAAAATCACTTAAAAAATAAATGTTATAGAGACGTTATAGTTAGGAATGAGAATTAAAAAAAAATTACAAATTCACTGAAGAAAACAAAGGTTACAGAAACACTTTAGTTAGGAAACAGAATTTAAAAAACCCAAAAAATTCAGTGAAAAATCGAAAAGTTACAGGGACATTATAGTTATGAAATAGAATTTAAAAACCTTATAACGTCCCTGAAAAAAACAAAGGTTACAGGGACGTCATAGTTATGAAATAGAATAAAAAAACCTTAGAAGTTCACTGAAAAAAACAAAGGTTACAGGGGCGTAATAGTTGGGAAATAGATTTTAAAAAACCTTAGAAATTCACTGAAAAAAACAAAGATTACAGGGACATTATCATTAGGCTGACATTTCACTCATACAAAACCAGAGAAATACTGCAGGTATAGTTACCTGAGCTAACTATAACTCATGGCTGCAATGCACTGCTTCTGATCTCTCATATTGCATCACTCATGACATGGTCAGTGACATCCCTGATGACATCTGGAATGACATCACTGATGACATCTGAAATGATATCACTGATGACATCATCCAGTGATTGTTAGTGTTTTCTAAAAGTCACTGAGTGTTAAACATATATACTAAGGTTACTCACTGTGGAAGTGTCTGTATGGGTAAGTGAGTGTGTGAAAGTGGTGTATAGAGGAGTGACTGGTTATATAAGAGACAGTATACATGAGATAGTGGGTGTGTGAGTTTTTGTATAGGTGAGCGAGTGGGTGTGTCAGTGTGTGTAAGAGTAAGTGAGTGGCTGTGTGAGTATCTATATAGTTGACTGAGTTGCTGTATCAGTGGTTGTAAATGGTGAATCAGAGGGTGCATGAGTGGCTCAATGGGTGTTCGAGCAGATACATAAGTGTCTGTATGGGAGAGTGACAGGATACATGAGTGGCTTTTTCGGTGCATCAATGGGTATGTAAGTGGGTGTATGGGTAAGTGTGTGGGTGTATGAATGGCTGTATGTGTGAGTGAATGTATGTTTGAGTGGTTGTATGGGTAAGTGACTGTGAGAGAGGTTGTATGGGAGAGTATGTGGGTCTCTGAGTCTCTGTATAGGTGAGTGAGTATATGTATTAGTATATGTATAAGTAACTGAGTGGCTGTGTGAGTAATTGTATGGGGGAGTTAGTGGATGTGTGACTTACTGTATTGGTGAGTGAGTAAGTATATGGTTAACTCATTTACTATGTCAGTAGCTGTATGGGTGTATGAGTGGGTGTGTAAGTATCTCCATGACTGGATCTGTGACTGGCTGTAATGGTAAGTGAGTAGGTGCATGAGTGGGTTTATATGTGAGTTAATTATTCTGTTACTGGCTCTATGGGTGAGTTGATGTGTTAATGGGTGTATGGATGTGTGACAAGATGTGTGAGTGTTTGTATGGGTTCTGTGAATGTGTTTGTTAGTGATTGTATGGGAGTAGGTATATGACATGTTTTATGTGGGTGTAAGTGGGTGTGTCAGTGTTTCTCTGGATGATGTCATCAGTGATGTCATTTCAGATCTTATCAGTGATGTCATGAGTGATGTCATTTCAGATGTCATCAGTGATGTCATCAGTGATGTCACTGACCATGTCATGAGTGATGTCATATGTGATGTCATAAGCAGTACATGCGGGGGCGTGAGTTATAGTTAGCTCAGGTGACTATAACTGCTGAATTTCTGGTTTTGTACGAGTGCAATGTCAGCCTAACTATAACATCCCTGTAACCTTTGTTTTTTCAGTAAATAAATAAATAAATAATTAAATAAATAAATAAATTTATATATTTATATATATACACATGGACACATATTTGTATGTGTGTATGTGAGTTGATATGACTATGTATTTATATATAGTATTAAATATAAGTGAGATGTATTTAATTACCATTATATTCATGGTATATATTAAAATATTTATAATTTGCTACTTTAAAGAAAATGTTTTTTAGTGATGGTGTGAAACAATATTTTTTCCAATAATTTTGTTCTTACCATTATAAGGATAGGGACACAATATTTTTGTAAATAATATTTTTGACATGATATTTGTGTTACACAACATTGTTGATTCCAATATTGTGTCAGTGACCCCTCTGACAGACTTTGGTCTGTCAAACCACCAACATATAAAGCAAGCAGTAGTACAGTTCCAACAGCGGATGGACGGACCGTCGATATTCGACGGTCCATCAGTATCCGCCAAGATATAAATTGGGCCCCAAGATTGAAAAAAAGTTAAAAAGCATTTTGAGACTCCAAGATCCCATTCAACCCCATCTCCATTCCTGTCATCTCTAGATTCCTTCATGCTACTAAGGCAAGAGTTGGGGTTGACTCCCATTACTGTCATCCTGGAGTGGGCTTTACTGATGTGACTAGCTGGGTTTGCCCTACTACCTGTCTTACACTTCTGGACAGAGCAGCTGCAGGAGAGAATACTGTCAGGAACTGTACCAATTAGATATCTCAGTTTTGTTTCACACAAACTGCTGCCTTATTTCCAGACTGATGTTTTCATGCCACTACTACAATTTCTGGTTCAGACACCGTCTGACCCACCATTCTACAGAGCGTGTGCCTCAGGCGGAAGATACACCTTTCTTTCTCTTCTTGGTGGGTTGCAACATTTCCCTATTCAAGTTACCTACAGGTGGCCTACCCTCCAGTGCAGTACTCCTGTTTGGCATTCTTCTCTGTGGTGGCCTACTTGCAGACAACATGTACTACACCATGGGCCTGCTGAGCCTTTTACTTTCCATGGTTCCTTCATGAGATCAGTGGAAAAGGCAATATCCGTCCCAACATAAGATGGCTGTTACCCTGCAAGTTACTGGAAATCTTTCTCAAATCAATATGGAAATGACAGGACTTCCTGTTTCCTGACCTATAAAAGAAGGTGACTCTTTCTACTCTTTGCATCATAACACTTTGAGTAGTGTTCATTGGATTCCTTGATCCTGTATTTCTTCCTGAGAATTTTCCTGTTTTCCTTTCCCTTACTCCTCTGCACTCCAGTAGACGTCTACTCCCAGCCTTGCCTTTTCTGTATTATTGTTCAAGATGGCAACTCCAGCATCCATCTGTCCAGCTTATTTCTAGCTCACTGATTGGTGCCTTCCGGGGGCTATATTATCACAGCCTTCCGGAGCGTTTGTGGATTGATTTTGGAGGTGTTTGCCCATTGGGCTTTTTTCCTCCTTAGGGCTCTTTCTGGAGGGCACCATCTGCTAGGCACTTTTTTGTGGCTCCTGGAAGGGGCCATCCTTATTGCTTGCAGACTAAGACCGTGAAGACTAGGCCTCGAGGGTGAGGAGTGACATATGAAACTAAGCATAAAAACCTCACAGCCTGAATGATGAAATAGCCTCTGCTATTTCATCATTCATGGCTACTGGCATCATGATTTCTCTGCATTGCCGGGTTATTCTACCATTTATGGTATACAGGATATGAAACTGCCATTAAGTCGATGAGTAGCAAGGTGTTATATCCTGGCTTTGTTGTTATGCATGCAATCTCTTGCTCTGCCAGTGGAATGTTCATCCAATGATGTGTTACAGAATGTTGGGAGCCAGAGATGTCAGTTGAGAAGGGCAATAAAGGAAACAATGGAAACATGAAAAACAGATAAAGATAATCCATTAACCATCCTCCCTTCTCTATATAACAGAAAACTCAGGATATAACATATCCCCCTTTCTCCCAAATGAACAAAAGAACACAATGAGAGAGAAAGAGAGAAGAAACCAGAAAGAGAAAACATAGAGGTAACAGAACCGTGAAACAATCTAAAGAAGAGCAACATCAGGTAACAGAGAAGAAAGGAAAACAGACATAGAAACCATCCTCTCTTTCCATGGTTAATGGATTATCTTTATCTGTTTTTCATGTTTCCATTGTTTCCTTTATTGCCCTTCTCAACTGACATCTCTGGCTCCCAACATTCTGTAACACATCATTGGATGAACATTCCACTGGCAGAGCAAGAGATTGCATGCATAACAACAAAGCCAGGATATAACATATCCCTTAACTTTTGGTTTGCAATAAACCTAAATTGTACAGGCCATATATTACAAAGTGATAGCCTACATTTACAAGACCTGGTCCTTAACTCTCCTGGTGGTCATTAAGTAAATGTTATGTTGTTATGTTACGTGAAAAATACTTGTAAAGTACACAATCACCAATGGTTTCTTGGTGCTAAGTCACATATAAACAGAGGGTCAATTATAGGAGACCAAAGAAGGCTTGGCTGAGAAGGATTTCAGTAAGCTTCTAAATCGTATTTAGTGGGACCATCCCTTCACTATTATGGACATTGATTTTAATTGTCAGTCGGAACAAATTAAAATCACAATTGAGGTGTTTTGCTTGATTATTAATGTATACATAACAATAGGAGAGGAAGGGAAAGTATAGGACACTCCTACTCCCCTCAAACTAAGTCAAGTAAACAACAAAGGAGTGTGACACTAATACAAGAAGAGCACGCATGTATCCTTCTTAACTGTAGTGTTAACTGGTGGGAAAAAACCACTTTAGGTTTTTCTGAAGGCCCTCACTCACCGACCTGGTTGGTGACATGCTTCATCATCGGGCCCCACCAGGAGTGGCCGAATGCCACCCTAGTGTGCTGCAACGCCAGTGTTACTGCGGAGCTGGTTGAGTGATTAGTGAAAAGTGAGATGAGTGAATTTAAAAGTCCAAATTGTATCAAAAAAATCTTTTATTTATTTTGCCAATTAGACATAATTAAAAACAGGTGTAGGATAAAGGACCAAATTAAAAGTCCATTTTTATCCCCAGGTGTAGGTCAACATGTTTCTGCCTTTGAGTGACAATTCGTCAGGCATTCGTCAGGACCAGTGTGTGAAGTGAATCAACCCGTCGGTATGGGCGCGCTAAGGCCCACCCTAACCAGGGGTTACTAGTGTAAAAAATCAGAACACTAGAAAGATTCCCTCAATTTAAAGAGGAACCGAGTTTATTCTGCCAAGATGAAAAAAAGACAAACAAACAGGTAGGAGACAAAGAACAACATAAAGGTTATTTCAATATGCCCTGGATGAATGTCATAACAAGAATAACATGCTTAGGTGCTCGTCGGGGTGCTAAGGTAGCCATAACATGGACACGAGTGTCAAAATTAGTGATCTCGTGCGCCTACTCAATTAACATGAGTCCCGTGAAACGACAAAGGATCACAGTCCTCGTCGCGCCAGATGGCGTGAATTATAAAAACCAAATGGTGGGCAAAGGAGTGTTCAAATGCCCTGTAAAAATTACTGACTTATACGTGTACTATACCTAGCTGGTCCGATAAGCAAAATAGTGCTCGTAGGGCAAAGAAAGTAGCACTAATAATTAATGAGTAAAGAATCTTACAAAAGGTGCTAGCACTCAATGCACCATAGGTCTCGGGAGGAGGGTGATGACGCTTTGGCACACCCTAAGAGACAAACAATAAATGAGAACAGAAATTTTAAAGAAAAAGCGTAATGGAAGCCACAAAACACAAGATCGTACTTATCTTATGGAGGGTATTACTCACGCCCTATCCGCCAGGCACCCGTTTGGAACCTAAGAGAAGCCTCTCTAACCGGACCCCGAAGAACGTCCGTGTTCCGAGTGGACGCTGTTAATAAAGCCCCGGGAGGGAAGGAACCCATCATAGAACGAGCGCGAAGCTCGGGGTGGGCGTGGTTACAGCCGTGAACCGAACCAACCCCTCGGCATCAAAGTTAGGTTGCGAGGTAAAAAGGGCCAATCGACAAGGACAATATCATTGGAAAATAATTGTGTGAGAGCCAGTCAGTGGGGATAGTAGAAAAGTTGTTCCACAATTCTCCAATCAGGAGGAGGATAGCATCTCCAAGTGACTCGACTAACGCGAGCGTTGTCAAGGCAACGTTCGCGAGGTCACAGACAACACAAAGGAATATGCATATAAATGTAAATATAACCCGAAAGACCGACCTCATGTGAGTGGCTAGCATAATTAATACTCAACATAGGGGCATCGGCAACATGTTAGTTCGGCCAATGAACCACTCGGAATGGACTCAATATTAAAAAGAGTCTAGAAAATGATAATATGAGAGCCAGGCGAAGAGAATAGTGGAAGAGTTGTGCCACAGCTCTCCAAAAGGGAGGAGCATGAAACCTCCAAGTGACTAGGCTAACGCATGCGTTGTCAAGGCAAAGTTCGCAAAACCGCAAAGGAAATATAAATATAACTGTAAATATAAATATTGACAGAAAGACCGACACCATGTGAGTCGATTACATAATTCATACTCAACATAAGAGAATCGGCAACATGTTATAGGGCCAATGAGCCACTCAGAATGAACTCAATCATAAAGACAAACTTAAAATTTGGACAGGAATACACAGGTTCAGTGTAGGGTTTAAAGAAAACGCAATGGACCACTCGAGATAAACTCAATAGCAGAAACCAGACTTAAAAAGTTTTTGCAGACGAGAGTATGGGAGCCCAATATTGGGCGCTTAAGGAAAAGCCACAACAAATTCACAACAGAAAAATTCAAAACAGCAGTAGGTTCATGCTGCAATGCACTGTAATAAACAGAGAGTAAAAAAGAAGAATTTCATCATAACAAGGGAAACAGCTGTCTTTTAGAGGTGTGAGAGATGTCACATTACAGCGTGGAGAAGGCCAAAAACTTTCACAAGACCACAATAGGACTCGTGACCAAATCCAAATTCAAAGATGGTTACAGAGGATCAGTACTGCATGACAGTTGCCCAGGGAATATGATCATTCAAGCCAATTGTATTTGTCCCAAGGCGATAAACCCATCTTTGTTCTTTTTCAAACAGGGCTTTCTGGATGTTTCTCTTACTGTTGACCTGTTCTATCACAGTCCACCTCATATCATTAGTTGTGTGATTATGTTGCAGAAAATGCTCACTCAGTTTGGTTGTCTCTCGGCCGCACCTAATATTACTGCGATGTTCGCATATGCGTAATTTAATTTTACGCGTGGTCATTCCCACATATTGCAACCCACAAGGGCAAGTTATTAAGTATACCACATTGGTGGAGTTGCAATTTGTGTGTGCTCTTTGTGTCCACACCTTATTCGGTTCAAGGTCTAAAGTTTTTGAGTGTCGTGTAAGGTGGCAAATACTGCAGTTGGAGCACGGGTAGTGACCTGTTACTCTGGGTAGGCCCCAAGCGTCGGTTACAGAAGGAACATTTCTCACTGTAGTTTCTCTTGGACGTGTGTTGACCAATGTATCCCTAAGGCTACGGCCTCTTTTAAACGAAAACATTGGTTTCTCCCAGCTTCTGTTGTTGCTGTTTATGATACGCCAATGTTTGTTTATGGTTTTCTTGACTGCGTTAGATGCTGAACTAAAAGTGGTGACACATGTCAAAGGTATTGCACTAGGCTCTTTCGGAAATTCTTCGAGGAGTACTTCCTGGGCTGATGCCTTGCTCTTTTGTAACCCTTGGTAAGTATCTTATCAGGGTAACCACGTTTCTTCAGTTTCGTAGTGAGGTCAGTAGCCTGTTGACGGAAATCAGCCAGTTGACTACAATTTCTCCTTAAACGCAAAAATTGTCCGTACGGGAGATTCTCCCGCAAGGCCCTTGGATGGAAGCTAGTAAACTCCAAAAGGTTGTTTCTAGCTGTCGGTTTATAGTGAGTCTTAGTCGAGAAATAACCATCGAGTTTCGAAATCACCACATCCTAGAAGATGACTTCTTGTCTACCAATAGTATGGGTAAACTTTAAATTTAGATCGAGCGTATTGATCCAAAGGAGAAAGGCCTGAAGTGAGTCCTCTAATCCTTGCCAAATTATCAGTACGTCATCAATGTATCTCTTCCATAGGCCTATGGAAGAGATAAAAGGGTTACTGGCATCCTGGATATACTTGTGTTCAAAATCATGAACATACAGGCCTGCCACACTTGGGGCAAAAGTACTGCCCATTGAAGTTCCAGTAGACTGGAGGAACAACTTCCCTTTAAATTCAAAAAAGTTCTTCTTAAGGGCCAGGGTAGCGCATTTAAGGATGAATTCCTTAGGTGTATTGTACTCCCAAATGATGGCATCTAGAGCTTCCCCCAGGACTCTGATGGTATCGTCCTGGGGAATACTAGTATAGAGGCTCTCAATATCTAATGTCACCAGTATTGTTTGATCCATGTCACATTGTAAGTTTTGTAAGAGATTCCGTAGATTTTTAGTGTCCCTCAGATAAGTTGGCGTTTGTTGGACTAGAGGTTTTAAAAAATGGTCACAAAACGTGACAAAGGCTCCAGAAGGGAGCCGATGCCTGAGACAATGGGCCGACCCGGCGGAGGTATCTTGTCTTTATGTATTTTAGGCAGCGTATAAAAATATGGTACGATGCCATCGCCCTCCGTCAGAAAGTCTGCCTCATGTCTCGAAATGTGACCGTCCTCCACTGCTTCCAGGACCAGATCTTTAATGCACTTTTTAGTTCTGCAGATGGATCAGAGGTTAGTGGTTGATAGTTTTTGTATCACCCAGCAACCGTAGGCATTCCTGCTCATAATCAGTGGTATTGAGAATTACCACTGCACCGCCTTGTCTGCAGGTTTGATGGTAATAGTGGTGTTACTCTTTAGTTGTTCGAGGGCCTGAAACTCAATTGCACTCAGATTTTTAAAAGTGGTTGGTTCTGCTAGGTTCTCGATTTCATTGAAGACTGCCTGCTCAAAGGCAGTAATCTCTGCTGGTACAGTGTGAGGCGGAGGAATAAAAGAAGATTTTATTCTCAGGGTAGTGTCCCCTGCATTCTGATTCTGGGTATCCATCTCTTTCCCTTCGAAAAAAGCTCTCAGCTTCAGTTTGCGGAAAAATTCGAAAGTTCGCAATGCAAGCGAAATTTGTCCAGACGGGCTGTGGGAACAAAACCCAGACCCTTTTCTAGTACTCTGGTTTCTGCATCCGATAGAGTCACATTTGAAAGATTCACAATCAGACTCCCTGCGCACTCGTGCCTGCTTGTGGTTGTTTGCTCCGAGTGTGGTTGCCCACTACGTCGTCTTGTTCCCACCGTACTTCGTTCGGGCAATAAAGGAAACAATGGAAACATGAAAAACAGATAAAGATAATCCATTAACCATCCTCCCTTCTCTATATAACAGAAAACTCAGGATATAACATATCCCCCTTTCTCCCAAATGAACAAAAGAACACAATGAGAGAGAAAGAGAGAAGAAACCATAAAGAGAAAACATAGAGGTAACAGAACCGCGAAACAATCTAAAGAAGAGCAACATCAGGTAACAGAGAAGAAAGGAAAACAGACATAGAAACCATCCTCTCTTTCCATGGTTAATGGATTATCTTTATCTGTTTTTCATGTTTCCATTGTTTCCTTTATTGCCCTTCTCAACTGACATCTCTGGCTCCCAACATTCTGTAACACATCATTGGATGAACATTCCACTGGCAGAGCAAGAGATTGCATGCATAACAACAAAGCCAGGATATAACATATCCCTTAACTTTTGGGTTGGAATAAGCCTAAATTGTACAGGCCATATATTAGAAAGTGATAGCCTACATTTACAAGACCTAGTCCTTAACTCTCCTGATGGTCATTAAGTAAATGTTATGTTGTTATGTTACGTGAAAAATACTTGTAAAGTACACAATCACCAATGGTTTCTTGGTGCTAAGTCACATATAAACAGAGGGTCAATTATAGGAGACCAAAGAAGGCTTGGCTGAGAAGGATTTCAGTAAGCTTCTAAATCGTGTTTAGTGGGACCATCCCTTCACTATTATGGACATTGATTTTAATTGTCAGTCGGAACAAATTAAAATCACAATTGAGGTGTTTTGCTTGATTATTAATGTAATCATATATAATTTCCATTGTTGTATGTTGTTATACAGTAAGGTTTTCATCTGGTTACAGAGTGTTGTTCATGAACACTTGATAATGACCTTAAAAACTCTATAATAGTGAACACACTTGTAAAAGTTAGTGAAGATACACTTATTAATTGTGAAAATATTTTCAGCATTAACAGAAATAGTAGATGGAAATATATTGATGTTAACTGTTTTGCTCCGCTAAGAGTTTGCTCAGCTACTGCCTTTTTTTAAGTCAATCTTTCAGTCACCTGTAATATTGATGACAAAATCAAATAAATTGTTAAGTACTTTCTAATAACATACACCTATTTAGATCATCCTGCAAATGCAAAGGCAAGCTCATTGTTTGAAAAAAGGATGCAGTAATGCAAAATTACATCTATCACCTAAACTAGTTTTTTTTTTAGATAATTCAGACGGCTAAGCGGTTTTATAAAAATGTGGTTAATGATGAAAAAGAATGGTTGATGAAAAATCGTGACGTGTTATTAGACATGTTTTATTCACTTGGATGATTGAAGATTCTGGTGCACAGTAGCCTAAGTGTCCCCAGACTTAAACCCTCATCCTGAGATTCACATTCCCTGTAACATTTGTTTCTGTAATTTCGGCACACTTTGTTTTCATTGAAAATATGCGGCTAGAAGGGGCCTTATTCTGATATGGTCCATTGCCTCAGAGGGGCAACCAACATAATAATTTGGTTTTGTTTATGCTAAGTGAAGAATTTGTGTAAGCACAACAAGGTTGACAAATACAATGCTTGCATTGGAAAGCCTGCCTAACAGAAGTGATGCTGTTGCACTGTACGGTGTTTCTAGTGGCATTTAGGGCCCTATTACGACTTTGACGGTCTTACCGCTGGACCGCGGCGTCCGCGGTCACAAGAAGGACCGCTCGCCATATTACAATGCATGCAGCCTGAACGGCTGACACCTATCAACAGAGTTTGTCCCGTCTGGGCTGCGGAGAACTGTAATGTTGGCGATGCGTACACCGATGCCGTCAGGGCAGCCTTTTCCCACCAAGCAGATTACGAAAACACAGTTGTAATGGCGGTCTCCAAATAGTGGCAGTTCCCTTACGGAGGTAGGCCACCAAGGTACGCTCTCAGCAAAGCGCCAGAACATTGCTCAATGGATGGATACAAAAACAACGCAGCTGATATCCATTGGCCAAGTGGACACATCTGCAAATCACACTATAAAACACACCCCATCCCAGACCATGATCCTTTGCCTCTCCACAGCAGCTCAGCAAGACAGGGCAGCAAGTTTGGTCAAATAAGGCTTCCTTTTTTTTCTTATCCCATATAACACTCTCCACATACTTTTTTTGCAATTGTTTTACTAATATCCCTTGGTGTTTTTTGTTAGTCATTGTCATCTACTTTAATTTAGAGTTATGTTATGTTAAAAAAATCCATGTTTTTTGGAGGCTGAGTTGTCGGTCATGGTGGATGAAATCATAAGAGTAGAGCCACAATTGTTTAGAGCCTAAGTTCAACATACTGCACTAAGTAGGAAAATGGAAATGTGGTCCAGGACAATCAACAAATTGAATGCTGTAGGTACCACCCTCTGCATAAACGTGGACATTAGGAAGAGGTGGCATGACCTGAAGGCATTCCCTGGCCTCCAAGCAACACCTGGAGGCCCAGCGGACTGGCAGTGGTCATTACAACTCTTTCCCTGGGAGGAGAAGGTCTTGACCATCCTGCATTCTGAGGGCTTGACAGGAATAGCTGGGAGAGTGGACTCTGGTAAGTTACCATTTGCTCTAATCTCAGCTTTTGATATTGTGTTCTCTATCTACTTTCCTAACATGCCATACTCAAGGTATCAGAGATTTTTGATTTTCAGTTTCAATGTTTATTGTTGCATTTAAGATCACATGTATCAATCTCCATTAAATCCCACATGTTGGAATGCTGACAGTGAGTGTATTACAATGAAATTATCATCCCAGGACCAAACATATGTGTCAATATGTAAATGCATGGTCCAGCCCAACTGCATTTTAGCAAAAGGTCTGTAACACTAACCATTTGTCAAGTGTTGGCAAGTAGAGACTGAAATGACTACAACTACCATGAGGCCCTGTTTCTGTAACTCTTAACTTGATGCAATAGTGATTTTGCCCATTCTCATTTTTCTGACATGTTACAACTGATGTTTCTTTTTCATGGACTGAGCAATCTACATACAATGCTCTACTCTTTTTCTGCCTACTTAGCTTGATGTTGTACTGGTCTCCTCAACTGAAACAATTGATGGCATGAGTGACACCATACCAAGTGTGTTCCTCAACTATTTGTAAGGCATTAAGGTAACTCAGCTGATTAGAAGTGTCAGGTGACCCATTGACTCTGCACTACTCACATGATGACTGATGCAAAATATACAACAAAGTTGTCTGTTTGCCTGTATTGTACACAACTAGGCTGGAAATGGTCAAATACACATGTTCTTCTCTACTGTGTTGGCTTAAATGTTTGGGAGATGTCATTTTCATTCCTTATTCCAAAATGCAACACATCAGCAACACATCTAATGAGCTTCTCAATTCTAGTACATCTATTGAATGTCTCCAAATGTTTTCTAAACAAGTTCTATACCACTGAAATATATCACAATAGTAATCTCTACCTATTTTGTTTTTCCTATGTCTATACTTTCTGTGACACAAACCATTTCAATGTAGCTACCACACTTCCACCAATAACAAGGTTCTCTATTTCACAACAGGTAGATCTGGCACAGCACCGGGGCAGAGCTTGGCTACTGAACAGTCTCCATTCCACCCTGGATGAAGACCTCAGTGATGACAACACTTTGGGATCTGTGGACGTGGATGATGGTCCTGGCACATCTGGTTAGCCTGGGCAAATGGCAACAGTGAGTCTCACTGTGCCCGTACCAACACTGCCCACCCCAGCTGCAACACCTCAGCCAACCCCTGTTCCCCCAACCTGTGTACCTAGTACAGTCAACACCATCTTTTGCCCCCAGTCCTAGATCCTGAGGTGACAATCACCAACCCAGTCACAGAGAAACCAGGACCCAGTAGGAGAGGGAACCTTGGGCCAAGGGCACAAGCCCGTTGGGGTAGGGTTTATGGGAGAGTAACGGTGGGCCAGCTGAGTGAACCCACTTGGGCCACTCACACTCAGGCCACCATCGACCAAGTCTTAGGAGCCTATCAGTACTCCCAAGAAGTGACGGACAAGGTATTGATGGAAATCTGGGAGATAAAGCAGCTGCGGAGGGACATACACCAGCAGCTGACTACCCACAACACTGACATGGGCCAGCTCATTGGGGTACTGCAGGACATCAACACATCCCTTTGCAGGGCTTTTCCATCACCACCTATGTTATCCTGTGGTCCAACTACATACAGGCCATCTACATCTGTGGCAGCCACAGGAAGGGAGGTCCTGTCAGAGGAAGACATGTCTGCAGACTCCCCTGTCTCAGCAGCACCGGATCCCCCCACCCCTGCAGGAGGGAACATCCATGCAAAAATCCAGGAGGTGCAGATGGCAAAATAATCACCATGCCAGTAAGAAACCTCAACCTAAATTTCCTCCAGTGTGTGCAACACATTCACTCTATGGACTATTTCTGCACACTTTTGCCTTTCTGATGGGAGCAGTATTTTGGACTTTGGATTTCATTTTGGCATCTCCAACTATGGTTTCATTCACCATTACTGACTTCTTCCTTTTGGTTTTCCCTGTTAGGTTTTGCACAATGTTTATATTCTCCTTGTTCACTGCAATAAATACACTAGTCAGAAACTCATTGCCTGCTGTAGTATATTTCACATCTAGCAATGTATATATGTACTCCCGTGTAAACTTTACAAATGCCAAAACAAGCTACGTGTGTAAGCATGGATATGTTGCATGTACACAATGTTTGATTAAGTATAACAACCATGTCACACCAACACATACATACAAGTGTCTTGTCTTGTAACATCTTCATTCCATTTTTCCAATCATAGGCTGCCATAATATCAGAAACATAGCAAATCACACATGACTCAAATATTCTGTGTCATTGATCACATTTTCAGGTGCAGATCTTAACAACATGGAAGGAGGGGATACATTAGACATTTCCCTATGGAATAGGCAAAATAACATTGGTCTATGTCATCAGCTGGAGCCGTATCACCTACTTTACAAAAAGAATCCCACATCATTCAAACAATAAACAGACACATGGCTGTACAACAGTTTCTGATTGCAGGATCATTCCAATCCAGTGTTGCTGCATCTGGTGGAATGTCACAAACAAATGTTAGTGATGTGCCACAAACACTTTCGCCTACAATGAGGAAACACATCAACAGCTACATACAGTTTATACACAATGAGGATTTAGCGAATGTAAAGGGAGACTAGCATGATTTGGGCCCACAACAACATTTTGTAGAAGCACATGATAGCACACATAGTTCATTAGGACCACCACACTACAAGGAACAAGTCCAATGGATTCCTCTTAACTTCCATCCTATCGCTTTGCAAGCTGTCTTGGTATAGGATTTGCACAACCAAAGTCAGTGACAGTCATTCCCAGGAACTATCCATGTCCACTTTGTTTGTCCAACAGCATCATATACCTGCTAATGTCACAACTCTGAAATGTCCAAATGAAGATGACATGGTGAAGGTATCTAAAACATACCAAAACAAAGATATTAGCTATGAAACCATACATATGACACAATTCACCTAGTAAACATCCGGAGAACACAGTCCATGACAAAAATGTAAGCTAAGCAAAACAACACCAACAAAGTAACACGTGTCAAAACCTTCCTCCAAAAACACCTTTCACCAGAATTTGCTAGAGCTTTAGCTTCCTAATATTTTCCCTGAACATACTCATCACATCATTACAACATGAGTTGCTTTAATAGTCAAAGTCATGACATTTTACAACATACTTACACTCATGAGAATTTGTCGATTAGATCTTGATGCAAGCCAGCTCCTTCCTCTTAACTACTATCATTAGCATTTGCCATTTCAGGATCCTCGCTCAGTGGCACTTCATGGTCTCCATTCTCTGCGATATAAGGGATGTTCCTTCGCAGGGCGATGTTCTGGAGCAAGCAGCAGGCTATGGTGATTTGACACACCTTCCCAGGTGAGTAGAGGAGGGCTTCCCCGTCTTGTCCAGAGATCTGAATCGGGCCTTCAGAACCCTAAAGCCCCCTCCTCTGGCCAACGTGTTCTTCCATGTGCCTCATTGAAGCAGACTTCCCTTGGTGTAGTTGGTTTCCTCAGAGATGCCAACAACCATGGATAGTTGGGATATGCTGAGTCTCCTAGATGGAAGACAGACATAGGTGCAATAATAAGTTACACACTTTGTGATCACACAACCTGACATCACCCAAAAAAGTTAGAACAGATCATACTTACCAACAAGCCAAGCCCTCTCTGGTAGCAGTGACATCAGCTAGGGTATGGTGCTGTTCCGAAGTATGAATGAATCATGGGATGATCCTGGGAACTGGGCACAGACGTTTGATAGAATGGATGTGTTTCCTGTTATGGTAAACTTGTTCCCTAGCTTGTGGTGGTACTAAGGCAATATAGGTACCATCAATGGTTTCAAACACATGTGGGATGCGGCCAAATCCATAGCAATCCCCCTTCACATTGGCTAAATCCTCATGTCTGAGGAACTGAATGTAGCTGTCAATGTATTTCATCATTGCTGAAAGCACGTGTTGTAGTACACCACTGAACATTGGCTGCGACATATCACCAGATATAGCCACAGCGTATTGAAAGGAACCTGTGGCTAGAAAATACAATACTGCCATAAGTCTCACAATAGGTGGAATACATGTAGGATAAGGGTTTTGAGGAAGGAGATCAGGCTCCAACTGATGAGATAAATCATGTATTATTTGCCTATTTAAATGAAACTTCTTCATGATATGCATTTCTTCCATGGTCTGAAGGTCTGGAAATGGGTGGTACATTGGAGGCTGTTGTCTCCTCCCCCTCCCACGGTACCTATGTGTGGAGTGGAAACAATTTTGGACAATGGTCACTATGTCCAGTGTAACATATATGTAGAGTAAGCCTAAAGTCATTTGAGAAAACATAACTGGTTCAGAAAGCATTACACATAATTCACATAATATTTGTCTACTGTCCAACATCTACCTGTATTCCCCATTGTGGACTTCACATGTCTCTGTAACAGAAATGCACACATTATACAGCCAAAAATGTATCATGAGCACGCTAATATTGTAAAGTTTAATTTGTAGTCACAAAATACCGTCACCGTTGGTGTACAGTGCACCACAATAATATAGCATCTATGCACAATAATTCAGTAAACAGATGTTTGTGTATAGCAAACTATAGAGCAATGGGGTAATACATCATGTAAACATGTTACAACATATTGGTAGTGGTTGTGACGCCCTTAACAATCACCAATACTGTAGTTCCAACCACTAAAATGGAGGATGCCTGACCTCACATATAGGACATTCAGAACCAGACACCCCCGGCGGAAGTCGACCACACGGTGGGCGGTTTCATCCACGGAGGACACAGCCATAGGCTAACGTTGGTGATTGTGAGGGTCATACGTCAATGGCTGTGTCCATCTACGCTGATGACCGCATATGTGGCGTACATGTACGGTTTGAAAAATAACTCACGTGCCTCCTGTTACTGCTGCTATCAACACATCCTCCATTTTAGCTGTTGTTTGCCACTTTTGGAACAATCATAATAGGCCAAGCAGATATCAAAGTTCAGGACAATCCAGCAAACACACGTGGAGTGCACCGCAATATCACCATTCGAATATATATATATCTGTCCAATCAATTATATGTGTACCAAAAATATTTATTTTCTTTATTTTTCTTTGATGACAACACAGAACAGCCAACATGTTTCGTTCACAACGTGAACTTCGACAGGGCTGTAAGAATATAAACTAAACATATATATATCACATATATAATATGACATACAAAAGACAAATCTTTAATATTGATCAAAATTGAACAGACATTTCCACCCAATGTGGAATAGACAAGAACTGAAGGGAAAAAGAACAATAATAAACATAAATACAACATCAGATATAATTTACAAAAACATATGACAAATATTTATGAAAAGTTAAAAACCTATAAAAACAATTTGAAACAATTGATCAAACAGGAATTGCCACAGTAACTTGGCCTAAGTCATTTTCACATTTCCACTCATGTTCAAAACCTATACATGGTATAGTGTTGAAAACTAGATACCTCTAAGACCATAACCCAAAGGTAACAGCAATATTAATAACAATAATCCAACAGAGGGCTGAGAAAAAATATATGTTATTAACAACATCAATTAGCGCATATATAATAATATTATACAATGAAGAGGGAAAACATACCTAGTTTTCTCATAAATCAAAAAAATGCATAAAAGGAGAATGTAAATTGCTTATTTCCTTTTTCTTCGGTCTCCACTCTGTCCCATTAAGGAATGTTTATCTCCAAATGGTATCAAGAGTCCTTATAGAATCAATCTAAGCTCCACTTTATAATATGGCGGCATAATCGCCAGAAACATATTTCAGTCCCCCTCAGGCACCTATAATAGCATGACACAATTGTGTAAAGTTTATTTCAATTTCAATTTGGAATATATCTTTGTTGCACCTGGCCCTTTTTGAAGGGTTATCCCAGAACTTTTTCCCTTCCTCCTATATTTTCTCTGACCTATTTTTGTTGGTTTTATGACTATGGGCATTTTACCACTGCTGATTAGTGCTAAAGTGCATGTGCTCTCTCTTGTAAACTTGGTAAGATTGGGCTACACCTGTTTGGCATATTTAATTTACCTGTAAGTCCCTTGTACAGTGGTATCTCATATACCAAGGCCTGCAAATTAAATGCTACTAGTGGGCCTGCAGCGCTGCTTGCGCCAGCCACTGAAGTAGCCCTTTCAAACCTGTCTCAGGCCTCTGCCGGTGCAGGGCCTGCCACACGGTTTACTGCTGAAGTGACGTGGCACTTAAAGAGTTTGCCATGTCTAAAACACCCCTTTTACTACATACTGGTTACCCCTAAGGTAGGCCCTAGGTAGCCCTATCAGCAGGGTGCTGTGTAGGTAAAAAGTAGGACATGTGCCTTAGCTGTGTGGCATGTCCTGGTAGTGACAAACAGCCTTTTTGGTTTCTCACTGCTGTGAGGCTGCCCTCTCGTAGGTTTGCATTGGGAATTCCCTGATTTGTGCTTCAGTGGAAATTTCTGATAAGAAAGGGGTAGCGTGGCCATGTTTGGTATGTTTGGAATAGTAGTAATAAATTCTGCTTATTAGTGAAAGCGGATTTGTCATTACTATTGTAGAAATGCCACTTTTAGAAGTGGGCATTTCTGTGTGCTTATGACTCTTTGAGTCCTGCCTCATTGTGTATTCACAGTCTGATTTAGATTGACAGGAAAAGGGGATGTGCATTCATGCTAGACAGTAACAAGGGATGTTGAGGTGTGCCCTGCCTTTCCTGGGTGACTTTGCGCTGTGCTGATTAGACCGTGGCTGCATTTAGAATGGTGGGAGGAGTTTCCCTTGCACCTGAATAGGCCTGGTCTGCATTTAGAGTGGTGGGAGGAGTTGCACCTGCACCTGAATAGGGCTGTGCCTGCCTTTCACAATGCTGTCCCCGCCACCCTGTAGTGTGTCTGGATCCAGGGCTAGGGATTGAATGGGGGTGTTGTGCACTTCTAAAGTTGTTTGAAGTGCCCCCAGAACAAATACTTTGGCAGTATAAGTACAGCGGCAGTGGCCCCATGATTCTTAGACACTGCATGGGACCTGTAACCAGACGCCGTTAGTTCTACATGCTGCACATTGCCAGGAGGAACTGCTGTACTGCCAGGAGGAACCGCCACCTGAACTTGCTTGCTTTGCTGTGCTGACCCGTGGTCTGCTAGGTCACAAGAAGGACTGCCACTTTGTTTTAAAAGGACCCTGATAAGCAGGCCTGCAGGTTGTTCCCTTCTCTAGTGCTCCCCTCAGTTTTTCTCCAGGGACTGGGTAGTACAGCCCTACCTGTTTTGCCAATAGCGCGTGGTGAGCGCTTTGAATTCTGTTCACAAGCCCAAGGAGCGGGCTCACTCTGCCTTAAAACCAGAATGGAGCGCTTTGGTAGCTGTGCAGCATGTGCAGTACTGTACTTTTCTCTGGATGCCTGAGCAACGGGATGGAAGAGCTGAAGTGGAAGAAGCGCTCTCCCTCTCCCTGTCGTGTTCCAGTGTGGCTGTCTTATCTGCAGCTATGGCTCTTCTACTTGGCCCCGGGCTGCAAAATTATCACGGTGTCCAAGCAGAGAGGAATCCTGGCCGGGAGTTCCTCTGCATTGCTGGGGCGATGCAGACGTCGGGATGGGCAGGGCCGGCCGTCCCGGAGAATATGGAAGGCTGTCCCCACCAGGAAGCCTACAGACACCGGGAGTCACCTGTAGCCGCCAGCAGCAAGGTGAGGCCAGTAGCCCTGTGAGGGCTCAGGCCCAGCAAACGCCCCACACCTGGGTTTGGGCTGTCAGACCTCACTCCCGCTGTGCCGCAGACTCACGGGCGGCCATGTGGAAGCTCTGTAACAGGAGGGGAGGGCCCAGTGAGGCTTCCCCAGTTGCCCACCTTTTTGTGGGGGGGTTAAGCCCCGGAGGGCCCTCGCAGCTGCGCCGCATGATTGCGTATAGCTGCTTCAGCACACACAAAGGGGGCACTTGTTCCACGTGCGGACATTGCGGGGTGGAGCCTCGATGGAGGCCCCCACCTAAGAAACTTGCCACATTCCTACTGTGCAAGAGTGGGATCTTTCAAATGGGCCTATCCCCTGAATGCCCCAAGCGGTACTTATCGTGGTGGGCTGCTTATAATTCCCCACAGTAGGCACGCAGGAGTTCCTACGGCCTACTGTGCATGCCTAAAGAACCTCAATAAGATCAAAGAAGTTATACGTAAAATGAGAGCATCGGGTGCACCTGGCCCAAACAGGCTCCCAGCGCAACTGTTCAAAGATGATCAAGTACTGTGGTCAGCAACATTCTCCCTACTTTTCTGCTCATTTTTTAAACTCTGTCAAGTACCTGACAGCTGGTGAGGGTCAATATTGTGCCCAATTTTTAAAAAGGGTGACAAACAGAATGCATGCAATTACTGTTTGATCACCCTTTTGGACATAGAGGCCAAGATATACGCCTCAGCCATTTTAAAAGATCTGGAGTCATGGCAACAACAAATACAATAATCTCATTTTGCCAAAGAGGATTTAGAGCAAATTCCTCCACACTGGATAATATAACTACCCCTTCCTATCTCATCCACCAGGCTAACACCCAGAAATCACAAGCTCTCTATGCATGCTTTGTTGACTATTTGTCTGCATTTGACCTGGTGGATAGGCGCATCCTACGGAGCAAACTCCAGGCGTGGGGCATTCCAAGCAACCTGCTTAATGCTATTATTGCACTCAATTCATCAACTTGGGTGAGGGTCAAGCTCACGGACACTGCTCTAACAAAAAAGATCAATTCCAACCAAAGTCTAAAACAAGGATGTGTGCTAGCCCAATGCTTTTTAACTTATACACAGCAGATATGTCTTTGTCACTAAACCACGCTAATCTAGTTCAACCAATAATAGGAACAACCAACATTACGATATTACAGTATGTGGACAATATAGATCTCCTTGATAATTCAAAAATAGGGATCCAGAGAGCCCTTAACACCCTCCATACATATAATTAGACAAACAAGATGATAGTAAACACTTCAAAAACAAAGGTGATATTTGGAAGGATGCGCAAGCAAGCAAATCGTCACTGGTTCCTTGGTCACTTAAAAATAGCAGGAGCAAAATCATATAACTACCTGGGCACTTGGCTTTCTGCAAATGGTGGACCCAAAACACATCTGAGTCATCTTAAAGATAAGGGCGCACTAATTATCACCAGACTTTGCCAACTGAATGCCTACCTTGAAAGCCCTACTTCAGCCCCAATCTGAAAAGAACTTAGGGCCACATTACCATCCGCCATACCTATGGCAGTGAGGCTTTCCCGGGACTACTTATCAAAAGCATGGAAAAATTACATCTAAAAGCCTATAAAAGAGTGTCTAGGCTGCCACATTACACCAGGGGATTGCTGGTGTGATTAGAATTTGGCCTAGAGAGATTAAAATGGACCAACATTGGCTCTATCCTAAAATATTACCATCAATGCATTATGGCCCTGCCTGGTACGTTGAAGTTTGTCCTTCAAAATATATTCAAAACCAAAAACAGCCCCTGAAGCACATATTTAATGGCAGACGCCCTTCAAATAGACTTAAGTGCATTAAATTCTCCTTCGCTCTCGCACACAACAGGGAAAAGCATACTAAAGAAACAGACAAGATTTCTCTTGAAATTTGCTGATGTGGAAAATATCAACACCATCCCACTCTCACAAGCCCTGGCAAGCTAAGAGAACCTGGCGAGGTGCAATAGTATATCGACCTCCAGTTTCGAAAACTAATTTTACACATAATCTGCTTGAAGCCATTGCACCCCATGTATTAACAACCGAGAATTTCCTCCTGATTGGGGACTTAATTACCATGCGGAATTATTATCAGATCCCGACACCAGTCAGCTGATCACCAATTTGAACACACTAGGTTTGGTCCAAATCGTGACGGGACCGACCCACTCGGCTGGTCACACCCTTGACCTTCTGTTCACCAATACAACCAGTATTAGAGTGGAGCCGCCCCTCCCACTGTTGTGGACAGATCATGATATGCTGAAATTCTCTATATCAGTAGTTACTGAAATAAAGGATCTCAGTCATGAATGTACATGGAGAAGACCCTGGCGAAAAGTTACTTCCACCGCCTTTTCTGCTCATTTTAGCCCTCCTCCTTTTTCCCACACTAATGGGGATATTCACAAGGACGTATCTCTGAGTTATCACCACCTTAACGCAACAAAAGTGGAAATAGATTTAACGCCCCATTCACAAGCGGTTGCAAACTGCAGACAACGCAAGTATTCCCGCGATAACTTCCTCAAAATTTACATCCACGGGTGACACCACCAACTAACCCTAATGAGATGCAGAGTAGGCGTTCCCGTGCAAAAACACACAAAAACACCACTACACCACTTTCACAACGAACTGCCAGATCTGCGATGCGAACCAAAAACAGGCGATAAGCCGCGGTAGCAGCAGGGAATTAACACCTGCCTTTTGCTGGTGTTAAGCAGGACGACTACCCGCAGTATGAAAGGGAGCCCAGCCCAGAGCCACATCTGAAGACCCACAGATGCCATGGAGACAATGATCATGCAGCTCGGAGACCCATGAGGGCCACAACACCCACCCCACCACACCCAGGCCCCCCCCCGGAACCTCCCCCCCAGGACAAACACATACCTTGCATGACACAAGAGCCACAAAAAGCGCATGATGTCGCACAATGACAACAAGAAACACATGTGTGGGCAGAAGAACGAGAAACAGTCACTCATCATTGAAGTAACAACCAAAAACTTTATTGAATACAACACAAAACACCAATGCGGAAGACTCCTGTCGGGTCCGTCCGGGACAATCCTGATGTCACAGCCTGGAAAATAAAGCACAAAATCAGAACGTGTCTGGTGCGCACATCAAAGGAGCGAAACACAGAGAAACAGAGAAGGAAAGAAAGGCAGAGAGAGAAAGAGAGAGAAGTAAAGGAAGGGAGAGAGAGAGAGGGAGAAGGAAAGGAAGGGAGAGAGAAGGAAAGGAAGGGAGAGAGAGTGAGAGGGAGAAGGAAAGGAAGGGAGAGAGAGAGAGAGAGAGGGAGAAGGAAAGGAAGGGAGAGAGAGAGAGAGAGAAGGAGAAGGAGAAGGAGCGACACTGCCGCCCCCGCGCACCCAGGCACCACTGCTCACCTGCTACCACCGGTGTGTCTCCAACCATACACTGCAAGCCACCAGGTCTGCAATCTGCAATCGAGGCCGGAGTCAATCATGGCAGAGTCCATCACACGCAAAAGAAACAATTGATGGACGGAATGCTGGACAATGCACATACTCTTCTCACTTAGGACTTGAGAGTCCATCACACTGCACATGGCAACAACGCCTGCCCATCCTGCGCACACATGCAGCTGCACCCTACCACTTCCCGCCGGCCAGCGCTGGCTGTCCGCACTTGCGCACCCAGGCCCCACTGCTCACCTGCCGCCAACGGTGTGTCCACCAGTGGGCACACCACGTGCCCGTGCAAGCTCCAGGCCCAGGTCCCGCCATCATGGCATGCTCCACATCATGCGGACCCGCGCCGCGGCCCAGCAGGTCCCACACATGACGCTGAGTCCTGAGGCATCAATGGCCGAGACCACATCAGTGCACACGTCATCATCGCAGGCTGCACACCCGCTCAGTAATTTCGGTGCCACTAACCCTGTGCAACCCCAGTCAGCGCCACGTGGTGGTAGGCCTGTGACGGCCGCAAGGCTTTGGGTGCCACTAACCCTGTGCAACCCCAGTCAGCGCCACGTGGTGGTAGGCCCGTGACGGCCGCATGGCTTCGGGTGCCACTAACCCTGTGCAACCCCAGTCAGCGCCACGTGGTGGTAGGCCCGTGACGTCCACATGGCTCCGGGTGCCACTAACCCTGTGCGCAACAACTCATGGGCCCTTTATGATTAAGTATTGTGGAACGTCCGTCATCCAGTCACCACCAGCAGTGGGGAATGTGACGTTGTCGGCCCCTTATATTGGCGGGGTCACATGGCCTGTGACGCCTGTGCCGGATGGGTGTGGTGTGCGTGCAAACCTGCCCTCAGGGAGTGGCCGTGACATGCTGACAACTAGACCAGCGACCTGCAGACCACTAGCGTGTAAACCTGCGACTTGTAGCTATGTGGCCCCCCCCTTGGAGCGTAAGCGGAGTGGTCTGGCCTGGCATACGCCGGACCAGCGCAGGGCTTGCAACAATGACTCGGGGGCTCTGGGCGTGGTTCAGTCCATGTCCGGACAAGGAAGTGACTAATGCGTGTGTCCCTGTTGTGGTGTCTGCGGCACCCTGAACGCAATCGGCAATGTAGCACACTGTGACTGGAATCCCACTAGATGAGCATCATTGACGTTGGGGGGAATCACTGAGCCTACATTCATCCACACATTCATACATGAATGATGAAAGACATGACTGCAGCAGTGCGTTTCTGAATGTTTAATGCACATCCAGTGGAGTTTTGCAGCTGGAGCAGTACAGGGCCATGCCAACCCCACTACACAATATGGGCCCGTGGAGGGCCAGCCAGAGTCCATCGGGGAATGACAAGTACAACGGAAGAGGAAGGGTACAGTCCGCAGTGTGGTCGCCGTGTCATTGGTCACCAAACAGGATATGGCAGTCCATGTCGCGGTCCAAGGTGAGTGCAGCAGAGTGTGGTCATGGAAGGTCATGGGGCCATGTGCAGCACCAAGCAGCAACAGGCCAGGTGGCGGACATGAATGCTAGTGCCTCCTTCTGAACTCAAGCCCATCCACATCCTCGTATGTGTGCTCTACCCCACCTGTGGGTGGTGCAGTTCCGGCTGCGCCACTGTGTGCCACTGACACATCAGGGGCCAGAGGTGGATTGTCGGCCGCACTGTGTGGCAGTGACACATCAGGTGCCGGAGTGGAAATGCCTACTGCACTGTGAGGCACTGACACACCAGGGGGCGGAGATGGGGATGGTGTAGGGGCAGCAGCATTTATCTGCGCCACGCCTTGTGGCAGCAATGCCATGATGAGGACATGCAGGGCATGGTAGATCCCAGCTACATTTCGCTGATGTGCAGCGGTGGCTGCCATCCTTTGCGCCTCCATCTGCACCATGTCCTCCATGAGCCTCCGCATGTGTGCTATCTCACGGCTGAGATCGCTGGAGCCACTATGAGCGGACAGGTGTTCTTGTCTCCGAGTCATGACTCCAGCGATGTCAGCCAGGGCTCGTTGGAGACCATGGAGCGGCGTGTGGGTGTCCGTTAGGGACTGGATGTGGTCCCTGATGGGACTCAGACACCCATGGATGGCGTCAAGTTTGGTAGCCATGAGGTCGAACCCCACCCGCACCTGCTCAGCCATCTCCCTCTGGACCTCCAACACACGGCGTTGGAAGGTCATGTGTTGTTCAGGGGGGTCTTGGGAGACAGCTGGGGTTGTGGGTGCCTCCTGCTGGGTGGTTTGTGGAGTGGGTGGGGTATCCTCGATGCAGCTGGGCTGCCCTGGTCCTGGAGGTGATTGGCGGATGAGTTCAATGATGTCTTGGAGGGCTTGGGTGTCGATGCTGGTGGTGTCCTCCTCGTCATCAGTGAAGAGTGGCTGGGACTGCTCTGCAGGTGGCATTGACGGTGCCCCTGCAATGTGAAGGGGAGATGCTGTGTTACAATGTGTCCACATGTATGTAGACGCATGGTACATGTTCACATTCAGACAGCATGGCAATGTACTTTGTGACAGGCTGTTGATCAGGGCCATGATCCAGAGTCATTGTGGGTGTGCACTGTGCTCTGCTTGATTGTGCATGTGTGACATTGTGGCCATCTCCCCCCGTCCCCCCAGTACCTGGTGGTTACTCAACCTGTTGCAGTTGTGTTGTGTCATGTCGAGCAGTGTCCGGTGCCCCGACTCCTGCCACGGTCTCCACACTGATGACTGTCGACACCAGCTCCTCCATGTCATCCAGCTCCAGCTGTGGCACTGAGCTCCCACCTCCAGTCTGCATTGCTGCCTTCTGGTTGCCTGCGAGTTTCTCCTTGGTCTTGCACTTGATGTCAATCCATCACCTCTTGACCTCGTCCATTGACCTCTTGTGCTCTCCGACGGCATTCACCTTGTCCACGATGGACCGCCATAATCCATTTTTGGTGCCCAATGACACATTGGAGGCGACGAACAGTTGTTGATGGTGTTCTATCACCTCCGTGACCAGGATCCTATTCTCCTGCGGACTGAACTTCGTCTTCCTCTTCTTCTTGTCCTTGCCCTTCCCTGTCACCGAGGTCCCAGGCTGGTCGTCCGGGGTGCTTGTGGGGTTCAGCTTGTCCTCTGCGCCTGCTCCGGCTGCCTCCATGTTGCTTGGGTGTTGGTCATTTTGTGTTTGTGTGTTTTTTCTACTTTTGTAGTGATTTTCCCGCCTGCCGTGTGTGTATGGCAGGCCTGGCGCTGCTTATCGCTGATTTCCTCATCGCGAATGGGCTCATCGCACGTTTTTTGGTGTTGGGGTTTGTGTTTTTGACTCAGTCGCGGTGGTTGTATCGCGGACATTGGCCGCGTTTTCGGAGGACTATCGCATGGTACCGCCGTGTTGTGAATTCCAGGTTAACACGGGGTTATTTTCACGCAATATACTGCGATGTGTAAAGTTGCGTTAACATTTTCTGGAGATTTTTAGCGCACGTTCTTGTGAATATCCCCCTGAGAGTATTGACCAGGCAGCCACCTCCTTTGAGGCTGCGATAACATCTACATTGAACACTGTGGCCCCTCTTACAAGGATTAAATTTAAGCCCAGGGCAGCACCCTGGTTTACAGACCAACTAAAATGGAGGAGAAGTAAAAGTACTGTAGACAGGGAAACGTATAAACTCACTCATCGTAGCTACTTGGCTAACATTAAACAGGCAAAAAAATCCTTTCTTATAAATAGGAATGAAAAGGCTACTAACTCTAATAAGGAACTCTATAAAATATTAAAGGAATTTACCGTCCACTCTACGCAGCCATGCGTTGTAGTGACACAAGACTGGGTAGATTCTCTTTCCACATTTTTTGAGGAAAACTTTATTGCAATTCATTATTCCTTCCCCCATCATGACACTAACAAGGCAAAAAATCCTCAAAATGATACTGAGGACACTCTCCCTTTGTTAGAAGAGTTCTCCATGTTTACCTCAGAGGAAGTGACAACCGCCCTGGCTAAAATCAAATCAGGTTCTACAGTAGACCCGGTCCCTCCACGTTTCTTTCCGACCATTGCCCTATTACTAGTTAGAAATCTTACTGACCTATTTAACATGTCACTTGCACAATCAGCAGGCCCAGTCGCATGGAAAGCAGCTAGGGTCAGGCCTATTTTTAAAAAAACGACTGCTGATCCCAAGACGCCAAGTAATTACCGGCCTATAACGTTGCTCCCTTATTTTGGAAAAGTGCTTGAGTCACTGATTAATCAGCAACTTACTGTACATCTAGAGAATCATGGACTGCTGTATCCCTCACAGTCCGGCTTTAGGGCTGCACATAGCACCGAAACAGCATTGGTGGAAGTCATGGATAACATCAGACTAGCCCTGGACAACGAACAGTCAGCCATGCTCATCTTGCTGGATTTGTCAGCCGCCTTTGGCACCATCTCCCACAGCATTTTAAAACAACGGCTATGGGAGGTGGGTGTCAGAGGTAGGGCTCTAAATTGGCTTTGTAATTACCTGACGGACCGGACCACTACTGTTCAGATCGGAAATATGGTCTCTCACAACCGACCAGTAAAGATGGGAGTCTTGCAGGGCTCTATTTTGAGTCCTCTGCTCTTTAATCTTTATGTGGCACCATTGGCTAAGGTGGTCAGATCCTATGGTTTTGATGTGGTGTCTTACGCTGATGACACTCAGCTTCTGATCACCCTAGGTCCTGATCCCATTGATACAAAATTCCGCTTCAAAAAGTATATGATCCATATAGATGACTGGATGAGCGCCAATAATCTACAACTGAACGGGAGCATGACTGAGGTCATCCTTTTTGGCAGGGCACAGGAAGTTTGGTCAGAGGACTGGTGGCCTCTCAATCTAGGTCCCTGTCCATCGCCAAAAACAGTGGTACGAAATCTGGGTGTGTTGATTGATAATCAACTATCAATGAAAAATCACGTAGACCACATAATCGGTACTTGCTATGTAATTATGCGTAGGCTAAGAAAAATCTTCCAGTGGATCCCAATTGAATCAAGGAAGCCACTGATTCAAGGATTGATCATAGGTCGTATTGACTATGGTAATGCCTTGCTGGCCTCTATCAATGAAAAACTCTTGTCCAGGCTACAGGTCCTGCAGAACACAGCGGCCAGACTGGTACTGAACTTCCCTTCCAGGTCTCCATCAGTCCCTAGCCTGAAACACCTCCATTGGCTTCCCATAAGGAAATGTACTTGTTTCAAAATCCTCTGTCTAGTACATAAAATTAAGCATGGCAGAGGACCCAGCTATTTGGCAAAAAAACTTAGCTGGTACAGGCCAACGAGGTTGCTTAGATCTAGCACTAAATCCTTTTTTACTTCATTTAGAGTGCGTACCGCAAAAAATGGCGGGAGATCTTTTTCCTTTCTTGCCCCCACTTTTTGGAACAAACTTCCATCTCATCTGCACTCTATCACAGAGCATAATCGATTTCGCAGAGAATTAAAAACATGGTTGTTTGATCACTAGTAACATCCCATCTTTCTTTCAGCAGGTTTCGGAGTTGTACGCTAGCGCCATGAGACCCTCGGGTGATATGTGCGCTCAATAAATATACTTGACTTGACTTCTGTTATGAGCCCCAATGTACTCCAATATAGGCCTAGGTAGCTGCACAGCTTTTTACCTACATTTGTCCTACCTTGCTCTACATAACGGCTCTGGAGTTGACCTTTTACCGAGTTACGTCCTGAATAAATGTCATGTGGTTTTCTTTGAAAACTAGCCTAATTTATTATACATGAGGATTCTTAGTATCACATCTTAATCCCCTGCCTGCAGAATTACCATCTTCTGTATAATAACTCTGTACAAAAGTCACCGCTATCGTCATCCTTGGACAAAAGCCCACAATACCATTACACATTTAGGAAGAACCCCTGAGGGTACCTTTCTGGTATAAAAGGAGAACATCTTCACTTGGTAACCAGAGGAGAAGCTTCCATGCTGACACAAGATGCTGAAGTCCCTGCACGCATAATCTCCAGCACGCAGTGGTCTGACATCCCTTGCGGGGTGTCCAACTCGAGACCAAGACGGGGTCTTTCATTCTCTCCCATCAGGTTATGGGTTTGGCTCTTTCCTAGGGGATTCTTGGCCTCAAACCTACAAACATGCTAGGTACACTTAGGTACACTTAGATAGGATTTTCATCTTAGGAGTACGCTTGATTACTGCCATGTATCTATATGCCTGCATATATTCACTGTTTTAGCATTATAGTAGAATTCTACCTTTTATTTACTCTATTGTTGCTCGTAATAGTATATATCTGTTTCTGTCTAATGGTTGTCACAGCACATGTATTTTTTACTAGAATGACGCTGGTTCAATAAATGCTTATTGAAAACGTCCCCACTGTTTATTCTGTGTATCTCTCTTAGACAAAATGAGCATGAGTGACTGAGCAAAGAGTGCTGTACTGTTTCCACGATCCCTGAAGGATCAAGCGTTGTCATGTTCGATAGTTTTCAGAATCTATTCGCTCCTTGGTAAGGTTAGGGGGCTTATAGTGGCACTGTGAGCTAGCTGGTCTAAAGGCGAACATATCCTGTGGTGGTATCTGGAATCAGTCTGGACACCAATCCCTTAGTTTATGTTGTCTAAACGTGCAGATCCTATATAGATTTGTAGGAACTACACGACATGGTGCCACCAGCATTGGTTTGGTTCTTATTTAAGGGTCAAATCTGAGTAGTTCAGTCGTGCTTTCTCAGAGACCCCTGCTCACATTTACCCAGAGACCATCTGGAGTGGGGAGGGAACATCCACCACAGATGAGTAGGTTTACCCTATGTATTGGCTGTAGGTTTATTCAAGCTTGAAGGATTATAGTTCCCTACATCGTGCAAAACCTTATCTCTTTTTCTTACCAACTCCTTCCGCAATGTCTGTCCAAGAAGGTGTTGCAAATGTGGAGGAAGGAGAGCTTGAAGGAGTTCTCAACATTTCAGAAAATTGCAGAAAATGCACTTACTATAAAATTAACAGATTATGGTCTCTCATCATTAGGGGGGACCATTACCTTCGTGATTGAGGTACATGAGGCATACAGGACAGAGGTGTTCTATTCTTGGGTTAAATTCCCACCAGCAGATGCACACACACTTGTATTTCATAGTTACATTCCAGATGAGATAACTGAAGAATATTCTCCATACGAGGAAATAGAAGTCCTGTTAACTTACCAAGAGCATATAAATTGGTTTAAAGACGCCCTCCCCCATACCACAGAAAAAGTGATACTCGGTCCGCTCAGCAGAGATGGAGCAACTTGGCCGCTTCTAGCTGCATACACACCACATCCAGAGATTGATACATTGCCAGCAGCAGAATTGCGTCCACTTCATAAAGAGATAATAAAGTTATACAGAAATCTTACACAGTTTGTAATGCGAACACTTACAATTCAACCTACAAGGGTCACTCAAACTGGTCAACTACAAGAGACCGCAATAAAAATCACCCCACAAACGCTGAACGCGATTATGGGAAAAATGGCCACTAAACGTGAGCATATGCTGTTCTGGATAGCACAGAAAATAGCAGAGCTTGAGGCAGTGTTTCCTCACACAGGCCCACAAGAAGAACACAGGATACTGACAATTTGCTTGCCAATGAGAATAGCTCCACTGATAGAGGGTTGTATCATTTGGGGTACAGTTTTCATTGCTGTTTATACCAGAACTCATGGTACACCCTCAATAGCATTCATACCAGAGGTATTGAAACAAATACAGAACGAGTATGGGGCAGAACCTGCCCTGGACCTGGGAATGAAATTGATAGGCAATTTTTCCCAGGTATCAACAATTATGTTAGCCAACATAAAAGGGGAGGCAGCAGCGGTTGCTATACACCAACACCCTTGGGAATGCACTCCTGCACAAGAGAGAATTACCTAAAATTATCAAAGATACCTATGCTTCACTGGGTAGAGATAATTTGGGAGCTAGACCTGTGAAACTGCAATTAATGGGTAATCCACAGAAGGACAACTCTAAGCAAGCACCTGATTCTTCTAAATAGAAATGGGATGATAAACAATCAAAAAATAAGCAGAATGCAACAAGATCATGGGTGGGTCTCCTCTACAGGAGCCCTCTGAGAAACAATATAATCTTAGGAACTATGATAACATAAAAAAACCTGTTAGGTATCAGGATACTGATACACGTTCCTCTTGTTCCTTTCAGGGTACATCAAAAAACTCTGAGAGGGAAGGACGGTCAGAACGCAGATCAGAAGAGCGAGTCAAGCCAAGAGACACACATTGCACTTCAGACTACATTATCAAACAAGACGATAAATCAAAATCGCAACCTCAATTTAAAAAGAAGAAGGTAGCTGGCCTTAAAATAAGAAATTCTCAGACTACTGAGGACTCAACTATTGAATGGGGAATGGGCTCTGATGATGCTAGACAGTGCAGCAGAAGTAACAATAGCTCGCCAGAACCTGATGGAATTTCTGGTGACAGCAGCGGTGAATGAACATATCACGGTGGAAACACCCGATACAAGGGTAAATGTCCCACATCAGTTGTATGAAATAACACTCCAAATGGAGGGGGACATACCCAGAAAAGTGAAAGGTCTCTTTTGGGAGAACCTGAGATATGGATATGATTTTCTTTTGGCTAAAAAAGACTGGCCACCTGAGTTCATTATGGACTGCCCAAAAGGAGAAGCCATATATTACCAGTCTTCTCCGACCTCATTCCAGAATCACTTAAACATTCATACGTGCAGGAGTGGGCGATAGCACTAGCTCCTGCGTTATACCACAATCATGTAGGGTGGGATGCTGAGTCACCTCACCATGAAATCCCTGTAAAAACTACTCCAACTCCATAAAACATAACGCAAAGAAACAAGTTAAGGAGATCTTAGATCAACTTGAATATCAAGGTGTAATTGAGAATTGCACCTCTTCCATGAATAATCTTTTGTTTCGCGTAATAAAACCCAACAGTCCATACTGTCTAGTTTTAGACTATAGACATTTGAATGCATGCACAAAAACATTTGCAGTACAAAATGCACACAGTGCTGCATTAATGAATAACATTGTGTGGAAAAAACATAAAACAACACTAGATATCTCAAATGGATTCTTTTGCCAAAATATAGCACCTGAAAGCAGATATTTGACAGCATTTTTGGCCCTAGGCTCTCAACGCCAATTCTGTAGACTGCCCCAATGGAATTGTGATGAGGAGGCATTGTACTATGTAGATGATATTTATCTGACGAACAATGAATTATTATCCCAACATAATTCTGGGGTTCGCCGCTGAGGGCTACAAATTAAACTTTAAAAAATCAAAAATTGCCACCTCAATGTCCTATTTTTGGGATATGAGCTCTCAAGTAAAGGGAAAAGCCTAGCAGCTATTTTGTTTTTTGAAAAATGTGTGCTGCTCCAACCTCCAAAGGCTCTGAAAAACTTACAATCCATTTTAGGATTCCTAAATTTTGGCAGAATATACATTTTGGATTATGCAGAAAAGGTAAAACAATTCTACGATTTAATTAGACCTGATTTTTCACGTCGACATTGGACACAGGACCACACGATGACTCTCCGTTCCTTACAAACTGACATGATAGCTTCTAAATACTTACACACACGTGTAAGCTCTACAAATGTGGTGATCCGTGTAGTCGCAAGTCAATCTGGGTACACTTACCTAACCTTCAATGAAGGCGAAACTGTACCCATTGCATACAAAACGCATTTGTACATAAACGCAGAGATGCGCTTTGCATCCACTGAAAAAATTCTGACAGCAGTACAGACTGCTGTAATGAGAGAAAGAGCACTAGCTCGGGGTAAAAAAATAATTGTCGTAACTCCAGTACAACCTTAAAGGCTGTTACGAAAGCAAGTGTTCCAAATGAAAAGCACTCCATCCACGATAGATACAATGGGCTAATTCTCTCACTGCAACAGACATAGACTATAAATTTAAATCTGCATTAAAAACACAAGCGTTCCTGCAGTATGAACAGGAATATCCTCTCCTGAATTAAATAATACCTCTAGAACTGTATGAATACATCCTTTACACTGACGGATCTGCCCAGCCTGCCGTAGGAAGTAAACAGCAATACAGTGCGGCATGTGCAATTCTAAAGGGATATATACAGGACGGCAAGTTTCGTCCTAGCAATACGCAGATGCAGTCTCTAGGAGATTGCACAGCACAACTGGCAGAACTAAAAGCTCTGATATTGGCACTAAAAAATATGGATCGGGAATTCCCCACACTTATCGTGTGCGATTCGTTTTACTGTGTCCAGTCGTACAACGAATATCTTCACTATTGGGGCCAGAATGGGTTTAGAGATAAAGGTTGCACAATAAAGCACAAGTTGCTTTGGGAACAGGTGGCAAAGCTGAAAAAAGGCTTACCACGGGCTCATATAATTCACACATTGCGTCATCAGCGTGCTGGAGTGCACATTGAAGGGAATTCACTGGCTGATGAAGCCGCCAAGGTGACAGTAAGAACTGCTGCCGTTGCTGCAATAACTTGTTCTAGTACGAGAATAGACGGGCAGATAATGATAGCTATGTACGCCACCCGCAACAACAGCTCAGACTTGCCAAAAGGTTTCCCACTCAAGTTCTTCTACACGTTAGATACAGAAAATATTCTGTATGCTCAAATTCCAGGAGTGGGGGTTAGAGTAATACCAAACATGGATCGCAGATTTGGTTTAATTCTAGCTGCACACGAGGGCCTGGATTCAGCACACACAGGTATTACTGCGACAGTTTTGCTACTGAAACAACACTATTGGTGGCAAGGTCTTATGAAGCAAACCAAGGGCTTGTCCTTAAGTGCGACATCTGTCAGCAGATGAAGTGTTCCACCGTAGCAAGTCCACCACAAACACCATTACTGGTTTCCGAAAGACCACTCGCATGTGTCTATTTGGACCACTGCAGCCCCTTAAAATCAGATGGGGCTTACAAGTACATCTTGGTGGCAGTGGGTTCATGCTCTAGATTCCTGTGGGTTTGGCCCCAGCGCTCGGCTGACACTCGAACTGTTATAAAGGCTTTGCAAGTCTTAATAGGGACATACACAATTGGCACATTACATTCTGACTGTGGCCCTGCATTTAGCTCACAGGCTTACAAAGAAGCAATGGGAAGTTTGGGTGTGGTCTTGCAGTATTCCTCTCTGTATTATCCAGAGGGAAATTCGATTGTGGAGAGGAAAAATGGGACAGCTAGGGTACTAGGCTCAGGTGGCAGTTGGGTCAATCACCTATATGGGGTCCAGAGGGCACTTAATAACATGCCAAGTAGTTACATGAGGGGCTGTACTCCATACGAAGTCCTGTTTGGGACTAAACTGTGGGTACCTGACCTCGATCCGACAATGAATACCAGGTCAGCCTAAAGCCACAGCCACATCTTAGTTGTTCAATTGGGAAAGCCTGCGTAGCACAAACCTTGGCTGCAAGGATGATGACACTACAAATAAAAGACTTTAATCCAAACTGTTCACTCCTCTCCAATATTGTGAAGTGCAGGTTGTGTGGCTATAAACTTGAAACTTCCCAACACTTACTCTGCTGCTGTCAGTCACTCTGCCATTCTAGGAGGACATTACTAAAGCCACTCTTTTTAACCTATGGCTTATGGACTTGCAGCAACACTACGACCTGGATTTTTACTACCATGGTCCCTTCGGAACTGGCAAGAATCAGCAAATACTTCATGGAGGTGCAGAACCTGCTAAGAAAAGCAACTAGGTGCAGTGATGACTGCCGATCAATACAATGCACCCTGGCTTATTTGCAACAGATTTTAAACAATTGCATGATCTTTTATGTAATGACTGCTTATTTTAAAATATGCATTTAACTTTTTAATACCACAAGCTTGTGAAGGTTATATGGCTCACAAATATCTATCTGTCCCACTGCACTGTGCACTTTGGCTTATTTGCAATTGGCTTCAAACAACCACATTGTCATCAAGACACCTATAACTGAGTTTAAATCACTTGTCCTATTTTTAGGTCGAGCATTCGAGGCCTCTTGTATATACTTTAGTATATACTTATATATTAGTAAATACTTATGTGTATGTACTTTGTGGGCTCTGGAGAGCAGCCCTAGGATTTGTCTGCTTCTGCTTAGGACCTTTTTTTCTGTTCAACTGCCTCTGTTTAACTGTATTAATAGAAAAGGACCAGCAGAGGTCAGTAAAATACCAGAATTGCTTTCTGCTGAGGGACTTTCTTTTTTTTTTTCCGGCAACTGCCTCTATTTAACTTTCTTGATAGAAAACGACCAGCAGAGGTCAGTAAAATACCAGAATCACTTTAGCATTTTCTAGATTCCAGTCCATAGAAATTGTCTTCCACGAGCATCCGTAGACAATAATATTTTTTTTTAAACTTGCATTTTCAGTGATATGACCACCGAAGGCCCTGATTTTATATTAAAAACAGAGCTTTGGTCTATACCATTTCCCCGCTGAAAGGCAATATTTCTCTCCATGTGTTACCATACCTAGTGTATCACGCAGTTTGGTGCTTACTTTCCCTCCATGTTAAAGAACAGTAGATGTTTCAGCACCCAGGCTAATGTGCTGCATGGCTAAATATATATAAGTTCCCAAAGACGAGACTGATTGCATTGCAAATGCTTGTTTACTCCTGTATGCCATGTGGCATTATAATGAACTCACTACCTTTTAATTTTCTTTCAATATTCTATATTGTCAATGTTTTAATTAATCATGCAATAAATGTATTACTACTACCCTGGTTGCAGGAAGGGACAAATATCCACTGCAATGGCAGATGTGCTGGTCCATAAGGGTCAAAGAACAAGGGAGAGAGAAAGAGGTTAGGGATGCTGTGAACTCAGCCTCCTTAGGAAATTATGGAAAAACAAAGAAAGTCCACCCTTCATTTATGAAACCTTCACTTAGTGCACAAATATTATCCTTCCAGTGATTGCTACCAGTGTTCCCAAGAAAAAATGGATTTCTTCAGGGAAAATGATAAGTTTTCTTAAAATAACCCTCATCCACCAACAAATCCTTTGATGGCATGCTTCATCATCGGGTTCTTCCTGCCCTGCTGCAGGACGGGGCGTGCTACGACCAACGGAGACGGAAGGGTCAAAAAGAGTAGTGAGTCTAAAAAATACCTGGCTACACAGAACCTACACTTTATTAATTCCTAGTGCTGGTATCGTTAAAATTGGGGCTGGAGAACTATGCACTATAATGAGTGAGATTCTCCCTGGTCTACATATTTCAAGCCTTCCCCTAGGCTTTTCTTCAGAACCAACATAGATGATCCCTCTAACCTCTCCTGGTTATGCTAATAGGTGTCCCTGAATAATTTCCAGGTATAATGTGCCTTTAAGCATGCATAAATACAATACCCAATTGGTATAACTTTCCTATGCAATCTGGAAAGATAAAAACAATAGTTACTGTTGAATTGTACACATATTGGATACTTTCATCCCCAAATAAGTGGAAGGAAAACGTGATATATTTTTCACTCGTGCACAACTACTCTTATCAATGATCTGTGAGTGTTGTGCTACCCCTTTGATTTTTATGTAAAAGGACAAACTTTGACATACAGTACATATAACATAAAACACACACTCTATACGTGGGATCCTGGAGTACTCATGATATCAATGATGCGGTAAAAATGATGCATTAAAAAAATGAGGTTGACTCTATGTTGTTTGTCACTGAAAACCCAACCAGTAAGAAATAAAGAAAACTGTAGAACCGTACATGCTCGTAGCCTAAATAAAGCCCCATGAGCTCTTCACGGGAGGGGAGAGGTGCTTGTAGTCAAACACTATGGAAAAAGGTAGAGATTTTGATTATAAATTAAGATATTTTAAGTAAAGAGAATCAGAGTAAAAACAAAGAAACTGAGTAAAAAAGAAGAAGGGATTGATAATCTCCTCCTAGGGACTGCTCGTTGCCCAGGGATTTGGCTATGCCGTATTTACTTTGTCAAAGCTGCTCTCTCACCCATGACCTGCCTGCCCGTGGCTCTGATGAACACTGTCTGGAAAGAAAGCAGCCGGTAAAATACCCGATCACTTCCTGATTGCCTAGCGCGTGTGTGTCAGCGCTAGACCTCTAACTTTAAAAAAATGGCCTCCTGCAGAGGCACTACTTCCTGAATCCTTCACCGGTGGTTTCCAAATGTCTGGCACTTGAATACGTGCACTAGAGTGCTGACCTTCAAAAAATGGCCCGCCTAAAATGGCATTACTTCCTGGGTAGTGAGCCGGTCGACATCAGTTCGGGACCGGGTGGAAATAAATTAAAGTCTTCAATCAGATAAAGTTGTAAAATAATTAGTGAGTTTTTGAGGCTCAGAAGGTATTTCAAACATCCAATCTCCTAGAAAAATACCTCAAATCACATTATTAGCAGGTTTATAGGGGTTATAGACCTTGCTGAATATCGTGCTGGGTGTCCTGCATTATGCGGAATGTATTTATTCCGTGACCATTGTGCACGACATTTAAAGAGATATATATTTGACTAAGCTTATACATATTCATTGTCAGATTGTCAAAGTATTTACATGGTGGTTGGTTGTTAGATGGTTTCAGTGTCTATGTTATTTGGCCCCAGGGTATGTCATCATTCAAACCCCTCATGTGTGTTCCAAGGCGGAACACCCAGCGTTGTTCTTTTTCAAACAGTAGAGACTCTTTATTTAATTGTTCTATCACTGTCTATTGTAAATCCTGGATTGTGTGACTCTTTTCCATATAGTGCAAAGACATTTTCTTAGTTGCTTTTCTAAATCTTACTTTGCTCCTGTGTTCACAAATTTGTGTGTTTACTGGGCGTGTGGTCATCCCAAAATAATGGAGATTGCATGGGCACGTGATCATATAGACCACATTTTCAGTATTACAGTTTGAAAAATGACGTTGTTCCCATTCAGAGTTGTCATTGAAGGTGATGTTGTTGCTCTTTTTTGTCAAGTGGCACACGCTGCAAATGCCGCAGGGGTGATGCCCCCTAAGTGGCAGAAGGAAGGTTAGCGATTGTTCATCCTCCATTGTCTTAAGTGGTCTGGTGTTAACCACCATGTCTCGCAGGCTTCTGCCTCTTCTGTGAGAAAACATTGGTTTTGGGATATTTAAATTACCACAGTTCAGAACACGCCAATGTTTATTGATTATTTTCGTGATCTGATTCGAACTTGTGTTGTATGTTGTGATGCAAATCGGGCGCTCTTCCTTTTGTTTTGGTGGTCTCAGCTCTAACAAAGCTTCCCTGTGGTTGTTTTTGGCACGTTTTAGGGCTTTGTCTACCACTTTGGTTGGGTATTTTCTTTTCCCCAGTTTTTTGCGTAAGTCCTCTGCTTGTTCCCTGAAATCTTTCATGTCTGAACAGTTTCTCCTTAGTCGCAGGAACTGGCCAAATGGGAGATTATCCCGTAGGTGCCTCAGATGAAAACTCTCATAGAGGAGAAGGCAATTGATTGCTGTCGTCTTTATGTGTGTTGTTGTTCTCAGGTGCCCTTCATGTGGGAAGATGTTGAGATCCAGGAAAACCAACTCCCTGTTGGAGGTGGTGTTAGTAAATTCTAGAAAGTCATTCTGGAAATTTAACCAGGTCATGAATCTCTTTGTTGTTTCCTCATTTCCATTCCAGATGACGAGGGCGTCGTCAATGTAACGCTTCCATATACGAATATGTGGTAGAAAAGGGTTACTGGGATGGAGGATTTTATGTTTCTCCAAGTGATGGACATACAGTATAGCTGGCCTGTATGACTTTCTCAAATATACTAACACCACCTCCAACAGGGAGTTGGTTTTCCTGGATCTCAGCAACAACACACATAAAGACGACTGTAAAAAATTGCCTTCTCCTCTATGAGATTTTCATCCGAGGCACCTACAGGACAATTGACAATTTGGCCAGTTCCTGCGACTAAGGAGAAACTGTTAAACATGAAAGATTTCAGGGAACAAGCAGAGGACTTACGCAAAAAACTGGGGAAAAGAAAATACCCAACCAAAGTGGTAGACAAAGCCCTAAAACGTGCCAAAAACAACCACAGGAAAGCTTTGTTAGAGTTGAGACCACCAAAACAAAAGGAAGGAGCGACCGATTTGCATCACAACATACAACACAAGTTCAAATCAGGTTACGAAAATAATCAATAAACATTGGCGTGTTCTGAACTGTGGTAATTTAAATATCCCAAAACCAATGTTTTCTCACAGAAGAGGCAGAAGCCTGCGAGACATGGTGGTTCACACCAGACCACTTAAGACAATGGAGGATGAACAATCGCTAACCTTCCTTCCGCCACTTAGGGGGCATCACCCCTGCGGCATTTGCAGCATGTGCCACTTGACAAAAAAGAGCAAAAACATCACCTTCAATGACAACTCTGAAAGGGAACAATGTCGTTTTTCAAACTGTAATACTAAAAATGTGGTCTATATGATCACGTGCCCATGCAATCTCCATTATCTTGAAATGACCACACGCCCAGTAAAAACACGAATTTGTGAACACAGGAGCAACGTAAGATGTGGAAAAGCAACTACGAATATGTCTTCGCACTATATGGAAAAGAATCACACAATCCAGGATCTACAATGGACAGTGATAGAACAAGTAAATAAAGAGTCTCTACTGTTTGAAAAAGAACAATGCTGGGTGTTCCGCCTTGGAACACACATGAGGGTTTGAATGATGACATACCCTGGGGTGAATTAACATAGACACTGAAACCATCTAACAACCAACCACCATAAAAATACTTTGACAATCTGACAATGAATATGTATAAGCTTAGTCAAATATATATCTCTTCAAATGTCGTGCACAATGGTCACGGAATAAATACATTCTGCATAATGCAGGACACCCAGCACGATATTCAGTGAGGTCTATAACCCTATGAACCTGCTAATAATGTGATTTGAGGTGTTTTTCTAGGAGATTGGATGTGTAAAATATCTTCTGAGCCCCAAAAATTCACTAATTATTTTACAACTTTATCTGATTGAAGACTTTAATTTATTTCCACCCAGTCTCGAACTGATGTCGACCGGCTCACAACTCAGGAAGTAATGCCATTTTAGGCGGCCATTTTTTGAAGGTCAGCACTCTAGTGCACGTATTCAAGTGCCAGGCATTTGGAAACCACCGGTGAAGGATTCAGGAAGTAGTGCCTCTGCAGGCGGCCATTTTTTTAAAGTTAGCGTCTAGCGCTGACACACACGCGCTAGGCAATCAGGAAGTGATCGGGTATTTTACCGGCTGCTTTCTTTCCAGACAGTGTTCATCGGAGCCACGGGCAGGCAGGTCATGGGTGAGAGAACAGCTTTGACAAAGTAAGTACGGCATAGCCGAATCCCTGGGCAACGAGCAGTCCCTAGGAGGAGATTATTGATCCCTTCTTCTTTTTTACTCAGTTTCTTCATTTTTACTCCTGTTCTCTTTACTTAAATTATCTTCATTTATAACCAGAATCTCTACCTTTTTTCAGTAGTGTTTGACTACAAGCGCCTCTCCCCTCCCGTGAAGAGCTCATGGGGCTTTATTTAGGCTACAAGCATGTACGGTTCTACAGTTTTCTTTATTTCTCACCGGTTGGGTTTTCAGTGACAAACAACATAGGTGTCAATTCCGATTTCGACCGGAAAACGTACTACCCGACACGGACCCGTCATTTTTTCCGACCGAACCGTACACACGCCTTACAAATAGCTGAGTACGATGCAAAGCTCGAATTTTACAACCGACTCGGCCGGAAAATATATTATACGTCTGAGTCAGCAGGAAAGGAGCCTGACGCGATAGACTCATACGCGCAAGATTCGAGATAGCCAAGCGTCAACCTACAGACACGTACGCGAACGACTCCATGTAGCCAAGCATCAACACGACCCAACAGACTCGGACGCGAACGATGCCACATAGCCAAGCATCAACACGACACGACAGACTCGGACGCGAACGATGGCACATAGCCAAGCATCAACACGACACGACAGACTCGGATGCGAACGATGCCACATAGCCAAGCATCAACACGACACGACAGACTCGGACGTGAACAATGCCACATAGCCAAGCATCAACACGACCCGACAGACTCGGACGCGAACGATGCCACATAGCCAAGCATCAACGCGACCCGACAGACTCGGACGCGAACAATGCCACATAGTCAAGCATCAACACGACACGACAGACTCGGACGCGAACGATGCCACATAGCCAAGCATCAACACGACCCGACAGACTCGGACGCGAACGATGCCACATAGCCAAGCATCAACACGACACGACAGACTCGGACGCGAACGATGGCACATAGCCAAGCATCAACACGACACGACAGACTCGGATGCGAACGATGCCACATAGCCAAGCATCAACACGACACGACAGACTCGGACGTGAACGACTCCATGTAGCCAAGCATCAACACGACCCGACAGACTCGGACGCGAACGATGCCACATAGCCAAGCATCAACGCGACCCGACAGACTCGGACGCGAACAATGCCACATAGTCAAGCATCAACACGACACGACAGACTCGGACGCGAACGATGCCACATAGCCCAGTATGAATGGAACAGACTTGTCCAAAACAATTTACACAAGAACAAGCATCAAGTGCTGTCAAAACGACTTACAAAATGAGAAGAAAATAAAACAATGGAAACAGAAAGAAGACTACCAAAAAACGCATTGTCATCTCCAAAAAACACATTTTCAATTAACAAGACACACCCACAACACAACCTATATAAAGGGAGCCAAAACTTCCCAACACCATTTGCTACTTCGACAGACATGCAAGCACACCACACCACTAGACAAACAACTCATCTAGCTACCACAAACACACACATCTCATCCACCAAACAACCTCCACACAACTAGCACCAAAGAAACACACCTCCACTCACACACACTCACCCTCACCTTCACACACACACACATCTCCACCAACACCCATCACCATGCCCCCAAAGAAGAATCCACAGTTCTTAGCTGCTGAGTTGGAAGTGATGATAGATGAAATCTTCCGAGTTGAGCCACAGTTATTTGGCAGCTTGGCCCAACAGACCTCCCAGTCCCAGAGAACCAAGATGTGGGAGAGGATTGTCAACAAGGTGAATGCCCATTCACCTACCTTGCGCACAAAGGAGGATATCCGGAACTGGTATTATGATGTTCGCAGGAGGGTAAAGAGGCTCATTGCCAGAGAACATGCTCTGAGCACCAAGACTGGTGGTGGACGTCATAAACCGGTGCATTTCACCACCTGGGAGATGAAGGTGCGGGACCTCCTCCCACAGGAGGCCATAACGGGACTAGCTGGAATCCCAGAACCTGGTGAGTACATGTACAAATAGTCTAAATTCACCCCAAATACACAGCCACAGACACCACAGTAACATATCTTGAATGTAACTTTGTACACACTGTCATGGAACCCTGAAACATGCTGGCCCATTTGTCCTGGGTGGGAGGAGGAGTGGAAGCAATGACTACTGCCACCAGCACACACTAGTCCCCCCCAGTCCCACAAGAACACACCTGTCACTATGCTGTCCCTGAGAGTGAATGCAAATGCCCTGTCAAGATGGCTGACACTGGCCATCGGTGTGGGGAACACAATGCCCTGTTGGCAGTCCTATACAGCATGACTGCAGGCACCACTGTCAGACATCTGGAATGTAACTTTGTACACACTGTCATGGAACCTTGGAACATGCTGGCCCATTTGTCCTGGGTGGGAGGAGGAGTGGAAGCAATGACTACTGCCACCAGCACACACTAGTCCCCCCCAGTCCCACAAGAACACACCTGTCACTATGCTGTCCCTGAGAGTGAATGCAAATGCCCTGTCAAGATGGCTACACAGGGCCATCCTGTATGAAATTTGGAAATATCTACTGCCAGTTCTTGGCCTACTCACACAACTACAGACCATGGGCCCGATTCACAGAACTAACTTAAGACAAAATCCTAAACTTACTACCATTTTGGTATTCACAGAAGGCACTTACTCATTTTGGTATTCACAGAAGGCACTTACTCATTTCAGTATTCACAGAAGTTAGGAGTCCTAACTTTAGGACTCCTAAATGGCTTCTGTGAATACCGAAAGTCTTAAAGTTAGGATTTTTCTCAGCTTAGGAGTAGTAAGTTAGGACTCCTAACTTTAGGACTCCTAAATGCCTTCTGTGAATACCGAAAGTCTTAAAGTTAGGATTTTCTCAGTTTAGGAGTAGTAAAGTGACTCCTAACTTTACTACTCCTAAACTGAGAAAAATCCTAACTTTAAGACTTTCGATATTCACAGAAGGCATTTAGGAGTCCTAAAGTTAGGAGTCCTAACTTTACTACTCCTAAACTGAGAAAAATCCTAACTTTAAGACTTTCGGTATTTACAGAAGTCATTTAGGAGTCCTAAAGTTAGGACTCCTAACTTCTGTGAATACCGAAATGAGTAAGTGCCTTCTGTGAATACCAAAATGAGTAAGTGCCTTCTGTGAATACCAAAATGGTAGTAAGTTTAGGATTTTGTCTTAAGTTAGTTCTGTGAATCGGGCCCCATAACCTTAACTGCACATTACACACACTGACAGGTATAGATCAGTCACATGTGCCCTCAATGTGCATGCTACAAATGTGTGTGGAGGACAGGACACACTCTAATTAGCTGTCACACCACATAACACAAAACACACACAGATAAACACACATCAGGGACAATGCCCACGGACAGTAGATGTGAGGTGTAATGCAAGACGGCTGACACTCTTGCGTTGTGAAATGTGCACAAGGCATTGTTGTGTGTAGCATTGTAATTCAACATCAGTCAGCGGTCTCAGCATCCTTGAAAACTACCACCCTCACTGTCATTGCTCCTCTGACAATGATGAGTAAGCTGGTCTGTTTGCCATTGGAAAGTGGGGTAGAAGTCAACACAGCCTAACTCAAGCACTAAACACACTCTACCTCACAGCTCTGACCATGAAAAGGCAAAAGACCATCCCTGGGAAAGATCTCTGTCCATGGAGAACAAGTAGAATATACATGAAGTGATCATGTGTAAAAGTATGCAGCAACAAAATGCACTACATCAAGATATACACATGTGTGCAAAGTGATGAAAAATATCAACATAAATATGACTACTCACATTGCATACATTCACAAACAATGCAAAAACTACACACGCATAACAACAACCATGTTGGGACATAGCAGAACAGCACAATGCGAAACATCACACAAACTTGCTGTAGGCTCTGCGCAGGAGTACAAACTTATACTATTCACCATTACAAGTCCAGTGTGGGCAACATTAGGGAATGTCAGATCATACTATTATCGCATAATACAACTACTCATGTCAGTTACTCCCCTACTGCATGCCGATGTAATGAGCTGTGTTTCAAGGACTGCCATGTAACAATGCATTTGTCAGAAGAAACGCGTTGCTATTGCATACGAGGTTACACATGTGATGTCATTGATTGTTCACATCAACACATACATCCAAGCAAAATCATCTAATGATGACACCTATTCAGGAGAGTGTTTGCATATCACCCCAGCATTGTAACAGTGAGAAACTCCACAAAGGCAAGCACAGATGCACAAATCCTGCCAAACATAAGATTAGTTACAGTATGTATGTCATAGTGAAAACACTGATGTGTGAAATAACAACACACCTGGCTCATGCACAGTGTGACACTTGCCAAAAAATTTATACGAACAGTCAAGGATAACAATACATGCACATTGATGCACAGAGCTGGACATGCTCAGTAAAGCACATGTCTCCAAAATAACAATGTCCGATTACAAAATATCTCAGTGTCTGTGACGATTGATGAGTAGAAATAAGAAGGAAATGCAACATTATCCACAACATCTTCACATTTGGCTGTGCATGACAACATAACATCTGAAAATACACAACTAACATTGTGTCTCTCTACTACCCACAGGCACTCCAGAACAGAGGGCATCATCTGGAGAAGATTCAGAGTCCACCAGCAGCTCCAGCACAACGTCGGACACTGAGACCTCCAGTGTGGATGACTCTCACACCTCCTCGGGTGATGGGAACCAACCTGGCACCTCCGGTGTGGGTCAGCATGCGCACCAGTACGATCAGCAGCCCAAGCGACCACTCCTGCAACGTCCATTAACATCCAGACGCCCCGGATCCCCACGGACACACCCAGACAACAAAACCCTGGGAGCACAGCAAGACAGCCCAATCTGGATTTGGCAGGAAATACCAGCCCTGTCAACAATGAAGGAGGACAGGAGCTGTCAGTGCGTGCTGCGCCAGGCAATGTCCGTGCGGGTAGGGAAAGGAGTGGTGTGAGGGTGCGTGGTGGGAGGACACGTCCTACAGCTGGTGTCAGAGAACAAGCTGACCCCGAGTTACAACGCATTTTCGATGTATATCGCGAATGCACCGGAGACTTTGGCCAGGTTGTCGGGATCCTCAGGGACATAAAACATCAGCAGGCTGCACATTTCAACCGGATGGACAACCATATGGACCGTGTGGACCAACACATGGACCGTATGGACCAACACATGGACCGTATGGAGTCCAACTGGTCGAAAATAGACAATCTCACTGCGGTGCATAGGGACATACTTACATGCCTACGCCAGATAACCACCAACATTACCCCACCTCCCCGTGTGCACTTCACACCTGTTGCCTCAACATCGGCAACTGCCACAGGGAGGGATGAGGAGTCTGGCGTAGAGTCCCCTCCGCCGCAGCAGCCTGATACTGAGGGTCTCCCCCAACAAAGAAGAGGAGGGGCCGTCCAAGGAAGGATGGCAAGTGAGAGACTGATGGACATGCATCCCCCCCAGGAACCAAAGAAATGCTCTGGATATCCTCCATTGTGTGCAAATCATTCACTTTGTTGACAGTCCCTGGACTCTCCCACATGGGATGGAGCATGTAAGTTGGACTAAATGCCAAATGGACTGTAGATTTCGCTCAGAAGGATTTTCATCTGACAACACTTCCAACTCCTCTATAAACTGTGGATAATAAATTTGGGAATGCAATCACCTTTACCTGTTAGATTTTTTCAAATGCACATTAATAAATTCATATTCACACAATCCCTGTGTCATCTGTGAATTATACACTGTACCCACTTATTAGCTCATGATCTGTATCACCTGGCACTGCCTCACAATGAGGTGCATGAGTTCTGTTGTAGTGATTCTTCTCATACAGAAGTATGCACGGCAAAATAGGCCGTTGTTGAAGGATGGTCAGACATTAGTTGCACATCAGAACACACAATCCAATGACCCACTACCTCTGGTGTCTCATCATCTCACCAAAATATACAGAAGACACCCAATGATTCTACCACCCAGTAGCCAGCACTAACAACATCTCCGAAGCAAGGTAGCAATGCACACATTCACGCTCACTCACCCATGCTTGCCCACCAAATCATGAATCAGAGTGTGTGTAATGTTCTATAATTCAAGTTTGAGAAAAAACAATCTCTGACTGTTGTCCTACAGTACAGCATACAAGCTAGCCCCAGCAGCAGTAAACATGATTCTCAAACAATATACATTTCCATAATCAAACATAATACTACAGGTAAAATGTGTTTACAACCTCAGTGTGGAAAGCACCACCCTCCCTGTGATGGTGACATATTCTACAAACCATTGAAGAACTCTGTAGCAATACGGGTAAACCGCTCACCTCAGACAGTAGGAGTACTGGTCACAGCATATGCACAGCAAAGCACTGGTGCGTATATGTAGATCTTCCATCTGTGCAGATTATTGCCCTGTGCGTCAATGTAATGCAAGTATTCCACTTATGTGTAACAAAGTGTAGCATTTCATGGCGAAACTATCCGTGCTGACTAGATCTACCATTACAAAGAGTCCTGTTTTTCAACCTTGTGGCGCAGCGCTTCAACAGTACCAAAATGATCTCATGTGGACTCAAAGGCATCTTGCACAACAATCACAGAAAGAATGTGTGCTAAAATGTCACACACAAAGCTATTATGTCAGCTTGGCTCCGGTAACTTTAGCATAATACAGCATGATCCTAGGGACCAGCTTAAAATTCATCTACCGCCTCATGAAGAAATGTCACATGACACATACCAGAGATAGCCACGCAAGGTCAGCACAACACACATAGCACATGCAACATTAAACATTGCACACACTGTTGTCAAATTAAAACCATTGAACCGCACAAACAAAGACCATTGTCTAATGAAATGAACACCATGGCAGAAAAACATGATATGAACGGTTGTAGCATATTTTTGCAACAGAGAAGGCAAACATCAATGTGTGTAACAGGTTTATTACACAGGCAGAAGCTCTGCTCGACACAAAAGCAAACTGATTACAGTTCCAAGTATCCAAATAAACCAAAGAAAAGACAAATCTGACCAAATAGATTGGCTGTCAGAGAGTACTGGTCCAAATTGAAAATCCATTATGGAACAGCGTTGTGTGTACCCACACAACAGCCAAAGGAGCCTGTGAAGGAGTGTTGTAGGGATTCTGCACATATACAGAGCTATGCACAGGATAATAGGACCTCAGAGTATAGTGGTGAACCAACCATGCACCTTAGTACCCACAATCCCAATCCGACTAACTTTAGCGTCTCATTCACAGCGATGCTACCAATGATTAGACAACCCAGAACACTGTCTCTCTCAGGACTCGCGGGAGCAAGAACACCCTTTCATAACTCACTCATACTTGTCCACAACGTGCGTAAGAAGAGACACAGTATAGTTTAAAAGGTTTATTTCAACTATCGTGCTCTAAGATACAGTACACGTGCCAGTACCATCAGCATAATGCATAATGATAAAATAAGAAGCATAGTTACAATTCCATAGAATACAAACGGGGAAAGCATTTTATAAAGCAGTGGATATAGGGCTAAATGGCCTTACCACCCTCCCCGTGCTATTAACTAGTTTATTATAAAAATAGAAGACCTCTGGGCTTTGTCAGGCGGACCCTCATACCTCAATATCTAGATGCAAGGTTTACATCATCAGACAAGCACAGCTCTTCTCCCTGGAAAGGTTTTCCTCCAAGTGCCACAAACAGCGAGATCACAATATTAAAAGCACACAAATTTCTCCAGTGCAGCTGTACTTAGTGTTATGTCTAAGTGCGAGGGACTGGCCAGATCAGCAAGAACAAGGGACGTTGTTTTTCGACCTTGTACATGTTGTGCAGACGAAACCCACAGGGAACAGGAGAAAAGGTGAAAGGCAGAAAGGCAGACAGTTCTAATATAGCCGGGCACAAGCAGAGGCTGGAAAAACAAAGTCACAAAGTAACGTGTGCAAAAAGGCATCATGGCAGCCAGGCCTAAGCCAACTTAGCAATGTAGACAATGAGGCCACAAACCACACGACACCCTCCCCTGGTCAGTCCATAGGCGAAGACATAGGACGAAGACAGTGTTCAAATAGATGGAGCAGAATGGAAACGTCTATTCATAAATGGTCCCCAATGAAGGACAGTGAATGGAACAAAAAATCCAGGATTAAAAACTCCAGAAAGGGCACACAAAAAATCCAGAGTTGCAGGACGCTGAAAGCGGAGGCCCCCTAATCCAATAAAGTGTAAGTGCAAAAAAGCGCCACACCTTCCAAGAGGAGATCGTTGGAATCGTCTGAAAAAAGAGACGCCATCCAGTTCAACAAATCAAAACTGCATTCATGTTCCTCGCAAGAGGGAGCAGTGATCAGCATTGCGGGACAACTTGCGTGATACTCAACATAACTTCGTTGTAGGAGAGACTGAGCAGCCGCCCAGACATCCCATTGCGCCAAAATTCCAAGTGCAGCCGCACGCGCCATCAAGCCATCGCCGGAACAGTCCCGTTCATGGGCCTCTAAGGGACCCATCAACTGGCCAAAATCCGGGTCAGACAGAGACGTATTGGAGAGGCAATAATCCAAGGACCAAGAGAAAGGACATCGGATGCAAGACATCACAGGTTGCACGCAAGTGAAATACGCAAAGCGAAAAGAAAGTCTATAGGACACACCGAGTGTCGCCAATGGTAGGATGCCGAAGCCGATGAGCATGCGTTCACGGAGCATCCGGAGTCGACCGTGGTCGAGGAGGCCCCCAGGAAGTGCAGCCATTGTGTAGCAAACAGACCAAAAGCAATATACCAGCCGCTAAGGGGAGGAGCAACGGAAAGCCGCCAAAGATGCTGGAAAAATTAGAATGAATAAAAGCCGGTATTACACCAAATATAGTTTGAAAGGAGGTAACAAGGCCAGAGCCCACAACTTTAAAAAAGTGCACAAGACCTTCGGTGCGAGATGCATTGAAAACACGGTGAATCAGCTCACCGAAATGTTGTGGGAGGTTTGTGTTCAAAAGGGCCTGTATCTCACTGTGGGTTCTAGCCACATGGAGGATGAATGTCTCCCGAGCGGATGTGAGCATAACCTCCTGGTTTAATAATAGCGCCTTTATTCTGCTCAATTTATTGAAATCTGCCTTCAAAGTCGGAATGGAAGGCCAAATGGAACTATCTATTATGTCGTGCGGGGGAGGAAAAAGCACATTTTTGCAGCACACAACCCGGTGGGAAACTGTTACAATATAGGGGATGCCGGCCAGCATACCACAGCAGTCCTGATTATTCAGAAGGAGATAGCTACCATTTGCAAGCACAGTGAAAGTAGGTGATATAGCAGGAGCAGGAATGCTCTTTAAAACAGAAGCTAGATTCGGAGCCGAAACATTACAAGCCCCGTGCAATTTAATGTTTTTACAAATCAGGGAATGACCCACAGTAGAATCGCATGACTCTCCTGTGAGAAAAACTTCTTTTCCGTCCCTAAGGCATTTATACATGAAAGGCAGGGACCAAAGTTCATGCAAGAAGGCACTGCCTAAAGGCTGAAAACGGCCAACAGGGTAATGTTTCATGAAGGAACTGAACTCAAATAAAGAAAAAGGCAAAGCGATAACCCTGTGAACTAGCCACACTGCAGAGTCCAACTCCGCCACAGAGAATGGTAATGGCTCTATCTTTTCGATATGCAAGAGAGTGTATGTTGCATCTTTCATGGACATGAATTGCTGTTTCTCAGTTAAAGTAAACGGCAAGAATAAGGCAGAGGTGTTCAAAAAATGCCAAGGAACTTTACCCATTTTTAGTGTCTGCAATGTCCACGCAAACTGCATTACTGAACGCAATTGATTTTGACCATGATATAACACAGATACATCATCTTGTACAATATCAACAACAGAGGAAACAATATTCTCTAATGTGTAAATGCGGGAAGACAGGGTGTTCATACTATTGTCAACAACAGCAAGCACTTTTTCTAAATTTGCTTGATCGATTTCCCGTAAACGGGAAGCAGCTTCAATTTGCGAAAGCTTCCAGAGTTCATTGTAAGTTTCATAAATGAATCTCTTAGGCTGAGGACCACGAGGCCCCAGAACAAAATCGGACAGATCAATGTTGCCTGATAGGAGGGATACATGTTGTTTTACAGAATCTAAGGAAGAGTGCTGCAACCACTGTTTACACAATTTACCAACAGAATATGTTGTAACAGTACGAGAGTCCGAAAACCTCGGATCTGGCCTATCCTGTTTGTAACCAGGAGCTGAGTCATGAAAACGCAGTTGGCAGGCATTTGATGCTATGGGCCAAGCCAACCAGGGTGACTGAACAATCGTAGAGGTATTAAACGAATTGTTTTGAAACAAAGCTTGCAAATTGGCTAGGGAAATATTAAAACGCAAGCTGTCGTTGGGAGTGGAAGACAATGCTGGAATGGAGGGTGCATTCAATTGTTTAGAAGTAGCCAAACCCCAACAGGTTGTTTGATAGATCGTACGATTTAAAAATAAAATTTGGGCTGGGATGAGGCAAGCACGGTGTAAGGCTTCCGTGCCCCAAATAGACTTTAAGTCAATGGTGTCTTGCCAGTGTTCATAACCACCCACTGCTAATGCGTTCAAGAAGGAACCCGAATATAGCAATTTGGTGTGGGTCAACATGATCTTCTGTGTGGACGAAGTGTTCAATTTAAAGTAATAGGACCCAGGGTTTGATCTATCAACGTCTGTAAAGTAAGTGAATTTACTTCTAATAGTTTGGGAGCTACCTGGCAAAGGGGTCTGACAATGTTCCCATTGGGTGTAATTAAAAGGACCCCGAAGAAAACTTGGTTTATGGAGAAAGTGGTTGCCCCAATGCTGGTAACAATATAAGTCAGCATAACTTGCAGAATTTAAATACAGATCTTCAGCATTAAAAGCAGCATAATATTTCAAATCAGTAAATAACGATTCAACGGCATGCACATCCCAATCGTCAGAATGAATATTACTTTTAACGACATCACCCATTGAAACACGGAGGACATTTGGTACATTAATAATCTCGGTTGGTCCATGAATTTGGAAATTTACCGCATCCCATACGATGCCATCAGCAACTGGGAAAGCTGAAATGTTCACAAATGTGTGGTCACGCTTCATGATGTGGGAAGAAGAATGTGGAGCCAAAGTTCCAGCGACAAAGTTCACTGCAGAGCGTTCTGGTAAATAGTGACCATTAATGAGCAAGAAAAAAACTGTCACGAAGCCAATGGACATGAACAGAAAAATCAGGAACAGTACCAACCAGATGTACGTCCACGGGGGGACTAAAAAATTGTCTCTGAACCAGGATATAAAAACACTGAAGCTGGACGGGATAAGTGATGAGGTGGAAGCCGAATCAAAGGAATAACGGGTTGGGCTCAGTGGCGTTGTTGGTAGGTGAGCCACCGACTCGTTGGCGGGGTATGTATACTCGGTCTCCTCGTTGCAGGAGGAATCCGGACAGTCGAGCAGGCGATCAGGCAAATCTACCATCTCAATGGCAATATCAGTGTCCGTGTGGGCTGGAGGGCCACAAACATGAGTCCTAGAAATGGCTGGACAGGAGACCGCTGGTGTTACGCTATTCAGGATTGGCCAGATGTTGTAGCTTGACATTGTCCACTGAGATGTACCTGTTGCCTTTGCGACCAGGAAGCGGTGGTAAGATGACTGTACGAGTACCCTTCAAGCCAAGGACTGGAACCGGTGCCCGATAAGAGGGGCCAAATTCTTTTTTGTTCTCCACCTTCTCTCGGACCAGATCTCCAACCTTTGGAAGCCAGCCGGCAACGGAATCTGCAGCACAGCGTCTGTGGCTGAAGGTAAATGTTCATTTGCAAGTTTGTCACGGGCTTCTTGTAAGTCCTGCAACATAGTAGAATGATTATCTACGTCAAAGATTGCGGATTGCGCCGCCATGTCTAGACCATCAAGGTCGGGCACAAACATTTGTATGCCAAAGAGCATTTCATATGGGGTCCGCCCACCCAGAGATCTTCTAGGGAGATTATTAAGTGCACGTTGTACGCTATACAAGTGGGCCAGCCAGTTCCTGCCAGTACCTAAGACTCTAGCTGTCAAGGATTGCTTTAAGTCACGGTTCATTCGCTCCACAATTGAATTACCCTCAGGTCTATACGGAGACGAAAATTGCACCCGCACCCCCAGTGACCCCATTGCGTCCTTGTACGCCTTAGAGGCGAACGCCGGACCTTGGTCGGAATGGAATGTGCCGCAGGCAAAAATTCCCACAAAGACACGCAAATCCCTTCTGACATTTCGAGCGTCAGCACTCCATTGTGGCCAAACCCAGATGAAACATGTGCACGAATCCACTGCAACCAAAATGTACTTATATGCAGTGTCAGAAGAAAATGGACCGCAGTGATCCAGGTAAACACACCCAAAAGGTTTGTTAGAAATGCAGAGCTGTGTTTGTGGTGGACGTGTAACCGTCGAAGGCTTAATTTGTTGACAAACGTCACAAGAAAGCACATAAGTACGGGTCTGTTTATATAACCCACGCCACCAGTAACGCTGCTGCAAAATGGAAACCGTCGCAGACACGCCAGCATGGGCCGAAGCCAAGCCTTCGTGTGCGGCCGTTATCAAGGAAGGTCTGCGGTCCGCGTTGGGAATCAGCCGATCACCAACGTCCGGAATTCTTACGTAAGGAACCTGTTCGGGACTTAACTGATAAGAGTACTTGGAAGGGACACCCCGTGGGTAATTAGCACCTTCCTTTGTTGCAGCAATAGCTGCCAAAATCTCATTATCTATTTTAGTCATGGATCTTGTAACTGCTGCTACTGAGCACGTGGCTACTGCTAATTTGGCAGCTTCATCTGCCAAACTGTTACCTACTGTGTGTGCGCCCACACGCTGGTGGCCAAGGGTGTGAATCACCTGTGTGAGAGGCAAACGTTGTTTAAGATCTGCCACTCGAACCCAAAGCATCTTATGCTTAATTGTGCTGCCTTTAGCATCTCTATAGTCGTTTTGCGACCAAAAGAATAGGTTGTCATTGAAAGATTGAACACAGTAGTATGAATCGCATACAATAAGAGTCGTCACGTCTGGATTCGCGATCTCAAGTGCGAGCACCAAGGCACGCAGCTTGGCCAATTGTGCAGTACTGTCTCCTAGTGCCTGTGTGTGCACTACATTCGACTTGAACTCTCCGTTCACCATATTACCTGCAACAATAGCACACGCTGCGGAATAAGCATGCTTTGAACCCGTGGCCGGTTGTGCCGAACCATCGGTGTAAATAATGCACGTGTACTCCTCAAGCGGCAGCAAAGACAGAGGAGGAGGATGAACAAATTCATACTGTAAGAACTCCTGTGTCTGAAGAGAGGAATCAAAGATAAAAGTGACATCCGGGGACGTCAGAGATGTAGCCCATTGTATCCAACGGGGTGCAAAGCCTTAGAGTTCGGGACACTTGCCTTCGTAACTGCCTCAAGGGCAGGATTTGGTGTTACCACCAAAATGCGTTTTCCCTGTGCCAGTGCGCGTTCCTTCAGAATCGCCATTTGCACTGCAGTCAAAACTTTCTCCACAGAGGAAAAGCGCAACTCCGCTGAAGTGTAAAGATGTGACTTGTATGCAATCGGTACTGTGTCACCTTCGTTAAAGGTTAAGTACGTGAAACCCACTGCCCCAGGCAAAATTCTAATCACCAGGTTTGTGTGGTTATCACGAGTCAACAAGAATTTAGATTCAAGTAGATCAGACTGCAAAGAGTGCAGTATCGAAGAATGCTCAGGAAGCCAGCATGACTTCAAAAAGTTGGGCTGTATCAAGGCATATAGAGGCTTGATACGCTGGGCATATTCGGGAATGTAAGTACGACCGAAGTTCAGAAAACCCAGTAATGACTGAAGCTTCTTCAGGGTGGTTGGAGGGCGCATTGTTGAGCTCATAGCCCCCCAAAAAAACGGTAAATTTAGCAATGTGAGATTTGGCAAAATTAAATTTGTATCCTAAGACCGCAAATTCAAGAATAATGCGGTCCACACGTGAAAGATGCGGCCATAATTCGTCGTCTGTCAGATAGATATCGTCGACGCACGAACACGCATCTGGGTCTATGCTGTCCAACAGAGAGACAACACGGGCGCGAAGACACCTGGACTGTTCTTGTAGCCCATGGGCAAATGCCGAAATTTGAAATGTTTACCACCGGAAGTGAAAGCGCTCCATTGGCTGCACTCCGGGGACAAGTTGTGCATGTAAAATCCATTGGATAGGTCAAGTGTTGTTTTATATTTTTTACGAACAAGACTGTCTACAAGCGCAGAACTGTGGGTATTTTGTACCGCAAAGGTCCGACAATGAGAGTTCAAATGTCGGTAATCCAATACTAGGCGGTACGATCCATCGGGTTTAGAAACCACAAAAAGGGGATTATTCATTGGTGATATGCATGTTTCAATTACTCCTTGATATTCTAACTGTGTCAGAATGTCGGAAACGGGACCTTTAGCTTCCCGCTGGATGGGATATTGGGGTTGTGGCTGTGGCAGCGACCGCATTGGAATATCATGGGGAGGAGAGTCTTCATCCCAGTCCACGTGATTACGGTATAACGCCGGAGCCAGGGCCCCAGCCCATTCAGCTGCGAGAGCCTCCGCTTTGTCCTTGGAGACATGACGAGAAAAGCTCGGAAGGATTACCTCCTCCCCTCTACGAGCAGCAAGTACGAATGGGGGCGGCCAATCCGCCTCTGCCAACAAAATGTCATAAGAAGAGGTCAGATTCTCCCAAAAAATCCCTTTAATAACACGCTCAATGTCACCTTCGATTTGAAGGACAATATTAAATAGTCTGTCAGGGGGTGCCACTCGGGTGTCAGCTGTCTCGACAGTAATGAAAGTGTCAGTTGCTGTCGCCTCCACATGAGGACGTAGTGCCTCCCGCTCTATGGTAACTTCTGCGGCGCTGTCTAGTAGCGAAACTGCCCACGTCCAATTCAGGAGTCTTGTTCTCACCGTCTGTGGCATACCTCGCTGTTAAAGCTGCAACTTTTTTCTTCTGAAACTGTGGGCGAGAACGTGGAAATTCTTCTGGTTTCCCTCGGACTTGTTGTCGAGGTTGGTCTCGTCCCTGTGGGGCCTCATGACCCCTGCCTCTATCTTGGCGATCTCCTCCACCAGTCTGGGAGGTCGATGGTGCCTGTGAAGAACGAGGAGAACGCGGGTCAGGGACTTGAAATCTATCTGGAGATTTAATTCTCGCTCTGTCGCGCAAATCATAAGTGCGTTCAGATGACACGGAAACCGGGGACGCGGCACACGACCCTGTTTTTTTCTGTTGCTTACCCTGTTTCTTCAACCTCCAGCTCTTTTTAGTAAAGAACGGTTTCTCATCTTTCTCAGATTGAGTTTTTTGTTGTGGATGTGATTGAGTTTGCGTTTTAGCAAAAGGCTTAACTCCCAGACTATTGCGGCCAATGGTTTTATAAGCCTGTGCAATCATTTTCGGTAATTTGCATGGCTTGTCCGGTTCTGGGACTAAAGCCAAAGCATTAGCTACTTGAAAGTTAACTGCATTGCCCTTGACGTTCGCAAGGCTTAGATCAGCCACTACATCGAACACTCCCACCAGTCTCATCCCCAACTCCACAGCCGCTTCAGGGCCATGCTCATCCTGCACTCGTTTAATTACAGAGGGGAGAACTGTCATGGAAGGAGTGCCAAAACACTTCGCATATACTGCTGCGAATACCTTGCCCCAGTTGTTGCATTCTGCCAACTCGGGAATTAAGTCTTTCGGCAAACTAATCGTCAAAATCCTGTGTTTTTCCACAGGAGAAGTATTTGGAAAAACTGCCTCCAGCTGGTCAAATTTTTCTGCAATCCAATAAGGCAAATCATCCTTATTTTGTGGGCGCTTGCCCATCACCGAATTAACCATGACAGGACTTATGGTTACACCGCCCGGTCCAGCTGGATGCACCGCAACTCCAGGAGGGGCCCCCTGGACGTTGCCAGTAACATATTGTACCAAAGCTCTGTGAACGCGTATCAAAGACGTATGCAATGCACGCAGTTCATCAACCGCAAGCGTCAAATAACGCGGTTGTGGGGTATACCCGGCCAAGTGGCCCCGTCTATTGATAGGGGGCCTAAACGAACCGGGGTGACCGGATGTGGGAGGGCGCCATTAAACCAAATACGGTGTTGCCATGCCGTAAGTGGTACTTCAAGAGCCTGATAAGGCCGATAAGCATTGGGTAGGGCAGTGAGAGCGTACTCATGAAACAAATTGTCCGCTCCGTCCACCGCCGGAAAAGTGACCCAAGAGTAAAACACCTCAAAGTGGTGAGCCGGGTCAGCCTGCACCACAAAGATGAGTGCGACACCCGCGTTGGGCACTCCATAAGCCAGTAAATGAGCCCGGAGCACAGCGCGACTATGTGCCGGTATATTTATATCCGCCATTAAGACCAGAAATGATCGACAACCTAATGTGAGGCAGCGCAATATAGGGTTAACATAAACACCTTTTAATAACTTCAAGCTTGAAAGAACCTATAAAAACATCAATATAGGAGGAATCACCCTCACACACGTTTCTGGAAGCGTATGCGAAGGGTGTTGTGGACAAGCACAAGCACTACTCAAGCGTCTTGCAGATAAGAAGCCCACCACGTTGGTGGCGCCATGTTGTAGGGATTCTGCACATATACAGAGCTATGCACAGGATAATAGGACCTCGGAGTATAGTGGTGAACCAACCATGCACCTTAGTACCCACAATCCCAATCCAACTAGCTTTAGCGTCTCATTCGCAGCGATGCTACCAATGATTAGACAACCCAGAACACGGTCTCTCTCAGGACTCGCGGGAGCAAGAACACCCTTTCATAACTCACTCATACTTGTCCACAACGTGCGTAAGAAGAGACACAGTATACTTTAAAAGGTTTATTTCAACTATCGTGCTCTAAGATACAGTACACGTGCCAGTACTATCAGCATAATGCATAATGATAAAATAAGAAGCATAGTTACAATTCCATAGAATACAAACGGGGAAATCATTTTATAAAGCAGTGGATATAGGGCTAAATGGCCTTACCACCCTCCCCGTGCTATTAACTAGTTTATTATAAAAATAGAAGACCTCTGGGCTTTGTCAGGCGGACCCTCATACCTCAATATCTAGATACAAGGTTTACATCATCAGACAAGCACAGCTCTTCTCCCTGGAAAGGTTTTCCTCCAAGTGCCACAAACAGCGAGATCACAATATTAAAAGCACACAAATTTCTCCAGTGCAGCTGTACTTAGTGTTATATCTAAGAGCGAGGGACTGGCCAGATCAGCAAGAACAAGGGACGTTGTTTTTCGACCTTGTACATGTTGTGCAGACGAAACCCACAGGGAACAGGAGAAAAGGTGAAAGGCAGACAGTTCTAATATAGCCGGGCACAAGCAGAGGCTGGAAAAACAAAGTCACAAAGTAACGTGTGCAAAAAGGCATCATGGCAGCCAGGCCTAAGCCAACTTAGCAATGTAGACAATGAGGCCACAAACCACACGACAGGAGAGACATAGTACAGTCTTAAATACAACTTGCCATGATGACATATCCAATTATTGACTCACTATTTTCCATTGTAAATTCTGACCAATTGCTAGGAGTGATTTCAACAATGTAGTGGAGACCATCATAACTTAACATACACTGTACAACGGCAATGACCCTGTAAATTAGCAGACCCACACACATATCACAACATATTGTCCTACATACACACATCACGCTTAGGAAAGGCATCATCAGACATATATGCATACTTACACTCAAGTAAAGAAGTTGTCAATGAGCTGTCTCCTGACATCCACCTCCTCTTCCTCCTCCTCCTCACTGGCAACGTTCCCCAGGCCTGGATCCTCCCATGAGGGAGGACGTTGGTCCCTGTCATCCTGAATGAGCGGTAGCTTATTCCTCACAGCCTTGTTGTGAAGCATGCAGCACACTATAATGATTTTGCACACCTTCTCTGGGGAATATTGAAGGGCACCTCCTGTCCGGTCAAGGCAGGGGAATCTGGTCTTCAGCAGCCCAAATGTGCGCTCAATCACATGCCTGGTCCGCCCATGTGCCCCGTTGTAACGGACATCAGCAGGTGTGACCGGGTTCCTGAGTGGTATCAGCAACCAGGGCATGTTTGGGTATCCAGAGTCTCCTAAAATTAACAAATATGAAGGATCAGTTGAGCAACAACAGGGTACAACATGACAGACAATGATCACACAACTGACACTGACAACTTGACTCACCAACAAGCCAGGCACGCTCATTCATGAACTGGGAAATCAGCTGGGGGATCCGACTCATCCTCATTATGTATGCGTCGTGTGCAGATCCCAGGAAATGCACACATACATGGGAGATGATCTGGTCCGCCAGACATACCACAAGGGCATTGATTGAATGAAAGTGTTTACGATTCCTGTAAACCTGTTCATGGGCTCGTGGTGCAACCAAACCCACATGTGTCCCATCAATCGATCCAATCACATGTGGCATGTGTCCCAGGGCATAAAAGGCATCCTTAATGGCACAGAACTGTGGCGGTGTGGGAAAATGTATGTACAGGTCGAGGACCCTCAACATGCCCTCACACACATCCCGGAGCACTCGACTGAACATCGTCTGGGACATCCCACCAGCATCAGACACAGTAAACTGGAACGAACCTGTGGCAAAAAAATGTAGTGCCGCCATCACCTTCACCTTGGGGGTCAGGGCAAAGGGATATGTGCGTCCAGGTAGCAAGTGTGGTGACAACTGGTCTGTCAATTCCGAAATGAATGCCCTTGTGAACCTGTATTTCCTCATGCACTCACGCTCCACCATGGTTTCAAGATCCGGGAAGGGTCTGTGGACATTTGGTGCCCTGAGGAACACATGACAAAGTATGTACACATATTACTATATGAATTAAACTTCAAGTAATACAGTATCAACAGATTGCGTGGCACTTACAATGATGACACAGTGAAGTCAGATGTCTGAGGTTGACCTAATCCAGAAATTACAGCAATGTGAGCATGAACATACACACAATTATGTCATGTATTACCAAATAATACAGTGTAGTACTGTGACTACTCACTGTTCTCTGACACTCTCCATGTGATCAATTGTAACATGCACAACACACACACAATTAAGTATCAGCCATAGATTTTTAGGTCAAATAGCACATGAATTGAATGTACACAGACATGGACAAGGTATTACAACCTAGCAACAACACTACATACAGACAGCTTGTCACCATGCACAACACTGTCATGGTCTGGACATTGTCATGATGTGATGTATGACCTACACAACACAATGATCCCCTGGGACAGTGGCCAAGCATAGGAGGATGATCTGTGAAGTGGTCACTCACACTAGTCATGTCCCTCACAAACACTGCTATAGTTGCACTGTAAGCTAGGATCATAATGTGAGTAGTCTTGTCTATTGTGTCTGTCCCATTTGACATGTGCAGAATTCCATCCACACAGGGCATACAGCATGCCATTATTCATACATACATTGTCTAAGTTGATGAGTGGGCATTGCATGCATGCGTCTGCCACATCCTGACTGAGCCGGACTGACAGATTGCATGCTTGATTCAATGCTGTTCGACGCGGGTGAGTTTTCAATACACGCGTCTGCCACATCCTGACCGAGCCGGACTGACAGATTGCATGCTTGATTCAATGCTGTTCGACGCGGGTGAGTTTTCAATACACGCGTCTGCCACATCCTGACCGAGCCGGACTGACAGATTGCATGCTTGATTCAATGCTGTTTGACGTGGGTGAGTTTTCAATACACGCGTCTGCCACATCCTGAGTGAGCCGGACGCACTGATTGCCTGTTGGTCGTCATGGTGACAGACGCGCATTTTGCATCGTGCACGATTCGCGTACGGTATGATTCGGTTTACTTTTTGAACAAATGTATCAAAATCTAAACTGTCATGATGCAGGTATTTTTATCGTTGCGGTAGGCGTGTCCGATGCGTCCTATCTTATGGATTGGACTAATTCATAGGATGCGAAGGAGTCGGACCTATCCCTTTGTACGCATGGGACCGATTCTGCCTCTGCAGCACAGATATAAGGCTGTCTCTTGCCCTGAGAGCTCACTTGCCTGCACTGAATGCTCCATATAGACATCTCTGCTACCACTGCTGCTGTCTCTGTATCCTCTGGCTCCAAGAATGGCACGTACTGTGGAGAGGGCCCCAGCCTTCACAGAGGAGGAAAACCAGGCCCTGCTGGACAGCCTCCTACCACAGTACAGCAAGCTGTATGGGAAACCAGGGGAGCAGGTGAGTGTGCAGTCCACATCCTCTCTCATTGTGCATCTTGTCTGACTAGCACTAATGGCATTGTGTGAAGCAGTGGCTAGCATGTTCACTCAGTAGTTGTCACACCCAAAGTGTGCAGGTACCTGCAGTGAACAGGTACTGTGCTGTGAGAGTGCTTTTAGAGACGGTCATACTACCCAGGCAATGTTTTCATGTTGGTGATGCAGGACAAGTGTCCATCCACATAGTTGCACTACGTGTTTACATCAGATGCCCTTGTGAAAAGCACATGTTTATCCAACTGTGTGATGCACAAACATGTTGTATGTGTGTTAATGGCCCTTTAACTTTGTCATCCTCACAGGTTGATGCCCATCAGAAACAGGAGATCTGGCTGACCATTGCCAGGGCAGTTCAATCTGTGGGGGTCCACAGGCGTCACATCCGCAGCTGCCAGAAGAGGTGGCAGGACCTACGTGGCTGGACCAGACGCATTGCTAGAGTCCTGCTGAAGCTGTCGCCTCCTCGCAGTAGGGGCGGACACCGGATCCTGACCCCCACATGCGCCGGATTCTGCCAGTGGTCTTCCCTGACCTGGATGGGCTGTTAAAGGCCAGACAGCAGCAAGGAGGGGTAAGTGCATGCCTTGTCTGTGAACTGTGTCTAACATGATCTTTGCATTCCTTCAGCCTGGTTACGCTACCACAGTTTGTCTGTCTGCTTGAACTAAAATCATGTCCATTATTTCTGTAATGGCCCTTCCTCATCTGATACACAGGTGTGTCCCTTTCAGTCAGTGACATGTCTCACGGGGGGGCCTGCTGTTGTCCAAGGTTGATGTGGGGGACTGCATCTGCTACCGGCAGAATGTATTAGCCTTCATGAGTGGGGAATTTATTGACATGTATCTGCACATTGACAGATATGTGCCATGCACTCTGTGTGGGCCATATATACGTGTCCTAGTTGATGCTCTGCCTCGCCATATGTGTCTGGGGTGTTTCCCAAACACACATGCAGCATGTGTGACAATGTTGTGATCTCTGAAGTATGTCCATCATGTGTGTCACACATGCATGGACACATGCCTACTGTTCAGGCTAATCCCATGTTGCACATGGACCAGGTCAGGTATGCCTACTCCGGACATGGTGTACACTCAGTTCTCCTAATCATGTGTGTCAAAGTAAATTAAATGCATTGTGCAATGTGCAATCAGGTGTCAGCCTCTGCCTCATTGTGGAGTGGGCTAGCTTTTTAGACTCCTGGGGTGTCAATTATTTTTGGGTGGTCAGACAGCTGACATGTGGCTGTTGGATCTTCACGATGGGGTCAAACATCAGTGTGTAATCACTTGACTGTGCCTGATGGTGTATCCAAAATGTAAGTGCAGGCAGCTATACTTCATTGTCATCAGACTGTGATGTGATCATGTTGCCAGACTTGTGCTTGCTGTCACTCTACTGTGGCATATGTATGACGTGGGATCATCATTTGCCTTAACATGTGGGTAGCAGTGGGGCAACATGTGCACTTGACAGATGCAGGGCTTATATTCCCCACAACTACATGATTGAGATACAGTGCAGACTGTTGGTTTTGTGATGCACTGCCCCAGTGACAGAAGGCAGCAATGACTGATTACCCAGACTGCCCTGTAGCATGTTGTTTCATTTGCTATAGTGTATCCTGCAGTGATAGAAGTTGTCCTGCATGCACTCAATTGTGGCATCGTCCAACAAGACATGAGCACATCATGGTGTGTGGTGAAGGAAGCATATCCATATTACTGACAATTACTTTGGCCATCCCTTTACCTGACACATGTACAAACTCAGTGGCAGGAGATGGTATATGTGTGTACTGACACATTTCCATCACAAATCCTGCAGTTCAGACAACTGTCTATGTGTGCACAAATGAGTAGTGTCTGGCTACATGCACTAGACTGATGTCTCCATGGACATGTAGGATATGAGGGGCATGGCTTACTGGCAGACTGACATGTGTGTTTTACAAATATGTGTCTTCACTTAAGAGTATTTACTGCAAATGATGCACAAACGTGCGCTGTCATGTGCTGTTCTGACTGTGATGTGTGATGTCTATACAGGTGACTGATGTTTCTCTGTTTACCCTGTTGATTTGCAGTTACATCTACGGACACTGGAGGAGACAGCTCCACGGACCATGAGGAGCCACAGCACCAGGCAGGGTCCACTGCGGAGGATTCGGAGGGACCCAGTGGAACGGAGGGTGAGGGGAGCCACACTGAGGAGACCTCGGCTACGTCCACCTGGGCTGAGGAACACGCCAGCTTCAGTGATGACTCCCTTGTGGAGGCGGGAGCCAGCAGCCCCCAGACAACACCTAGCAAGTCTGGCCCCACCACCACCACCATCTCCACCCTCCCATCTGCTCCCATTCCAGATGTCCGTGGAGGCTCCCGTGTAAGGGAGCATGTCTCATTCGTGCCAGGCACTGCACCCCCTGCCTCCCCTGCTGCCCTGAGTGTGGAGTCTGTGGACTTACTGAAGCAGCTCCATGTAGGTCAGACAGCGATGCTGAGTGTCCTCCATTCCCACACCAGTCTGTTGACACAACTGGTGTCCTTCATGGAGGGCATCTCATCAAACATGTCTGCCCTACATCGGACCATTCAGGCCATGGCCTCCACACAGACGGCAGCAGTGTCCCTCCTCCAACAGGCCCTCACCCCTGCTACCTCTGCCACATCCACAGTCACCACTCCCCTGCCTGTCCAACAGACACACACACACACACCCGCACATGCACGCACCACATCAGGCAATAGCAGCACACAGACACGCAAGGCAAAGTCTAGATCCACAAGCACGCACACTCCGGGGACTGATGGCACACACACAGGGGATGGGTCACAGACACACATACAGGCATCCACAAGCACTCCGCATTCCTCAGATGCCTCTCCCTCCAAAACACCTTCCCTTGCCTCACCTACTACCCCCACGTCAAAGCAGCTCTTCCTCTGTGACCTTGGCCTCTTCCCCACAGACCCATCTGCTCCAACTTACAAGGGGAAGGGGAAGTCACCACGCACAGAGGGGAGTTCCCCTGCAAAACGGACACCCTCCCCCAGGCACATGGACACTGAGGCCCCCACCCACAAGTCTCCCTGGACCAGGAAGGGTAAGACACCACCAAAAGCACAGGCTTCCACCTCCCACTCTCCATCCTGCAGCCCCCCGGATGCCAATACACAGGTCCTATAGCCATTCCCTGCACCAGGTTCACCCACACACCCATACCACATACCCAGGATGCTTAGGCCCTCCTCCCCTTTCACATGCACTTCCACCCCCGCCTCACATGCTCAGCCTGTTCCTGCCACTGGTGTGGAGACCGTGTCTCCCCCCTCTGTCCTGCCCACCTCATCTGAACCCCATTTCACTCCTCTTGATGTTGGCACTGCAGTAGGAGGCACATCCCCCCCATCTGATTTGGGCACTGCAGTTGAGAGCCCGTCCACCACATCTGTCCCGCACACTGCAGTGGTGCAGGAAAACACTACATCTGACTTGTGCCCAGCAGTGGTGACGGTGCCCACTGTGTCAGACCCCTCCACTGCAGTTGCTGGCGTCACTTCTGCACAAACCACACCTCCCCTGCCCCATTCTCCTGTCCCCTGATCCTGTCCCTGCGGTGCCTGGCCTGCCACTATGTATGCACCTCCAAGGAGTGAGATGTCCCTGGTCCATAGCAGTGCAGGCAATAAATGGATGACAAGTTTTCACATGTTACCCTGGTAGGACTCTTTGATGGACTGGCCATTGGCCTTTTCGCATCGTGGCATGAACATTCATATATATTTTATTGCTGAATAAAGCCATTTTTGTTATCCAGTGGTGTTGCATATAATGTACATGATGTTGATGATGTGTATCAAGAACTTGCTATTGTAATGGTGTCTGTGTTTGTGCAACCGCACCACTGCACTGTTATGTCTTTTCCCGGCCATTGGCAGTATGTTTTGGGAGGTTTTACCCTAGTGTCCCTGCGTCTCCTGGCTCATCAGCCTGCACATTCATCATGTTTGGTATCTCCCATTGCTGACATGGTATGGGACTTGTTCAACTAACATCTACAGTCCCCACAGGATTCCTTAGTGTGTGTGTGTCTGTTGGTGTAGATATGTGTGTATTCCTCATGGTGCTCACTTTGCACATTGTCTAACTGTTCACTGGAGTCATTGTCAAGGATCATGGCCATTGCTTGTCTGCACATGGCAGAGGGTGTTCTTGTGATACACGGCAATATTTGCCAAACAAAATCTATGTTTGTATGTGACACAACCACTACATTGCCACAACATTGCTTGTGCAATTTGGACACAGACTCATGCATGCTGTTTTGTGCTGCTATTTTCATGTACACAATGACCTTTTGGTCACTGTGGTGATGGGGGGTTTATGTCCCATTACCACAATGATCATTTGATGCTGGATTGGTGTACCCCACAATCACCTTTTGGTCACTGTAGTGATGGGGGGTTTAGACCCCATTACCACAGTGATCAGTTGCTGCAGGATATTAGTGACACACATTAACATTTTGGGCACACATGTGTTGTGAGTCACATTGTATGTCCACTGCCACAATCTGTGTTGTGAGCATTTTTCACATACAAACATGCAATGTTGCAAAGATGGTAGAGGGGGTGGTTTGCTTAGTCTCCCTATGTGTGTGTATCCTGGTGTTGATGGGCATCCTGCCCCCTATGAGTGGGGATGGTCATTTTGATAGGCATCCACCCCCCTATGGGTGGGATATGCTGGGAGTGATAGGCATCCACCCCCCTATGGGGTGGACAATACTGGGAGTGATAGGCATCCACCCCCCTATGGGGTGGACAATAATGTGAGTGATAGGCATCCACCCCCCAATTGGGGTGGACAATAATGGGAGTGATAGCCATCCACCCCCCTATGGGTGGGATATGCTGTGAGTGTTAGGCACCCATCCCCCTATGGGGTGGACAATACTGGGAGTGATAGGCATCCACCCCCCTATGGGTGGGATATGCTGGGAGTAATAGGCATCCACCCCCTATGGGGTGGACAATACTGGGAGTGATAGGCATCCACCCCCCATGGGGTGGACAATACTGTGAGTGATAGGCATCCACCCCCTATGGGGTGGACAATACTGGGAGTGATAGGCATCCACCCCCCTATGGGGTGGACAAAAGTGGGAGTGATAGGCATCCACCCCCCTATGGGTGGGATATGCTGTGAGTGATGGGCATCCACCCCCCTATGGGGTGGACAATACTGTGAGTGTTAGGCATCCACCCCCCTATGGGGTGGACAATAATGGGGGTGATAGGCATCCACCCCCCTATGGGTGGGATATGCTGTGAGTGATGGGCATCCTCCCCCCTATGGGGTGGACAATACTGTGAGTGTTAGGCATCCACCCCCCTATGGGTGGGATATGCTATTTGGGATAGGCATCCACCCCCCTATGGTGGTGTTTCCTTTCATGTACTCGTGACATTTTGGTGTGTGGTAGGTGTCTAACTTACCTTCTGCGTCGTGCGCGTCGGTAACGATGGGCGTACAGTATAGGGAAGACATGCGCGATTGGATACGTGGCTGCTCCGTCTCGTCCCCGTTGATCGTGTTCTGGCGCAACTCGGAGCTTTCATACGCCTCGTCCGGATGCTGTGACGTGCTGGAGCCGGCGCCCTGTGCGACGCGTATTGGGGACGCATCGTACTTGCGTATCAGGAAATTGGTTAGGTTGCGCCTCCGTACGACTCGGTTTCCGTGTTTCCTGAGCCTGTTCGCTACTGACATAATGCACGAATCGGAGCGGACGATTCGGTCGGAGATTTGCCTGTTATACGCATCGTACTTGCTAGTTTGTAGGAAAAAGCTCCGGATACGAGTCGGACGTAAGGTAAGCCTACGAATAGCATTGGGAAGGCACTTTTGGCGACATCGGAATCGAACCCATAGAGTCAACCTCATTTTTTTTAATGCATCATTTTTACAGCATCATTGATATCATGAGTACTCCAGGATACCACGTATAGAGTGTGTGTTTTATGTTACATGTACTGTATGTCAAAGTTTGTCCTTTTACATAAAAATCAAAGGGTAGCACAACACTCACAGATCATTGATAAGAGTAGTTGTGCACGAGTGAAAAATATATCACGTTTTCCTTCCACTTATTTGGGGATGAAATATCCAATATCTGTACAATTCAACAGTAACTATTGTTTTTATCTTTCCAGATTGCACAGGAAGGTTATACCGATTGGGTATTGTATTTATGCATGCTTAAAGGCACATTATACCTGGAAGTTATTCAGGGACACCTATTAGGATAACCAGGAGTGGTTAGAGGGATCATCTATGTTGGTCCTGAAGAAAAGCCTAGGGGAAGGCTTGAAACATGAAGACCAGGGAGAATCTCACTCATTATAGTGCATAGTTCTCCAACCCCCATTTTAACAATACCAGCTATAGGAATTAATCAAGTGTAGGTTCCGTGTAGCCAGGTAGTTTTTTTAGACTCACTACTCCTTTTGACCCTTCCACTCTCACAATATCACATAGTATTATCTCACAAAACGTGCTCCCACGTCTCCGTTGGTCGTAGCACGCCCCGTCCTGCATCAGGGCGGGAAGAACCCGATGATGAAGCATGCCACCAAAGGATTTGTTGGTAGGTGAGGGTTATTTTAAGAAAACATAATTTTCCCTGAAGAAATCAATTTTTTCTTGGGAACACTGGTAGCAATCACTGGAAGGATAATATTTGTGCACTAAGTGAATGTTTTATAAATGAAGGGTGGACTTTCTTTGTTTTTCCACTGGTCCATAAGGGGTCATAGTTATATGTAGTATCCCCTGCGCTTAGCCTTACACAGGCTGTCTTACCTGCAACGTACTGGTGGTGGCATATGGTGATCTGCTGATGTTACATGTGTTATTCCTTACATGCTGTATATATGTGCTCTGGTATAGATGTATGATATTTTTGATGCCTTCTACTAGCCAGAATAATGAGTACTATTTCCGGAACTGCTGGATATGAACAGTGATGGTGTAAGGTGATGTTTTCATCATATTTTGGTAACGTAGGCAACCTATAAGTGTTTACTGGATTGCACTGCCATGGGATGTTATGGCAATTGCCTGGTTGGCAAAGTGATTTTATGATCTATGTGACGTCATGACAAGTGCCTAGTGGCACAGTGGTTTATGTGATTATGGTCTGAAGTGCTTTATGTACAATACAAAGGCTATAACCTTGTGTGGAGTCTCTTTTTGTGGTGTGCCTAGTGTGTCACTGGTGTGTGTGTGTTGAGCAAACACTTTATACATTGCCTCTGGGATAAGCCTGATTGCTCTGCCAAGCTACCAAGGGGGTGAGCAGGGGTTACCTTGGGTGTGTAACTCCCTTACCCTGACTAGAGTGGTGGGTTCTGCCTGGCTTAGGTGCACCCCGTAGCCAACCAAAAACCACATTTCTAACACTGGTGGCAGTGGTGAGGATAGGGCTTGCATTTGCACAGTACCCCAGTGACTCATTGTTGCACTATAAACTCTGCGCTAAGGCAATCACGTGTTTTGTTTTTCTCCTGATTTACACTCATTAGTCATTTTGTAGTATTTGTACTCCTCCTTCAGCTCCTACGCCTAGGAATCTTGTATTGCCCTTGTGTGTTAGTAACTGGCCAAAATGGGATCTTAACATACATGACCTGTTGGAATATAATGTAGAGGAGTTAAAGGGGTTCTGCAGGGAGAGGAAACTAGCACTGATGTGTGAAGACACGCTGCTATACCTCCAGTAAATCCTTCTCAGGTGGCAAGAGTACAAATGGGAACATGAAGACCATGATAGGGCCAAGTACTATGCTGAAAAGTTCCCTGAAGAGGCATCAACAGAGATCCAGGAGGGTGGTGGTTCTGAGGAAGAACCTGAGGAGGACCCTGAGATTAGGGAGGACTCTGAGTGGGAGGGTTCTCAGTCCATACCCCTTGAGGGCGGTGACCCTGGAGAGTCTGAGCAGGAGGGAGAAACTGACTGAGCAGGGCCGCCAATAGGTGGAGAGGACCCCATGGAGAGGGAGTCCCTTGCTGGGTCTAGTGCCAGGAGTAGTGTCACCTCCCTTTCTCTGTCCCCAGAGGAGTTGGTGGACAGGTGGGAGGAAAGGGAGCACTAGCTGGCATTAGTTAGGCCCAAACTGGAGCATGCCAAGGAGCTAGCGCTGCTGGTTGTGGACGAGAGAAAGGCTGATGTTGAGAGAGAGAGCCTTAGTGCAGGAGGAGATGGTGGAGGCAGAGAGGGCCTTCACCAGAGTGAACCTAGTTCTTGAGGATAGGTTGGCCCCTGAGTGTAGTTTCAGTGGTCTGGATTCACCAGTGATGAGGGTGGAGTCCAGTGGTGGCAGCAATGTTGTGTCCAATGTATAAACGTCCACTCCCAGATCCCAGAGCATGGTACCTAGTTCCCAGGAAGAGGGTGTCACACCTGAAGGGTATAGGTTGAGGTTCAGGGGCAGTAGGAACTGTCTCACCAGTCTTGGGGGGAGTTTGTGGAGGTTTGTTGTAATGCACTGGAGGCTTAGGTGAAGGGTAGCACAGCAAACAATTTTGAAGGGCTGTTCAATCTGATTGTCAGAGAGCACATGTTCTGTTGGGTAACTAGTCACAATATCGAAAAAAAAATATCGACTGGACAGAATATCGAGTTTTTGTTATAGAATGGACAGAATATCGAATTGCAAAAATATAGTGGTGCAGAATATCGAAATTCAGGTAAGAAATATCGATTTTCATAATATCGAAGTTAGTAATATCGACAGTCATAATATAGTTGTTAAAAATATCGAATTTTTTATAGTGTTTTAAGTGTTAGTATATGTGTTAAAAGTATGTATTATTTTTGTAATGTATGTTTGAATTGTTTTAAAGTAAAGAATTTTATGTTATTTAAATTTTACGTAATTTAATTCCGTAGTGGGTTGTGGGTTTATAGGGGAATAGGGTGGGAAGTAATTTAATTATAGTAAATTAAATATTAATTTTTAGGAATTATTAATTATTTTTAATTTAATTTTGCGTTTTAGTTCTGTAGCGGGTTGTGGGTTTATAGGGGAATAGGGTGGGAAGTAATTTAATTGTAATTAGGTAAATATTTATTTTTATTTATTGGTATTGATAATTAATTGATTGTTAATTAATTTTTATTAATTGGTAATTAATTTTTATTAATTGATTAATTGATAATTATATTAAGTGTATTAATTTATTATTCGGAGCGGGTTGTGGGTTTATAGGGGAATAGGGTGGGAAGTAATTTAATTGTAAATATGTAATAATTTATTTTTATGTATTGGTATTGATAAATAATTTATTGTTAATGAATTAATTGGTAATTAATTTTTATTAATTGGTAATTAATTTTTATTAATTGATTAATTGATAATTATATTAATTGTATTAATTTATTATTCGGAGCGGGTTGTGTGTTTATAGGGAATAGGGTGGGAAGTAATTTAATTGTAATTACGTAATTATTGAAATTATTTTTGTGTATTGATAATTAATTTACTGTTAATTAATTATTAATTGGCAAAAATGTTTATTACTTTTTAATTTTTGGTATTGAAAATTAATTTGTTGTTAATTATTGACAGGTAATTCATTTTTAATAATTAATATTTATTGGTATTTATAAGTAATTATTAAATAATTTGTAATTGGTAATTAATTTTTATTAATGTTTTATTGGTATTGATAATTAATTTATATATATTTAATTATTAAATCATTACTTTCCCTACTGTTGCACTCATTGGAGGGGAATAGTAATTTTTACCCCTACGCTATCCAACACTTTCCCTACTGTTGCACTCTCTGGAGTGGGAATAGTAATTTTCACCCCTACGCTATCCAACACTTTCCCTACTGTTGCACTCTCTGGAGTGGGAATAGTAATTTTTACCTACCCGCTATCCAACGCTTTCCCTACTGTTGCACTCACTGTAGTGGGAATAGTAATTTTTACCCTCCCGCTATCCAACGCTTTCCTTACTGTTGCACTCACTGGAGTGGGAATAGTAATTTTTACCCTCCGCTATCCAACGCTTTCCCTACTGTTGCACTCACTGGAGTGGGAATAGTAAATTTTACCCTCCCGCTATCCAACACTAAAAATATTGAATATTTTTTAATATTATTAAGTTAACATATATATGAATTAAAAAATAAAAATGCATGTTTTTTTTAATTTACATTCATTATTTATTAATTTTAAAGTTATTTAAGTATTTTTGAGTATGTTTTAGTTAATTATATTAATGATTTCATTATTTTACATTACTTTTAAGACATTTAAAAAATTCGATATTTTAACAAACTATATTATTTACAACGATATTTTGGATTCGATATTTTTGTACTTACCTGTTTGTAGATAGGAAGTCGATATTCTGTCATTCTATATTTTTTCATCGATATTTTGGCAGGTCGATATTTTGCTCCTCGATATTCTGTCAGTGATCCGTTCTGTTGTTGTTTTCCACGGGCTATGCCAACACCTGTTGGAGTGTAAGTTCTCGGATCCCAGGGAACGTGCACAGGAGGCAGACCCCTGGGTGTGTGCCAGAGGCTCTGGAAAGGCATTTGGAGTGATCCTAAGGGGAGTGGCTCAGGGTTTTCCCAACCAAGGGTAGTGGGAAAGGTTTGTGGTAGCACAAAGAGGTCCCAGTGTAGTGGGATGGGTAGAGGATCCCATGTCCCTTCTCAGGAAAGGTGGAGATGTGGGGTGGGTGGAGTCCCAGGTTTCCCAAAGCCCATTTCCAGAGCCTGGTTGGTTTCATGAGTGAACGCCAGGAGGGGGGCCTAGTCTGTACTAGAAAGCCATCCGCTGAGGTGGATCCCCTAGTGTCAGAAGAACTTGGGGGGTTGGCTGTCACCAGCGTCCCACCAGTTCTGGTGTCTGGCAGCACTACTCCTGAGTGGAGGGTGGGGAAGCCCAGATGGAGGGGAGAGAGGGAGTGGCAGTCCCCAGTGGAAGAACCAGTGGGTCAGTGGCCAGCTCTGAGGATATACCTACCCAGGAATGACCCTGGTGATACCGCTTCTGGTTTGGGGGGTCTTCGTGCACTGTCAGAGATGGGCAGGGGTTGGGAGATCAGTGCCAGGCAGACTGTCATGTAACACATGAAGTCCTGGCTTACCAGGCACAGGTTCAGCTGCAGGGTGTAGTTCCTTGGTTGGGAGGGCAGGTTCAAGCTGTAACCCCTGACCTGGATGGAGGGACAACTGCTAGCAGTGTCCCTACTGTGTTGTCTTCTGGGAGTACCACTCCAGGTGGGAGGGTGCAGACCTCTGGGAGGGGGTGAAGGGGAGGGGAGACTCGCCGCGGGCCCTGGTTCAACACGAGGGTGCGGACCCTGGGTTGGGAGACCAGTTGCAGGGTAGAACCCCTGAACTGGTGGGAGAATTGTGTGGGATGGCTGATGCCAGCGCCCTGACAGTTCTAGGTTCTGGGGGTACAACTCCGAGGAGGAGGGTGCGGAACCCCAGAAGGAGAGGTAGGGGAGGAGAGCCTCACGTGTGACCCCTGGCCAATCTGAGGGTGCAGACCCTAGGCTGTGGGACTAGTGGCAGAGTAGAACTCCTGCACTGGTGGTAGATAGAGTGGAGCAAGGATACTATGTACCTGGGGCTATTGCCCCCCCCACTCTGTGAAATGGCAGGGATTAGAAACCCCTATATTGCCTGGGGCTTGGTTCTGGCCGTGGACAGCTAAGGAGCTTAGTTGGTCTTGGGAGCATAGAAAGAGGGATCCACATGGGTTCAGATTGGCGTAGAACTGGAATGTGACCCTGCACTTGTGGACCAGGGTCCATGTTCTATTGCCCCAAGCAAGGTATTGATTAGTCTATCCTAGCTTTAGGTTGAAGGTGGTTCTGTTGGACCTGGTCCTTTTTGCAGGGTTATCCCAGAACTTTTTGCCTTCCTCCTATATTTTTTCTGACCTGTTTTTGTTGGTTTTATGGCTCTGGGCACTTTACCACTGCTTATTAGTGCTAAAGTGCATGTGCTCTCTATTGTAAACTTGGTAAGATTGGTCTACACCTGTTTGGCATATTTAATTTAATTTATGTGTAAATCCCTTATACAGTGGTTTCTCATATACCAAGGGCCTGTAAATTAAATGGTACTAGTGGGCCTGCAGCGCTGCTTGCACCACCCACATAAGTACCCTTTCAAACTTGTCTCAGGCCTCTGCCGGTGCAGGGACTGCACGCGCAGTTTACTGCTGCAGTAACATGGCACTTAAAGTGTTTGCAACATCTAAAACGCCCCTTTTACTACATATAGGTCACCCCTAAGGTAGGCCCTAGGTAGCCCTATGGGCAGGGTGCTGTGTAGGTAACAGGTAGGACATGTGCCTTAGCTGTGTGTCATGTCCTGGTAGTGACAAACAGCCTTTTTGGTTTCTCACTGCTGTGAGGCTGCCCCCTCATAGGTTTGCATTGGGAATTCCCTGATATGTGCTTCAGTGGAAATTTCTGATATGAAAGGGTAGCGTGGCCATGTTTGGTATGTTAGTAATAAATCCTGCTTATTGGTGACAGTGGATTTGTTGTTACTATTGTAGAAATGCCACTTGTAGAAGTGGGAATTTCTGTGAGCTTATGACTCTTTGTGCCCTGCCTGGTTGTTCATTCACTGTCTGGTTTACTTTAGACTGACAGGAGAAGGGGATGTGCATTCACTCAAGACAGTCACAATGGGGTACGGGTTAAGTGTGCCCTGCCTTTCCTGGGTGACTCAGCACTGGGCTGAATAGGATGTGGCTGCATTTAGAATGGTGGGAGGAGTTTCCCTTGCACCTGAATGGACCTGGTCTGCCTTTCACAATGCCGTCTCTGACCCCCTGTAGCGTGTCTGGAGCCAGGGCTGGGATAAGCCTGACTGCTCTGCCAAGCTACCAAGGGTTATGCTGGGTGTTTAACTCCCTTATCCTGACTAGAGTGGTGGGTTCTGCCTTGCTTAGGTGGATATAGTATGCAACATACCCTAGCCAACCAGAAACCCCATTTCTAACAATTTCCCTATCCACAACATATACCAGTACAAACAAAATCAAACAACAATATAAATATTTCCCTTCAGTTTTTGTCTATTCCATATTGGGTGGAAACATCTGTTTAATGTTGATCATGATTAAAAATGTATCTTTTGTATGTTGTATTATATATGTGTTATATATATATGTGTATATTCTTACAGCACTGATGGAGTTCACGCTGTGAACGAAACGCATTGACTGTCCTGTGTTGTCTTCAAAGAAAAATAAAGATTTTTGGAACACATATAATTGGTTGGACAGATATATATGTTGGACTTTTGATACTGCGGTGCAGTCCACGTGTATTTGTTGGACTGTCCTCACCTTGGGTTGCACATTTGGAGCAGCAGGTGCTGTGTCTGTGCACACGACAAGATACATTTGTTAAGAATAATGGGACAAGGAGGGAGGTGCGGTTTTTGTGCTTTGGCTCGCTGCTTCATTCTGTGTTTATACTAGTCATCAACAAGTAGTTTACTCTTCAGAAGGTCATAATGGTGTGTGGTGTTTCATAGTAGCTCATGTCACAGTACATGTAGGATGGCCCTGGCCTAGATGATGTTAGTGGGCTGGCTTAGTCAGTGTAGGTCATGACCAGGGTTGAGGATAGTCAGCAGATGACTACAAAAGTGTGTATTCATATCTTTGTAGTGCTTATCATGTGTGAATTACACATGTAGTGTGTTAACTTTTGATTAATGCTCGTGCTATGTGTATACAAAATGTGTGTCAACCAAACAGATATCCTAAAACTTGCAGTTATAACCAGTTTCTTAATCTATTGGATCCATACAGGTCAACGCCCATCAGAAGCAATCCATTTGAAAAGCCATCGCCTGGAAGAAGTGATTAATCAGCTCATGTTGTTTGATGTTATGGATGACAATTGTACCAAAAAGTCCACTTGTCTTCAGTGTGTAAGGAGTGATGTTCCCTCACTACTATGTCTCATGTGATGAGGACTCTCTTACTTGTGACATAGCATACAGTGCACTTCGGAGGCAGTGACTCAGCAATACTTCCCCTTGCTACGTGTAGAATTTACAGTAACATGGGATAGGAAGCCATCACTGGTACCATCAGAATTAGTGCCTACATGTTGGCATGTGTAACTATCCCTGTTGTAGTATCATCTGCACTACTGTTTCATACATGATCTAGGTGTCTTTATTGGTTGATGTCTGATTGCATCAGAAATGTGTGTAGGCCAATCTGTATTTGTAAATAGTTATTTGTGATGGGTGTACAGTTCATGTGTTACCGCAGACAGGAGTGTGCAGAATTGGTGGGTGGGTCACATATACTCTAATTGTCATTAGCCAGGACCAATTGATGAAGCAATGAAGGGCATGACAGTTATACTTACAGTGATTTCTCACAATGTGAATTTCCATGCCATTAATGTGGAAGTATTCAGATATGTGAATTGCACATGTTGATTTATCAAGGCTCAGTCACTGACTGGTGACATGCATTTGGGAGTGACATTCAGAAATGTAGAGATCATTCATGAGTGTCTACACTCAGTAATACAAAGGAATTTGTGTTTTTGAGTCAAAAAGGTACTATGATGTGCCTTTCCATTAGGACACAGGTTAAGCCAACTCATCATGTTATGGAGATATTCTGAGCCTCAGCAACCTCCAATGGTCTATTGGCTCTTAGGTATGCAATGTAAGAATTGTATTCTCACCAGTACCAGTCTGGACTGGGGATGTACCTAGGCCTAGTTGATTCATTATGCTGTGGATATTTATAGACAAATCTCCCAGATATTTCGGCTAGATTGTCTCCAGTCTTCTTTTCTGTGTTACATGTGATACATAGTGAAGCTATTTAAGTACAGCTTTCATGAGACTATTCTGACAGTAGACATATGAGGAAGTTTAAATTAAGAAGTGTCAACAGTCTGAAATGAGCATTTCCATGTCACCTTCTTCCTGCTACTGTATAAATTGGTGCAATATAGCTGTATTAGTTGCTCATCGTTACATCATGATGTGGTATTAGGTATATGACCTATTGCTGATTGCAGGGCATTGTGTGAAATCTTTAGGAAGGAATCTGTCATTGCCATCCTATTTGATGACATCAGGTTACTAAGGTAAACTACAGGAGCCAACCTATACAAGTTGATCAAGTATCCTACCAGATACACTATGATGGATTTGAGACAACTTCACTTATGCAATTGGAGGTGTATGTTGTAATGGCTTCACTGTGAGCAACTGTTTCTAGATTATGTAGCATGCATGCATTTTCTCATGCTAATGTTGAAGCCTATATGGTGAACCATGAAGCTGGTGTGATATGTGCACTTAAGAAATGTTTTTTTTTTATATGTGATGGTCAGGTGTGGAAATGCAGTTGCAATAAACCAATTTTGTATGTCATTTCAGATTCACCCAGGGCAAGAGAAGGAGAAGGGGCCAACATTGTTGGGGAAGAAACTGGTCCCAGTGGTTGCCGGCCATGAGAGTCCAGGCACACAGGGACCCAGTGAACAAGAGGGTGTGGGGAGTGCCATGGAGGATGGAAGCTTGACTTCTTCATCATCAGAGTCATCCTCCAGTGGACACTCCCAAGTGGTGGTGGACCCCACAGGATTTGTTCCACCTTCATCCTTGTCTGCCACTCCCAGTTCCATCCCCACCCTCCCTGTTGCTCCCCACCTAGTTGACCGGGCCCATTCCCCAAGAGCGGAGCACCTCAGCCCCTGCCCCTGTTACCCCCGCTGCCCTGAGTGAGGAGGCTATTGACCTCCCGAGAAACATCTCTGTGGGTCAGACGGCTCTACTGAATGTCATCCAGGGGCAAGGCACCCAACTGCAGCCTACTTGGAAGGCATCCACAGTGCTATGTCTGCCCTACATAGATCTTTTCAGGCTCTGGCCTCCTCCCTCACGGTAGCCTTCCACCCATCCCAAATTTCCACCCTACCTCCTGCAGCTTCCCTATCCAAATTCAATAGTCCCATGCCTGTCCCAAGAATACTCACACATACACACGCAGACACATCAACATCCCCAAGCAGCACACACAAACATTAATACCAAAACCCACTGAAGCACGCATCCACTCACATGACACTCACCCCCCTCACCACCACCCACACCAACATAACCCTAGACACCACACTTGCATCCAGAGACTCATCCACAACACCCAGCATTACAAAAGATACCACACCCCCACCCACAGAGCCATCCACCACCCCATCATTTCAACAGACACCACACCCATACCCACAGACCCATCTACCACCCCCAGCATTACAACAGACATTGCACCCGCAGACCCATCCACAACACCCAACATTGCAACAGATACCACACCCACAGACCCATCCACAAACCCAACATACCCAGCACGTCCACATCACCCCCCAAAAAACACAAACGCACAGATTAACCTACACAACAGAAACCTACAAAACACAAACAAAAATCATCAGACACATGCAACAACAACACACCCACCCACACCTGACACTTCCACTCCCTCGACCTCCCAACCCATACTCCCTCCAAAACATCCTGCCCATTTTCCCTGTGAAAGTGTGTTATTTGCCCTTTCCCCTAGCCCTATCAAACACAACCCCCCAAAGCCAAAAGGACCTCATCCACACCCCAACCCGTCCCTCCCACATCCCAATCTACTCCTGAGAAACCTGATCCCCCACCACTAAACCCAGCTGTAGCCCTGAGAAAACCAAAACCCCTCAGAAAACCAAAGACACCCCTCTCAAAGTCAGGACCACCCCTCCCAAAACCAAACCCACCCTTCCCAAGCCGACCCCCCCTCCCAAGTAAGATCTTCGAGGTGCCTGCCACGCCCAAAGGATGCCCCTTTGTGAGGAGATTTCTTGGAGTGCAGTGAAGGGTAAGTTTAGTGGCACCGCAGTGTGCTGGACCACGCAATATGAAAATGGACTGGCCATTGGCCTTTGGTTTAGTACATGTTAATGTGTTTGCAAAATTAAACATTTGCTTTGTTTAGAACACATTAGTTCTGCAATTACTTTTCTACATATTTGATGTTACTTGGATACTGTGGGATGTGTAACTACAGTTGAGTTTGTTTCACCCTGATTGCTGATCCATTTGAAGTAGTTAGTGTGATCTGGCCTTGAAACATTTTCTGGAGTCACACAGGACAATGGTAAATGTCAAATTGATGAATAGGTGGGATGAATTCCACTTGGGGCTGACATTGGATTGGGTGGTATTTCATATGGTAAGTATGTCAACATCATTTAGCTTGCACTTCTCCGTGTGATGTAGGTTGGATATGTGCTTGATGTTTGCAAGTTAGATATTTGTTTATCCACACATGGAGGGTGTTAACTTGTTATACCTTTGTAGGCATTTTTATTGATGTGTCCATTTTCGTGTGTGTACCTTATGCCTTCTTTATGCAAATGTGTGACAAATGCTGTTACTGCTGTGTTTGCTTTTATGAATTGCACTTACATATTTCCCACAAATGCATTTCACATGGTTATGCTATTGGTTGTCCCTGATATAGTTCAATCCACAGGTCCTGTGCACATTGAGGGTTCGAAGCATGTGCAAAGTGGACTGTGGCACAGGGCCCAGTCTTTCAGGGGTCCCCTTGGTAGAGGCAAATCTTTTCTGCAGAGAGTCTTTACATTGTGACCTTTGAATGCTTCTCACACTGATCATTTGGAATCCCATTTACCTGACATTACCTTTTAAAGTGGGTGATGCGTGAGAGCCCATTAAAGAGATTTAGCAGAGAAGGTATGTTTCAGTTTCATGACACATCCATGCAGATGTATCTTTGATATCGCAACAGGACCTAGCATGTGAGCAATGTGAGGGTGTCACAGAGATCAATAGGTGTGATCTTGATGAGGAGGTGCTGTTGTGTGACACATTTTAATGCACACATCACTATCCCTAATTATGAGATGTAAACACATGCCAACTTTAGAAGTGTTTGCCTGTGCAGTGTCAGTGATCTGGCTAAAGAGGGCATAATTGAGCTTTAATTGGATCATACATTGTGAAAAATTCCGAACAGGGGCCCACAAAATATGTTTGGCCCACGGACCCCAAACCCCATGCCAGGTCCATGGTGGGGCATCTATTTTCTGAGTAGTTTATGGAAATGGGTAAGAGTATAGCTTACCGTCTGTTGCATCCATGGTGGTGTCGGTTGTGGATGTCATCAATCCGGAACAGCAGCGGCAGTACGTGTATGATTGGCTCCATGGTGGCACAGGACATGTGAAGCTGAGTACAGGTGAGTTTCAGGCTTATATCCCTCCCTTTCCGCCAGCTCAAATGTGGTGGTTGGACCGCTAAAGTCACGTCGTCAGGAAGGCATATCATAATTAAGCTGGCAGTAACACTGATGGTTCACCCTCTGACAGAGGCATTCGCCTATCCCGCAACCGCAGCAGTCGAGAATTCCTGGCAGCGGCGGTGGGACCATGGCTGTCTTTTCTCTATGAAACCAAATGCATCATAATAGGGCGGTTGTACCACCAATGGTAGGGCAGTGATTCCAATGTGACGGCGGTCCCAAGACTGCCAAACTCGTTATCAGGCCCTTAGTCTGAAAAGGATTCAAATCAATGTTTTATTATTTAGTGATTGAGAATGTATTTCATGAGGGTATTAGTGTTTGTTTATCTACACAAAATGTATATTTATGTGCTCTCTCGTGCAGAATGGTCCAGTGCTAGCCTGAGCTAAAGGCTCTTGTAACTTTGTCTGTAACAAATTTCTTTACAATCATCAATATGATTGGATGATTGATCATGCAGTTCTTTTACTCTTCCAGGCACATTATCAACCAATCCATAAGGTAAAATGTGTTTTCATCAAAAAGAGTGCTATTAAATATAATATTTGTCAACTTGAAATTGGCATTAGAGCATCAGGCTTTTCCGCGAGAGGCTGGAAGGATGAGGGGCTGGTTTTGTAACTGGGGCCAGTTTTGTTACTGGGGACCGGTTTTGCAGCAGTGTTGCAGTATCGGCCCCCAGTAACAATCAGCAGACCAGCATAATCAACTCTGGCTTTAGGGTGATGTGAACGGTGACCGAGAGCTGAGCTCAGGGGGTGTGCTGGCCAGAGTGTTTTGAAATTTGTTATGGGTTTAAAAGCACCCGCTGCAAAGTTCCTTGTATATCCGGAAGTTTTGAGGCACCAATAACAGTGTCAAGATATCTGTGGTGATTAATCTTCATGCTGGAGAGAGATCGGAGTTTTGTCTAGTGGCAGTTTTACCTCATCTAAAGTATAGCAGAGCTTTAATATGCCTGCTGCAAAGCATGTGCACCATGCAGATCATAGAACTGTATTTTATGTGCATAGCTCAGTGGGTTACTGCTTTTGTCACAGAGACCCTTTAGTTACTTGCAGTTCATAAGTTGCAACTGTTTTGTAGCACAGTGAGCTATGAATTGCCACCAAAGATCTGCATGCAAACTGCATTGTACAGGTTAGAAAGTTATGTTTTTTGCAAGTCTTTCATTATTCTAATGTTGCTAAAAAGGGTTAGTTTGGGTAGAAATAAATTCTTATTAGCAAAGTCAACCTTAACCACTGTGTTATGTTTTGTTTCCTGAGATTGTGCTTCTCCAGAAGAAGCACTGTTAAAATGCCTAACAATATGGATGACACTTATCCTACACCTCAGAGTTCCCTTTTGTCTTATCTAAACTTTTTCTACACGATGAATTACACACATATGATTGATTGAAACATCTTACTGGAATGGCGCAAAACTCTGCGGTTTCTCCTGGCACCCTGGTAGATTCCTTCTTGATGTTTAAATGTGCACCGAACATGAGCAATATCTGGATATGGTTACCAACCCTGCTGCACATGCACTTTCTGTTAAATTAAGATTAGCTATATTACCTTTGGCTTCTTTTACCCACTCCTGGACGAAAACGGGAGACATATCAATCCTGTGGCTGATGGGTTGTCTAGTCCTAGAGAATACCAAACAAGTGCTATTTTTTTGTAAGGCTTATGCTAAACAACGCACATGCTGGATTATTCCCCTCTGTAAAGTTCTTGGGTGTAGAGACTGTTATACAGTTCTCAGACTATATAAAACCAACACCAGAGACTGTGTGGTGTATTCAATTGCCGGATACCTGTCAGCTATATGGCACATTAGGTCAAATGCTCCTTAAAATAGCACTTTCATGTATATTAAATGTACTGCCCCAATTGTTTTTATGACTGGTCTTGTACCCTTTTATCCAGTTTTAGGATGTTTTATTTGAACTCATTTTCATCTTTTCTATAATAGAATGATGATTTTGTATCACTAGACCAAAATGCCCCACACAGTAGAGTTCCACTTAGAAATAATTTTGCACAATGAAATTGCATGTTCTATTACATTACCTTTTTAAATTATTATACTGTACCCTTTATGGGTTTATTTAACTGAAATAAAGGAAACATGATGACGATGATGATTGTCTCTGTATGTATGTGGGATGTAAAGTGCTTCAATACCATACACTGCAATGAGAGGCACTATAAAACAAACAAAATACATGTGAGAGCTGGGCCATCGAGGGATAAGGGGCACTGTTAGATGGTGATATTAAGGGAATCATTGAAGATCCCCAACACAGATTGTTGCACTGTCAGCCATTAGCACTAAAGCTGACCCTCCCTCAGGGAAAAGCCCCTTGCCTGCAAATTGATGCGAGGGAACCTCATCTTCCAGAACATACCTTAGAGGCTCTGGCAGTAATACATGGCCAGCATGAAATATTAAATTGCCTTTTCAGACTTTCCTGTATGAATACCCTAGCAATTCAGTAATTGAGGCATCTATGTATTGAAAATCACAGCAAATACAAATTGTGGTGTGATTAGAGGATGGCATAATTAGCAAACTTTGTCTTTTTAATACATCAATGCAGACATTGCTTTTCAACATGCCCACATTGGTTTTTTTTGTACAATGACAGCACAACTCATTGAAAGGGAGTCTTAACTGCACTTTGATGTTTTACATGCTGACTTTCTAATTGGATCTATAACCCACACACATGAAAACATGCCTAATTATAATTGTTTAAGTTGCTGAGTGTCCTGGGGCACTGTAAAATCATGCTTTACTATGCTTTAAAAGCTAATATGATCAAATATATAATGAAAAATGTGTTGTAGAATGCACCATATTTTACATTATTTTCCTTAATTTTTTTGGTGGGACAACCCCGCCTTCGAAAAAAACCCTTGTAGTGAAAAGGCTTGCTCGCTGGGCTCGCTCACTATGCAGTGTGCAGGGGCCGGTCTGAAAAAATTTGCCAGGGCTGTTTTGGCTTCTCAGTCCAGCCCTGGCCTCTCCTGATAGTATTCATGGTAGAGTTATGTTCCCAGCTTTCACGTTTATCAGATCAAACTCCATAAAAGCATCAGAGATCCAGAGAAATGCTAATTTGTCACTCATGGGTAAGACCAAAAGTGTTTTTCTTTTGTGTCTGACTGGGCTCCCCAAAGGACTACTGTAGCCACTGTGCAAGCTAAATTAGGAGCTGAGGGCATTAACACATTGGCTCGATCCAATCAAAATTTGGCTCAGATGCTGGGCTTCTTGGTCCTTGATGTGTATGGTTAAGGACTGTTTGATTTCCTAAGCGAAAATGGGATATTAGATTTTACATGGTTTACACTTGGATATTATACACAAACCATCTTGAGCAATAACATTGATGATTCAATCCGTGGGTGATAACTGCTTCTATCATGGACTAAGTAAAGAGCCTCTAAGTTTATTAGTTCAAAGTTCCAAAATTATTTGGGAAAAAGTGGGCATTTTGCATTAAGCTATAAAGCAGAGTAATTTAAAGCTTCATACAATTATTAATTTAAAGTTTGCATATTTAATTGAATATTAAGCTGTGTGCACTATACTAACCAAAATACTAGTGTGTGTGGCTGTGTTATTTATAGTGAAAGCCACGTTTATATAATCAAACTATAACCTATGTGTTTGCTCATGTTAACTGTATGTGTTTGGTTACCATGTTCTTCTTAATGTTATCTTGACTGTGACTAGGCCTGAACCATTTGAACTGTATTATTAACTGCACTGTGAATTTCACATTTTTCTTTCCTCTGCGGGTGCTTATCAAACAGTGCTTATTATTAGAATAGGTTTTTTGTTTATTATACATTTTAATTAGAACTTGCCCATGGATGTGTAGTCTGTGGGGATGGGAGAGATCCTCCTGTACCAGATGGACTGTACTATTGCTAGCTTCAAGCCTGGGCAACTGCATGCTTCTTTGATGAATGTTGGGCACATGGGGAGTCTACCTTCTCCCAGTGGACAATGTCTCCTGATTGGACCATCCATAGGGAGTTGGTGGGACGAAACTTCCTGAAACTTCAGCTATGTGTTAATTATGTGTTCTTAAAGTAGTTCAGCATTTCCTGTCTTGAATTCTCTAAGGGAATACCTGCCTGCAATCTGCTGATTTTCCCTGCCTGAGGGTTTGAGGTTTGTGCTTGGACATCTGCACCTCTGCCACTAAACCTTTACATGGTTCATCTGATGCTGAAACCTTCCTTCTAACTTGCCATTTTCAAAGCTTTATTTAGCTTATGGAGACTCCTTTATGGAACTAAAATACTTTGTGTTCTGTCCTTTAGACTGTGCTATATTTTGCATCTTCTTCTTTATAATACACACTTTCACACTGCACAATTATATTGATATATGTGCTTTTTGGATACATTGACGTATTGATTGATTGATTTGTAACTTGACTAAATTCTGCTAATAAACCTTTGTGGTTTCAATACCATTCTCTCTGTTATTTTTGTGGAGCCAAAATGGTTTCACTGGTATTCAAAAGTATTGCTGATGCGAGCTCTCTTCACATGATTTCAGTCGGCAAGAAAAGGTCCATACGTCCAGTGAAGGATATTGTACAATGATTATACTAAAATATTTAGGTACAGAGAAATCCGCCAGATCAGCTAGTAGCATTAGAGAATGGTTTGTCAGTGAATTGTAGGAGCTAGAACAATCCATAAAAAAATCTTGAACTTGCCCAAGTCCAGTCCATGTCCCTTAAGTCCGTAGCCCAATTTGGAGGATTGGCAGTGTTTCAACACTTCTGAAAGCAGCTGCGGTGCTTGAGGAGTGAGTATAGGTAGGGTTGTACATTACAAATTGTGTATATATTAACCTTTCAGTGTTTGTACTGACACTGTGTGTCTCACGGTGTGGTGTCCATTATAAGTCTAAGGAGGCTGCAAAGCTGAATGGAAGAACTAAGGTGTTTTTGTGTGTATCGCTACTCATGTAAAGTCAGAAGCGATTGTTGTTGAAGAGTTGAAGATGTCACATTGGAAACCATAGAAGAGATCCTTTATCAAGAGGACTGGCAATACAATACTTCATGACATTACATAGTGGAATGCTGCAGATTGGACTTTAATGAAGATTTTTTGAAGTTCCTGGGCTCCCTTTATTTACAGACCCATGGGACTTCAATGGGAAGCACGTTTGCCTCCAGTGTGGCAAGTCTGTACGTATATCACTTTGAAGAGAAGTTTATCCTTACAGTTCGAAATCCTGATAGGCATCATACACTTCTCTGGAAGCTCTACATTGATGACATCTTGATTATATTGGAAGGGGACAAAGAGATGGTTTTTGATTCCCATACCTGGAACAATGCATGTGATGACCACTTGAATTTTACATCCATCATGAGCAACATTTCCCTTCACTTCCTGTATATCAACATTGTCCTTGAACAAAGGGGTCTGAAAACAGATATGTATCATAAACCCACAGACAAGAATAGCTTGTTGAAGTTCAGTAGTTTCCATCAACGACCACTACCAAAAATCTCCCATATAGCCAATTCCTAAGGATAAACTGTAGTGATAACCAAGACTACAAACAGCAGGCAGAGGAGCTCATAGAAAATTGAGACATAGAGATTCTACGGATTCAATTATCTCAAACAGCTGTAAGCGAGCCAGGAACCACACCAGGGAAAGACTTCTCACTCTGATGTATACTAATCCAGAGACCACTCCCCTAACTTGCATGACCACATCCAATATTGCCTTGAACCACTTCAAGAAAATCATAAATAGTAACTGGCATATTATCAATTACCGATCATTGAACTTTGAGACCAAGGTTTGCCCACAGAAGAGGCGGCAAGATATGTGATCACTTAGTCTGCACCGGGCCATATTCACCACCATAAAGGACAAGTATGGTATCGCAACCTGTTGAGGGGCACTTTCCCTGTGCTTCCTGTAATGTGTACCATTTGACTACCCACACCAAGACCATTGTTCTAGGTCTACAAAAACAATGGTTAATGAGAAGACACACTAATTGTAATACAACACATGTGATATATATGATCTCTTGACCATGTAACTTGAAATATATTAGGATGACCAGTAGAAAATTCAAAATCTGAATAATAGGAGAGCATAGAAGTAACATCAGGTGCGAAAAGGTTACAACAAAGATGGGCAATCACTACTTGACAGCTAACCACACCACTGATGACTTACAGTGTGTTGACCTGGAAACGGCAGATAATACTAACAGAAAAAATCCTCTTTGAAAGAGAACACTGGATTTACCGCTTCTAGACATTTTAAACTGGAGTCAATGACAGTGTTCAGCTGATGGCTATTTTATGATGAATACCATTGACTAATAACACTCTAATATATCACTTTTTTATAGTACTTCAATGCATCCATAAGTGAGGGGAAATGTTGCAGTTAATTAGCCCTAGTCTATACTACCCCTTCATTCTCTGTGGGGGTCTGCTCGCTCACATTGACTGTAGCCATATTTGATGAAGTACTAGTCGATACTACCCCTTCATTCTATATGTGGGGTTTGCTCTCTTACATTGACTGTAGCCATGGTTATTGAAGCACTACCTTTAAAATGCCCAACTCATTTGTTATCTCCTCTTTAAGACACGTTAGTACATTGTTCTCATTCAGTACCAGTGTACCTATTAACCTGATGATTCCAGATTTACAACCACATATTCGATTTGCATTTCAGTATTTACTCGATTTTCATTTTAAGTTTCCCCCTCTTATACTGACCTGAATGAGATGACATTATGATTTCTATTTTTTATTTTTGTGGTACTGATTATATATTTTATTGGTATTTAGGATTCTGTTAGATTAGTTTCCTTTTACAACAACCGGTTCATTAAAAACACTTATGCGGCCCGTTTTTCTTTCTTTCTCCACACAAAGGAAATTTCATTTGTCCTTCATTTAAGTTGATTGAGCTCCACCTGGCCCCGCCCATACAACCCATGACGCGATGCACAAATGGACGTATGGGGTGTGTCCCTATCAGAACACACCGAACAGGCATTCTTAAGCCTTCGCAATGACATTCAACCCTAGCATGCAGGGCTTGGAGGTAACAGTAGGTTGGACTACCTGCTGGCACCATTGATGAAGTAAGTGACTACACTTGTGGGGTTTGGACTCTATTTTCTTTGGGTTGAAGATATTTCCTTATCGGGGATTATCGAGCCCTCTATTAAAGTACTGACCTTTTCCTCATTTTATATCACTCTCATTATATTATCCCTCACCATGTGGATGAATTAAATGTCTGCGAGGATAATATACCACTTCCATTTGCCTGTACCCTAGTTTGTTCATTACTGATAAAAATGTGTATGCATGCTGTCCATGTCTTCTTTTGTCCGTGTACCATTAGCTTTCATAGGGGAGGATTCTCTCCATACATGATCACTTTTTATGGTTACAAGATTGCGATGTGCACTCAACGTGGAATGAATACATCTTTTTTGCACATACTATCTAGAACAGAGTAACTTGATGTCTTGTTTTATGCTTTCTCATCTTTTCCAGATTTTGGGCTAATATACCCAAGGAACTGTAAGTTACTTTGCTTGCTTGAAATGAAAAAGATTCATTCAAGTCCTCACTTTCAAGTTTGGTAATATCAATTATTTTGATAATAAAAAGAGGATACTCTCCTTATACCTAGACTAGGGGTATGTTTACTAACGTCCTGATGAAAGCCATGTGACCTGGCTGGGACAGGGTGGCTGAAACATGTAGACTGTGATTGATTTTAGATGTAAGGGATCATTGAAGTATTCCCAATTTACATCCTCCTTTGATTTTAAGCTTACCCTGATTCCTGAGAAATTAAATGAAGTCAGTAAGGAATTTGAGGTAATTATAATGGCATTTGTACAGATCCCACTAAAGGCTCACACTTAGAAGTGCTCCCTCTTTTATAAGGTAGAGCCCACTCCAACACACTAGGGGGCCGATTCCGATTTCGGCCGGAAGGGCACCGAACGATGGTCGGAGCCCTTCCGACCGAATCGGAACGTGCCGCTCGGATTCCTTTCCGACCGAGCCATTCCGATGGGCTCGGTTGGAAAAGAATCCGACTCGGATTTCCGGATGGCTCACGACGGGTTCGGAGAGCCCGTCAGCCATCCGGAAATCCCTCTGTACTCCCCTGGCTGCCTCTTTGCGACCGAGGGAGTACGATGGCAGTTTTTCACTGCCTTTTCATGCCGGTCTTTCAGGCACAAAAAGGCAGTCGGTCACTGTCTTTGGGGGCCCCCAGTGGGACCCCCATGGGTGCAAGGTTGCCGAATGGCGGCCTGGAGGCACCTATGGTGCCCCTCTGTTGAACCCTGCACCCGGTGGCAGGCACCTTGGGGTGCCGGCCACAGGGTGCAGGGTGAACTGCACCCCTGCTTTCTCCAATGCCAGCATGCATTCCGTCCGGAATGCATGCTCCCATTGTGGGAGATACGAGTGCGACCGAACAGGGTTCGGTCGCATCGTACTGCCTGGGCCGTAACCGACGACAGCAGGTCAGTCGGTTACGGCTCCGGACCGATGTCGGACGGACCTGAGTCCGTCCGACATCGGAATCGGCCCCATAGTGTCTAGAGTGATGACCCAATAGTAAAGCATGGCACTTGTTGTTTCTAGTAGGTGAGGGTCGCTTAAAAAACTTCTAGAGATTGCTGTTCCCTAGAGAGATTTTTGGGACTCCACTCTTTCATAATTATAGATAATAAGTATATTCTGGTTTAAATTGTCTGTTAAAATTTGCAGTGTCGGTCCTTGAAGTACCATCAGCTGTACAATTGAGATTGGGATCTGTAACTGATTGCTGTAAGTGCGCTAACAGTGACTGGTGTAAGTAGATCCTGTTGTGCAGAGGAGAAGCAGCACTAATCAATTTCACTTGTGTTTGTGATAACTTTGAAAAGTGATAGACTTTGTTTATTCAATTGAGTGAGTGGCTGTTTTTACTTCCTTTAGTGGAACAGACAAGAGTTATTTTTTTATTTTTACTTGTGTTGGCATCTTTGTAAAAGTTCTGCTTGTGTGAAGTAAGTATAAAGGATGGAGAGCCAATTCAAGGTGCTGCAAACTACGTCATTAGGTGCAGCGCTTGCATTGGACACTAGTAATGCTATGCATTGTACTGTGATTGGTTGAGAACCATTGGGTGTTCAAATTGAAATGGTTTATCCCTGATTGCCAAGGGATCATGATGTAAATGAAATGTTTCAGAACATTGAGAGATTTAGTGAGAGGAGGTTTGAGGGTTCCTGTCCGGGAGGGCAAGGAAGCTTCCCCGGAAGGAACACCAGGTCTTTACATTGCCATTATTCTCAGGGTCTACACATGCCTTTGGCAGAACCAATTGAACAAGATCACTGAGAAAGAAGGATTCTCACAATTTCCTCAATATGGTATCTTTTTTTTTTTTTTATTCTTTATTTTCCCAAATTTCACATGGTTAACCATCCAGCATGATAAAACACTACAATTTTGAAGTAGCAATCCAAATAGACAGCAATGCAGTGGCATCATTAAGCAAGCACAAATATCTGACAAAGCATAGTCTCAGGGTATATTATACAACAATAATGTGGAACGCCCTCGCTTGGCACACCCAGCGCAAATTAACACAAGCGGCCACTTCAGGATGGACCATCCAGGGGTGAGGGGGTAAATCGCAGCAATCTGATAAAGTGGGATGACATGAGCTTACCCGACTCCGGCGGGGACTATCCCATCGGGTGGTTGTGTGGCAGAGGCAGAGCTAGACTCCAATAAGTAAGCCTTGCACGGCTCCCAAATATCTTTCGGACGGAGGCAAGAGGTTGGGTACTGGCATATAGCTCACAATTGGTATTGCAGTATGTTAGACCATGGAGCCAGTCCTTAACAGTAGGCGACGCTCTGTTGCCCCATTTAAGCGCTATCTCCCTCTTAGCAAGCAAAAGCACAATGGCTTTGAATTTACGGATCTTTTTCGGGAGCCCACCCATGTAACCCAGTAAAGCAAGTTCCGGCAAAGGGGTAACTTCCAAGTGAATCATTTGTGATAAAGTTTCAAATATGGATCTCCAAAAAGTCCCAATCTTTGCACAATTCCATGCCAGGTGAGCAAAGTCGGCCTGTGGACCACCACACTTGAGGCAATGGTGAGAGCGATTTGAATCAATGGCATGCAGTTTGGCAGGAGTCATATATACCCTCCACAGATATTTAAAATGTATAAGCTTGTGTCTGCTATTTAAGGAGACTTCTTTGGTTTGTGCACAACAAAAGGACCAGTGCGCATCCTGAATTAGGCGCCCAAAATCCCGCTCCCACGCCTCCCGAATTTTGATGTCCCTACTAGGGATTAATGTCATACATGCTTTATATAATCTTGAGATTAAGTGTTCTCCCCCCGGGCTTGTGATTAGGAGAGTAAGTGGAGGGAAGGAGTCCAGCTCCAGAGGGTACTCTGTAATTTTGGCACATATTGCCCTACGTATTCTGGCAAAGACAAACTGGTCCATGAAGTGGCCTCGCCAAACTGCCTACCTTCGGTACTGGAAAATACATGTCCCCCTGGGAACAAATCCCCAAATTTAGCCATGGAGTATGCTGCCAGTGTGTGCCGCACTAATTTCTCCTCCGTTATGCGAAGCCAAGAGTTATTTGCCAGAGGGATTTCCGATGAATACAAAGCACCTCTCCCTGTCACCCTGGTCAATTTGCGCCAGGCCCAGCTGGTAGTGGAAACTGTCTGAATATCATTGGGATCTCTGGGGAAACCCCTCGGGAACACAGAGTATAATGGAGCCGGAAGCCTCAGGCCTGGAGTAGGGAAGCCTCGCATCAGGATGATACCAGGAGTGGGCAAAACTACCCTGAGCGACTAAATAGTACACCTGGAAATTAGGGACCCCGAACCCACCACTCTCATATGGTAAAGACAAAGTGTCCCAACTAACTCTGGGCTGTCTGCCCCCCCAAACCAGTCTAATAAGGTGAGATTTCAGTGTGCGGAAGAAAGTGTTGGGGAGGGGAATGGGTATGTTGTGAAACAGGTATAAGAACCTCTGTAGGACCAACATCTTTATCAAGGCAACACGGCCCACCAGGGATAGCGGGAGCTTCAACCAGCGCTCCACCTGTTGTTCCAATTTGTGCACCGCAGGGCCATAGTTTAGACGAATTATTTGCTCAGTGTCTCTATGTATTTGCACCCCTGAATACCTGACCAATTCCTTGCACCATGTGAGTGGGAATTCACATTCCCAGTAAGTGGTGCCATGTGTGAGTGGGAAAATCTCAGATTTACCCCAATTTATACCCAGACCAGAGTGTCCGCCAAATCAAACTATCTCTCTGATAAGTGGCTCTAAATTTTCTTGGGGGCGAGGGACATATAGAATAATATCATCCGCGTACAAGGAGATTAAAAGAGGGCCCGTTTTGAACTGGAGGCCCCTGTGCAAATGCCGTTGCTGAAAATGACGAACCAGCGGGTCCATAGCCAATATGAAAAGCAGCGGGGATAGTGGGCATCCCTTCCGGGTGCCACGAGAGAGCGTGAACGAGGAGGAAAGAGTACCATTCAGACGGAGCCTAGCGGTGGGCGAGGTATACAACAATGCCGTAAGATCAATAAATCCCTTTGGGATGCCAAGCTTCCTCATCACTATGAGGAAAAAAGACCACTCCAAGGAGTCGAAGGCCTTTTCAGTGTCCAATAAGACCGCGGCCGCCAGGAGTGCAGGGTCAATACGATGTATAACCGAGAACAGCGTACGCAAATTTAATGCCGTTGACCTGTGAGGAACAAAGCCAGACTGAGCCGGGGAAATAATGCAGTCCAATAATAGGGCCAGTCATAATGCTATCATCTTGGCTAATATTTTATAATCAAGATTTAAAAGTGTTCGAGCCGCAGAGAGCCGTTTCTTTACCAGCCTTTGGGAGGAGGATTATTACAGCCTCACGTAAAGTAGGGGGGAGCACCCCGCATTGCAGCGCTTTGTTATAGACTTCCAGTAGATAGGGCGAGAGCAAATCCTTAAAGGTTTTGTAAAAAATGCCGGTAAAGCCATCAAGGCCCGGCGCTGTCGAGCTGTTAATGGCGTCAATAGCGCTGCCAATCTCATCGACGGAAAATGGCTCCGCCAGGAACTGCTGCATAAATTTCTCGAGCCACACCATTGCAATTTCTGTGAGGTAATTATCACGGTCCGCACCACCTTGCGTTACCCTAGTTGTATACTGTCGGGAATCCGGGACTGAACTGGGGGATATGGAGACCTGTCCCGCACTGCGTTCTGAGCATGTGGTTCTGCTGCTTCATACACAGGACGAGAACTACACCTTTAAGGCTTCTTTTGCGATCGGCGGGGAGGACTTTTCTCCAGTGACGTCGTCGGGAGCTGACCTATCGAAGCTGGCAGTGACGGAAAGGGGGCGTGTGGATTTCGGGTCAAAGGGAGAGCGGAAGGAGGAACCGAGGAAGGCCGGAGAATGGACGGAGGACGACGCGGAGGGCGAGAGACGACAGGAGTTTCCTGCGCAGCCATCCGAAGTAGACGTACGGGATTCCAGAGAAAAGCCGGGTGGCCAACGAGACCGGGCGCCGCCCCGCCACCCTCCTGGACGAGAGTGGCTGGAAAAGATACGGCGCCATATACGGGGGTTCTCGGGGCACTGGGTGGGTAAGGGAGGTACTTAGAGGGAGGGCACCGTTTTAACCAGGTCGCACATGGTGACGGAAGATGGTGATCCCTCACTGAACCCTCCCGAAATTCGGTTGAAGCAACCCGGCCAAACCACTGATCGTGGTGTTTTTGTTTCCTTTTTGTTATTTTACATCCTAAACCTCTGGTGCCTCGTGGAGACAACCGTGTATCCTGGGTGGATCCTCCCTTGCCAAGCAGGAAGCAAGCTGGGACTCGACACTCTGTACAGACCTGTATTGGTGCAAATAAAACCACGTCGCCTATTGCTAAGCACTTCCTACTGAGTCCTCATTCATTGCATAGAGCGTCGGGCCCTGGGGCTGTGAATTACGACAAATGGTGGAGAATGCGGGCAACTGACATCTGATACAGGATGCAAAACGTGGTACATCAACTAAAGGAGGGCCACACTAAGTTTGAATGGGCAATCGAAAGGACGCAAATCAGGCAGAGATAGACAGGGCAGTATTCACCTCTGCCATACAGACACAGGCCGAGCAGGTGACCCGGTTGGCGGAAGGACAGTCGCAGCTGCTGCTGGCACTTGGGCAGGGGAGGGGGCCGGCACAGCCCGGAACGGTGATTCCCCTCCAGAAGTACGTCCCAGGGGACGATCCAGTTTCCTTTTTCTTGAACTTTGAGAGGGCCACTAGGGCCAGCGCCTGTCCTACCGACTGCAGGCCCTTCTACCTCGCACCTTTACTCACGGGAGAAGCCCAGGCTGCTTACCAGATTGTCAACCGGGATGGGACGACTGTTTATGGGCAGGTGAAACAGTTTATCTTGGACAGGTTGGGGGTTTGACGATGAGGCCCACAGACTCAAGTTCTGACAAGAGAGAGGTGACCCGGGGGATATGCCAAAAACACTGTTTTATAAGTTAAAGGATGCAGCCGATCGTTGGCTTAAGCCCTTGGAGTCTACCCCTCAACAAATCATGGACAAAATATATCTGGAGCAGTACTTGGAGGCGTTGCCTTTTGGTACACAAAGGTGGCTCCGACAGCATGCCGGTCTCACGCTGGAGCATGCGGTAGAGATGGCTACCTCTTATGCCAGAGCTCAGGGTTGGACCCTGAGTAGAGAAATGGAATGCATACAAAAAGCCCCCCCAAACCGAGCTGAGCGGAGAATCCCCAAACCCCCTTTTGAGATGTCCAGAAAAGGTGCAGAAAGACATGAACCGGTTGCCCCCTCAGGGCCCCAATGCTTCGAATGTGGTGAGTGGGGCCACATTGCGAGGTTCTGTAGGAAGAAGAAGGACAGAAGCGAGGAAGAACCAATGGATGTAAACTACCTTCCCCGATCCATCATGTATGCACAAGAAACAGGACCTGTGTATTACATAAGGGTAAGACTGAACAACATAGAGGTGAAGGCCCTTCTTGACTCAGGATGTAGACATTCTGTGGATAGAAGCGAGTTCATTCCCCAGACCCAGTACATCCCGGGGAGGACCGTGGGCATACGGTGCGTACATGGGGACATGAAGGAATATCCCGTCACTAGGGTAACACTTCAGGTGGAACCCGGCACAGACATCCCAGTCACTGTAGGGGTACTCCCCTCCCTTCCCGAAGACCTGATAGTGGGTACAGACAACCCTTGGTTTTCCAATCTCCTAGTGGGTACATTTAAGCCTCCTCCCCTGGCGAAGGGCCCCTTGAACACCCTCCTCACCTCCGAACCCTGGGCCATGGACCACATTGTAGAACAGCGCAGCTGAAGAATAGTACCCTTAGTAATTCTTGGCAGAGCGCTAGAGACACTCACAGTAACGGTCAGAAGACCTTCCCTAGTTTTTTAGCACAGAACGGGCTCCTGTATCGGGTGGCTAAAGAAGGAGAGGAACCTCAGCTGTTGGTCCCTGTAGGCTTTCGAGACCAGGTCTTGTTTTTTGCACACTCTCACTTACTGGCAGGGCACTGTGGGGCTGAGAAGACGAGTCAGTCTGTTCTTCGTAGTTTCTTTTGGCCAGGAGTGTATGCTCAGATCAAGAAATACTGCCAAGAATGTGACATTTGTCAAAAGAAAAACCCATACCTCCCTCCAAAGGTACCCCTACGACCCCTCCCCATCATTGGCTAGCCGTTCGACAGGGTCGGGATGGATCTCATAGGACCCCTTCCCAAGTCATCTAGGGGGTGCAAGTACGTTCTTGTTTTGGTCGACTATGCCACCCGATACCCTGAGGCCATCCCCCTGCGAGCCGCCAATTCCACCACCATTGCCCAAAGGCTGATTGAGATTTTTTCGCGAATGGGGTTTCCTCGTGAGATCCTTACGGATCAGGGAATCCCATTCGTTTCCAGACTGATGAAAGAAATATGCAAACAGTTAAACATCAAGCATATAAAAACCTCATTATACCACCCACAAACAGACGGCCTGGTGGAAAGGTATAACGGGAACATCAAACTTACTTTAAAGAAGTTACTGACGGGGGATGGGAAACACTGGGACCAACTCCTACCACTGGCCCTGTTTGTCATTAGAAGCCAGGTACAGAGTAGCCTGGGTGTCTCGCCCTTTGAACTCCTCTTTGGCCGGAAGCCCCGCACTCTGTTAGAGATAACAAAGGAGAGCTGGGAGAAGGACTATGCCAACCAGGTTAAAGTCCGTCCTCACAAGTTACGTACCCTGGCTCATGCATGCCTGGAAAGAGCCCAGACTACCCAAAAGCAGTTTTACGATAAAGGCAAACGCTGGAGAGAGTTGGCAGTAGACGACTGGGCTTTAATTCTGTTACCCTCTTCCAGCCATAAGCTGAGGAAAAAGTGGCAAGGGCCGTATAGGATAGTAAAAAGGATAGGCAAAACCACCTACTTGTTACAACTGTCCAACACCAAAACCCAAATGTACCATATCAATATCTTAAAGAAATGGCTAGGTCCCCTTCCAAAGCCTGTCCATACTGTCTACGCTGTAGATACAGTGGACGCCACTGTCATAAACCCAGAACTAACGGCCAAGGAAAACCATGACATCCATGACCTTCTCCACCCCTTTAAGGGCATATTTTCAGATCAGCCTGGGAGGACACATCTGGCAGTACATTCGATACCCACACAAGAAGGCATCGTGGTCCTACAAAAGCCCTATCGGGTTCCTGAAGCCCGTAGGAAAGCCTTGCAGCAAGAGGTGAAACAGATGCTGGAGTCAGGGATAATAGTACCATCACAGAATAATTGGTGCTCACCCATCGTGCTCGTCCCAAAGCCGGATGGCAGAATCCGGTTCTGTATCGACTTCAGGGAGGTAAACCGGATATCCAAACAAGACGGCTATCCCCTTCCTCGAGTCGACGAGCTGATCGAACGGTTGGGTGAGGCCCGATATATCTCCACAATAGACCTCACCAAAGGCTATTGGCAGATTCCCCTAAACCCTGACGACCAAGAAAAGACGGCTTTCTCCACCCCAGACGATCTGTTTCATTTCACCGTCCTACCTTTCGGGCTTCATGGTGCACCTGCCAGCTTTCAGAGGGTGATGGACACCCTGCTAGCACAACACCAGAGCTACTCGTCAGCCTATCTGGATGACATCGTTGTGTTTAGCAGGTCGTGGAAAGAACACCTCACTCATCTGGAAGCCATCCTGGCCGAGTTAAGAACTGCCCGTTTACATATTAATGCAAAGAAATCTAAATTTGCCTTCCACAAGGTAAAGTACCTTGGGTATCTACTGGGCAAGGGCCTAATCAATCCTCAAACAGAGAAAGTAAGGGCTATACAGGACACTCCTTTTCCCCAGACAAAAAGAGACTTATGGGCTTTCCTAGGCCTTGTAGGATACTACAGGCGTTTTATTCCACAGTTTTCTGCTGTAGCTGCCCCTCTCACTGACCTTTTCCGCAAATCTGCCTCCCCTTCACGTCTCCACGCCCCCTCAGAATCTGAGTCCATAGCATTCAGTCACTGAAGAACGCCCTGACCTCCTCCCCTGTTTCACTCACACCTAATTTCAGGGAACCCTTCATCCTCCAGACAGACGCTTCAGGGGTGGGCATAGGGGCTGTCCTCTCCCAGAGAGACCCAGACGGGCACGAGAAACCCATCCTCTATATTAGCAGGAAGTTGTTCCCTCGTGAGACGGTATATCCCACTATTGAAAAGGAGTGCTTGGCTGTGAAGTGGGGCATTGAGAAGCTGAAATATTATCTGGAGGGGAGGCCCTTTGTGCTATATACTGACCATGCCCCTCTAGTCTGGCTCCAGAGAAACAAGGGATGCAACAAACGGGTTCTTAGGTGGTTCCTGACTCTCCAGCCTTTCCAGTTCGAAATCCGGCATCGTAAGGGCAGTGAACAAGGCAACGCGGTTTACCTGTCCCGTTTTCCTCTTTCCCCCGATCGGGGCAATCCTAGGGGAGGGGTGTGTCGGGAATCCGGGAATGAACTGGGGGATATGGAGACCTGTCCCGCACTGCATTCTGAGCCTGTGGTTCTGCTGCTTCGTACACAGGACGAGGACTACACCTTTAAGGCCTCTTTTGTGATCGGCGGGGAGGACTTTTCTCCAGTGACGTCATCGGGAGCTGACCTATCGAAGCTGGCGGTGACAGAAAGGGGGCGTGTGGATTTTGGGTCAAAGGGAGAGCGGAAGGAGGAACCGAGGAAGGCCGGAGAACGGACGGAGGACGACGCGGAGGGCGAGAGACGACAGGAGTTTCCTGCGCAGCCATCTGAAGTAGACGTACGGGATACCAGAGAAAAGCCGGGAGGCCAACGAGACCACGCGCCGCCCTGCCAGCCTCCTGGAGGAGAGTGGCTGGAAAAGGTATGGCGCCGTATATGGGGGTCTCGGGGCACTGGGTGGGTAAGGGAGGTACTTAGAGGGAGGGCACCGTTTTAACCAGGTCGCACACGGTGACGGAAGATGGTGATCCCTCACTGAACCCTCCCCAAATTCTGGTGAAGCAACCCGGCCAAACCACTGATTGTGGTTTTTTTGTTTTGTTTCCTTTTTGTTATTTTACATCCTAAACCTCCGGTGCCTCGTGGAGACAACCGTGTATCCTGGGTGGATCCTCCCTTGCCAAGCAGGAAGCAAGCTGGGACTCGACACTCTGTACAGACCTATATTGGTGCAAATAAAACCAAGTCGCCTATTACTAAGCACTTCCTACTGAGTCCTCGTTCATTGCATAGACCGTGGGGCCCTGGGGCTGCGAATTACGACATATACAAAGCGGCATAGTAAGATAGAAATTCGTCTCTAATCTCGGAGGTGCTGTGCAATGTGCAGCCTGTGGAGGAACTAATGCGAGTGATGTATGACCATCCAACCGGCGGTCTAGTTAGACGCGCTAACGTGCGGCCAGGTCTATCCCCTCCCCATAACGCCTAGCCACGGCATACTTGATTAAAAAACAACTTTCGCGTTCTGCTGCGTCTCTAAATTCTGTGAGAAGCCTCAGGCGACGGGTGAGCCTGTCGGGATTGGAGCCCACAGCCCGCATGTTGTCCAACTACGCTAATTGCTTCTCAATGCGCGCGATTGAGCCGCGCAAATCTTTAAGTACTCCTGAGTGCTTAGAAATGCATATTCCACGCATGTAGGCTTTAAACGCCTCCAAAAGAGTGGACCACGAGCTCACAGAGCCTTTGTTAAGCTCGAAGTAATCAATTACAGCCTCCCTAAGTTCAAATCAAAACACCTCATCCATCAGGGCATGACCCGGGAAACTCCACACCCTCTCGCAACCCTCTGGTCTGGGTATGCATATGCGTAAAACCACAGGGGAATGATCTGAATAAGTACTCGGAAGGTGCTGGGTCGTCCTGTACCATGAAGCAAAGTTGGGGGAGACAAGCCAAAAATCTAATCTGGTCCAGGTGCCATATTGAGCAGCATAGTGAATAAACACAGCGTCACCTGGATTACGCTGATGCCACACATCCACAAGGCCAATGGACTCACACATATCTAGCAAATGGTGGCGCGAGCACAGCTAGGTATCAGGGGATTTAGATGTACTATCCCGCCCCGGATCTAACAGAAAATTAAAATCACCCCCATACATATATAGTCTGCCTCAAGTTGTAGGAGCTGCGCATGAAGGTCTTGGAAAAATTCTGGGCAGTCAACATTAGGTGCCTATACGCAAATGAACGCAATCCGGTAACCCATCAGGAGACCCTCTACCAAGGTGTAACGCCCCTCCCTATCCGTGTGCCCTCTCACAAAGTGGAAAGGAACCCTTTTATGTATCAGGATAGCCGTACCCCGTGCATATGTGCTATAGCCAGCAAAGTAGCGATGTGGTCCCCAGCTCGAGGCGAAAGTGGAAGTGTGGGCTCTGGGCAAGTGAGTTTCCTGCAAGAAGGCGACATCTACCTGATGCCGCTGTAGATAATGCAAGACCTGTCTACCTTTCTTTGCATTATTAAGCCCCCGGACGTTCCAGGTGATTAATGTGAGATCTGAAAATGGTGCTAACCTACCCCGATCAGACATTCCTGCGATTTGGACAGTGAATGAGCATGTGCATTGGAATCAAAAAGTGTCATGCTGCAGAGAGTAAACAATTTGAAAATAGATGACAACCCCAGGAATCTTCCATGTCCCCCCACCTCCCCCCACCCATCCCTATGCAACATAACGCAGGGAGTGTCCTCTGTGAAAAAACACAAACCTGTATCATGTAAACACCCTCGTACAACAAGCTGAATCAGTAAAAGATACGTATCACAGAATTGAAACAAACACAAAGTGATCAACACTTGGGGTGTGGCAACGCCGCGCCAGTTACCCAACCTGCAAAACATTTAAAAAACATGTCAATCGCCCATAATAAGAGATTACGCGCAACAATTAGTCACAGTGTGCCCGTACAAATCAACCAGATCACTCATTGGAAAATAAGTCAACACTAGCAGCCGGGCCACTATTAGGAGGTGATGCCCCGGGTAATGTCCTATTCTTGTGGCCGCTGCTTTTTCCCTTGTAGTTCCTACAGAATTCCTGGACCGCTGTGCGAATGTCGAATACACGAGTCTTGCCATCAAAGTCAACTCAGAGTCGAGCAGGGTACAGCATACCACATTGTAGGCCCAGATTCCGCAGCGTAGCCTTCACGTCAGCATATTTTTTCCTTGCGTCCTGGACCATAATAGTGAAGTCTGGGTAAAGGGCCAATGTCGAGCCCTGCCAAGTGACGGTACCCACACCCTCGCCAACCTCAACACAGTATCTCTGTCCCGAAAATTTAGTAAGCGGGCAATGATAGGTCTAGGATGGCAGCCCGGGTTAGGACGGGGACCCAAGGAGCGGTGGGCCCTTTCTAAGAGAAAAGTGGATGTGAAGGCCTCTTTACCAAAGATGTCCGTGAGTAAGGACTCCACAAACTGATCCATATGCCCTGTGTTGGATGACTCCGGAACCCCCAGGATGCGGACATTATTGCGCCTACTGCGCGCCTCCGTTCTTGATGGCCACCTCCTTAAGGTCCAGACGCTTGGTAGATTGAGCTGCGCCATCTTCCAAATCAGACACCCTGCCTTCCACCGTATCTAGACGTTTCTCGTGTATGTCAAGCTTGGCGCCCATGGCGTCCAGCCATTTATCCAGCGTGTCGAAACGACCCCCCAGGATCTTAAACCCAGCCCGCATTTCTAACAGCAGTGAATTTTCGCAGCCGGGGCCTCATTGGAACCAGTGTCCTCCATGCCTCCCTCCGTCACTCCGCCACCAGAGTCAACCGATTGCTCAGCAGGCTTCCCAAACTGCAGTAAACGTTGTCTGGGGTCCTTCTGCCACATTCCGTCCCTGCCGGGCGCCCTAGATGCCAGCTTGGTTTAGGGAACAAACAGTGATTCAGCCGCACCTGGGGGTAGCAAGTATGGGCCCACCATGGCTCGAGGACCACCCAGGGCTTCACAGCCAGTAAGTAGATGTAGTTGTCGCTCTTTATTCCAAGTATATACGTAGGGCCTAGGCCATGTACAGCTGGGTCGCTCTGCGGCTTCCCTCAGCACCTCATAACTTGCCTTAGCTCCTGCACCATTGGTGGCCGCATCTGAAACTGATCAGGGCAGGAGCAGGGCTGCAACAGATGGGCACAGTTGCCCCGGGGCCCAAAACAACATGCATTGAACTTGCTGGTATCCGGGCGGTCTCAGACTGCCCCCGGCACCGCCAGGCAAGCCCGACCCCCCCGCGGCCCCCCGCCCAGCACCAACAGCCGGGTGGCTGGCCCACAGGCTCACCCGAGGCCCCTGTCGCCGCGGTGCCTCCGGGGGCTGAGAGGGCTGAGCAACAGCAAAGTATGGAGCCACAGGCCACGAGTTACCCACAAGAGGGGGGGGCACGTGAAGAGAACAGGCCTACCTGTAGACCGGCGGTGCCCGCGAGGCCAACCCAGCAACGAAGGTCCGCCGGAGCTGAAATCAAGTGCGGTGATCAGCGCGGCCTAGTCCCCAGCCATGCCCTGCTCCATGCTGCACCTCCGTCATTGGATCCTTTCTACTACCGCTGCCGCCCTCATAGGAGCTCCGGCTCCAGAAACGGTACCCATGCACACGGGCGTTCTCTGACAGTCCGCAGCATCGTTCCTCTCTGATTTAGGCCGGGTGGAATGGGTGAACGCGTGAAGCTCATCGGGATCGCTGGCAGAGCTTCAGCGCTGAGCCATCATGGTCGGCAGCCTGGCCACGCCCCCCCAATATGGTATCTTTAATCTGAACATAATCTAAAATCCGAGACAAGTGTTATATGACATAAAACCTCCACCTAGACCTGCACAGTACAAGGCTTTGAATGCCTGGGAGCATGCTGAACATGCAAAGAGTAAGGAAAAGAATAAAGCTATAAGGACAGTTCTTAGTTGAATGGATGCTAAGTGGGAGCAGGCAGGTGTGGAGAAGGTATATGGTCAAGGGATTGAAGTTGTACCCAATATTAACTAATGACAATGCAAAGAAATGGAAAGCACAGGGAATGAAGGATACTGACACTCAGGAAAAGTCTAGCACTGAAAGTGATGCTAGCGATGACTTTGCGGAGGATTTGCTGTCCTCCGAACCTTCTCACTACTATATAGTCCAGCCTGCTGGTGGATGTCCCCCAGGTAATGGTGGTGGGGCAACGGAAACCTTTAATTCTGTCCCAACTCCAACAGCCCCAGCTGTGATCGTCCTGGTCCAGATGACCCCATTGTGACGGTCCCTATTGCTACTACTTCAGTCATGCCAGTTCCAGTGGTGACTACCCCTATTAAAACTGCCCAGACTGTAAATGTTCCTGCTGTGACTGCCCCAACTTCCATGGCCATGATTCCCATGATTTCAGGTGCAACTGCTGAAAATCCCATTGCCCCTGTGCTTCCCACGGCTCTGAATTAACCATTAGTTGTGTGGAATCCCAATCCGCTAGCAGAAGCTGTAGCTTCAGAACTGACTTTAGTGTTCACAACACTGATTGCTGAGAGTGTAATTGGGTTTTTCAATCTGGGAGCACGGCCACAAAGTGAGGGGGTATCTCTGGAAAGTAGATAAATAGAAGAGATGGATGATAGTCCACTGGCTTGAATGACTTTTAGACCTTTAGATGTCCCTAGATTGTTTTGGGAATTTGTATGAACTCATAAAAGGAAATTTAAATACAACATATCTTGATAGGTATCATGAAAACAAGCTCCATATTTTAAGTAAAGAAATAAATTGGCGTGCTGTAGAGGCATATATGAAATTGACAGAGTTAGCAAATGAGTATAATATTGGTAGAGGAGTCCTTCTTTCCAAAGGTGCCTTCGAGTACATGTCGATGAAGAGATGATTACTACTACAAGGACTTCTGGGATTAAGATCCACATTTGAGGGTTGAGATAAAGATCCACTTTAGAGAGTTGGGTGCTTTCCCTTTAAGAGAAGTACATGGAAAGGACTATGTGCACATGCCCTTGAGTTGAGTTGATCTTGCTACCTTTACAAATTGATTCCCAAAATTGAGGGGAAATCCTCACTTGTCGTGCATTCTAGTAGATCGATTTGTGAAGATCTCAGATTTGAATATCTTTTTCGACTTTGTGGTTCCCTGTGACCTATGGGCAAAATGTAAAGTGTCTGTACAGTGGCCTAATGCTGAACCTCCGAGAGTGGCTCAGACAAATGCACCATCCCCTATGGTGATGCAGACGTTTGAGCAAGTGATTAATTTCTTGAAGGGAAAGATCCCACAAAAGGAGATGGACTGGTTGAAAATAAATCAGAGCGCTCAGGAAGCTAAGCTGTCAGTGCATGCTTACTAAGAGCTTTTGTTGGAGGTGTTCAGACAGTATTGCGCTGTTGACAACCATGAAAAGGGTGATAAGAGCAATCTTGTGTCACTGTTTGTTCTTGGGTTATGCCTGGAGATTGGTTTGCACATTCAGCAGAACCTTATTTGCTGGCGAAGTAAGCCTTTAGATGAGATACTTTGTTATGATATGTATTGCAATCATGAGCAGGTGAAGAAATGGAAGAGGCTCAAGGAGAAGTTTTTGTTGGCCCAAGCAAAACTGGCACAGAAAAGGTTTCAGAATGGCCCTTATAGGGGAAATAGTGTTGGTGGCACAATGCAGGTAGTTGGATTTCATGGTGGAGGACTGATAATGCAGGGTGGAAATGGTGTTCTGCAAGGTAGAGGTTGTGGTATTCGGATAGACTGGAATAGATGTAGCAACATTGACAGTAGAATCCTTGTCATTACTGCAATAAGTTGGGCCACTGGAAGAAGGAGTGTATGCTCAATCCTAACCAAATGTCTGGTGATGGTCAAATGCAAGATGCAAATCCAATGCAGATGCAAAATGTACAGACACAGCTACCTCAGAATCCCAGCATTTTGCAAGTCCCGATGATGCAAGTTCCCTAAGCCCCAATAGCCCCACAGAATATGTGAACCCCAAGGTTCAGTGAGAACCAGGTTGCAAGAGCAAATCCTAATCCTTTTGCGAATCAAGCCAGTTTCCAACAATTCCCGCTCTTCAATACTTCTGGGGATTCGGGGTCTGATCAATCACAATGACAGTGCCAGAGAGGGAGGAAAATTGCGTACTTGTGGCAGTCTAGGAGGTAGACCAAAGTGGTACATTTGTAGAAGCAGAGGTGAATGGCCACCAAGTGCCCTTTTTGATTGACACTACCCATTCCACTGTTAAAATATCAGAAGTCCGAAACCCCTACCACTCTTGGGAAAAGAGATCTAAGTTGTAGGTGTTGCAATTAAGCAGATCATAAACCCTGTTTCAGTGAAAGTCCCTGTTAAGATAGGTTCCTTTGAAGAAGACCACCAGTTTGTGGTTTGTGATCCTAGTCTGGTCAACTTGTTGGCCGCGCCCTGTTATGCGAGTTAAATTGCATAATCTGCTGTACACTAGATGGAGTTGAGTTCTAAACACATAAAGAAGATGTAGATTTTAAACTAGCCAAACAAGTAACAGACATTGGGTTATCCCCTAACGACTGTAGATGATATGCCCACTGATTTGAAAAACAGTCTAAAGCCCAAAGTCTGGGATCTCTCAGGCAAGGATATTGGACTTCTAAACGGCAGCGGCTCCACTGTAATGGCGGAGGAGCATCGCCTCCTGCTCAAAACCAGCAGATGAAAAATAAAATGATAATAACATTTTTTTTTTAACATTCAATTTTTCATTGACTGAGTCGATGCAAGTCTAGGGTGGGGCAGGTCGGGCCATCCTCTAGGCCTAAAGAGAGTGGCAGGGAGGAGAAATGGTGGGCACCTGTAAGTGCGCATGCCAGTTTGGCTGGCTGTCTTAGGATGGCTAAACTGTCATGCACACTTATATATCTCCAACCCAGCTGTGTTGCACAGCCAGGTGGAGAAAAGTCCCTGAGCGAGCATCAAAACACCCCGCTCAGGTCCATTCCGGAGCTTCTCTCATGCTTGTTAATAGCATGAGAGCAGCGTCTGGATTGGGTGGGGAATCCGGGAGCCTGTGCTGTGTGGCCCATGGACTACTGGGAGCAGAAGAGCACCGAGGTGGCCAGTAGCATCAGCAGCAAGTAAGTAATTTTTTTATTATTATTTGCCTCCCCCCACTCTGATCCACCACTTTTTATTGGCCGCAGACACCACTGCTTATAAAAGATGTCGAACCTGTCTGGATTACTGTTAAACCAAATGCTGAATATTCCTGTCTGCCCCAATAAATCTTTCACCAGGCAGTGGCTGGCATTGCCCCAGTGATTGAGTCCTAGATACAGCAAGGAATTTTGAAAGAGAGCTTGAGAATTCCATGCAGTTCTCCTACTATGAGCCTGCAGAAGCCTAACGGCAAGTACTACATAGTACATGACCTTAGAATGATTAATAACATGGTTGTCCCTTACTGTCCTGTGGTACCTTACCCTGTCGTGATACTGTTCCAGATTCCATGTGAAGCCAAGTGGCTTACAGTTGTTGATTTGTTCCAAGAGTTCTTTTACAACCCACTGCACAAAGAGAGTCAAATACTTTTTGCATTCTTGTTCTAAAATATAATTTTGACATGGTGCTAATTTCCGGAAGGCTATAGAGAAAGCCCATAGATCCTCAACCAGATCTTGAAAATGAATCTACAGACTCTAAAGTTGTTGTGTAACTCAGTTTTGGTTCAGCCTATTGACGACCTGATAGTGGTAATAATGTTGAAATAGGCACATCAGCAGGACACTTTTGCTTTGATAAATCTTTGACCGAAAACGGACATAAAGGTCCCTGAGTAAACTACAATATTGCCAAAAAGAAGTCTTGTATCTGGGACATCTGGGAGCAAAGAAGGTGTCACAGGAGAGAATCTCTGCGACTTTAAAAATGAATCCTCTCACTATGCAGAGATAAGTTAGGATGTTTCTAGGAATGGTGGGCTATTGTTGTCAGTGGATATCCAACTTTTCTATATATGCAAAACCTCTACAGAGGTTTATGCACAAGGATGTGTCTGATCTGATACCACGGTACAACAAAAGCATGAATGCCTTCCTAGAGTTGAGAGAAAGTCTCTGCTGTGCCCTGGCCCTAGGAATAGCAGTAAACAGTAAAGACTAGGCCTGGGCGGAGCTGGCGTATACCTCTACGCGTAGCTCCACGGAGTTTGAAAAAAACTCTGTGGAGCTACGCATCGCTCCGCTCCGCTCCCTCCCCGCTCCCTCTCCACTCCTAAATGCTTTAAAAAGATATAAAGAAGGCACTTGCCTGTGTTTCTGCCGCCTCCCCTGCCTGGCCGCTCTCCATCCTGCTCCTCTCGCGTCCTCAACGTCCTTCTTCGAAAAAAAACACTACGTTGTAAGTCTTGCACATGCGCACTCGCAAGACGTACAACGTAGGGGTATATTCACAAAAACGTGCGATAACTAACGCAAGAGTAGCATAACGCAACTTTCAATATCGCAGCCTATCGCGGGAAAATAACCCCGTGTCAATGTGGAATTCACAACAAGGTGGTAGCAAGCGATAGTCTGCCGAAACCGCGGACAATGTCCGCGATACAACCACCACGATGGAGATAAAAACACAAACCACAACACCAAAAAACACGCGATGGGCCAAAGCGCGATGAGGAAATCAGCGACAAGCAGCGCCAGGCCTGCAACACACACCTGGCAGGCGTCAAAAATCACCATAAAAGTAGAAAAAACACCCACTCACAAACTGACTAACACCCAAGCACCATGGAGGCAGCCGGAGCAGGCGCAGAGGACGAGCACAACCCCACAAGCACCCCGGACGACCAGCCTGGGACCTCGGGGACAGGGAAGGGCAAGGACAAGAAGACGAGGAAGGCCAAGTTCAGTCCGCAGGCGAACAGGATCATAGTCATGGAGGTGATGGAACACCATCAACAACTCTTCGTCACCTCCAACGTGTCATTGGGCACCAAAACTGGAATATGGCGGGACATCGTCGACAAGGTGAATGCCGTCGGAGAGCACAAGCGGACAATGGACAAGGTCAAGAGGCGATGGAATGACATCAAGCGGAAGACCAAGGAGAAACTCACCGCCAACCAGAAGGCAGCAACGCAGACCGGAGGTGGGGGCCCAGTGCCACAGCTGGAGCTGGATGACATGGAGGAGCTGGTGTCGACAGTCATCAGTGTGGAGACTGTGGCTGGAGTCGGGGGACCGGACACTGCTCGACAGGACACAACACAACCGCAACAGGGTGAGTGACCACCAGGTACTGGGGGGACGGGTGGAGATGGCCACAATGGCACACATGCACAAGCAAGCAGGGCACAATGCACACCCACAATGACCCTGGGTCCTCGCCCAGACACACAGACTATCAAAATGTACAATGCCATGCTGTCTGAATGTCAACCTGTACCATGCGGCTACATACATGTGGACACATTGTAATACACCATCTCCCCTTCACATCACAGTGGCATCGTCAACACCTCCTGCAGAGCAGTCCCAGCCACTCTTCACTGATGACGAGGAGGACAACACCAGCATCGACACCCAAAACATCCAAGACATCATTGACCTCATCCGCCACTCACCTCCAGGATCAGGGCAGCCCAGCCACATCGATGAGACCCCACCCACCACACAAACCACCCAGCAGGAGCCACCCACAGCCCCGGCACTCTTCCAAGACCCCCAGGAACAACACATGGCCTTCCAATGCCGTGTGCTGGAGGGCCAGAGGGAGACGGCTGAGCGGGTGGGGTTCGACCTCATGGCTACCAAACTGGACGCCATCCATGGGTGTCTACGTCCGCCCCATGGTCTCCAACCAGCCCTGACTGACATCGCTGGAGTCATGACGCGGAGAGAAGAACACCTGTCCACTCAGAGTGGCTTCAGCGATGCCAGCGGTGAGCTGGCACACATGCGGAGGCTCATGGAGGACATGGTGCGGATGGAGGCGGAAAGGATGGCAGCCACCGCTGCACACCATTGAAATGTAGCAGGGATATACCATGCCCTGCAGTACTTCATCATGGCATTGCTGCCACAAGGCGTGTCGCTGATGAATGCGGCTGTCCGCACACCATCCGCATCTCCGCCCCCTGGTGTGTCAGTGCCTCCCAGTGTGGCAGGCGTATCTACTCAGGCCCCTGATGTGTCAGTGGCACACAGTGCCGCAGCCGGTACTGCAACACCCACAGGTGGGGCAGAGCACACATCCGAAGACGTGGATGGGTTAGCTCTCATAAGGAGGCACTAGCATACATTTCTGCCACCTGGCCTGTTTCTGCTTGGTCCCGCACATGGCCTCATGACCTTCCACTGACCCCCCGATACACTCCGATGCACTCACCTTGGACAGCGACATGGACTGCCACATCCTGTTTGACGACCAATGACACGGCGACCAGACTGCGGACTGTACCCTTCCTCTTCCGCAGTACATGTCATCCCCGGTTGAACTCTGGCTGGCCCTCCACATGCCCATATTGTGTAGTGTGCTCAGCATTGCCCTGTACCGCTCCAGCTGCATAACTGCACTGGATGTGCAATACACATCCAGTGACGCACTACTGTGTCATGTCTTTCATCATTCATGTGTGAATGTGTGGATGAATGTAGGGACAGTGACTTCCCTAGCGTCAATGATGTTCATCCTGTGGGATGCCAGTCAGAGAGTGCTACATTGCATTTCGTGTACCGGGTCCCGTGAACACTACAACAGGGACACACGCATCAGTCACTTCCTTGTTCGGACATGGACTGAACCATGCCCAGAGCCCACAAGTCATTGTTGCAAGCCCTGCACTGGTCCGGCGTACGGCAGGCCAGACCACTCCGCTAACACTACGAGGGGGGGGGCCCTCATTGCTACCCATCGCAGGCGTACTCGCTGGTGGTGTGCAGGTCACTGGTCTAGTTGTCAGCATGTCACAGCCACTCCCTGAGGGCAGGTTTGCACACACACCACACCCATCCGGCACAGGCGTCACAGGCCATGTGACTCCGCAAACATAAGGGGCCGACGACATCACATTCCCATCTGCCGGTGGTGACTGGATGACGGACGCTCCACGGTTCTCAATCATTAAGGGCCCATGAGTTTTTGCGCACAGGGTTAGTGGCACACGAGGCCTTGTGGATGGCACGGGCCTACCACCACGTGGCACAGACTGGGGTTGCACAGGGTTAGTGGCACACGAGGCCTTGGGGATGGCACGGGCCTACCACCACGTGGCGCAGACTGGGGTTGCACAGGGTTAGTGGCACACGGGGCCTTGCGGACGGCACAGGCACCCCGCCACGGGACGGTGACTTTGGGTGCACTGAGTCAGTGGCACCTTAAGCCTTAATCTGCTGAGCGGGTGTGCAGCCTGCGATGATGTCCCGTCCCGGCGGTCCTGACAGCTCAGGTTTTGTGTGCCCTGCTGGACCGCAGTGTAGGCCAGAGCCAGCGGACAGCGCAGGCCTACCGCCACGTGGCGTCGCTTCCGGGATCCCAGAGTTGGTGGCACCCATTGGGCTGAGCGGGTGCAGCCTGCGATGGTGCCGGGTGCCCTGGTATGTCCTATGCCATGGAGTAATCAAGATCCAGCACCAAACGTGAGACCAGGTGGCCTGCGGAGCGGGACTGCATGATGTGGAGGGTGCCATGTCCGCGGGCCCCAGGCTTGTGGCTTGCAGCGGCATGTGGTGGGACCTCCTGTCTACGCGCCGGTGGCGGAAGGTGAGCATTGAGGCCTGGGTGTGCATGGGCGGGCCTGCTCCGATGGGCGGTGGGAGGGGTTGGGGTGCCTCTGCCTGGGTGTGCATGGGCGGGCAGGCGATGTTGTCTTGTGCAAGTGTGTGTACTGTGCCAGTCATCTATCTGGACTCTGTTTCAGCTGACGGCTCTGACTCAGATGTGTGACCTGGTGTCCTGCTATACATACTGGCACGTGGTTGGAGACACACCGGTGGCAGCAGGTGAGCAGTGTGGCCTGGGTGCGCAGGGGCGGCACTCTCTCTCTCTCTCCCTGTCTTCCTCTCTCCTCTTCTCTCTCTCTCTCCCTCTCTTCCTCTCTCTCTCTCTCCCTCTCTTTCTCTCTCTCTCCTCTTCTCTCTCTCTCTCCCTCTCTTCCTCTCTCTCTCCCTTCCTCTCTCTCTCCTCTTCTCTCTCTCTCTCTCTCTCCCTCTCTTCCTCTCTCTCTCCCTCCCTCTCTTCCTCTCTCTCTCCTTCGCGCTCTCTCTCTCTCTCTCTGATGTGCGCAGTACACACCTTCTCATCATGTTTTTTGTCTTACAGGCTGTGACCTACGTATTGTCCCGAGGGGAGCGGCCATGTGTCTTCATTTCATTTCAGTGTTCATTTTAATAAAGTTTCATTTGTTGCTTCGAAAGTGAATGTGTGCTGCTCATTTCTGCGACGACACATGCATGTCACCAGTTGTGATTGTGTGACATCAAGCGGAATATTTTGTGCATGTTTAGGTGTGGCTGATGTGGCATGTCTTTGGTCGGGGGGGTGCCAGGGAGGGGTGGTCCTGGGGGTAGTGGCGGTGGGTGTTGTGGCCCTCTTGGGTGTCCGGGCCACATGATGGGTGGCTCCATGGCATCTGTTGCCCTTCCGATGTAGCCCTGGGCTGTGCTCCCTTTTGGTTTGCAGGCTGCCGTCCGACTTTACACCAGGTCAGAGCAGGTGTAGATTTTCTGGTGCTAACGTGCCTTATCACCTGTTTTGTGTTTTTATCGCCGATGTGGCTGGTCGTTGAGAATGTTGAGGTGTGATGTTGTTGCGCCTTTTGGCATGGGTACGCCCACTCTGCATCTCATTAGCGATAGTTGCGCGGGTCCTCTGTGCCGATGTTTTTTGCGGCTGCTATCGCGGGTAAACTGGTGCTGTGGGCTGTCTGCACCAGCTTGTGAATGGGGAGGTATATTTATCACGACTTTGGCTGCGATAAAGTGCCGTTAATTCGGCAATAGCTCCTTGTGAATATGCCCCGTAGTGTTTTATTTATGAAAAATGATGAGGACATGAGAGGAGCAGGAAGGAAAGCGGCCAGGCAGGGGAGGCGGCAGAAACACAGGGCAGTGCCTTCTTTATATCTTTTTAAAGCATTTGGGAGGGGGGAGGGAGCGGCTAACTCTGCTGCGCCACGGAGGCAGAGTTTTTGCCTACTCCGCGTTTGCCACAGAGCGCGGAGGAGGCAAATCTCCGCAAACTCCGCTGGCGGAGCGGAGTTATCCGCCCAGGGTTAGTAAAGAGTTTATACTATTTTGCAGTGAGAGGGAGGGCTGCCCTCTCTCAGTGCTTACACGAACATATGGTGATTTCCAGAGACCTGTAGCCTACTTTTCAGCCACACCCTGTAGCCGCAGGACTGCCCGGTTGCCTTAAAGCTGTCACGGCAGTAGGTGTCCGCATCCACCAGAGTGAAAATATAGTCATGGGCTATCTTCTTATAGTAGTGGTCCCCCATTCTGTAGTAAAAATTCTTACTCGCACCTGACCAGATGCAGATTAACAAAATACAAACAAATTATACTGGCGGCTGACAGTATACCACACAGACGTTGCTGCAGTTTGAGCCCTGCAATGTTGCTGCCATCGCCTGAATGTGAAGCCGAGAGGGGGGAGGCTAAGCATGACTGTCTCACTGTGACTGCACTGTGCCCCAAAAGATGAACCCCCTGGAGAGCCTGATTATTTACTGTTTATGGATTATTCCTGCTTGAGAGATGATTGGGAAACCCGTGAGCTGCCTATGCTGTTTGCACCTTAGAAGGTGTAGTGGAAGTCTCCTGGCTTTGTGATGTAACTAGGGGTGGGTAGAAGTTTTTATTCCACCATAGGAATTTGAGTTATTGAGTAATTCTGCATTACTCATGTAACATGGAATTAGTAACTAATTCTGCCGTTCTGCAGGTGGATTTGAATCAGCACCGCAATGGTTTTACACAGGGCTGGAAGAGGGAGCAGTTCCTCTATTTTTAGAAACCACAGCAGATTAAACTTTAATCGGCAGTGATTTTTAAACATAGAGGGACTGCTCTCTCTTCCAGCCCTGTAAAGTACCAATGCAGTGCAGTGCATACCCCTCTGTGCCCTTACATAAGTATGTAAGAGTGCTGAGACATTTGCACTGGAGAGGATACCCCTTGGTGCCCTTACATAAGTATGTAGGGGCACTGAGGGCTCTGCGCTGCACTGCAGTTGTAGAAGCAGAGGTGTATGCACTGGTGTGGACACCTCCTGGTGTCTTTACGTACTTATGTGAGGGCATCAAGGGGCATGCAGTGCACTGGAGTGCACTGCATATCCCTTGGTGTCCTTACATAAGTATGAAAGGGTACTGAGGGGTATGCACTGGAGTGGATACCCCTTGGTGCCCTTACATACTTATGTAAGAGCACCGAGGGGTATGCATTTCACTGTAGTGCACTCCATATCCTTCGGTGCCCTTACATAAATATGTAAGGGCACTGATGGGTATATACTAGAGTGGATACCCCTCGGTGCCCTTATATACTTATGCAAGGGCACTGCACATTGTGGTCCCCACTCTGCCCCTTCATGGAATTTCACTGAATTCTGGGGAATTTTAATGTAATTCTGTGGAATTCCACAGAATGAAACTCCACCAATTCCACCCACCCTAGAGCTAACTTCAGCCCAAGTGGCAGGATTGGTCGCGCTTACAAGGGCTTGCTGTGTCTCAGACCAATTGAAAATTACCATTTTCAGTCACAGTCATGGCTTTGGTGTTGTTTATGACTTCACATAACTCTGGTCAGAAAGAGGGTTTATGACATCTACTGGGTCACCCATCCAAAATGCCAGTTCTTGGATGAAATTACTAGAGGCAGTGCAGATGCCTCTGGAAATTGCTGTGGTTAAATGTGCAGCATTCAAGAGCGGAAATGTCTATGTTACAGCTGGAAATCTGTACTCTGATGAAGTTGCCCAGTATTGCACTTACAGGTCCTGTACATTTAATGGGGAATATTCAAGTGAATCTAAAAATGAGACCAATTTCAATTTATCGTTGACTACTACTGGTATGTGGGAAGAAGTCAGGAAATTACTGAAAAAAGCATCAGAGATTGAACAGCCGGGTTGGGTTAACTCAGGTTGTGTGAAGAATGTCGATGACATTTGGGTTTCAGCAGATGGAAGACCTGTGTTGCCAGACAGTTTGTGCTCCCCAATGGTTAGGCATTTCCATGGTGTTGCACACATAGGGAAGGATGCCATATTGCAGCTGTTCAGGCAGAACTAGTTTAATCCCGTTTAGAGTGACAGCCAAGAAACTGTGTCCCCATTGCGTGGTTTGTCAGCTAAAGAACGTAGGCAGGAGAAAGTCAGTAACATCGAGTCACATAGGAAGATTAAGAGGTCTCTTTAATTGAATGCGTTTCGATTTTATCAAAATGCCCATGTGCAATGGGTTGCAAAAATACCTAGTTGTGGTGTGTATCTTCTTACGTTGTTTAGAAGCTTACCCCCACTGGAAGGGATGGCAGCCTCACTGTGGTCAAGTTATTACTGTGAGAATTGATTCCTCATTTCATATCTCCAGTTTCTCTTGAGTCAGATCATGGGCCCCACCTCAATAACGAGGTTCTGAGAATACTGTGTGACGCCTTACAGCTTGAACAATATCTGTACTGTAGTTACCGACCTGAAGCATCTGGCTTCGTCAAGCAAGTGAATGGGACTCTGAAGTCCCACCTGGCTAAACTGTATGCTTTTACCTCTTTGAAGTGGCTGGATGCTTTGCCTTTGATGTTGATGAGTCTATGAAGTACCCCTGATTGGCAAACAGGATTGTCACCCCACAAGATTCTCATGGGGAGGGCCAAGAGGTTGCCTGGTGTGCCTGCTAACATGCTTGTGAACACTTCAGATGATATGGTTCTCAACTACTGAAAAGGACTGGCTTATAAGGTGCGTTCTGTCTCTCACCAGGTAGAAGTTGTGATTGCACTCTTGAATCACGAAGAGTGCCACAACCTTAGACCTGGTGACTGGGTCCTGGTAAAGAAGCAGATTGGAAAGTCATGCTTGGAGCCCTGTTGGCATGGGCCGTTCCAGGTGATCCTGGTCACCAACACAGATGTGAACTGTGGTGGATTGCCTAACTGGGTCCATGCCTCCCATTCACAGCGAGCAACTTCTGCCGAGACTGTCAATGGGTTCCCCGGTCGTGCTCGCAGGATGATGCAAGACAGACAACAGGTGATGTATTCCAAGTTTTAATTACCTTATTCTTGTGTACATGCAGTTATCTTTCTATATATTTATTATTGTGCACCTGCAGTTATCTTTCTATGCATTTATTCTCGTGTACATGCAGTTATCTTTCTATGCATTTATTGTTTTGTATCTACATTTACTATATGCATTTATTTTACATGTGCATTATTGCTATTTGATATATGGGAACTTGCTGTAATAAATATTCCTCTTTACTTGGCAAATGAGTGTTGGGCTTTTGTTTATATTGTATTTTGGAACTCTAATGCGGTGTAGAGTCCTGTTTTGAAGAGTGTTCACTTTGTACTCTGGTGTTTTAAAGTCTTGCTCAAGTGTTCTGAAGAGAAAGCAAGACATTTTGGCGTCCCTCGCAAGATTCAAAGTGAAATTGGGCAGAATGTTTGGCAGAAAAAAAAAATGGATAAAGTAGGTTCCCAGATACCAAATGAAATACCAGGATGGGAATTAGTTCCATATAGTCCGCTTGCTCATGAGTGGTCAAATTGTGCTGGGTTGAGTGAGAATTGGAGTGTGCGTATGTATGATGCGCAGCCAGAAGATGTATTCATTTGCTTGCAAAAAGTGCCAATTGAAAAAAGGAAAGAGTATTGTGCATTTGGTCAAAGAGGCTGGATCCTCTTAAATGCTTATATGAAAATGCATGAAAAATTTATTCAGTTAGGAAAGGATGCTGAAATGATGGAAAAACAGCTGGTGGAAGCCAAGAATACTTCTGTAATGTCATGTCAGAACAAATTGTTGCAAGATAAGTTGGAAACTTATCAGCTTGTGGCTGAAAAGGCAGCATGTGTAGCACGTGTAGCATATTATAAATGGAAAAAGCGCAGAGGAAAGCTTAACAAGAGACAGGTGCATTTGGCTATTGCTAAAGCTGGTTTAGGCTGGAACCCAGAGGAGTGGGATGGTAACATATGGGATCTCAGAATTCTCGCCAGACTCTGGGGGATAGTGTGTTCAGGATGTTAGCCAGAATGTGATGGCGGGTCTGAAAACTATCTGAGCAAGATAAATATACCAGCAAAAGATACAGTAACACCCACAAAATCCACAGGGGCTTGTGTTAAACTCTTTGGAGGATTTCACACAGCAGGAAATTAGTGATATCATAGACAGATTCCGACAGAGGTCAGGTGAAACATTGATTGCATGGATAGTGTGCTTGTTTGACTTAGGGTCACAGGGAGTGCATTTAGATCATGGAGATGCAGCAAAGTTTTGTATACTAAGCAATGATCATTGTGCAAGATGAGTTTAGGAATTTTCAGGGAAATGTGCGGATCACTTTACTGCAGTTAGCGGCAGATGAATGTTCACGTAAATACCCAACTGAGTCATATTGGCTGCCAACTGGTTAGCCCTAGTTTACTCTAAGGGATGCAATGCAGACAATGAAAGAGGATGTAATGAAGATTGTATATCTTATAGGCGTTCCTCATGATTTAATGAATGGATTGCTAAATACATCCATGCGAAATAAGATAAAGATTTTGGCCCCTTTGTACAAGGTTACGCGAAAGAAACATGAGTTTGAGTGGGGAGAACAGCAAAGAATGCATTTGAATCTGCAAAGGAGGCTACACCATGTGCCTTGGATTTGTGTCCAGTACAAGAGAGGGATGTTGAGCTGAATGTGACAGTACCGGGGCGGTATGCCAATAGGAGTTTGTGTCAGAAACAAGGAAAGAAGAGGGTGCCTTTAGGATTTTGGGCCAAAAAGTTACCAAATGATGGCAAGTGGTACATTCCATTTGAAAAGCAGTTGCTTGTATGGTATTGGGCCATGCAGGCACTGAGCAGTTGACCCTGGGGCACAATGTGATTTTGAGATCTGAGATTCCTACAATGCAATGGGTGATGAGTTCCCCAAGACTCATAGAATAGGGCATGAGCAGAAAGCCAGCATTATCAAGTGGAAGCGATACATACAAGTCAGGGCCTGAGTAGATCCCAAAGGTACTGCAGTGCTGCATGAGCAGGTGGCACAGGCCCCAGTGGAAGATACATATGTGTTACAGGATGTGCCTGAGATACAAGAGCCCCATGTGAAGTGGGGTAATGAGTTGTGGCAAGAGATCTGGGAAATGTTGCCACAAAGCACAGTTACTGTATATTATGTAAATGCCTACTTCCCAACAGACTCATTAGAACAGTGGTGTAATTCCTTTGCAGATGAAAAAGCCAACATTTTGGAGGCTGAGGTGACGACACAGAATTCTGATTTCATGGGAATGGCTAAGTGGGCACACCAAAAATATGGACACCGGGGAGAGAAAGCCACTAACAGGTGGGCAGAGATTAGAGGGATGCATATCCCCCTAGATTTGTGATTATGCAATGCCCCATTTGTCAGCATACACAACATAGACTAGTCCCACAGGTGGTGAGAGGTTAGCTAGGGAGGGGAAAGCTTCTAGGACAGATATGGCAGATCGACTACATTGAGCCGCTGGCAATTAGTCAGGGTTGTCAGTATGCATGTACAGTGGTGGATACTTACTCTGGCTACTTGATAGCCTTTCCATGTCAATGTGCCACTCAGCAGAATACTTTGAAAACAGTGAATATACTTACTTTATATTATGGTATTCCATTGCAGATCCAAAGTAAAAATGCTACTCATTTCAAAGGCAAATTGGTGCAGGATTATTGTGCACAGCAAAACATAGAGTGAATGCCGAAAAAAATGTCAGATGGGTCATTAAAATGTTAGAGAGATAACTTGCATGATGCATTGATAATTTTGAACAACAGGCCTTTGACAAACGCAGAAACTCCATTAATGCGAATGTTGACACCAGCTTTGCCGATTCAGCCTCACATGGTCACTAACACTATCTTGTTATGGGAGGCAACTCCTGGAGCCTTAGTTCCATATCGGGCCACCCCAGAGGCTGCAGGTCTTGATTTACATGCTTTGCAGATGCACAGACTGAAATCCAGAGATATAGCTTTAATTAAAACCAGGGTTGGAATTCAGATTCCCTCGGAGAATTTTGGATTGATTGCCCCTCATTCTAGGCTCGCCTTGTAAGGCATCCAGGTTTTGGAAGGGGTGATAGATTCTGATTACCAAGGAGAGATAAAAGTGATACTGTTAAACAGAGGAGACACTGATTTAGTAGTGCAACCTAGAGATCGGGTTGCTCAGATTGTCATCATGCCAGTTTATGGAAGAACTGCTAGGAAGGGGACTGCCCCAGCCCTTCTTACTGTAGGAGGAAAGGGAGGGTTTGGCTCCACTGATAAGAACCCAGGAGCCAAAGTATGGATTAAATCCCCCAATAACGCTCCTACAACTGTTGATATCATAGCTACAGGAAAAGGCGACATTCTAGTTGTAATGCGACCTGGAGAGGAGAAATGGGAACCTGTGTCTGCTGATAAATGCTATTTGTGAGAATTAAGTTGTCTATACTTCTAGGTCACAGTATGGCGTGTTTCTGTCTGAATAGTTCTACTTGGACTGTGTTTCGGCATGTCCGGAGCGACCGGGAGGGTCCAGGGATGCCCACAGCCAAGGGACTCAACCGCCAGCATCACATGCATGTTAAATTACCCAAGAGATGGTTCTTTTCATGTCGCAATACGTAGTACACCTAGATTACAGCGAAACTGACTGATGGACCTTGTGCCTTAACACGATTAGGACTTATGATGTTTCCTTTGCATTCAGCTTTACATTCTTGTTATACGAGAGATACATTTCAATTGTCTAAAGGCAGTAGGCCTGATTCAGAAAGGCAATCTGAAACAAAAGTCTAACTTTACGACTTTTGGTATTCACAGAGGTCATTTATGCGTCGTATCTTTACGTCCGCATTCGGACCGGACTCACCGGCTCAAGCCGTACTCTCTGACTCGGGCCAGAATCTCCGACGTGGGCCAGATGAAATATAATCAATGGGCCAGAATGCAATTATTACAAAAAGGAACATTAAGAATGTGAGATAAATGGTAGAGGAGGTAATGAAAATCAGTTTGGGCAGAGAAAAGAGTGTGGCCAGACACTATATCAATTCCCAGACAAGTTTGCTCCTTTGCATCATGGTACATGCAGTCTACAATTTGTGCTCCCCTCAGAGTTGACTGTAGTGTTACACCACAGTATTCAGTGTAACACTACAGTCAACACTGAGTGTGGTGTAACTCTACAGTCAACACTGAGGAGTGCAGATTGTGGACTGCATGTACCATGATGCAAAGATAAGCTTTGCAGGGATGTGATGCAGTGTCTGGCCACACCTCTCCTGCCCAGGCTGATTTTCATGACCTCCTCTACCGATTATATCATGTTCCTAATGTTTCTTTTTTGAAAAATTGTATTCTGGCCCGTGATTACAATTCATCTGGCCCGAGCCGGAGATTCTGGCCCGAGACAGAGAGTACGGCTCGAGCCGGAGATTCCGGCCTGACTGCGGAAGTAAAGATATGGCTCGTAAATGACCTCTGTGAATACCAAAAGACGTAAAGTTAGACTTTTGCCTCAGATTGCCTTTGTGAATCGGGCCCTGTGATTCTCAAATTACCTTGAGCCTCATTAGGATGGCGTCGGACTTTTGTCCAACCGCCATGCATTCAGAAAAGGGACAGCCGACTACAAGTCAGTGATCCTGCAGTCTGAATAAGGATGGGACCGCCACCACAGAGGTCGCAATGTCTATTTTATGTTTTGTGGCAGCACCCGCAGTGCATAAAATATGCCTGAAACATATCCCTGCACTATGTGGCAGGCACCATGCGGTGCAGTAATATGTAGGGGGGCACCGTAGGTACCCCCAAAACCCAAAGCTGAAGCCCAGGGGGGCAAGGGGGACCTGCTACGGGCCCCCAATGTCCCTTTCTGCCTGCCTTTTCATTGCGGGTTCACTGCCATGAAAGGGCGGGCAGAAAGATGGACCCGTCGGATCCGTGGCGGCCAGTCCTTCCGACTACCACACATCTGCCTGCCATCCAAATGTGGCGGGTGGAAAAAATGATTACGATGGCGGTGGGACCGTCCCACCATCATCCTAAGCGGGCCCCTAGTTATACAAAACTGAATATATTGGTCTAGTTACATCCATAGTAGGCGTTCCTGGGTTACCTGTGTACAATACTAGGATAATAAACAAGCATGCATGTTTTATGGTGAAAAATATAAATGAAGCTTCTACTGCTTTAGCTGAATTGCTATTAGATGTTCAGGGAACAAGAAGCGCCGCTTTACAAAATAGGGCTGCTATATTATTTGCTTTTAAAACATAACCATGGCTGTGCAGACTTTGAAGGTTTATGCTGTTTCAATTTGTCTCGAGAAAAACAACAAGGGAACCCTACTCACTTGGAACCAGGGTACTGAAATGATTATCAAAAACAATGGCTCCTGTGGACTAATGGCAAGAAAATCTCAATAAAATAACGCACTATGGCAATGTAATGGGTTATTGTGATGTCAAAAAGGAGTCGAACACACCTTAGATTAGTATTTCATTCATAATTCTTGTTTATATAGTTCTTTGAAGCAAAATTACATTCATGACATTTAACAATCAATTGATTGTAGTGAGTGGTGTCCCAGTGAGAAAAAGGAACCTAAACAAATAAACCTAAATAATTTGTGACATATTCGTGACATATATACAAGGTTTCCTATATTTCATGAAAGCGACCATTGAAAGATATATATTATATAAACCACGCTTTTATACAATGATAAGTGCTGGCTTGTAATGATTCGCTTTGAAAAAACTGTCGACGGCGTTTCGACTCTGTGTGCAATGTAGGGTCTCTTCAGGACCTAAGATAGTAGGGACACCTGAAGGAAGGGTTTGCGCAGCCTCGTGTGGAATTTGTGACACCGTGAGTAAAGTGAAAAGGAAGGATACTCACATGGGACCCGGCCGTGCACCCATGTGAGGGTAGCTGTCGGCTGGCAAAATTCGGTTAGCACAATAGGAGAATTCCGTGGGTATGGAATAGAAGGGCATGAGTGAGTGTGCAGATCAAGCACGAGCCGATAGGGTTCTTAAGTAGAAGTAGCAGGCTTCTTCCATGTGTTATGGCTCTTGATAATTATTTAAGACGGCTATGCGCCTCTTTGTGTCGCCAGTTGATAAGTAATGGGGGTCTTACTCAAGAATCAGTATGTTCGTGCCTGCATCAAGGATATCTGTGGAGCAGAACAGCATCTGTCTGTCTGCCTTGGTTCAATGACCTGACCATTCCACATCCATCCAGTCGCATCTTAATGCATTGCATGAATTAGTCAAGGGGAAGTGGGATTAGTCATTTGGATGGTTGCCTAATTTTGGACAACTTTGTTATATATTAAGTATCATTTTCATTATACTTTGTATCTTGATATCTTTTTGTTGCTGTAGGCAATGTGTGCCTAATCTTATATCTTTGTTTCATCCTAGAATTATGACTTTTACACCTATAGGTTATGCTAATTATTAGTCAAAGGTCAAGGGGTGGAGTACAATGCTACAGCCATTTATATATTGTGAGATCATATGTTGACCATTGACTCCATGTTTCTTTATTTTGCATTTTGTGAGCACGGTTTCATCTTATGTCTGACCCTGCCTTTCAGCTGCAAATGTAGGCAGGCCCCCAGGTCACTTGCGCATACACAGAAATGTTTATGTTTTTTCACTTCACCGAGCGGGAGAGATAAGCTGCTAGAAGAGACATGTGTGGGCTGCGTACAAGGCCCAATGATGAGAAAGTGAAGAAATCTGCCTTGGCTCTCATCGGAGCCTGGCCAGCTCTGTTGAGTGACCTCGATGCAGAGAGTGCAACCAGCAACTACAGTGCAGATTAAGGGAGGGGGAGCTTTTAGAAGCCTCTCTCTGTGTTAGTAAGAGTATAAAGATGGAGCCCTCTTGGCGTTTTGACAGTAACTCTCTTTAGGGGTAGACGCACTGCCTAGAGACCTTTCCTGGTCGAAGAGCTTCTGCCAAGACTGTCAACGGCTTCCCCAGTCGTGCTGGCAGGATGATGAAAGGCAGGCAACTGGTGCTGTATTCCAAGCTTTAATTACCTTATTCTTGTGTGCATGCAGTTATATTTCTATGCATTTATTCTTGTGTACATGCAGTTATCTTTCTATGCATTTTTCTTGTGTATCTACATTTACTATATGCATTTATTTTACATGCGCAATATTGCTATTTGCTATATGGGAACTTGCTGTAATAAATATGCCTCTTTATCTGGCAAATGAGTGTTGGCCTTTTGTTTATGTTGTATTTTGGTACTCTAAAGGGATATAGAATCTTATTTTGAAGAGTGTTCACCTTGTATCCTGGTGTTTTTAAGTTTTGCTCAGGTGTTCTGAAGAGAAAGCAAGACAATTCTACTAGGAGGTTGAGTCCCTCCTGGTGGTATTGTCCTACCAGGGTGGGGATAGGTTCCTATGTTGAGGCATTTCACATTATTTGAGTGAGGCATCCTGTTCCAAAAAGATTGGTCTTTCTTCTTGTTACTTCATTCCACACCAGAATCATGGTAATTAAGGAACCAGTTATTTGTACACATAACAAATGCAAAAATAACTACATAGCCACCATAACTTTTTGTGTTTTGGATAACCACTGAGCCGCAAAGCCAAACTCCTGATTGCATAGAATGGGTTGAGGGGGTTGAAGAAGATGCCTAAGCACCTCAGTAGAAACCAGTGATTCATATTCCAGAAGTGTTGCAGAGTCGAATGGAAGCAAGCCCTGAGCCTGTGGTGAATGAGCCGAGAGCAGCCACAGTGAACCAGCCTATTGCTCAAGTAAACAACGGCTGTGGCCCTGGAGAGGGACTTAGTAATGTGACCAGTATTGACCACAGAAGCGAAGAGTGGCTAAGAAGTTGTTAGAAACTGACTCTGAGTTTATCTGTGGAACACATTCCACAAACTGTCGCAGAGGAGACTGACTGAAGCGTGTTAAGTGACAAAGAAGATGAACACCTAGTAGCATAGAGATCCAAGAGAATCAGGGTACCCAGTCAAAGGTACTCCGCCCCTGGGTTAACATACTATGCAGACAGTGAACTTGATCTGATCTTCTATGATTTGGATGGTTAAAGAGCAGTGCATAAAGAACCTTCACGAATAAAGACTACCACAGTGCAATCTGAATTTTCTTTAGGTTGCTGACTTCAACTGTTGTACCTAAACCATTACTGACTGCATTCATGAACTGGACATTGTTGAGGTTTGAACTGTGCTGAATTCTGAAGATTCCCTAGAGCCAAATATCCAGTATCAGATAAGGTTGTCATTATAGAAGAAGATGGAGTAGGGCAAAGGATAACTCAAGAAAACTACTGTATATAAATCAAAACACAACGACGCAAGCAGTTTTGCTCTTTTGCACAGGTAGAAATAATTTGCAATAATCATCTCTTAATTGCAGGTGTTTTCTGTTAAAGTCTGACTGTTGAGAAACCACGGCTATCCTTTCAAAGAACCAACATAGAGCATTGGTGGCTCTAGACTTGATAGATACTATAGATTTCATGATTGCCTTAATAATGTGTCTAAGTTCCCCTGAAGATGCATGTTCTGCAAAACCTTGTCTCAAACCCACACTTCCCATTACTCATGTGACAGAGCAGTATAGTTTAGATTGGAAGACATTGCATCTGGACTTTTCTGAAGGAAACTTCACTTCAAATGTATTTTTAAATTTATTGCATGAGTACACTAGTAAAATGAAAGTCAAAAATTGTTATGTGTGTACTCATGTACCTAAGGGCATGACCTATTGTATTCCCCTCACATACTGTATGTCCTGTAGTATAATACTTAGTTTACTTTATCATGAGGGTCGCTTTGATTACTATTTTTCAAATTGCGATATGGTTCTTCAAAAAGTTTCTTTGTGCAAATATTTAAATCCCCATTATGATGCAAGATACATGGACACTGCATGGCACTTTTTCAAATCCTGAGTTAAACCTGATGGTGACCATGCGCACAGACAAAACTTGACATCTAAACTGACTTAAGTTGAAAAGGATTTTATAGATGATTTGGAAGAAAACATTGAAGAGATTGCTTTGAGAACAAAAAGTGGACAAGATGAGGGAAAGGATGAGTGTGGAAAATAGGAAAAAAAGTACAAAACACTTGGAATACAGACTAAATTTAGTTTAGACTGACAGCAGAAAGGGACGTTGTGTTTACCTGGAGAAAGGAAGAGGTTTATAACCCTCAGATGATGGGATGGAGTGAATGTCCTCATAGAGTTGATGCCTTAGCATACAAAGTTCAGATTTTTAGGGAATAATCTTGTCATTCCGGGAGTTTATTATGTGTGTGGGAAGAATGCTTATTTCAAACTTCCTGCAAATTGATTAGGAAGCTGTTAATTAGCTTTAGTTTTCCTAAATCTCGAAATTGATTTCATGGCAGTGCCTCACAGATAGTAGGTGTTGTTTTTGATGCCATGATTCCACCTGCAGGGGTCGTTTTAAATGATTTAAAGATTAGAAAGCTTTCTACCCCATTTGATAAACTTGAAAGCAATACTGCAGGAGCTTTGCTAGCTATTAACACTGAGTTAGTAGCCATAGGGTAATGGTCCTTAAAAACAGGCTTGCTTTGGATATTTTGCTTGTGAAAGAGGGGGGGTTTGAACATTTTTGAAAATCCAACAGTATTGCACTTATGTGCCAGATATGAGTAAGGAGGTTAACAAGTATTTAGGAATAGTACTCAATCATCAAGGTATTTGAAGGGCTTTGAGGATTCAGGTGCAAGGGAAGAAATTATTTTCTGCTGTCTGTAGTTTTCTTACCAATATTGCAGTGTAATCGTAGGAGCTATATTGAGGCCTATTTTAATCTTTGCTGTGTGTGTGATTTGTTTATTCGCTTCAGTGAACGGATTTAAATATATCCTGCATGCACTATATTAACCAAATTGGTAGTGTGTGTGTGGCTGTATTATTTATAGTGAAAGACACATTTATATATTTTAACTATAACCTATGTATTTGCTCATGTTAACTGCATTTGTTTGATTACCATTTTCTTCTTAGCCCCTTAACTGCTGAGGCTTTTTCACCAGAGTTTTTTTTGGCTATTTGGGGTACTTTGCGCTTGGACCTTCATAACTTTTTTTTCCACATAATGTATCCACGCAAAATGAGCACCCTTTTTTCCCAACATCAAGGGGATTCTAAAGGTACTCAGGAATTGTGGATTCCCCTGGAGAGGACTGAGAAAATAGCAAAAAATATAGCTACATTTTGAGTTTTTGGGGAAAAATAAGAAAAAAGTGCTCCACATAAAATTGTCTGTTTTTTTTTCTTAAAAATGGCATCAATGTAAGGCTTGCTGTGCTAAAGTCACCACTGTCCCACCTATCAGGAACATGCACAGATCTATGGGAAAACTATTTTTACCACAGTTTTGGCACTTTTCTACAAGGTAGTTAATGTTTCTGAATTTTTGTACTTTTAATCTACTTCCAGTATGTGGTGGAAACCAGTACGAAACCCATGGCTGATCTCGGAAAACTATAGATTTCTAAAAAGTAGACAAAATCATGAATTCAGCAAGGGGTCTTTTCCAAAGGAACTAACTGAAAAATAAAGATTGAACATGATTAGGAAAAAATGGCCATTTGTTACAACATTTTGATTTGATTTTGATTTGATTGTTGCATTTATAGAGCGCGAGCTGTCACTCCGAAAGGAGCATCCTGGCGCTAGTCGGAGGAAGGATGAGATGGAGCCGCGGGACCCTATATGAGGGATAGGCAGAATTCGTCTGGGGATCCAAAGATCCAAGTTTTCAGTGTCTTCCTACACTGTGTTTCTGTTTTTAACATCCTCAGGTGAGTTGGCAAAAGGTTCCAGGCTTTAGTTCCTAGTGCGGCTACTGTTTTTTCTCCCTTGGTGTTGTACCTAAAGCCGGGGGGTTTGAGGAGGTTTGCTGATGAGGATCTAAGAGTCCTGATCGTGATATATGGGGTGAATCTGGCTGAGAGGTACATTGGGCCCAGGGTTAGTGAAGCTCTGAAAGTGATTAAGAGTATCTTATATAGGATTCTCTTATGCAGTGCAAGCCAATGAAGGGTTTTAAGTGCTGCGGATGCGGAGGACCTACGTGGTAATTTCAGGACTAGGCGGGCCGCGGCTGGTTGTACCACTTGTAGTCTTTTTAGTGTTTGTTTGTCGGTAACTTCTTGTCACAATGGCTGATTTGCAAAAGCAATATAGCATTACGTCCACTAGACTCTTCTGGTTGTAAGGATATATAGGGTTTGTAGGTTGTCCAAGAACCCAAGATAGCCAGAGCCAACCACTGAGCAGCACCTTCCAATGGCTTTTCATTGTCTACTGAGTATAGAGCAATTCATATGGTAAAATATATAGAGTGAAAAATGGATATCAAGGAAACCTATGTATTGATGAAACTAACACCAGATATGGAGTTAAGGAGCAGCGATTATTTGTACATCTCTGAATTTGTGGCTACCCATACTAGCATGGGATTCAGAGGGCATTTTTCAAAATGTCTTCTTTCTTACACATCGGCTTACATTTGGAAGGCACAAATGCAGAAAAATTCAATTAGCAATAACAAATGATCTTCTAGTCTGTGTTTTCACATGTCTTCCAATAAAAATGGTGCCTCACTTTTGTGTGTAGGCCCAGTGCCCAACATGAACACATCATATTTTTCCACTGAAAACTGACCCTTTTTTGCAATATAGGTAGCTGTGGATTGTGTGCCATAGCTCAGCCGGTACCTAGGGAAACCTGTCAAACTTGCACACTTTTTAAAACTAGACACCCCAGGGAATCCACGGTGAAATGACTTGTGTGGCTCTCACAAGGTTTTCTACCTCAGAAAACCTTGCAAAGCTCAAACTTTGACAAAAACACACATTTTCCTCATATTCCTGTGAGAAAAACTTCTGGAACCTCTGGGGAGTGACACATTTCCTACAACCCAGCATTCTCCCAAGTCCCTCTATATAAATGGTACCTCACTTGTGTGGGTAGGCCTAACGCTCGTGACAAGAAAGAGCCCAAAACACAACATGGACACACATATTTCCACTGAAAACTGACCCTTTTTTGCAATGTGGAATGCTGTGGATTTTGGGACATAGCTCAGCTACACCTAGGGAAACCTCCCAAACCTGTGCATTTTTAAAAACTGGACACCCATGGGATTCCATATTGATGTGCCTTGTGTGGTTCCCACAAGGTAGTCTTACTGACTGTGCCCTTCATACATCTAACTTTGCCTAAAATAACGCATCGGGAATGGATCAAATTCAAAACAAGATTAATTGGAGTCCCCTGTTGGGACTACCATTGAACATGGTTTGATCCACTCTTGTCACTGGCACTAGGCCCAGCCACACAAGTAGGGTAGCATTTTTAATGCAATAGGTGGAGCAATGCTGGGAGGTAGGAATTTTGGGGATCCCTACGGATTCCAGAAATGTACATAACAGAAATGCAAGGAAAATGCATGATTTTAGGCAAAGTGTGAGGTTTGCAAACCATTGTGGGTTAGACAATGTTGTGGTATTGATGCAAAGTACACCACCTTGGACTCCCTGTGTGTCTAGTTTTTAGAAATGTCTGGGTCTGGAAGGTTTCTCCAGGGGGTAGCCAACCAAAGTTCAAAAAGCTGTCATTCAACTTGTCAAGTGGGACATATTGGGATTTAGCTGCATTTTCCTGGCCCATATGTAAAAACAACACCCAAAAGAACCAAATGTCCTCTCGCTTGCCATTAGAATCAGATGTTTCAGACAGAGGGGATCAGAAAGTCTGTTGAGGCTTTAGGGGTGAGGGTGGGGCCTGATGTCAGGATGAACCAGACCCACCCCATTATTTTATATATATAAAAAAAATTCTGCCATACAATGGGCTTTCTGGCTTTTCCCAGGGCCAAATTGGTGGCAAACCCCCTGTCTACCCTTGAGAGGGGCAGAAAGACTGGTTTTCCCTTATGGAGTGGGGGTGTGGCTAATGCCAGAGTGCAACACCCACATTCCTTTATTTTTGCCCAGATGCAAAATCCCTGGTGTCTACTGGGGTTTTCTAATGACCTGGGGGAAGATTTGGAGCAACCACCCTAATTGGGACAAACCTCATATCTTCCCCCAGGGTGGCAGAAAGACACATTTGCCCCTTCTGAGGTGGGGTATGGCTGAATGTCAGGGTAGGTTGCGCCCTGCTTTTGTTTGTTTTGAAGCCATTTTGCAATCCTTGGTATCTAGTGAGCTTTTTGCCCCCAGGGGCAAATTGGGGGCAAATCCGCTGTCTTCCTCTGGGCGGGGGCAGAAAAACTGGTTTATCCCTTTTGGGATGGGTCTGTGACCAATGCCATAGTGCAAGGTGCACACTCATTTCTTTTGTCCCAACTGCAAAATCCCTGGTATCTACTAGGCTTTATACCCCCAGGGCAGATATAGGGCAACCTCTCTCATTTGGGACAAACCTTCTATCTGCCCCCAGGGGGTTGGAGAGACAGTATTGCCCCTCCTGGGATGGAGTATGGCTCAATCCCAGGGTAGGACACACCCTCCTTTTGTTTGTTTTGACGCCATTTTGATTTCCCTACTGTCTGGTGGCCTACATGCGTTCACAGGGGCAAATTAGGGGCAATACCCCATATCTGTCCCTGGGCGGGGCAGAAAGACTGGTATGTCCCTTTTGGGGTGGGGGTGTGGCCCATACCAGAGTGCAATGCCCCACCCTTTTTTTCAGCCCAAATGCAAAATTCCTGGTGTCTACTGGGCTTTCTACACTTCAGGGGGGGAATATGGGGCAACCTCCCAATTTGGGACAAATCTACTATTTGCCCCATTGGGGGCGACCGAAAGACACTGTTGCCCTTCCTGGGGCAAGGCATGGCTCGATGCCAGGGTAGGCCTCACCCTCATTTTTTTGTTGTTTTGCCATCATTTTGAATTCTCTGGTGTCTGGTGAGCGTTCTGCCCCCCAGGGGAGTCAGATTACAGTAAACCTCCAATCTGCCCCCAGATGGGCAAAAATACTGTTTTCTCCTTTTTGGGGTGAAAGCATGCCAATAGTGGGCAGCCTCCACACCTCCTTTTTATAAATACATTTTTATACCTGGTGTTGAGTGAGTCACCCCCCCCACTCCCAGGGGCAGATTGGGGAAATTGCTCCATCCACCCCTTGTGGGGCAGAAAGACTGCTGCATGTTTTTTTGGGGGTGGAGGCCTGGCCATGCCCATCGAGGTCAGCCCCTGCACCTCTATTTATTTCTCAAATTTTGGCTGGTCTCTAGTGGTGTTTCTACCCCCCGGGGGAGAAAGATTGGGGTAAACATCCAATTTGCCCCCTGGTGGGCAAAAAGGTTATTTGTCCTTTTTAGGGGTGAGGGCATGACCATGCCAATTGAGGGCAGCCCCATCACTTCTTTTTCTAATTTTGTTTTGACCCTGGTGTCTAGTGAGCTTTTTGCCCCCCCGGGGGGGCAGATTGAGGGTAATCACCCTCATCGATCTCTAGGCAGGGCAGAAAGACTGTACATCTGGGGCTGGTGGGAGGGAGCACAAGCTCTTGACTAAGGGGCCGCTCCACCAGTAATCTGGTGTATAGTGGGTGGATCCCTGCTTGTGGATCCCTCTCCTGTGCTGAGAGTGTTACCTGTTGCGGGCAGACTGGACTGTTGCTAACTTCAAGACTGCGGAGCTGCATGCTTTGATTCAATGTTGAGAACCTAGAGAGTCTACCTGCTCTCAAAGAACAATGTTTTCTGATTAGACAGTTGGGAGGGAGTTGGAAGAAGCTTCCAGAACCTTCGACTATGCATTAATTTAGCTTAGGGTGGCTCTTTTAAAGAGCCAATATAAAACATGGCGGCCGGCGAGTAGCGGGTCGCGGGAGCACCCTCAGAGCGGAAAATGAATTACGGAATCTGAGCGAGGAAAAGCGCTCTTGAAAACACAATGCACAATGCACGATGAAGGAATAAATCGGACACGTTTAAAAAAAGCAGAATAAGGCACAGGGAGTGCACCTTCCGTATTCAGGTGGTTGGAGTGTGGTGAAAAGCAGCAAAGATGGCGGCGACGGAGCAGCCGTGGAGAAGAGCGGCCCTGGAGTTCCGTAGGGGGAGAGGTGCAGCTGCAAAGATCCCCTTCCGGGGGAAAGGAGGTCGCGGAAGTAGCGGTGTAGGCTACACGACCGGGAGAGACTGTGGGTCGGAGAAGCTGCCGGAGGGAGCTAGAGGTGGGTCAGTAGGCAGATTAAGTCGGCCCCCTTTCCTGGAGCAATTGGCAACGGAGGAACTGGAGGTAGCAGACTGTACCAGAGTGAAGGCACTCGGAGGTAGGAGAAAGGAGGTGAGTGGGGCAATTCAGAGGGAGGTGTTTTCACGCTATGCATTAAGGAGTCTGAGAGACAAGGAGAAGGAGGAAAAGGCTTTGGTTGATCCTGCTAAAACCACTGTTAATATACAAGCTGAAAACCTACACAGCATAGCGAAAGATTATTCAGTTGTTAAGATTAAAGCAAATTCAAAAAAGATAGCGATAAAAAAACGCACGCCGGACCAAAGGGTAAAAGTTACTCCTTCCCTTAAAACCTATTTTAGAATTCTGCCTAAAACAATAATTTTGGCCGAAAATAAAATGGATGGGCAAAAAATTACCCACGAGAAGGGTAGCACCAAGCAGGGTGAAGTTTCTGTAGATCTGGGTATGGCTGGCAGGGTGGATTGGAGTAAGGATGTGTCGCCAAATAGGTACCAAGCTCTGGCCTTACTCTCTCCAGATGCATGTGGGGGCGACCAACAGCCCTTAGCAGGGGAGAGGCAGGTTTTAACAGAGCAAGCAAACTCCGAATCTAGCGACAAGAGCCCTGAGCAGAGTCCAAAGCAGGTGGAGAAGGAAGACCCAGCTATTGGAACTCTCCTAATGGCTCTGACTGCCGAGATTAAAAACAGATTTGAGACATCAGAGGAAAACCAGAGGGAGATAAGACACGCCTACGAAACTCTTGAGAAAAAGATAGATGATCTTAGCTATAGGACAACTACGTTGGAGGGTGAGGTTAAAGAGCTTCGAGAAAAGGTACAAGCAAACGGTTCTGAAATAGAAAAACTAAAATCAGAGGAGAAGGAGCAGCAGGTCAGAATGGAAAGGTTGGAAAATTACCAAATAAGAAACAATATAAAAATCTTGAAGGTGCCGGAGGGCAGAGAATGTGAAGATATAAAAACCTTTGTAGTGAAATTAATTAAGAGGGAGCTACAGATAGAAGAATCGGAAGAAGACATAGCTAAAGACCTGCAGCGGGTACATAGAGATCCCTTTAGGTTAAATACTAACAGAACCAAGCCCAGAAATATCTTGCTCAATTTTTTAACCTTTTCTTTAAAGGAAAAGATATTGTCGAAAGCTTTGAGCATAAAAAGGATAGAGGTGGATGGTGTCAAATATGAGTTTAGATCTGACGTCTCGAATGCTACCTCAAATAGGCAATGGGAGTTGGGGCAAAGGATGGACTTACTAAAAAGTTTGGGTGCCGTGGTCCAGCTGAGGTTCCCGGCTCATTTGAAGGTTATGTACAATAATAAAATGCTTATTTTCTACTCCAGCGAAAAGGTTGATGACTTTATTAAAGACCTACAAGTAGGAGGTGTGAAACCTTGAAGGACCTTGAGTATGTGGAATATACTTCACAAAAAGGGTTAAGAACAAATGTATTAAAAATGTACGGTTATGAGAAACGAGATCACTCTTAGGGCCTTTTTTTTTAAATTTTGATTAACTAAGATTAAAATAATCCTTACCACGCTCAGATATGAAAATTATTATTTAGCGAAAGTTCGATCTAAGGGGGAACCCATATGGCTTTCAGCCATGGAGAGTTAGGGAAGGGTTTTCCACGGGGGGAGCACAGGGTGGGGAGCAGTGGGAGAAAAAAAATAGTTCCTCTGAAGCCTCTTTGATGTTTGTGGGGTGTTTATCCTTTTTAGGTGGTATCAAGGTTGGGTGAAAAGAAAGGGAGTATCATTAAAATCCTCTCGTGGAATCTAAATGGCCTTAGGGTACGTGGAAGACGGGAAAAAATATTGCAGTATTTAAAGGACTGCCCAGCCCAGATTATAATAATACAGGAAACACATTTAACGGAGAAGGAAGGTATGGAACTTTTCAAAGCAAAGAAATGGATTGCCCAAGTGGCATGTACAGCTCAAACAGCCGTAACTAAGGGGGTAGCAATATTAATTAAACGAGGAGCGCAGGTTAGTCTAGAGTCTTATGTTTCGGACAAAGCCGGAAGATGGTTAGTAGCCAAGGTTGGGATTTTGGCCCGCTTTTTTGCTCTTGCGGGTTACTACGGACCAAATCAGGATGATGTAAATCCCTTGGGTGAATTGATGGCTGAACTCTTAAACTCCTCTGACCCAATCATTTTGGCTGGAGACTTCAATGCAGTTTTAAACTATACCTTAGATAGATCTTCGCACAGCAGGGCATCGGTAAACCCGAAAATGTCGGGTATGATAAAACAAATGATGGAGCAACTAGGTTTGTGCGATGTATGGCGCCAAAGAGCAGGTCCACAAAAAGGTTTTACTTTTTATAACAAAAAATATAGACACCAGTCGAGGATAGAGTATTTCCTCATTGATGGTAATATAAAATACGAGGTTCACCGAATTGATCATGTGGGAGTTCACTTGTCTGATCTTTCGGCAGTGACTCTCCAATTGAAGATTAGTGAGGAGGTTGCTCAGTCCAGATGGACCTTAGATCGCACTATTCTGCAGGCTGAGGGAGTTATAGAAATGCTGAGTAGAGAGACTGAAGAGTTTTTCATGTACAATTGGGGCTCGGCTGCTTCGGGTGTGACCTGGGATGCTTACAAGGCCTTTTTAAGGGGAAGACTAGGAGCACTGGCTGCAGGGAAAAGGAGGAGATACTATGAAGTGGTGTCAGTACAAGAGGAATTGGTTCGCTCCCTAGAAAGAGATTAAATTGATCCAGGGATAGAGGAGGGGGTGAGGGTTGGTCTGTTACAGAAAATAACGCAAGCAAAGTCCAACCTAGCAATAATTCTACAAGACAGGGCAAGGAAAAGGTGGGAGGCCAGCCGACTAGCTCATTTTGAGTATAGTGAAGGATGTAGTAAGCTGCTGGCCTGGAAGGCAAAAAAGGAGCAAGTGAGGAATAGAATAGATCAGGTCATATGTGAACAAATGGGGGCCCTAATTGGAGACAGGAGAGGGATTGAGCAAATCTTTCATAGCCACTTCAGTAAAGTTTATCAGGAAGATCTAGAACCAATGGTAGAAGAAATAGAAATATGGCTAGGACAAGATTATGCCAACCCCCTTTCACCAGAAAAAGTTGGACAACTGAACAGGGAAATGGATGCTTTAATTCAATGTTGAGAACCTAGAGAGTCTACCTGCTCTCAAAGAACAATGTTTCCTGATTAGACAGTTGAGAGGGAGTTGGAAGAAGCTTTCAGAACCTTCGACTATGCATTAATTTAGCTTAGGGTGGCTCCTTTAAAGAGCCAATATACTTCATGTTCTGCACTTTGTACCTTGTTATATTTTGCATTTTCTTCTTCATAATATAAATATTCAGACTCCACAATTATATTGATGTGTATGCCTTTTGGGTAATTTGACATACTGATTAAATGATTTGTAACTTGGCTAAATTCTGTTAATAAACTTTCATGGTTTGGATACTGTCCTCTTTATTATTTTTGTGGAACCAAATTGGGTTCGAAGATATTGAAATGTATTGCTGATACTAGCTAATTAATGTCTTCTTTTTCTTCCTACCTCACCACTACATTTAGAACACAATAATTATGCCAGACCACGATATTCTGGTACGTACTCTTTCTTCCATGAATACTCTCATGAACGACTATGCATTCCACCTTATACATATATCAAATGAAGAAAAAAATAATAGCAGCATAATTATGCTGAGGGCAGTGTAGGCTTGTGTATGAAACCCCATGTGAATCTACCAGATACCACGTTTAATCACTTCAGGAATTCTGTACTTGGTTTAATATTGGTAAAAACTTGAGATGCTCCTGATTGAGGAACTGAGACCTATGAACTATGGGTATTCAAAATTAGTTTATTGCTCGAATGGCTAGCTTCCAAGACTTCCCTAAGATTAGAAATAAGTCATGAACTTTATGATTTTTATCAGCTCAGTGGTTTCAACCTTTGTAATTATTGAAATAATTAAAATTACCCTGTTTAAGAACAAATCAAAATAGTAAAATTTTTGCATGTGACGTTTCACCTGGTGAAGAATTCTGCACACAAACATAGAACACAAATATGCTTTAACTCAGTTTTATTTTTTTGCACAGTAAATCGAGTTTCCCACCTTAGAAATGCTTTTAGGCCCTCACTTACAGGGAATTGGCGTTGGGGCAGCGCCACAAGGCTTCTTGCTGCACTGCCCTACGACAATGTGAAAGGGCAGGAATTTATGAAATATGATGCATTCCTGTCCTTTTCCCCTGTGCTGGCGCACTACTTGCAGCCTAGTGCCATCGCAAGGACCCTTGCACCACAGTGCAAGGGTGTCTGTGTTGGATACATGATTGTTTTTGTGCAGGAAGGGGCACCTTCCTGCACAAAACCAACCCTGAGAGGCGTTTTCCTCTTCCCATGTGTGCTGCAGAATGCAGAACACATGGAAAGAGGAAAAAACAAGGAGAAATAAAAATATTTCTCCTTGTTACACCTGCTCTGGGGAGGCATAAGGTTTTGGCACTGCCGTAGGATTACGTGATTAAATAAATCTGGGGCATCGTCAAAATCCATGGGTATTGCGTGGGAAACCCCACTGCACCGCCCATGGAACGCCTCCTTGGCGCAGAGCAAGGCAACGCAGCACCATGCACTGGTTTGTCTTACTACATATCTATGAGGCTATGCAAAGCCACGCAAAGTGGCATTTCTTATCCTCATAGATATGATTGAGAGGCTTGCGCGGCCGGAGCATCAAAAAAGCGATGGGCCGGTGGCGGAAGCCTCTCATAAATAAGCCCCTTAATCCTTTCTCTTCCCAAGAGTGCGTTTATTAGCAATTCCAAGTTTTGAAGCTGCCTGCTTTGGGTAAGTGAATAACCACAAACGTGCAAATCTTTAGGTATTTACCTAGCAGGTGGGACCTCCTTTCAACGACCACAGCCAATATCCCCACACCCCCACCCAACCCTGAATTTGAGATTGTTCAGCGGTCACCTTAATAGTGGAATTTCGCTTATCATAAATCCAATATTACCTCACGGTCAAACCTTATTTTGTGCATTAAAGTTTGAGTTTTGATCTCAGTCACGGATTAACATATTTCTTAATGAACGATTATGAGCACTGGCGTAGCAAGGGGGGGGCACAAGTTTCGGGGGCGGCGGCAAAAATCAGCGCCCTCCCCTCCCCCCCCTCAGCGCGGCGGCAAAAGGCAGGAAGGCAGGGACCGCCACGGGCGGCAGAGTGCCTAGCTACGCCACTGATTATGAGATGTCACTGAATATCATAAGTGGGCTATTCTTCTACACCGGAGGAACAAACAGTTTTTGGTGGTCACTCAATTTTTAGCAGCAGTTTAAACTGCAATCAGCTGACATAATTGTGTGTAAATTGAAAATAAAAAAACATCTTGTACACCTAGGCGAGGAGATTTATTTCTGAACGGTTTATTTAGAGCTCAATATAACGATTGCTCTGGAACACAGTCATGAATTTTACATTAGCTCAGAAATATATGGGAAAAAGAAAATCGAATTAGGAAGGCTCTTGATTTTTCATTTGTGACAAAGAAGCGTTGCATTTCCATGATTAAAAATGTATTTAGAATAAATCACTCATTTGTAATTACCCCTTCCAGAAAGAAAGGTTTGTTTTTTAGCAAATAACAAATGAGCAAAGGGCTGTACAACACATAAAACAGTGAATGAGATTAACAATTTGTTCCTGCACTATCTGGCATGCAATTTTCTGAATATAACTGAGCTGTATTACACATCATGAAAAAGCAGTGTCGATTTGTAAAATTAAGTGCTGTATGCTACCTCTGTATGCTGAATGTCTTTTATATTACTTTTACACTAAAAAGTGACTTGTGACTATGAAACTAGTCACATTTGCCTACTTTTATTTTCAAATGTCATACTTGAAAATATCCTACTTTGAAACCTCATTTTCATCGGGAGTATGAAAGAAAGAAATGTGTGATTATGATGTCACCATTCACCTTTTTGAAAACAGAATTTAACAGAGATAAGCAGCTGCTTATTTTGTGCTTTGCGCTTTCAGTGCACTCATCGAAACGTAAAGGTACGGACAATCTCCGTCACCATGGTGTGCTGGAGTCACACAAAAGACTCCAGCACTGTGACACACATAGCACACAACATGGTGCAACGAGCCCACCACATACATCTCACAAACACTCGTTACTACACATGCACTATATCTATCCTATAAACATAAAATAGCATCCCACATGCAAACTAAAGTTGTGTATAAACTATCGACAGTTAAAAAAACAAAGGGGCATATGTACAAGCCCCTATCGCCACCACAACGTCACCTATATTGACGTTGTGGTGATGATAGGGGATGCGCCTTATGTACAAGGCAGCGTTAAGCTACTTAACATTGCTTAACGCTGCCTTGTACATAAGGCCCCGTTTCACGCTATGGTTAGCGTGAAAGGGGTGGGCAGTGGGTGTTGCGGTGGGCGTTCCACCACAACACCCATTCGTTTTGACGCGTCTCCTATGTACAAGGGTGGCGTACATAGGAGGCAGCGCCAAAATTAAGATCAGGTAAAAACTGGTCTTAAGTTGGCGAAACGAGGAGAAATGCATTATTTCTCCTTGTTTTTGCTTTTTCCATGTGTGCTGCCATGTGCAGCACACATGGAAAAGCAAAATGCCATGGTTTGTTTATGTACAGGAAGGTGTCCCTTTCTGTACATAAACAAACTTTAAGAGAAATGCCATTTTGTCACTTTCATGTGTGCTGCATGAAGCAGCTTGCATGAAAGTTACAGGATAGCATTTCTGGGATTGTTTATGTGCAGGAAGGGACACCTTCCTACACATAAACAATCCTCCCCTGCACACAGACACCCTTGCACTCTGATGCAAGGGTGCCTGCGTTGGCGCTAAGTTGCTAAACTTACCGCCATCTCAGGGGGAAACGCAAGGCTGCACCACATTCTTGTAAATATGGTGCAGCCTTGCATTTCAGAAGTGGGGGAGACAGGCGTTAAGCCAGGAAGGCTAACGCCTCTCTTCTCCACTTCCTTGTACATATCCCCCAAAGTCACCCATGAGATACCACCTCGACATAAGTTCTGTCACATGCACAACACAAAATGTTTGATTACCAAAGAACAATTACATTGACCACAAAACACAAATGAAAGAATCACTACAGGATACAAAGATCACACTGAAGAGCATACTACACACCCAGCCCTTCTTCATTGTTTGTCTGTCCTCATAGTGCTTTGACCTGTCCAGTATTTGTTTAAGCAATTTTTTATTTATTTCCAAAAACATATATTTTTTTATAAATATCGCCTTTGTTGTCCCTCTGACTGGTGATAGGAAATAGCGATTCCGGCTGTATCTACTTACCAAGGATGCATGTCTGATGCGTGGAAGCTAACTGTGTCTATTAGGACTTGATGTTATATTTGAGATCTATCAGAAAGAACAAGCAACAAATGATGCTTTAGAGAGCTACCTGGGATAAACTCTCACAAAAGTAATTGTTTCTTAACCCAGTACTCAGGCGAGTTATATGACCCACCTTTAAAATGTGGAGTATGGTTTCATACAATGGACCTATTATGAATTTCAGACACCCACACGGATAGCCTGGAAATCAAAGGCCTGGTGTACTATCTCGATCGCAAACCAGGGCTGTGAAAATTGCCACTGGCTGATTTTTGAAATGGGATGTAATTTGGATTGTAACCTAGGCACTAATAGGCCGCATCTCAAATTGCAAAAACGACCTGCCTAAGAATAATAAATAGGCAGGTTCCATTTTGTGACTCCTTGTGAACGATCACTGTCCCTTCATTTGTTTTGCCACATTTTTTGCCACCCCAACTGGAGAGGTGCTAACATTTCAATGGTTTGTGACCACAATTGAGGTCACAAACATTGATACCTTCCCTTGTGACTAGTAAAGAGGAGGATAAGGCTTCTTTTGCGAACCCCTCTTTGCTATAAGCAACGCAGTACAAAAACACTTTTCACTTTTTTACGAGTCAGAAGACTTATACGACTTAGAAAGAGGATTGTGTACATGGTAAAAAGGTACTCTGTGGTTGCAAATCGTTCAGGTTTTGCGACTGCATTAAACTTTAGTACGTGAGGTCAATGGTTTTAACAGGAAGCTCATGACAGGTCCAAGTGATGGAGATGAGCAAAAACCCTCCAATTTAGTTGAAAAACGGTATTGATACAGTTAAATAAATTAACTATATACAAAGATAGAATTAACATAAGCTGTCTTAATAATTTTATTCACTCACAAATGATCACAAAATGATGGAAAATTGAGTAATATTGACATTTAGGAAACATAGAGAGGGACTTAATTGTATCTTATTCTTAACAGAGCACACCTAACCCATACATCAATCATAAGAACGGATAATTGAATACGACTTGATATAGAGATGCACAACAAATGTGAAGGAATGGATGGATTAAAACTGAAATACATGGTAGGCAACTGTGATCAATGATCTAATAATTATGAGCTTTGTATTTTCGAGAATATATGGATTGTGTACGAACATTATAGACCACTGGATAAAGATACGAAGGATTTCAGTGATTGTTTAGGTGTCTCTCACAGTTGAATCAGTTTTTATGAGTGAGATGTGTGAACACAAATTAGAAGTAAATTGTGACCGAATTGGTGTAAACATTGAAAACTGAATTAGATAGTCTGACACTGATTTATAGTGATTTTTTTAAAATCTTGATGGCATTTTGAAATAATAATGGTATGAAATCGTACGACTTAACTCTTTGGATATTGTAAATACAGTTGCTCTCTATATATTTGTATGAGATTCTGGTGCAATGAAGTGGTGTCACAATGAGAATCCTTGGATTTGGGATGACTTGATATTTACACTTTAGATTAACAAGGTGTTTTAATAAAATAGTGTGAGTTTTTAATATTAGATTTCATGTTTATAAGTATATATTTATCATTTACAGCCTTGTTCCAATGAGGACGAAATGCATCGGCTGCATGGGAAGGGGTGAGATAATCCCAATCTACAAAAAGGACCTAATGTCCCTTCCATCTAACTATCGGCCAATTAGCCTTATTGACAGCTCCCAGAAGCTTTTTAGTCACATCTTGCTGAATAGACCTCCTGATTCGTGGAGATCTGTGACAATTGTCCCCATCTTCAAAAAAGGGGACAGGTCCGACCCAAAATGTTATCGGCCCATCTCCTTAAATGATTGTACTTGCAAACTGATGGGCAGGGTTATATTAGAGCGGTTGGAGGCATGGGTAACCAACAGCGGGAAATTTTCAGATATACAATATGGCTTTAGGAGGGGATTGGAACGGTGGAACAATGCCTTAATCTGCACCTGGTCATAAGCAAGTACACATTAGCTAAGCCTGGATCCCTTTATCTCGGGTTCATGGACCTTACGTCTGCTTTTGACTGGGTGCAGAGAGGGAGATTGTGGGAAATTTTTTTGAATATGGGCATCAAACCATCTATTGTCCACTTCCTAGCAACTATGCAGCAAGATGTGACGGGGAGAGTCAGGTATGGAGCAGGTGGCGAACTCACTGCCCCAATAAAAATGAATCGTGGGGTTCGCCAGGGTTGCGTTCTTGCACCTTTTTTATTCTGCTTGTATATAAATGACTTAGAAAATTTTATTAAATATAGGAATGTGGATGCCCCTATGATAGGTTGTATGATGCTGCCGGCATTACTTTATGCAGATGATTGTGTCTTAATGTCTAGAACTGGGGTGGGATTGCAGAGGCTTTTAACTAGGTTTAATGATTTTATGAATGACCTTGGTCTAAAGACTAATGTAGGGAAATCTTATACTATGGTGGTGGGTAAATCCCCCACCGTTTTAAAATCTTGTTTTATAAAAAATGAAAAGTTGTCATATGTCCCCACCATTTCATACTTGGGAATTCTTTTCGATCAAAGAAGTACCTGGCATCATTTAGTAGATTCAAGGATCAGCAGTTTTAATCAAAATCTGGAGGCGATTTTTAGATTTACGAAAAAGTTAGGCTCTAAAACAATCAAGTCAATTACTAACCTCTATAAGGCACATTCCTGTTCCGCTACTCTGTATGGTGCTGGAGTATGGGGTTTTTGTAACCTAGAGGGCCTACAAAGAGCCGAGAACTCCTTCATGAGATGCTTGTTGACAGTTCCTAAGAGTCTTGCTGCCACTATCTGTCACAGCGAACTAGGTCTGATACCCCTATCCTTTCGTATACAGTCAGCACCGATATTACTGTGGCATTCTATCTGGGCAAAGGAAGAACCAGCTTAAATCGCGCTATTATTACAGATTGTCTCAAACTGGATCATTTGACAAAAATACCTTGGCTTAGTTATATAAAAAAACAGCTAGAGACCATGGGGCTGGCAGACTGTTTTTACAATCCAGGTAGCATTGCTAAGATAACAAAAGTGAAATTGAAAAGGGATTTTTTTAACTCATCTATATTCAATTAGAGGAACTTTAGAGATGGCAAAAAAGAGTGTCCTAGAACATTCTCTGTTAGTTTGCACACTAGGCATTGAGCCCTATCTTTCCTTTTATTTTAGCCATGCCAAACTGTTTTATCTTATAAGATTCAGGGTTGGCATCTCGCACTTTTTGGTCTCTTATCCACGCAAAGCTTATTGCAATGACAAACTGCATCTGTGCCCCTGTGACTCTGAGGGGTATATTCACAAGAGCGTGTGCTAAACATCTCCAAAAAATGTTAACGCAACTTTACACATCGCAGCCTATCGTGGGAAAACAACCCCGTGATAACGTGGAATTCACAACACGGCGGTACCATGCGATAGTCTCCCGAAACCGCGTCCAATGTCCGCGATACAACCACCTCGACGGAGAGAAAAACACACACCACAACACCAAAAAACATGCGATGAGCCCATTCACGAGGAGGAAAGCAGCGATAAGCAGCGCAAGGCCCGCAACACATATACAGCATGCAGGAATAAGCACAACAAAAGCAGGAAAAAGAAAGACAAACCAAACAGAAAACAGCGAAGCACAATGGAGGCAGTCGGAGCTAGCACACAACCCCACAAGCACCATTGGCAACAAAACATTAGACATGGCAGGCCATCGTGGACAAGGTGAATGCAGCCGGAGAGCGGAGGAGGACAGTGGAAAAAAACCAGAACAGCTGAAATGATGCGAAACGCACAAACAAGCAGAAACACGCCAACAACCACAAGGCAGCAATGCACACCGGAGGTGGGAGTCCAGCGCCACACCAGGAGCTGGATGACATGGAGGAAATGGTGTCCACCACATCAGTCTGGAGATGGTGGCAGGACTCGGTGACCGGAAACTACTCAAAATCAACAGACACAACAGCAACAGGGAGAGGAACAACCAGGGACTGTGGGGACGGGGTGAGATGGGCACAATGGCACACATGCACAAGAAAGCACAGCACAACTGCAGATAAACCATGCCCAAGAGGAACAACACCAACAAAGAGCACAATTCACACAACTCGGCAATATCACACCACTGAACAAGCACAGAAGTGAAAACCACACTGCCTGAAAGGGAGAAGGGTGAGCCAAATCAGAGCCGAAGGGATATCTCACACACAATGCAGCACACACACATAGGAAGCAGAGCACCCCACCATCCAACACAATGTGGTACAAACACCAACATCTGCACAACCGAACACAGGACACAAGTGCACCCGCTTGTGGCCATACACATCTGGGAAAGCACGAAACAGGGACATGATAATGCACAAGTACCAACCCACAGCCCTGATGGGGCAACAATGCATGTAAGGCAGGGACCCAGCTAGGCCGTGACACACACATTGGCATACAAATAAACACTCAACACAGTTGGAGAAAAGTGAACGTGCGGAAACTTTATCAGCAATTGCGTGTCAGTACGGCCAAGGGAAGTGCCACAACATGCAGACCAATGCAGCAGCATGTCTGAATGAGAAACGTTGGAAAGCGCCCATGTCCACCCCGGGGGAGTCCATCACCAACACAAGTCATTGCCAACCCGCGTATGTTGTCCGCGCATGGATCAGGAGTCTAGGCCAATGCAGCCATGTCCACTGCCTCCTAGGGATATGTGACCAGATCCCCAACATGCAACCAGGCGTCAGGACACGTGCAATGGGTCACATGCAGTCCTGGCTGCAGTTACCTTGTCACTCATCCATGAACGCCAGTGCAGCAGCGTAGGCCAACATTTCCAATGCAAGATCGTTGTCCACCACATCTGACATGTCGGCGACGTAACCCATCAGCTGTCCCGGACAGATGTGCTCACTCCAATCTCTGGCCCCAATATGCACGAAAGCCCAATTAGGGAGCGGCTCAATGTGGTCACTGCACACGACGACTCCTGCAATCTCCCAGGTCCAGTCCCCAGCATGCATGCCAAACATCCAGGCATGCCATAAACGGGCATCACGGTGACACTCCAGGTCGTGGTCTAACAGGGGGCGCACACACAAGTCGAAATCCAGGTCAGCTACGGTAACGTTGGAGAGGCAGACATCCATGGACCACTCGAATATGCATGAGCGACAGTGCAACAGAGGCTGAATGCAGGTGTTGTTGGCAAGGCGGAAGCTCAGCCTGTAACTGATCTGCAGCACTGCCAATGGCAGTGCCCCCAGTACATGCAGTAGACGTGCACGGTACAGGTCCACGTGACTGGAGTAGAGCATGTGTCCGGGATGGTCGGCCATTGCGTCAGTGGCTCTGCTTGAAGCGGCACTGTGAGGACCTGCGCCAGTCCTGTGGATGAAACGCCACAGCTCGGAGCAATGAGCAGTGTCTGTGTGCAACGGGTGCAGGCCTGGGGTGTGGTGGGAGTACGAGTTAAGGCCATTTCATGCACGCAAACTACGACCAAGGACTTCTGCGTTTGGGATGTGTACACGTTGGCCTCACGTCTGGCAGTGCGTAGTGTGGGAGTCACCTGGAAATGCTATCCTATCTGTCAGGGGGTGCTAGGCACATGCAAGTCACATCTAGGAGCTGCAGATATGCTACCGCCAGATAGTGCAGACAAAGGACCATTCATCTCTACAGTAACTACACCATCTGCATGCATTCAGGAGACGCACAGAGGCCTGCCGTGGGTGTGGTGGGATGCCTGCGACCCTGGGAATCATGGATGATATGCCCAGCAAGTGGCACATGTGCGGCCTCACTGTGTGTTACATTGCCTCACAGCTGCTCCATCCTCCCACGAGCCCCCACACTTGTGTGCCCTGCGTGGTTGTATCACGTGCACTCCTACGGCACACCATTGAGATGCCTGTCCGCGCATGTCCAGCGGCATGCCACCAACACCGTGACGCTGGCCTTTGAAGGTGTGCGGCCAAGTGAGTGTAGGCCAATGGTCCGGACAGGGCGGACACAAGTGTACAGTCCTTGGCTTGCTGTGATCACGCTGCGAATGAGGCTAGGCAACTGACTCATGCAGCCGCAGGACCGATACACATAACACTTGGCATGCATGTGCCAAGACCCCGAGCGGTCTTGCGCTCCTACATTTCCCCGTCCGTGTGGGCCCGCCCTCCTGGTGCATGCTACATTGCAACATCGTCTACTGTGGCCCTGGTGGCGACAACACCCCAACACAGAGACACACTTACCGCACATCCTGCCCAAGGCCAGGTCCGAGCCATGCCCTGCTCCCCCTGCCGATGCAGCACACCCCTGCGCTGAACTGACGTACGCCAGACCAGCACACGCCGCTTGTGCATGCAGGGGGGGCCGGGCGAAGCTACATGTCCAAGGTCACTGCCAACGCTGAGGTGACATGGTATCGTCCGCTGAGGATAGCATACTGTGATGTTGCAGTGCCGTGCCCATCATGCTGACACAATGACCACATGGACACACTTGCTCAGATGGTGTGAATGGCTACGAGCACGTGCGCCCGGCCACATTTATTAGCAGGCACACATATCGAGTGACACCTGTGTTGGATGTGTGTGGGGTGTGTGCACACCAGCCGGCAAGGGCTGCCTGGTGCAGTCAGAAATCGACAACAGTGTACATCGCAAAGGACACAACCATTCAACCGTAAATGACCCATGACCTGAGCTGCACAGAGTTAGTGGCCCCGGATGCACAGCGTCCTGCACGGGCCTACCGCCACGGGCCTCTGACTTGCGGTGCACTGGGGCAGGGTCACAAGAGCAGAGCAGGTTCCCGCAGATGACTAAGGGGGTTGTCGCGGAGTGTCTCGGTGGACAGTGGAAGGTGTACCCCCAGGGCATGATGCTGAGGGCAGAACCACGCTGAAACAGTCACCATGGTGGAGATAAGTGGAGCAAACACATGTCGGACACCAAGTCCGTCCCAGCCAGATGATGATGCAGGCCATGGACCCAGACGACACCAAAGTTCAACCAGAGAGTGCCCATGAGTCATTGCGCACAGAGTTAGTGGCACCAGTGCTGATAGGGGATGCCACCTGCGATGAGGCGTGTCCAATGGTGTGGACTCCTCCATATCTTACCCAGGACACAGTTCCACATGTGTGGCCTACTGGACCGCAGTGTAGGCCTGAGGCAGCGGCCAGCAGGGGCCATTCACCGAGTGTCGCCGGATTAGGTTGGATGAGCCTGCGTAGTTCAGGTTCAGTGGCACCACGGGATGCGGACTTGCGTTGCACAGGGTTAGTGGCACCAGGTCAGTTGTTGCTAGTGTTCGCTCACCTCCGTAACGAGGATCCGGCTTTCATCCGGACTGAACCGCATCTTCCTCTTACTCCTCTCCATGCGTTCACTGGTATGGACTCTGCCATCCATGAATCACGACTGGGTCCTGGATGTGGGGCCTACTGGACCGCAGTGTAGGCCGGGGGCAGCGGTCAGCACGGGCCCACAGACATGTGTCGTGTGCTTCTGATGCATTTGTTTGCTTCGCTGATAGCAGGGAGTTTAGTGATATCACCCCTGCAGTAGACATCTGGTCACTGCCATTCATGACTCAGGACACAGTTCCACATGTGGGATCCACTGGGCCGCTGTGTAGGCCTGTGCCCTAATCCACGTGGCGCAGGCTTGTGTTGAACAGGGTTAGTGGCACCACGTGTCGCCGGCTTGCGTTGAACAGGGTTATTGGCACCACGTGTCGCTGGCTTGCATTGAACAGGGTTAGTGGCACCACGTGTCGCCGGCCTGCGATATGGAATTATGCCTCACTGATCGAAGAGAGTCTGGTGCTGTGGCCGCTGCCATGGACTTGAGGTCACTGCCATTCATGACTCAGGACACAGTTCCACATGTGGGACCCACTGGGCCGAGGAGGACGCCGGTGGAGTATGTGAATGTAAAAGGAGTACTGTGGGCCTGTGCCGTGGAGGCCAGGGAGGGTCTGTGGAGGCTGCAAAGGTCGTGGGCCTGGGGCCTGGAGCTTGCACTGGCACGTTGTGGGCCCTCTTTGACACACGGTGGTGTCGGCAGTTGAGCGGAGCCTCGTTGGTGCTCTGGGGCAGGCATGACGGGTCGGGGGCCCAGTGGCCCGGGGTGCAGCAGGCGCACAGGGACACAGGCCCTGCCGCGCTGGGCGCCGGACTCGTGGCAGGCTGAGAGGCGCCGTCCTGGCAGACGCGTTGTCCATTCCGAATGAGGACCACGCCCAGTGCGACAGGCTTTTTGTTCACACCCCTACGCAGGCCTGGCGTACGCAGGGCCAACCCACTCCGCCCACGCATGCAGGGGGGGACGTAACGTGCGACATTTCTGCGTGCTGCCCCACAGCCTGTGGGGACATGGTAGCGTCCACTGGCCACTACACTCCATGCTCCAGCAGTTGATCTCCACATGGCCATTTCTGTGATTTGCACGCTGTGGTCTGTCCGGCATCTCCACGCCACATCTGGCATTGGGTAGGTTCAAATTCCTTAGTCACTTGCCGCTCTGGCACATGCCTGCTCCATGCCTCTCCTCACATCCTGCTATTGTGTGTCTGTGGTGCCATGCCGTGGCTGGGTTGTGGGCATGGCAAGCCCAAGTTCATAATGGAGTCGTGTTGTCGTGTCTGGTCGGTTGGCATGCTGTGTGGCATGTTGAATGTAGTTGTGCTGCGTGCCCATTGCCAGTGTCGTGAGTTGCATGACTGTGGGCTGGAGGTATGGGGTGTGTTCATTTGGTACTTACCAACGAGCACTGCATTGCCATGGGTGCCATCCTGGGTGCACTGGGTGATGATGGACTGTCGGGAGATGTGAGAATCAGGCACTCTGCCTGGGGAGTTGGCCACGACATTGTTGAGGGGTCCCGGGTGGTCCACTATTGCCTGCACATTCATGGGATGCGTGTGCTTCCTGTTGTGGTAGTTGTGTGCAGTGTCGGCAGGGGGCACAAGGGGTACATGTGTGCAATTGGCCCTGACACGTGAGGGAATCCAGTTATGGCGTAGGGGCCTTGCTTGGTCTTCAGCTGCTCCTGCGCAGTGTGGGTGAAGTGGAGGGGCTGGGGTACCAGGCTGATGTTGGCATCCATGACAGGTGTGATGACCTTGTATGGGGCTGGCTGTGTGACTCCTCCGACTCTGGCAGTTGTGGGTTGGATGGTACCAGAGGCTGACATGTGCTGCGCAGCCAACAGCTTTGTCTGTGGAGGGATGTTGGTTGTCCGCTGGGTTGGTACCGTCAGCAGGTGGGGGATGTGGGTCAAGATGCGGGGGTTGGTTGTCCTTTTGGGCCTGTAGTGGGCAATGTCCTCCTCTGGCGTTGGGTCTGGGCGGCAGGTGCGTTTCAGGTGGGTCCGCTGTCTTTGTGTACGCTGCCTCTGTGGTGTTCCCGGGGGGGAGGCGGGACGGGTCCAGGGGGTGGTGGTGGGCCTGAGGGTGGTGGAGGTGGGTGTTGTGGCCCTCATGGGTATTGGAGCTGCATGATCATTGTCTCCATGGCATCTGTGGCTCTTCAGGTGTGGCTCTTGGCTGGGCTCCCTTTCATGCTGCGGGTAGTCGTCCTGCTTAGCACCAGCAAAAGGCAGGTGTTAAATCCCTGGTGCTACCGCGGCTTATCGCCTGTTTTTGGTTCGCATCGCGGATCTGGCAGTTCGTTGTGAAAGTGGTGTAGTGGTTTTTCGTGTGTTTTTGCACTGGAACGCCTACTCTGCATCTCATTAGGGTTAGTTGGTGGTGTCCACCGTGGAGATAAATTTTGGGGCAGTTATCTCGGGAATACTGGCGATGTCTGAAGTTTGCACCCGCTTGTGAATGGGGTATTAAATCTATCTCCACTTTTGATGAGTTAAGGTGGAGATAAATCAGAGATAAGTCCTTGTGAATATCCCCCTAAGTCTGTCCAGTGTACATTACATTTTATGTTTTTCTGTAAACTTTATATTATACCAAGGCGCAATTTTATTATTCCCCTTTTAAAGTTTTTAAATATTAGGAAATGTCGGGCAGCACTACATCACCTCCAGCTTTTAAAAGATGAATTTACTTGTTTAATGATTTACAGATATATTTCTTCAGCTGTTCGATTGCGGGCCATTGTTGGAAAATTATTTTATTACTCGTTTTAACAAGGATCAAGTTTGGGCTTTGTTGCATTTTGGGATGGGGGATTGTTTATGATATCATTTAGACCCCGACCTCAATTTTTGATGTTATTCAAGGAAACCATTAATTATGATTCTGAAATTTAGACAATGAAATTGCTACTGTCTTTTAAAAAATATTACACTGTATGTATTTCTTTCCTTTTAACCTGTCTTAAATGTTTTTTTCTTTTGATGCATTCTTTTATGGCTGATAGTCAGCCGAATAAAGAATAAAGATTTGGGATGACTTGATATTTACACTTTAGATTAACAAGGTGTTTTAATTAAATAGTGTGAGTTTTTAATATTAGATTTAATGTTTATAAGTATATATTTATCATTTACAGCCTTGAGAAAGTTCCAATTAGGACGAAATGCATCGGCTGCATGGGAAGGGGTGAGATAATCCCAATCTACAAAAAGGACGTAATGTCCCTTCCATCTAACTATCGGCCAATTAGCCTTATTGACAACTCCCAGAAGCTTTTTAGTCACATCTTGCTGAATAGACTACAAGAATGGATGGAGGACATAGGTGTGCTGACGCTCTGACAAGGGAAACAGCCTTTACATCGAATGAGCTACAACGCATTCCATTACAACGCGGCATTCCATTACAACGCGGTAGTTACAACGACCGCGTTGTTACAAAGCAACCATTACATCGCATTTCGTTTCAACGACTTGCTGTTGGGGGCGCGCTGGTGTTAGATTTACAATCCAACACCTTCCCTGCTGTTGCACAAACTGGAGTAGGAATAGTAAATTATACTATTCCTAAGTCCAGCGCGCCCCCTACAGCAAGTCGTTGTAATGACTTGCGATGTAATGGTTTGCGTTGTAACAATGCGGTTGTTGTAACGACCGCGTTGTAATGGAATGCGTTGTAGTGCATTCGTTGTGAAGACATATATTCCTCTGGCAAGCCTGGCTCAGGGCAGGGAGTAGTAGTACTGATCAAGTCCTCCAATTGCTATGAATCGATTGGAAATCTGTTACTTTGGGGGGCAGTCGTCTCTATGTAAACTTCGTTGAGGGCTTTGCAGGGTTCCAGCTTTCGTCCAATAACCCCTGCACTCCAAATTTATAATCTTCAAGGCCTGGGGAGTGACTTTAAATGACGAGGAGCTCTGGGGCTATGAGAATGTTAGTGATATGGAGCTGATGGAGAATCACTTCATATAACTTCTCACCAAACTCCCTGTCAGTACCTCACTTGTCCCCCTCCGGCTAGATCTGGCTCTCAGACCCCTGGTTCATTTAGTAAGACAGAGACCCTTGTCATACTGAGGAGAATCTGGTCCTCTACAGATCTAGCACCCTATCGGATGGGTTTAGGCCAGATCTTAAAGCTTCCTGGGGCCTCTAAGATCCCATGGTTGGGGTATTTTAAACACTGTCTAACGGAGATTGGGTGCGAGAACCTTTTGGTGGCCCCAGGGACTCCGCGTAACGCAACAAAGCCCCCACTTAAGGGGATGTATTAGAGACAAGTTGATGGAGGGTTCCAATAGACCAGGAGGATGGGCTCTCTGACCTAAGCCTTTTTGGAGTTCAAAGATGATTACTCTTTGGAAGGATACATGGATGCGATTGAGGCCCAGCTATCTAGAATTCTGTACATTAAATTTAGGATTGGGACACTGCCACTTCGAACATTTACTGCAAAATGGTATCGCCCCTTCTCCAATTTAGATATGAGTTGCCTCTTTTGCTCTGCGGTGAAAGAATATCTAGGCCATGTATTGCTTTTGCCCATACTACCATGCATATGGGAGGAAATGGATCTTGCGAATGTGTCACAACCTGGGTGCCAGGGACTTCAGAATTGTATTAAGGATCCTTAGAACAAACACAGCACAACCAATTGTATTTTCTGTTTTCTGTTTCTTACTACATATGTGGAGATGTAGACAGAAAATGGCTACTTTGTTAGCACTGGACTAGGTTTGGAGGATGTTAGACCTGGCACCATTGGCGTGGGTCTCCCTTCCATCTTTCGCTTTTGTCTCCTCTGTGTTTGCTGGTGTTAGATGCTCTGGGCACTGTGCCACTGCCATTCAGTGCTACAGCGCGAATGCTCCCTACTATAAATTGACTGGATGAATTGGTATTCCCATAATTGGCTCATTTGATTTACCTGTTAGTCCCTAGTATAGTGCACCGTGCATGCCCAGGGCTGGTAGACCGAATGCTGCTGGTGGGCCTGCAGCGCTGATTGCGCCACCCACAGAAGCAGCTTGTAAAGTGTGTCTCAGACCTGCCATCACAGAGTCTGTGCGCAGTCCAGAACTGCCATTTTTGACTGTGAAGTGAACCCACTTCCCAGTCCCTCAACCTTCCCTTGGCATCATGTAAGTCATTCCTATGGCAGGGTGCATTGTATGTGAAAGGTAGGACCTGCCTTGGTCTGTGTGGCATGTCCTGATAGTGAATTACACTCCATTTCGTTTTTCACTATTGCAAGGCTATCTGTTCCCTTAGGCCAGAATGGGCAGTTTGATTATTACATCCTATAAACCTAGCTGACCCAAGGAACATGTTTGGAAAGTCGAATTTAGTATGCCTGAGCTCAGAATATTAAAGTACATCTTTTAGTGAGGATTATTTTTATATTCGGTGTTTGAAAATACCACTTTTAGGAAGTAGATATTTTCTTGCCTAAGTCTTCCAGTGTGCTCTGCTGTTATGTGTATTGGCTGGCTGGTCTTGGAGGGACAGGGCAGGCTGAGCCCGACCTGGATTGAATAGAGTGATCTGCAGTTGGAATATGGGGAGGGGTGACCCTATGATCTGAGCAGGGCTGTGCCTGGCAAGGTGAATGATGGCTCCACCTCCCACTGTGCATCTGATGGCAGACCCCCTCTTCCTCAAAGGCAGGATGCAGCCTTGTAAACAATGTGCTCCAGGACCACACCAAACTGGTTCTGGCTGGGTTCAGTGACTTGTGACTTTTGAAAACAAAGATCTGTGGGGTATAAATATCTGGGCCAAAACTCCTACAGGGTGTGTTACTTCTGGATGTCAAGACGAACCTCTGTCCGTGTAACTAGAGGGAAAGGACTTTGAAACTTTCATCCATCTTGCTGAAGCAACTACCCAAGGGCCTGATTTGAGCTTGCCTCCTGCTGAAGTCTCAGGGACACTAGACTTCACCCATCAGCCTTCTGAATTCCTATTGTGGGGGGTTCTACTCGCAGGTGAGGCTTCTGTCGAGAATTCCGGGGCCTCTGGTTCTACTGCGGGGAACGCGGGCTGAGAATCATCGCTATCGCTATTGTGGGCTGCTGCAGCCGAGGAGCTGTTGCCGCTGAGAGCCTGCATCTGTCCGTGCTACGGGAAACATCGCTATCGCTATTGTGGGCCGCTGCAGCCGAAGAGCTGTTGCCGCTGAGAGCCCGCATCTGTCTTTGCTACGAGAATCCTCGCTATCGCTATTGTGGGCCCCTGCAGTCGAGGAGCTGTTGCCGCTGAGAGCCCGCATTTGTCTGTGCTACGAGAATCATCGCTATCGCTATTGTGGGCTGCTGCAGCTGAGGAGCTGTTGCCGCTGAGAGCCCGCATTTGCCTGTGCTACGAGAATCATCGCTATCGCTATTGTGGGCCGCTGCAGCTGAGGAGCTGTTGCCGCTGAGAGCCCGCATTTGTCTGTGCTACGAGAATCATCGCTATCGCTATTGTGGGCCGCTGCAGCTGAGGAGCTGTCGCCGCTGAGAGCCCGCATTTGCCTGTCCTAAGAGAATCATCGCTATTGTGGGCCGCTGCAGCTGAGGAGCTGTTGCTGCTGAGAGCCCGCCTTTAATCACCGTCGCAGGATCATCGTGAGTTCACGCCGCAGACCGCTGCAGCTGGGAGCTGTGGCCGCTGCAAGTCCGCCTGTCATCATCGCGGCTTCCTCCCGAAGCTGCGTGCCGTGCCCCTTTAAACCTCAGGTACATTGTGCATCACCGGGTTGCGTAGACCCCGGTCTCGAACTAAGTTCGTTTCACACGCTTTTGAGTGCTTTTATTGCCTTTTAAGTGAACCTATATTTATGTGCTTTGTGGCTTCTTGATCATCTTTGAGCCTTGTGTTAAGCTTATATAAAGATACTCATTTTTCTATAGCTACTTGTGTGGTGTCCCTTTGTGGTGTCTTCACTGCGTTATTGTGTATGGTCATAAATGCTTCACACACTGCCTCTGAGATAGGTCTGTCTGCTCGTGCTACGTTACCACAGGGTTGAGCAGGGGTTATCAAAGGGTGTGGCCCCCTTACTCTGACTTAGGAAGAAGGGTCCCTACTTGGACATTGGCACCAGCCACTGCCAACTAGAGATCCCCATTTCTAACATTGGTGGTCAGCGGTGAGGATCAGGACTTGCATTTGTGATCCACATACAATAACTGGTGTACACTACTAGTGAGTGCAGACCTAAACGCAACCACATACGTTTTTGATCTTGTTCTATTTTTGATCGTAATTGCCAGTTATTTCTACAATGGGTAAGCCAACATCCAATGCTTCGGAGGATCTCACCTTTGAGGAAGAGAGGTTAGAAACCTACACTGCCAAACAGCTAAAGTCTTTTTGCAAGCAATTCACCGTCCCTATTGCAGGTCTCTCTAGGAAGGCAGAGTATCAGAAGGCGCTAAAGGCCTGGTTGGAGGCGAGGGAGTCCCCCGGGAATGGGGGAGAGCCTGTGGACGGGGAGAGAATGCCGGAGGGCAGCAGGATGACGAAGTGGATTTAGTGGGAGGTAAAACACTTTCCAGTCCAGGTACTAGTGTGTCCTCAAAGGGCCTTTCTCCAGAAGAGATGGAGGACAGGGAGAGACATAGGAGGCATAGTTTGGAGATGGCCAAATTAGAAGGTCAGAAGGACCTAGAGAGTAAAAAGTTGGATATTGAGAATAACAGGTTGGCATTTGAACTTGAGAAAATGAAACTGGAGCATGAGAGAGTATTGAGGGAGCTGGAGATCAAGGCTAAGAGTTTAGAGATCTCCCCTCTGGTTGCAGCATACCTTTAGTACCTACCGAGAGTAGAGTTTATATACCCAAGGATGTCATCAAGCATTTCCATAAGAGTGAGGATATTGGGCAATGGTTTGCCGCCTACGAGATAGCAATGGTGTCCCACCGGGTCCCTGAGAAGGATTGGGGAGCGGGTTGTGGGGACGCTTTGTGAGTGATGGGAGGGATACCCTGTTGGATCTGCCTGAAGAGAGCAGGATGGTGTATGCCCATATGAAAGAGGCCTTGACGCGATATGGTTTGACCCCAGAAATGGCAAGAAAGCACACAACCCAAGGGGGAAGGAAATGTCACCTGCCCAAAAAATATTTTAATAGGACGTAACAACGTCTCTTACGGATATGAGGCAAGGTAGAGTGTCCAGGGAAGAAGAACTAAATAAATGTCAGAAAAATATCGCATTCATAGAGTAACAGGTATATAAATCATCTGACAGGCAAACAAAACTAAATACAAAAAAGACTTTTTTCACAGTTTTATTAAGTTAACATAGTTTTAAATCACTAGTTGTAGGAATCAAATCACCACAAATACATTTACAATAAAGGTACATCCACAGAGAAAAAATATAGCAAGAATACATGACATAGAAATACTCAAAAAAGTACATAAAGACTCGCCCACCACACAGCCCACATAAAACTCATAATAAAATCGTCAACTCAACAAATAAACTCTCAGCAGTCAACCTCATACATTCATTCAACATTCACACATATTAAAAATCAAATAATCCTCAGAAACCGGAAAGAAGTAGTGGAATAGTGGTAATCAGAATAATATCCAGTGATACCACTAAATGGTTTCTGTTTTGCAAGGTGCCGACGCGCGTTTCGGTGTGTGGCTATAAAAAGCCTTCACCTTCCTCAGGGCAGT